>OZ035836.1:25939758-26539758 GCA_964034765.1 Knipowitschia caucasica
AGGATGTTAATCCTGTTCAGAAACGGCATAATTCATTTTCAAAAACGTCTCTATCACTTTCACTTCTCACTCGCCACAAAGCTCTTGTCTCGCTCCCTCCCCACATTTGTTGGTCGCATCCAATTTTACCTTTCTCGCCACAATGCTGACCTGTTACAGCCAGTGGTCGCATCCAATTTTTCAGTTTCAAAGTACTTAGCTATCTGCTGCCATCTACTGATTTGAAAAAGTACTACATGGTTACTCACAGTTCAAAACAAGTCACCGCTCGTCAACAGCGAATGCAGCTATTTTTAGACAAAGTAGACGAATTTCTCACGGCACACCAGACAATATCATACGGCACACTAGTGTGCCACGGCACAGTGGTTGAAAAACACTGCTGTAACCTGTATGAATATTAGTTATTAGATGTTGGGGCGCACCTTAACATTTCCAGAATAGTTTTTAGGAAAAATCTTTAAGAAACAGTTCACATTCTAATTTACCATTAAACAGAATAATAATTGGGCTATCGAACTCACATTACCGGGCTTATAACCATATGACTGTGCTGCTATGGTAACCTCGCAATATTTCAACATCTAGATTATAAAAAGGCAAAGCCGAGCCCTAGGAGCATGAAACCAATTAGTCAAATAATGCAAACAATAACAAACGAAAGGACGAGACAAAAAGTACTCTCTGTGCTCCCTTGCCCTCAGACAGTAAACACAACACTTGCCACAGCATTCAGCAGGACTATTCTCATACTTCATATGTTACAGCAACTTTAACTGGACTGAGCCCTATTCTAGTATTTGCATTGCTGTCACAAACTACTATCACCACATGGCCAAAGTCCCAACCTTGTGGGACACACACAGCTGAAAAGGTTACCTCTGGAGCCTGGTGAGAACTCTTTGTCTTAAGTGGGTTGTTGTGTGTGGATCTGCATGGAGTGCAGCTTGAAAACTTAATAGAAAAGCTAAATCTCTGATGTCACTTGGACTGATAAAAGAGTTATCAGAGCTTGCCGCAATGACTTTTAGAGGTTGCCTTAAAGGGTAAGTGGCAGTAAAGACAAAAACAACTGTTTGGCCACATCTCCCATTTTACAAACACTTGAGAAGAGATGCACTTGGAGGCTGACAACTGGCTGATAAATTTAAATGGGTTCGACAGAAGAAGAAAGATGCCGGGAATCGAGCTTTAAAGTAGACCAGACAATATACAACCAACATAAACATGTCTTCGCAATGTTCTTTCAGTAGAGAGCACTTATCATCTGATTGGATTTTATATTTGAAATTATGGGTGGCTTTACAAATTGGAGTAAAAGATAGTCTTGATAAAGTGAGGATTTTTGTATACATATATATGGCCATTATTGTACTGTAAATGCAAATCATGAGTAGGGGAAAAAAACATGTCTTACATAATTGTCGTCTCTTAGTGCAGCCAGGACAAAGCATAGATAATCCTGCTGGCTGGTTAGGGGCCGGTTGTAGAAGCCGTTGTACTTTTGCTCATCGCCCAGAGTGAAGGCGGGAGGAAGAGAGGCCAGTTTGGCTGCAATGTACGGCTTTGAAGAATCCAGGTGCCGACGACGTCTCAGCACGGGCCCCTCGCTGGAACGCACCAACTGTAAAATACAACGTTACACTGTTATTCACCAACATCACAAGGGATTTATACCAGAAATGATGCTCATTGGCACTGTGCACTGCTTCTTGTGAAGTGGTTTGATACCTGTTTCTTGCAATAGATGTGTTATCGCTTGCTCAGTTTGGTTAAAACATGTGCACTCCTCAACTATGGATGATTTTGTTGCTTTAAAAAAATATAAAGTATATTGAGGGTTAGGGTTAAGAGTTTCCAATGCAAAATGAAAGTTTAACAACAACTATATACATATCCAGGCAAAACAACATTTAGATGCATGGAATCGAAAGAAGACGCTCACCATCAGCACTTCTAACAAACATTTATCATATCATCCTACCTCAGTGGATGTCATGAGTGTAAAAAAGTTATTAAGTAATAGCTATTTGTTCATGTTGGACATGGGTTCGGGAAAAACCTCAACTGTCCATTCCAAAATCAGATTAAATGTACTTGCTTTGCTCATAGAGATGGACATCACTCACCACCAAGCTCAATAAACCCCAATAGGGAGGTGCTCAAGGACACAGTTTTGCTCCAAGTCGCTCTGGCACATATTGACTTAGAACATTGAAAAGTAAACTCCTCTAATTCAGTGAATGTTTGTTACATTTTGTTTTGGTATCTTTTTTACGTCAGCGCTCGGTCAATCCACTCCTATAATACGCGCTATGGTTTTGCTGAACGACGTCTGAAGAAATTATGAATTCATTTCTAATTAATTACATGGATACATTCTCCAGTCGCACTAAACCATTTCAGAAACACCTGGGGTCAGTTGTTTGCCAAATAAGTGGTGATAATGCCTCCCCAACTTAATGGCCTTTTGTTCTGTGACACAACTTTTGCAAACAATGAAGCCACAGTAACCGAGTAAGCAATTAGTGGCCCCGTCTCGAGCAATCTGTGCATCTCAGCAGGACTGCCAGGGCGGCTTAATAAATGAGCAGGTCCGGACACGATACATAGCACTGCGGCAGCCCGGGATCCACCAGCGTTTTGTTTTGGTGCCACGGCTGTCTCCAGATGTAGCTTTATTAAATCATTATGTCTGAGGGAGGAGGGGACAATGGTCCGCTCACTGTTTAATGACTTGGGGGCTCCCGGCTTTCTGTGCTTATTTCTGCAGGGACAGTCAACAAAAGAGATCCGTTCAAGCAGCTGAGGAGTTTACTTAAAAATTTTTTTTAAAAATTATTAATATTTTTACTTGTCATTTAGCTCCATGTCCCAAGTGGAGACATGGACCCGTCATTGAGAGGAGAAATAATAGGCTCATAAATCTTGATAGTCATTTGAATGTTATCTTTGTTTGAAAGGAACTTAGAAGTTTTAAGTTTTAGGATAGTGGAGCAGGCCTCAAAGGAGGGTCACAGGAGACGTTTAATTTGGGCTATAACAAAATTTGCAATTTCAACATTTTGACACAACCAGTGCATAATTGTCTCCACAAAGAAATAAAGCATAGCTGGAATATGAGCAGGATCAGAAGGCTACAAAGTCTTTAGAGAAAAATTTGGCAAATACTTTTAAAGAAATCCTCAAAACAGTTTCAAAGGCTACTGTGGCACTTCTACCAGTGAACATTTTATTGTAACAAAAGTCAGAATTAATTCTTGTGATTAAAATGTCACGGTAGAATAAAAATAATGATACATATTATCTTCCAAAACTTGCATAGTGAAATGGTCCTTGAGGCAAAACAGTCAAATAAAAGTGGATAACATGACTGGGTTAGGCAGGTTGACAAGTGAGTTACAAAAGAGAAAATATTTCATTCTTTGGTTAAATGTAAAAAAGGATGTAATTAAAAGTCTTAACAACTTTCTATGTACTAATTTGAATGGCAACATTGAGGCTTTTTTAAGACCCACTTTTAGGTCAAAGCTTCCCAACAAAACAGAAGCATCATAATTGGCCACATTGCTTCTAAAAATATCTTACCGTCAGTATTGTCTCAGAGCACAGATGGGCCGTGTCTAATCCCATCTCTCCTCTGCACCTGTTTGGGCTGAGTCATTGTTTAAACCTGCCTCCCCCTGACCCCCTCCCGGAGCCTGCCGTGGAAGAGCTAATTAGCCGCTACACGCTGCCACTTCCTTCCCAGTTGGAATGGGAGATGCTATCGCTAACCTCTGACCGCTGTGTGCATTAGCCAATCAGACGCCGGCTGGCACTCACCTCATCCAGGTCCATTTCGTCCGGACTATTCCATCGCCGAGAGGACTGGGACACGGGAACCACCACGATGTAATACCACCTGTCAAGGAAAACAAAGTAAGACTTGCACGCTGAGTTCAAAAAGTTGCATTCGCTTAAACAGGCAAAACATTTAGTCGATTTTTGTTCCCACTGTGTAGCTTTGCACAGGGACGCATGCTAAATCTAAGTGTTAGGCAAAGGTCGAAAGCCTGCAGATTGTTGTGACGTTCTCCAATTTATGGCTAATGACTAAGAACATCTGCCGCCTGGACTGGAATAAATACAGCTCCATTGGGACAGACCTTCAGCTAATAGTGATACCCACAGGAATCTACAGGTTAATAGAAAGCACTGTGTCACTTAACTTCAATGGGCATACCTTTACTGCATAGAATATCAAACCCCTGCTTAGACAAAGAGCGGGTTAAGGTTAGGGTTAGGGTTATTATGGTATTATGCGGACGATTATGGGGACGATTGCGAGCATCTTTTAATGTTTCACAAGGGTAAGTCCCAAGGGGTTTTTTCAGTTAACAGTATCCAACAACAAAAAATGCTAAAATGTGACTTTTGAGATCACATTAAGAGATGATCGAGCTTCAAAATGAGCTGAGCATGAGCCAGGAGAATAATTCCCCAATAAAAATCCTGTGTTAAAATAAATAAATAAACACATCTGGCCATTTATAAGGTTTAAATTGTGCTATTTTTTGGTTGGAACCAGGGCATTGTGGAAAAGAAGTACCAGGTAACAAGTTGGGCTCTGTCATCTTTTCAAACTATTGATTCTTGGTAGGGGATTTTTTCTAGCCCCTCCTTTGCTGATTCATATTAATAATAAACACATATCATTTTAGTTTTGAGATCTCCCAAACTAGGATATAAATAAAAATAAAAAACAGTTCTATTTTAGCATTTATCTTGTGGTGCAAAATGCAATCTCATGAGTATAGAGCTGGTGATTTTTCTCAATACATTTGTACAACAGATATGACATCAACATCTTGTGCTTGTACTTGTTTCAAGAAGACCTGGAGTGCTCAATTGTGCCAGCTAATTAAACCAACAGCGGGAGTTGTGGGTGAAGCATTGTATTCAGCCATGTCAATTCTTTTCCACAGAGCATCAAGCACTTGTAAAATCAGATTCCCTTGACAGTGTCTCTCGTTTTTTTCTCTCTCTTTCTCTTCCTCTAGCTCACCAGGCCTTGACTCTGTGATTCAACAGTCAGTCAACTTTCAATGCGGCAGAATGCGGCACCTGCACATCTCTGCATCCCCAATCACCTGTACCCTCTCCACCCGTCAATCTGAGTCTTGGAGCTCAGCCAGGCCCGACAGCCCTGTAATCTTTTCACCAATCAACTTCTCTCCTCCTCCTCCTCCTCCTCCTCCCCTTCCTCCGTATGTTATGTGTGTGAGTCTACGGAATAAGGGGAAGACTCCGGAAAGAAAGGGTCAGGGCTGTTTCTGCTCCAACAATCTCTGAAGCCAAGATAATGCCGCTCGAAAAGTCGCAATTATCATCAGGTGTGAGGTCATTACGTCATTCAAGTTAGTGAAAGGCTGAAAGAGCAGTGCTTTAAGTTTCTAAATAGCCTTTCATTGATCGGTTAAGGTGGGCTGCCAACGCTTTTTATATCTAGATTAAAAACATGGGAAATTCAATAGAGAGGCTCAATATTAAAAACACTTTGGCTAATAATGAAGAACAAATATGCTTTGACAACGTGGCTTCAACTTTAGTTCACAAAGAAATACACCATAATATTGAAACAATTATTTTGATAAATCAATAAGATATCCTATTATTCTTCCAGATAATATGTTAATTTTTATACATTTGACCAAAACAAAGCTCAAATGATGCCCTTGGGGTATATCTTCATAGAGATGACTTACTATTACTAAAACACATGTTTATGTCATTCTAAAAACCTTTTCTTAGCAGGTGTAAATACAAAGATATACACACATACATACATTAGTTGACAACAATTTAAATAATGGATGATTGGCTAATCATCCGAGCATCCGCCTTTGGGCCTGAAGGTCGTGGGTTCGAGCCCACCGTAAGACCTACTTCACGACTCCCACTGATGTCTGCCACATTTTTGTCTTATTAAAAGAACCATCTAAGCCTTAATAGTAATGGTACTTAATAGAAACGTCTAACTGCCCAACATGAGAAACAGTACATCATCCCTGTCCATTGCGTATTTTGGTCGCTTGTTGTAATGTAATACAAAATATTGTATTTTATGTTTGTAAACATGTAAAAAGGAGAGGCTTGTTTCTCAAGTACTTGTACCAAAGTTGTGGCATAAATGTTTCTTAATGCAAAACGAAATACAACTCCCACTGTCCTTTAAATGAAACAACACAAATTGAACATGACTCAAGGATTATCTCAAGGTTGGCTGCCTTTCTCACAATTGCAGATGTATGCAAAACGCCAGGCCCCATTGTCCTTGGTGCCGTGCTGCATCGTGTTGACATCTCGTGGATTTTTATGTGCTTCCACTTCCATCTCACAAATGTGCACAGATCGCACTTGTGCAGTGATGGAGGCCTTGGCTATTGCTGCAGCCAAGAACCGAAGCACAAACAAAGCTATTAGCCGCGATGCTAATGTAAAATAATGGCGTCGGGAGGCTGACAGCGGTCATCACTTATCGGGGGGGAATCGTGCCCAGAATGCGAGTGAACCTGAGAGCAAAGAGGCCTCGCGGGGTTCATTACTGACCTTATCTGAGAGTTTGTCTGGACCTTAGGCAGGACTATGGTCATTTTGCCGCCCTCCGACTGCTTGTTGATGGGCTGGGTCTTGATCAAATCCGGGGCAGTGCGGATGGACACCTGCTGCTGGAGGCCCCCGGCGATGTTGCCTCGACTGGTCAGCACAAACGAGTAGTCCGTGTCGGGCTGCAGAGAGGTGATCAGCTTCCTCTTGAGGATTCCTTCCACTTCCACGCTCTGCTGGTTGTACAGAATCTGGGAAGTACACAATAAATCATGAGTGTGTGCGAAAGGAAACTTTTTGTACAGCCCTGTGCAAAATGTTAACCCAGGTTTTAGAATTATGTACCAGGGACATATGTCAAAGCACTTATTTGCATGACCGATGTTGACATAAGCCAGTATAGTGCCTATAGGATGTGTGTAATCCAATCGTGGGGGCTTAAAGTGATAAACATCTTTGGGGGTTGAATGCAAAAACATATTGATTGATGACTTCAACACAAGGCCTTATAATCTTATCTCAAATATCTAGTTTAAAACTATTTTATAGTTTAAAACTATTTTAAGCATATTAAGGCTTTTGATGAAACATTTTTTTAAGATTTCTCAAATTTGGCAAAATGTATCTTAAAGCAAGATTTGCCAGTGGTCCAAGCACAAATATCTTGTTTTAAAAAGCTACAAGGGGGCAGAAAAATATAAGAATTGTATTCTTCTATCTGCTCCTTTCTGATCATGGAAATGTTTAAATGATTTGTTTGAATGGTTTCTTTAAATGTTTAGAATTTTGTATAGCTATGCATTTTCATGAGATGAATAAAAAGAATCTACCTACCTACAAGAAATGTCTTCCACAGAATGAGAACAAATGCAACAGTTCTTGAAATAAGACTCAATGGCTTTGTCCCATTATCCAAGCTTGTTTTAAAACAGTTAGATACTTTTCTAGTATCCTTTCTGTTTGTTGTATTGAATTGAACACTTTGAGGTTTCATGGAAATATAAGGTATATTTTATAATAAACTGTATTATTATTATCAACATAGAAGTTTTGAAAAAAAAAAATGCAAGGTAGATAATTCCACATTCTGTCTACATGAATATAGAGAAATATAGTTTGTAACACGATCAAATAAGAACAAATTTGTGTATGGCATATGCTCTAACTGTAGACTACAGAAATAATTATACATAGAGATGTTTTTCACACTGTACATTTCCTTGCTGAGGATCAGTGAGAAATACTGCAGTGAAAATGTCATCCGAGTCTGACACTTCATAAATAAATGAATGTGCTGTGTAAACATGTTTATGTCGTGAGTAACGTGTCACCGTAACGCCTTTATCAGATGTGAGCACTTTCTTTATGCACATCTCATTCAAGCATTCAACAATAACCATGTGCGAAAAGGTCTTGAAAGAGAGTCCATATATAAGTAAGTAAGTATACGTCACCTTTATATAAATATAGCACCTTTCACAGACAGTGTCACAATGCTCTTTACACAATGTACAGCCTGTGGGCCTTTTCTTTCTCTCTGTCCACAGTGATAGAAGTAGGGTTGCCATACATGACCAATTGTGCAAGTTTTTATAGTAGTAGTGAGGAAACAAGACATGGGGAGAACATGCAAACTTCACTCAGAAATAACCAACATCCATCCTTCTTGCCATAACGCAGTGCTAACCACTGTGCCACCGTGCCCATAACTTACAATGAAAATACACAACGCACACAATAATGGAGAACTATAAGCGTGTAATACTAATAATTCATTTTCATAGCACGGATTCAAGTAGTTGCGATACTAGAATATTTCAATTGTGTGTTTCCGTGAAAATATAGACATAACTGCCATCTTTGTAATGACTTAATTGTGTATTGGCTGCTTGGAATGCTCCACTTACCTTAAAAGGCACTTGGGACTTGTAGTTAGGAGGCAAATCCCAGGTGAGGAGAACAGATGTCTTCATGACAGCTTTGACGCCAAAGTTTAAGGTGGGAAAATCTGAGGTGAAACAAGAGTTCTTTGATTACTATCTTCACAGAACACTTTTCACAGCCCAGCACGTAATCCCACTGTGGTGAATTCCCATTTCACACTACTGTACTGTACACTGCATTACCCTGTGGAAAATAACATGAGTATTCACTAGTGGTACCTCACATCAAAAATCAGGCTTCATGCTTGATTTTAAAAGCATTTAAAAATAGCCAACATCTCCTGAAGCTTTTTCTGATTGTTATACAGAATATAATTTATATAATCTTAACGAGATATACTGTGTGTAACAGGCCAAGATGGTAGCGATTACCAGGAAATGTGGGAGTGCCAACACAATGGGGGTTAGAATTGGTTGTCTTATAAATAAATAATCACATTTATAAGGGTATAAAACTCAGACAGGTGCTTGCTGAGTGGGCTTTGTGTGTAATGGCAGGGAGGGTGACGTGACGATAGCGTGTGATGGGATTACGAGTCTATAAATCAATAAAGGCATGGTTCTATAGTACTGAGTGGTACAGAGCTAACAGCAAAACAGCAGGAGCGAGAGACCAGGCTCTCCATGTACGTACAAGGAACAGGGGCATGTTAGGAAGATAAAAGGCTTACACTATGAAGGTGATACAATACTTCAGGCATCAACAGTACTTTAATTAATGATTACATCTATGAAACATTGATACAGTCAGTGCTGGGCAACTTAAAGAAATAACAGAGATTTATAATGGTAACCCTTTCAAATGATGAAAAACAACAATATGTTTGAATAACAAACATAAATCCAAGTAAAAAATGTAAGATGTCGGAAAACGTTTGAGCCGCTTGTTGAAGAGAAAGTGTTCTGGATACAGGAACATGTGTCACACATCCCCAATATTTTTAATTTACGTTTATCAAATCACATAACATTTGCAAATGTGACTTACCGTTAGACATGGTCCTGCTCTGTATGCTGGGACTTAGTGGACCTGCTCCTTTACTGTTGTAGGCCTGGACTCGGATGTCGTAGGTGGTATCAGGGCTCAAGCCATGAATGGTCATATGATTCTCTGTGGTTTTATTTGTGTTGTTTTGATGACTGTTGATATCCCTGTAGACCACCATGTAGTATGTGATTTTCCCATTCCTCTCCGCCAGCAGGGGGGGCTCCCATGTCAGCTGTGTACTAGCCTGGGTCAGACCTGTCACTTGGAGGTTGACGGGGAAACCAGAGGGTATGTCTTCAGGGGTACTTATTTCTTTGGTGTAGGCTTCTCCGATCCCTGCGCGATTACGGGCGCTCAGTCGGAAAATGTAGTTGGCGCCCTTGTGCAGGCCGGTGACAGTGTAGTGCTCGTCCTTCCCCTTCAGCTCTCGGGATGTAAAGTTTTCGTCGTCTGTGCGTTTGTACTGAAGCTGGTATCCTATCAGCTCACCCACCATCTCTTTAGGAGGCTGCCACTGGATCAGGGCAGTGTTCCCCATCGTGGTACTGATCATCATAGTGGGTTTTCCGGGCACTAGAGATACAATTACATAAATGTGTGTAGGGAATGAATACTTTGAACTACAGCTCAGTGGATTATCAAATTAGTTGTAGTAGTTTAAATACTGTACATTTAACGACATTTATTAACGTTAATGGACATTGGTCAAACCCTATGGACCAATGCCTCCTATGTGTTTGTTATTAATGTATTTTCTGCTGTTGGTGAATTGGCATAATTTATTTAGGCCTATACAACAAAAACTGAATAGTAGTAGTTTTTGTAGTAGCAGCAGTTAGTAATAGTTCTAGATCTCTCCTTGGAGTAATGCATACTGTAGTTGTGCCCAATGGAAAGATACTAAATTAATATAAAAAAAATATATATATATATATACCAATAATGAATTTTTCCTAGATCCTCGACATATCCAAAAAGAGGGCAAACAGCTAAACAAATACTTGGATACTAAAATATTCGCAACCTTACTGTATATTCTCCTTGTGGCTCCATTCACACTACAATCTAAATGGGGGCCTCTATGTCAGCGTCAGCTAATGGAGATAATGGTGAAGGGTCCACATGTGCACAAGATAAACTGCACCTACTTCCATAAGTGCTACTTAGTGATAGCATGTGTTATGACAGTACAGACCTGCTCCGGTCGTGGTGATGACTTTCGCTTTGCTCCGAGCGCCATCCCCTTTGGTTGTGTAGGCTGCTACCGTCACCGAGTATGTGGTTTCTGATAGTAATCCACCAATAATAGCCTCCTGCAAGATTCAATACACACATCGAACAGTGAGACAGAAAAATTGCAAATGTGTTCGCCCAGCTAAATCCAAAAGCACCAAACGTGTCACACACAAACATGGAGGGAAACAGGGATTTTTCTGTTGACAGAAAAACTCCTGCATCTCAAACCCGTGAACCATCAAACTGAACCAGTGTGTCAGTGTTCAACCAATGCTCAAAGTAAGATTCAAGCCTCTAAAATTCAAGTATATACTGTTAGATTGAACAGTATACAAACCATTTGTTTTATCTTTTCAAAATGTGTACACCTAAAATAGCCTGGCCATCCATTCAGTTAACTTGTGAAACCAAAACTTAAGATTTAACTGTGTTTAATTCCCTTGTTATTATTTAGTTCTACAGCATGGTATTGGCGTCAACATGGCGTCAACTCTATTCTTTATGACAAAAAATAATCCTTTAGACCTGCTTTCGTCCTGATTTAGACAACTTTTAGACCTGCTTTATGCCTGATTTAGACAAGCCAAATATGCTAAAGTTACAGGGTTGATACCGTGACAGAAAGGTCAATATTGGGAATGGTATTACTGGCCAGGCTATTGCAAATATTAATACTAAGAGTAAACACAAACACACATGGTACTTGAACAATCCTGAACAGAACAGTCAGGAACAAACAAACCACACAAATTAATACAAAAAAAAATTAAATAATAATAACCCCCCCACTTTAACCAGCTCAAACCAGGCCTCTATACAAACACTCGGATGCATACTCACCCGCGTGTACATTTCCATACCAGCAAACGCACACAAATCTGCATGGTTTCACACATAACAACAACGATTCGATCCAAAGAACAAATTAGGGCCTGCGGCTTATGCACACACGCTGCTCTTGTCTGGGGCCATGGAGAGGACAAGCCCACTGATGCCTGCCAGCCTTCCTGCCGGATCTCCTCCTCATGCAGTGTTATGCAGCTATGGCTAATGCTGTTTCTCTAACTAATGAACTTTTAATTGCCTCGCCTTATAAGCACACTTCTGCATAAGCCATTTCCACAATGCAATTCTCAGTATATTTTTTTTTATATTTGGAGCTTTAGCGAGACAGGGGAGAAAAATGCTAAATTACAGTATCATAAAACAGTTTTTGCGTTATGGAAAAAGTCTCATTACTTTAATCATAGGAAATGGCTTTGAGAGTAAGCGCACGCAGGCAGACGAGATCTTTTTTTTTTCTTATTCTGGCAAGGTCGAATTGGGTCTAGTGCCACTTTAGAAACTCAGCACAAAATGGGGAAAAGCGCGACTTCAAAGTTCCCTTCTGAGCAAATGCTTAGAGCAGCACCAAAGGGCATTACACAGATTATCAAGACTTGTTATAGAAGTGGATTCTTCTCTGCCAGGCTTCGATGCCACTGTTCTCGCTGTGGGGGGAACTTGTGCCTTTAAAATAAAATGTATGGCACAGAAGATTCTTTAGGTCACGTGCGAGCATCTGTCTTATCTAATAAAAACATTAGCAGCAAAGCGAGGAGGCCACGCTGTGACTCACGACGCGTGGGTGCGCTTGGAAGCTTGGAGACATTATGTTGATGCATCACTGTTTTTGAAAACTTAGGCCAAGAAATCTACTCGCATTTGTAAACGTCAATATGGTGACTTTGCACAGATGCTGGGACTATTATTGTTTGATAATTGTTGCTTTTTTCTGCGCATTGAAGAAGTTGGCATCATGGTTCAGCAGGGGGTTGAGTGAGTAGACTTGTGGCTCACAGCAAGAAAGTTGCAAGCCCGATCCGATTCAAAGGCCCAGTAGTACTGGCCAAGCTGGGCATCAACAACTGGAAATGGGTCCCAGGGCACTGCTCCTGACAGGTTACCATAGTGCAGGGGTGTCAAACCGATTCTCAAAGGGCCGGTGGGGCTGCAGGTTTTAGTTTCAACCAGAGCAGGAGCACACCAGACTCCACACCGGTCCTTTCTAGAACCGGTTTGACACCCCTGCAGTAGTGGGTCAAATAGATGTTTCCCTACAGGGGCAATAAATTATTCTTTAACGTCAATTTTAACCGGTTTACCTTAATTCAAGCAAAATAACTGACTATGCGTTAAACATTTACACCTCAACTCATCTTTGAGGATTTGGAAATGCGTTTCTGTTAGCCTGGCAGGTTTAGATTGAATTTCTGAGACGGAACAGTAAGCGGCTGCACATTTCGCCGGAGCAGGATGACACGGCGGAGGTAATAAGGCATAACAAAGGGCTCTATGACAGGTGCGGAACCGTGAGCTGCCATCCAACGCAAATGAAGAGAACATGAAAGCCTGGTGGCAATCCTGGAGATGTGTAGAACAGATAAAACCCCCAGCTCCTCCTCTAAAATAGTCAGGGAAAACAGGAGGTTAAAAAAGCCTGATTGATGTCACGACAGACACGGGGACAGACTACTGTAGTGAAAAAAAAAAGATATTTCTATTTATATGCAATAAAAATAGATCATCTTCTTGAGGAATCTCTCCTTAAGCCGCTCTATAAATTGCCAAGCTAGACGAGGGAAGTTTTGTTGTATACCCCAATGTGTACTTTAGTCTTTAACAAAACGATTTGGCCTCCACTAGAACGATTTTACTATTGGAGGGAACATCACCTGATTATTCCCATGGACTAGCTCTTGCTTTGTAATGCTTAGAAAGATTAAATTTCCACGGAGACCAAGAGATTTTAGACTGTGCTCTTTTAAGACTTAAGGATTTTTATAACCGATGTCTCTCATGACCCATATCATGGAGATGTGGGGAATGACACTCTGTTGTCCAACAGTTAACTAATGAGTAACCAAGTTATAATATCAATGTTTTTCTGGATGATTCAAACAACTATGAATTTCGAATGGGAAAAATCCTCAAAATGCTGCTTTTAACGGGAAGCTGAAACCTATGAAGCGCTGATGTTAATTAAAGGCATAATTTAAATGCATTTGGTCCAAGGCTCGTCTCCATGAATAAACTAGAATATAATAATGAGCAATACACCAGTGAGTAATACTAGAGCAAATGACTTCATCTGTGTTCAGTCATTAACATATTGATTAAGCATTGGTTTAACGTCAAATGCCAGAATCCTGCCTTGAGATATGGAGAAGAGCCCCATGACAATACTTCTTATTAATACGTTATTAACACACGATTTTACAATAACCATCACTGAAATGCCAGACTACCATTAAAGGTGAACGATGTAACTGTATCGGTGAAGAATTGTTATTGATTTTCCTGATTCTCTATGGACTCAAGCAGGTAATGGTCCATCCATTCATAATGTGCATATCCTCTTTTAAGTAACTAAATTAAACCTGTTAAAAACCTTATTATGAGATTATAGCCATACAATGTTAGATAAAGGCCTATGTGAAGACCCATCACACAGTAAGCCGGAGGATGTTAAAGTGGTTCGATGACTCATTGAAACCATACAGTAAACGTCAATGGGCATGTGCTATTTTTCCTGAAGCCTACTCTAAACTCAACAAGCTCTAATGTTAGCTGGTAAGCTGGATTTTGACACATCCAAATACCAATGATAGGATGTTAAGCAATCATCGGAACTAGTATCTGTACACAAGCAAGAATATTGGTGCAGTGTACAATATGCTCTAAAAAAAACACGTCCCATGTCACCCATGTTTGTGGTTATAGTAGTCACTGTTATTTTCACAGCATTTGCATTTGACAGACTATAATGAAGATTGTGCAACAAGAAGAACATCCCAGATGATTGATTACAAAGTGAATTGCTGCCAGACTTACACCATTAGACACATCATTCTCAACGTTCAACGGTTAGTTTTCCTGGAAAGTATTGCACAGAACTAAAAGAGCACTCAGTATCAGAGACCTTTCTTTGGTTGTGAGGTCTGTAACGATTTCTTCTCACAGCATGGATAATAAGGATTAAACTAAACACTCAACGGCCAGTTTATTAGGCACGGACACTTCTTGCATAAAGCATATATTCAACGGTATGCTATGTAACATTCAAAGGAAAGCAATAACACCGGGGGAAAGTGCCTAGACACTAGAAAAGATACCTCATAAATAAAAAGGCACCAATTAACCAGTACTTAGAAGTGTCTGTACGGAAACGCTGCCATGGCATTTGCATGAATTACAGTGCCTAATAATATGGCCAGTGAGCATATTTTCCAATGCCAAACCCACTCACAAGCGCACCCGCACACACAGACACATGTTGAGTGTACACACATTTAAATTGCACCCAAAATTATAAAAAACAATTAAGAACATTAAAAAAAAATTGCAAATTGTAAAAAAGGCTTGCCCTGCCAAACAACCCAACCACAGCAGCACACACAGGCAGTTACTCACATGCTCGGTGGACTCGTCAATATTCCACTGATGGAGAGACACAGGGCCAGAATGGGGAGGAGAGAGAGGTGAGTCACAGACAACACAAAACTAGAAAAAAAGATCTTTGCTGGTCTTTTTTTCAGACTAAGATGGATGACAGTAGGTGTGGACATGGTCATGCAATACAAATCAATGAGAGGAAGATAGAGGAGGAGGAGTGGGACAGTGTGAGAAGACAATGTGGAACAGTGGAGCCAAAATGTAGGATTGTTACGAATGCACTGCCTTTTTGAGAATTGGATGAGGCGCTTTAAACAAAATGCTACAGCCCTACTGTATTTATACTTTGATAAACAAGCACTAATAAGATCATTATTTTATATATTTCAAAGCTGCATTACCCGTTTGTCTGGCAGCAAATTGGTTTCTTGTTTTCACCCTCTGGCACATAGATAACTTCACAAATCTTTAAAACAGCTTTTAGAGATGGACGTTAACAACTGGTAGAACACAGAGTGCTGACAATCCACACAGAGTTTATAGCTATATTTCAGGGGTTGAGATAGCAACATTTTGAGAAACCTCATTAAAGCTGTAGTACCTAACCTTGAAAACACAACAAACAACAACAAACAAAAACTAGTTCCTATTCCCCAAACCAGTTTGGTTCTTTCACAACTTTTTCACATGCACGTCTTTTTGGCCTCCGTCACATCTTTAGATCAGCTTTTTCAGTTAAAAAGCTGACCACCCTCACTCAGCCATTCAGCTCTCTGTATGTGAGATATAACATGTTTCCTAGTTTCATAATAGCATGTCGTGATCTGACTTGAAGATCTTGAAATATGTAAGTATAGCTTTAAAGATTTCCCTGACGGAATTTGTTCATTGCACCAAAATTGTGGTCCGTCCCACCTGTTGAGAACGACTAAGCAAAACCCCCTGAACCATGCTGTCCATTCCTCACAGAAACAGAGAGAAGGAGGAGGGGAAATTTTATTCATCATATTTCAATACGTTTTGAAAATGTTCTCATTGCCGGCTGCGCTTGGCCGAGTGATTCCCCGGGGAAGTGAAAGCCTATTTCGTGCCGCGGGGCTTCATCGGTGCTGAGCGTAAAATCCTATTACGAGCACCATGATGCTCGCCCGGTGACACCGCGCCCCACCAATGCACAACGCACCCTCAGACATTTAACCAGCGACCAGCTTCACACTTGGGTGCTGTGGAGGAAAGCACCCATGGGTGGCCTGGGTGACAGTCAACACTGGTGACACATAAGTGGGAGGAAGGTGAGAAAGGAGAGGGGGCTTTTGTGTTGGAAAAATATGAATTATTGTAGATTTACTTCCAAATCAAATTGATGCATTGCTGCGTTCTTAATATATGTCATTATTTGCTTACTTTACCATTGAGAGCTACATGAAGAAGCTTGGAGGAAAATTGGAGCAAGACGTTTTTTTCTTCATTACCAGAATTATGTAAGCTTTCAAACCAAAAACAACCTATATATGAAATGAAAGGATGCAAAACAAGACAGTACTATAAGCATTTCTATTTTTACCGTGATCTTGACTTCTTTCAAACATTAGTATCCCTTCTCCTCCCTCTTAACCCTGACTACTTAGAGATATTGATCAGTGAAGTGAGCAGTGGTCCCATTGGTGGTGAAGCCACATTGCGTTTGGAAATATTTGGTGTTTTGAGTTGGCGAAGCGCTAAAGAGGTACTCCTGCCATTTAACCCTTAATAACAACCGGAGCGATGTTGCACATTGTTCAATTTGTTTACCGTCGTCTCCAGTATGTCAACAAACACATTAGGGTTGCTAGAGTTGCATCGCAGGCTTAATCCTCCTCTATCACAACTGCTTTTGCGCTCTGTTTAAATCCGTGAGAGAATTATAAATTATCCCCTCCATTTATATTTTGAATACCAATGAGTGCTGAAAACACATTGTGGCAGATAAGCAGTCGTTTGTGAGAATTGCCGACCAGCGGATGACGTGATGACAGGGGCGCACAAGTGGATGTACAAATGGGGCCAAAAGGGCAAGACTTATGTGGAATCAAAAAGGGGAGATTGATGGAGGAGAAAGCGCTGAAGTACTTGCTCGACTCTTTTTTTTAACCTCAATTCATTTGAGTTCAATCCGAGCCGGTGAAGGCCATGAAGGCAGTGGAGCGGTGCGCTGCTGGCTCGCACTTGCGCACACATACACCGCTACAACGCATGAGTGGTCAAACAAGATGGACCCCAGAAAAGTCCTGTAGGAACTTGTGTCCGTGGAAAACTTTGTTGGAAAAAAAATTGAATCAACGACTGAGAAAGCTTGGGATAAAAAAGAAAAAGAAAAGAAAAAACCTATTGAAATTGAAATTTGGCCGGTATACTTCTGTGTGATGTTACTCTCACCATTCTAACAAAATATGAACTGGTCACTTCAAGAATGTCAACATACTGTACATACAACATGTCAATGACCTCTCAGACCTGTATCATTTGTAGTGAAGGTGTGCAAAACTGTAGTAATAGTAGGAATGTGCAATAATATTTTTACTTAATCTGCCATATTGTTATAGCCTTGCATCATTTATATTTATATATATATATATATATATATATATAATAGACAACAATAATACTTCTTGCGTGTTGTTGAATAGATTTAAGCAAGCAAAGACCATGCATGCCTCTCACTTGAGATTATTTGGCCCTTTGCACTGATTTTTCAAATCCAGTGAGCACTACTTACATATTCTGTTCAAGTAATAATTGAATAAACAAATTGATATTGCAGTTGAGTAAAGCAAAATGTAGATAGCCATTAGACCAATACTTTCAAGGATATTCTTTACTAGCAGCAGCTTGGTTATGTGCTCCCTTTCACATTGAGGAACTGGAATAGCCTGGTGAGTTTTAAGATGGCCTACATTTAGTTATTGCATTGGCTGAAAACAGGCTTCTATGTTAGCAACAAAACACATAGTATTTGTTCCTAACTTGCAGCAAAAAAGTCAATAGGTGGAGAAAGTCCATGGTTTGTAAACATTGAATGCCCACTCAGGTTCATGCAACTCTGCTATTTTAAAAATCAAGTTTGATAAGGGCTTGACATCATCACATTGTTTGCACGGCCTCCAAATTTAAATTTAGCAGGGAAATGAGGGCGCTGTGTGGGAATGGTCTTCAAAAAGAAGAGGCGCTTAGCTTGCCCACGCTATGTAGCTCTTCCTCACGCTACTCTCAGCATTACAGTGAACCCGGCAGTAGCCCTTCCATCGGAAAAAACAAAACAAAAAAGACACAAAAGCAAAACGCCTGGAGAGAGGTGATAGCTCTTGGTCTGATCAAATCCAAACACCATCTGTCTGCTGGGAGGTGACGCGAGGTTAGGAGGCTAGGAAATGTTATCAGGAACAAGGCTCAAAAGTGACAGCCACTGTAAGGTCCTGGATGCAACACTTTGATTACATTTTCCCATATACCATTTAGAAATTATTATATTATGCGTCCTTCTGCAGGTTGTAGTTTTCCATTCGTTTTGGAACATTTGAAATGGTTTTATGCATATTTTTGACTGCCCCATTGACTTCCAACGTATGATTGTTCCTCTACATTTGTTGTGTTTACTCAGCGGTGCAGAGGTTACAAGGTTCAAGTTTCAAAACAAATTATGGATCTTGTTAAGAAAATTACAAAGTAAACTTTTGTGTTTGCCGTAGTCATTATAACAGGTAAATCATGTTACAGTGTCTGCGATGAGTCACAACCTTTCCGGCAGCCAAGTGGAACGCCCCAACATGGCTGATCAGAAGCATGTTCGCTCACGTTATCACTGGTGATTTTCCACTTGTTGTTTGGATTATGAAATTGAGGGGAAGTGTGAGAAAAGGTGCGGCAGGGGGAAAGCGGTTGGGATAGCCCGGATTGAGGCGTGCTAGTCTGACTGTGTGGTCTGTTCGATGATATCTGCACTTGTCTATGCAGGTTTGAGATGTTTTATACACAACAATCTGACAGAGATGACTCAATCAAGAGTTACCAGCCTGCACGCAAACCTAATGTGTAAGGCACTGGTACTATTGTTTCATAATAACACATATGAGGTAATACCTTTTGTATTATAAATGTTTGATTACTGTAACTAATACAATTATAGCAATTTACTGAATTACTTCAATCCTTGTGACTGCTACATATATGTCCACTCGTATCTGGCAGCTTGTGTTTGTTTTTATGGGCCTTATTTGCAAGAGAAATAATCATATCTTCAGTCCCAAAAGAAAAATGATCAAATACTGAAACTAAAAAAGATACTAAAATTTTTCTGGATGAAATCACTAAACTACTTTCTTTACTTCTCCAACTGCTGGTATGCAAAACAAAGGCCATGAGAATGGAGGTGATGCAGGGGAGTGACATCCAGGACAGCAGAGTGGAACTTGAGCAGCGTTGCGAGAGCCAAAACTCCAGAGGGCCTTTGTGTTTATAGTGTGAAGCTGCTCAAATGAGACATGGCAGTGGGTATTGTGTGCACAACAGGCCGGGTCATGTTCAGCTCCTTTTTTCATACCCCAACGCTGTCACATTCAGCACGTCCAACTGAGAAAACACTTCTGTCCAGTCACCTCAAGACTTATTTTTTTCTCAATCTTTTTCTTTTTAGCGCCAAACTTCCCTGTCCCAACTGTCAGCCACACTATTGAGAGCGAAAATAACTAGCGCTGGACAACAGAACGCTGCCAAACTGAGCAGCCCCAAGATAAAGGCTCTGGACTGGACTCATTTGAAGAGCTGTTTAACACACAAGGGCCAGGTGCTAGCAGCCACTCACTTGAATGTATTAGAGGCAATGGACTTAGTGCGGCACCGAGTGGTTTTGTTTCAGAAATATTACACTTTGTTTGTCCCAACAGAAAGACTTGCAAAGACGTGCAAAAGTAAAATGTTGTGAACAAACCAAAACACAACTTGTATTCTTACTTCTGTATGCTTTTAACAGTTTTTTGCTTTTAACCTTGTACCTTTTGTAAGGTGAGTGTTGAGTTTATTATTATTATTAGAAGTAGTAGGAAATGTTATCTTTGTATAAAAAAGCCCTGTGAGTCACTAGTTGAGCTAGTTGGGCTGAGATCTGATGGTGGTCCTCTCTTTTGCACACCACAGATGTGAAATAAACTTTTTTAGAGCCAGAGACAATTTAGATGGATTTCATTTCCACATTTTGGGATATGAAAATTAGGTACCACAACTTTAAATAATTCTAATGTTATAATTTAGACTCATACAAAGGCCATATGGCACAGAGCTTTATTTTGACAAGCACATCAGGATAATTCACCAGCATTCATCATCACCCTTGTACCCAAGTGGCAGCAGCTCTCGCTCAGTATCCAGGGACCCAACACGTCTGACATGTGATTCCAAGGTGACTGAACAGCGCTGCTCCTCGGTAAAGATAAGACTAAAGACAGCGGGATGTTTGCCAACGCAAATGAGGGTTAATAGCAGCACTCAAGGGCATCCCTCTGCCTGGGAACTGAACCAGCAACCTGCTGTTCTGCCTAAATACAGCAGCGAAGCGTTTATCAGACACACGCATGCAAGGCTGTTCAGATACTGGTCCTGCGGCCAGAGAACGCTTACTTGTTCAAATTCAATGTTTTTGTTGGAGGCCATCGAGGGGGTGAGTCAAAGCGTGTTCGCGCGAGTGTTACTCAAGGCAAACAATCTCTGCAGCCTCTTAAGCTGGTCCCACAGACAAGCAAAAAGTGATAGTGGGCTTTTTTGGTCTTAAGATATTCATGAATTTCTGAATCCCTCTTAAGTATTACAATCTTTCATCCATCTCAGTGTTGCAAAGCTGTGGGTGATTTTCAAGAAACTACATTCACGCGTCAAGGGCGATGTTGGTGAAATAAGTCTAATGTATAAACATGGCGACGCGGCAGTGCATATGTGCGTCTGCTGCAAAGACGGAGGTGCACTGAGTCCACTAAGCCTGGTCCTGATGTGGCAGGTATCAAATATTTAAGCGCTATTACTGCGGAATTAGAATGTATCTTGTTAGAACGGCTAATCTGAAGCGGAGGGAGTTGGGCATTGGCAATTCAGAGTCAAATGCCACATGTAAGAAAAAGGGCGGGGAAGGGGATGGCTCGCTCCACATGTGTCAGAGGATTGTGGTAGATGGAGTGTGAAGAATAGAAGGTAGCAGGGGAGGAATGGAGACTGAAAATAATGGGAAATGAGCAGAAGACGGCTATAGACAGTGACAGCGCAAAATACGGGGAAAAAATGAAATAGGAGCGGTACCTGGGCCTCTGGCAAAGCTACATCGAGGATGTTGGGCTGGCCACGTGGTTCTCCATTTTCAAGGCGCGAAAAGATGACTTGGTAACCTCGGATCTGCCCGTGCTGCTTCTGCTGGAGGGGTGGCTTCCAGGTCACCCGGATGGCAGTGGAGTTCAGAGCTTCTACTTCCAGCTTCCTTGGGGGCGCTCCGGGCACTGCAGTCCGAGGAAGAAAAAAAAGGAAAAAGGAAATGGAAAGAGACATAGACAGAGCACAGTTAGAAATATGCTGAGGTTGGATTTCACTCACTCTACCAGGTTTTATGAAGTGTAGCCAAGAACTGGAAACTAAAAATAATGACTGGGGAGTTATTTTACAGACTATGCCCTGGTTAAGAAAGTAGTATTTGCGCAGGCGTCGCATTAAAACCCCTTCCTCAGACTTTCTACAGTGTCCCTGAAACACCCTCAGCGAGACAGCATGGGGCCTAGCAATTTCTCTAATGCCCTTAATTCTGCTATGAAATTAGCCGTGTTGTAGCAAACTTCAAACACATTAATTATAGATGGCTCTCTCTTCGGAGTTGTTCAGTATCAAGCAGCAAAAAAAAGTATAGAAAAGAGGGAGAAGTGAGGGACTATGAAGAAGGAAAAAGAGCAAATGTCATCA
The DNA here is from genome assembly GCA_964034765.1 of Knipowitschia caucasica. Taxonomy (NCBI): domain Eukaryota; kingdom Metazoa; phylum Chordata; class Actinopteri; order Gobiiformes; family Gobiidae; genus Knipowitschia; species Knipowitschia caucasica. Next base: position 25,961,914 of record OZ035836.1, read on the forward strand.
GAAGATTTTGTTGAAATGCAAATCACAAAGAACATGAAGAACACTGATTTGCAACCAAGTTTGGTCCCACGCTCAAATTATTCCCAAGGTGGGTGCATTAGTTTGCGTTGGCCACTTTTTAATAATTATTTACTAATTTGCTTCTGCCTACTCCTTTTTTTTTTGCTTTACCCTATAAAAATACAATTCTAGCGTAACATGTAACATTGTGCTTGAATAAATAAATACATTCAAAATCCTTTTTGAAAGATAAAAAACAAAAATCTATTAATATTTCACTTAACATCAGACAATATTCTCATGTAATTCCTCGTCACTGTCCTCTGTATCCTTGATTGGGAAATGCTAATGTATGGTTTCAAGTCTTACATCCTTCTCAGTTAAAAGCTAAACAATTGAAAAAAATTGTATAGCTTTGTAACGTTGTTCAGGTCGACAGAAGCAAGAAGGCATTATAGCAGCACAGAAAGAGCAGTAGAATTCTTGACTTGTCACAGACATGAGATATCACAGCTGCCTAGAAAAGCTGGAGGAGCGAGGTGGCGGAGGTGAGAAGGTGACTTGTGCGAACACCATCTCCTCATTAAGAATAATTGATCAACAGCACATATTCAACAGAGCATGAAATGAGAAAGGGCAAGAAGAATACTTTGCTCCTCGGTTTCCGCGACTGAAAAAAAAGATGTAACACTTACAGGTGTAAAGTCTATAACTGTCAAATTAAAAACTGCTCATGCTTTGATTTGTGTTTTCCTAAGTCTGTAACTAGTTAATCGCATTGTGGAGGACGTACAATAAATTACATACAAATTGCCAACGTAATACTTAATTTTTTGTCAAATTGAAGTTTTTCAATTCCAAGTTTACATGAATCCAAGATTTAGAAATTCAGGCTGAATTTCACATCATAAACCGAAAAACTGTAGTGTGAGACAAGCTGGGCAACTATTACAGCCCAGTCACGGTCTAAAAGTTTAGTCCCACAGGTTTGAAACAGCACAAGTGTGGGTGTATCCTACACTTTGTATAATGTATTATTAATCTGTATTATAATTAATTATTAATTAATTATTTTACATCTTTCACTTCAGTTAGGTAACAGCAGAAGCAGCAGCATTGTACTCCAGCTGAGTATAGTGGGAAGGCACAGCCACAGTAGGAAAGTGGAGTCTGGCAGCGTGGCGTTCTCCAGAATCGACCTACCATCTTCTTTTGTTTTCATCTTGACGGGGGAGCTCTCTGGGCCCGGGCCTACATCAGTGTGCGCCCTGACCCACACCTGATACTCAGTCCACTTCTCCAGACCTTCCAGCACGTAGCTGCTGGCGTCCGCCCCGATGCCGGCCACGTCATGTCGGTCCGTGTCTTCTCCGGACAGGGCCTGGTAGCTCACGGTGTAGCGCACAATGGCGCCGTGGCGACTGTCGGCGGGAGGGGCCACCCAACTCACCTTGAGGCTGGTGGAGCTGAGGCTGAGCAGGTGCACGTGCTGAGGGGGGGCGGAGGGGGCTGTGGGGGGGAGGGGAGGGAAGGACACCACCAGGGGCACGATCAAGCAAACAAAAAATCAACGAAAACTCAGGCAAAACAATAAGAGCATGACAATGAAGGTTTTTGTACAGTGTGAAGACTTGACTTAATATTATTTACTAAAGGTTTCAAGATATAGTTGTGGATAAGATGATTAACTGGAGAAAACAAAAGGTGTAATTTTTGATGAGGTGTAGAAAAATTATGTTTTTATATTGTAAATAAAAAATGTACCTGCTGCTAACACAGCGATGTGATTGTTAATAATGCAATTTCCCTTGAGAAATTGTTAAAACTTAACTTAGGGTCAATGCCTGTGTTATAAAGGGCAAAAACTGCTCTGAGACATTCAAATAAAAGGGGCAGAGTTTCATGTTTGTACCGGTAGTTCCTAATATTAGCATGGATTGATCTAAAAACAAAGCCAGGTCTGTAGTGTCTTAAATAAAGGCATTACCCTGCAGTTAGTCCTAATGTATACTGTACGTACAAATGTTATGATTGATTTCACAATACATTTAATTACACAATATTTCTCACACTGAATACAAAAAGCTTCATTTTGCCTCCGGACTGACCGTCTGCTGCTGCTGCTGCCGCGCCCATCTCTGTATTTATGTAAAGGGCCATAAAACCACCACGAGAGGGTGCACGGAATAATAAATGGATCCAGATTTTACAACATGCTGTTTTTTGTAAAGGTCAATACTGTCCTCAGATGGCCCCAGTGAGTACTATTCACTTTGAGATCTGGCAACTGATCAGTGACTAGAAGTTGTACTTCAACTTTATTTGTACAATATAAACAACACCAGTTATGCTTTAAAATCTCTTAAAGGTTCTGCTTTATCATTTAACTTGGGATATAACTTTGACAGGCCTAGAATTACAAATACAAGTTTATGTTTGTGTGAGTTTCTAATGCTACGGCTGGAATGAGTTGAAATGGATGTTATTGTGAATAAGGCAACAGCAGCAGCAACTCTCAAGGCCAGGAGTGAAACATCAACTAAATAATAACTAAAACACATTTAGAACACGTATAACACAGTAGCGTTCTAACTACTCATGCACAGACACAAAAACGTACTTCAACTTAGAAAAGAGAGGGAGGAGAAAAAAAAAAGGACCTTGCAAAATTGAAAATCCGAACGACACAAAAATACATTCAAAACCACGTTGTTCCTACAAGGCATGCCTGGGAAATGTCTCATTTAATAACAAGAGCAATGAGCAGCCCGCACAAAGAAAATCTCCATGTACCGAGGCCAGTACGGCACGTCCAAGTTCAAAATATGAAAGGTTATCCAAAGAAAAGTGTCTATTAAAAGTGTGCTGTGACTCAGAGAAGACCTCGGCGGTGATTCACGGCTCCAGCACTGATGCATGCATTTAAATTGGGATCAGGCTCCAGCAAAACAATATAAGACGTATTTTAAAGTTTGACAAAGTAGTGTAAAAGTTCTTGTTTATCAGAGAGTGCATATATTGTTTTCATCATTTGAAAAAAAAATAAAAATAAAATACATATATAATGCTACTGCTGGTGCGACGTTCGTTCCGCAGTCATTTAGGCAACACTGCAATGTTTTGTTTTGTCAGAGTCTCATTTGAATTTGTGTCTATCAAAAGTAATAGTTGTGACGGGAAACACAGAACTAAATGCACCTAAGAGGGAGAAGGATTACAGATATTGTGGGGTACATGCCACAGGTTTGCCCAGCCAGTAGAGCAGGGGGTCTATAAGGGGTGCGGTTTGGCCCTTGGTGCTGGTTATCTTGTTGGTTCCTAATCATAACTTTTTGGCTGAAGGTATAGTTGACCTACTTGAAACTAGCTTATGTCTCTTGTTTTTCTCTCTCTCGCCATAATAAAACTATTTATAAGTTGAACATAAAAACAAAAAGTCAAAATTATCTGTGTGGTAATTTTAACTTCAGCGTGGGACTCTCAAGTGGTTTAAAACAAGCATTAGTAAACCTCTTAAGCGTAATTAGGTTAAAGGCTGTTTATTGCTCCATGTGCTCAAAAAGAAGCAAACCAAAACCAAATGACAAAAGCTAGACATGTAAATGACTGCGACACAAATCATCTCTGCCATCGCCTGCAGCCATGCAGCTGATAATCACCATCTCAGCACCAGGAGCCTGGAGAAATTGTCCTTGTGTCCATTACAAACAGAACAGCCCCACAGTCCTCAGCTGTCAAAGTGACAGTTATACAAGTCTGAGCTTGACAGGGGGAGAGAAGCAGCTCATATGAAGCTCCTAATAGGACCAGATTTACCAAAAGAAGAGATCTACACTTTGGTAATGATGCAGTCACGCTAACCTTGTCATAGTGAAGCAATAAATGGGAGTGTATATGTGTAATGAATAATACTATTGGCACTGGTAACATGTTTAAAATCCAAATAGTAAAGTCCAATAGGGGTATATTGTGCATATTGTGCAATCGTATCATTGTTTTGAATGCACAATCGAATAATAAGGGTGTCCATGGCCTCATTTCTTATAATATCATAACAAACAAAATTGTAGAAATTGGTACTGAAAATGTCAAATTAGTAAGAAAAATAGAATTAATGCAACTATGCACAACAAGTACATAGTTGTTTAATCCTCATTCAGGCTTTATTTGGTTCTGTTCTTGTTTATTTCTGTACTGTCAAGTCTTTTCATGGTTGTCACAATTTACTGTACAAGACCCCAGAACAGCAATACTAAGGACAACAAGAAAGTCTTATTTCTTGGTGGGCACAAAAACTGCTTTTTAATTAGATGGGCATTGCACACAGCAATCTCTAACTGACCTTTTGAGCCGCTTCTACTTGGACAAGACAAACTGCACTACATTACGAGTCTGCTACAGCATCTTAAATTGTCTTAAACTGATCAAAGCTCACTGTTTGGATCAAGAATATCCTTAAAATACCAAAGGATAATCTCTCTACAACCTGGGTAACACAATATTCTTTATGCATTACAAAAACATATTTTTTTTAGCTATATTGTCCTTATTTGGCAAGTCTAAAGCAGGCCATATATTTACAGTATAGTCCAGGCCCCTGGAGGAGAGTCTGAATGAGCACAGTTTAACAGCAGCTGCAAAAAGTCAGTAGTCCGATGGCAGAGAATGACATTTTTAGTGGTGGCACTGTAAAAGCACATAATGATATAAGGCGAAATAACACGGCACACTTGACAAATGTGGGAAGAGGGACACATTAAACGTACCTTTGGCTCGCCCTGCCCCTGGACACGCAGGTGGGGGGAGTTAGTGTTGGTGACGGGGAAGAAGGGGGAAGGCATGGTTGCTCTGTCAGCACTTTGTATCGACTTGACATTCAAAACGGCCCACGCTAATAAAGATCTTTGCAACTACAGGCGGTGACCTCAACATTTTCCGGCCCTGTGTCGACCGAGGGTTGTGGTGTGATCCACCGTTGGGTTAGTGAGCGCAGGAGAGAAAAGGCCGAGTTAAAGGGAGTGTGTATGGGGACTTACTGGACTGAGCGGTGCGGGCTTCCACGGGCTGCGTGTAGACGCCAAGGCCCACTTCAGAGCGAGCTGCCAGCATGAAGCGGTACAGCGTGTCCGGCTTGAGCCCGTCCACCACATGAGAACCAGCGGGCTCGATAACTTTCTGGATCTAGAAAGATTGAAGCAAGAATTGTCAGAAATTATTCATTATTATTCCTGTACGTGTTTATCTATATACTTGTCTGGTGCACACTGGGGACTTTTGCAAATGTATTCCAATGTGATTTTACAGAAAATGGCAAATTAACTGAATCTGACATTTTATCTTTTTTTTCTCTCTCAACGCCTTACAAGGGGCATTCCTCAATCGTCCTAGTGGTGACCTACTCTTTGTGAGGTGGTTCAATATCTCCCTCTTGCAATAGATGTTATTGTTTTGCTTGCTATACAGATATACCATGTATATATTATTGTACATAATATATCTTCTCTATCGCAGAAGAGATTAATTAATGCCAATGTGACATGTACATTTCTCATTGTGAAATCTAGTCCATATCTATTTATCTAACTATGTGAAGTCAAACCCTTGTTTTGAATGTACAGTAAAAGGAACGTTTTTATACAGCTGACCAACTGTATATATCCAGCCAAAACAACAACAAAGGGCTTTCTACCAAAGGAAAATTGAGGAATGCAGGAAGAGGAGATTATTGGCAGTTCATATTATAACAATTCCCAAGCTTAAACCAAAGATTACAAAGACTACTCAGGCATGCCAACATTATTAAACACATAAGCATTGTCACGAAAGGTCAACAACACTTTAAAAAGTATAAAAGAACATTCTAGAAACCAAAGGTAAACTTTTCTGAAACAGGGATGATGGGAAAACTCCACCTGGACCCAAGAATTGTTCCCATGAATCAAAGACATCATTCAAGAACATAGATTCCAAAGTACCCAAAAATACCTTCACAACAAGAGAAAAATAAATAAATGCTACTTCTGATGCATGATGTAATCCCTGCGCTGCAAGTTTACCATTCCTATCTGACATATTGGGGCTTGCAAGTGGTGGTCTGGCTGGATTTAATAAGGTGCCATCCGACGAGGAGAAAAAACAGACCTGTCAAATGTCTACTGTACGTGTTTGGCATCGGCCCGAGAGCTCAATGCATTACTGTAACCATGCCGCTGTTGCATCACAAAAAGCTAAATTTATTCCAGTTTGAAAGCGTGCCATTGAGCGGAGGAAGACAGACAAAAAGCACAAAACCAGGCCACGGGAGAATGCACCAAATATTGGGTCAAATTTGTGCTGTTGCAAAAAGTGAAAAACCAACGTGCATTTTATTATTCAATTAAAATTAAGCTTCAATTTGATGAAATGACTGTCCTTTTCTAATCACCATCCAGAATAGCATGTTCTGTGCTGAAAGTTATTCAATAATCTAAAGTTGGGATAGAGTTGGGATTTGTTGTGTTTTAGGAACACCCTAACCCAACCATGGTTTTTCTTTCCAATTCATTAAAGCCACATCTAGAGGAGGCTGTTATATGAACTTTAGGTCCTCCTCATTTGGACAGAACTGCTTCTCTGTCAAAGCAGCAGGGGTCTGGAACTCCTTACCTCTGTCTGTGCAAGAGTGGAGCTCCATGGGACAGTTTAAATTCAGCCTAAAGTCATGGCTCAAAGATAATGCAAGTGCACAGGCATTACGCAGATTGTAAATAACTGTGAGTTGTGTATTATGTAGACATTGTTTGTCTTTGTGGTTAAGGGTGCTACATTTTACTTGTATTTTAAATGCCAACAAAGTTAATCTATTTATTCTGTTGCACACTGTTAACCTGCTGTCACTTTGCCTATGTGCAGGGACTGTAGCTATGTCCAGTCTGTACAACACAATCATTGTGCAATGTCCCTGAATAACAGCTAGTACCAAATGCTATTTTGTTTTGTTTCAAGAGAAGGAGTCTTGTTTATGTGATTGTGAACAAATCAGACCACACCAGTTTATATTTTTTTGGAGATGTGTAGTTATCTTTTACACACTGAGAAATGGTCTCTTTTTCAGAAATGATCTAATGATGCCCCTTGAAAAGTAGGTTCTAAATCTCAATGAGACTTTCCTGTTTAGGTTAATCAGGTTAAATAAAAATAAAATAAAAATGTAATAATGCATCAAAGTATCAATCATTATGCATGTATCCATAGTATTTGTTATCACTGTATCATGAAGGTGTATAAAGAGGTGTTTTACCCAGACGTCGGAGCCGACCTCGCCGTACTGGAGCTCGTACTTGCTGATGGGGTCTTGCACGGGCCAAAGCCATGTGAGCATGATGCGATCGTCTTGTTCCGCCTCGGCTTCGAAACTGGACGGCTGAGCAGGGACTGGGACCACAAAAACAAAAAGGTCAAAGAGAGCACATTACTTACAATGAATAGTTGCAAGGCTGTCCGCCGTAATAACCGTAATCTTTACAATGTGTGTTCAAGCACTTACTAATGGCAAGTTTTATCTTAACATAAAGCCAAACTTGAATGGGGCAATGACGGTTATGTAACTAATATAAATTATCCATGGCTTTGCAGGAAATGTCCCCAGGGAAAGTTTAAGGATGTTAAAGTGAAAATAATTTAGCAAAAGGTCAGTGTCCGGAACAGAGCAGGACAAAGTAATATTGGTTATGGAGATTTTAACAGACCCCAAAAGTGCCTTTGAAATGAATAGTATTATCAGCAAGATGAAACCAGATCATGACTCGGCTTAAATTCAGTAAATGAAAAGATATGTATTTCCTTATTGTTATAAAATATGAATATTATGAAGATATGACTGCATTTATCTATACTAAATACATTTAGGATTTTGCTCTCCCCACATAAACATACAGATTCAACACATACAAATCCAGTGTTAGCTTCAAGGTGCCATACTGTATGTTTTTCTCTTCTAAATAAACTTTATTTACAATTGTATTTTTTATCCACATTACTGTACTGTACCCAAAGTTTTGATATGAGACAAGACTCTAGTTGTAATCCGCACCAGTGAGTATAGTACACGCTTCTGACTGGACAGCACAGTAGCATTCATACTAACTTGTGATAGTGTTCTGCCACTCGTGTGACAAAAGCTTGGTAAACTCAGTAGATTCTGCTCATGTTCTCAAATTATTTATCAGTTGGAGGGCTGGTGCCAAAATAAACTTGATGGGAAATGCTTTTTTTAAGAAATGTCCAAATGTATTTCCCAGACAATCATTGTTTAAGCAGCTGGGGGTTAAAGTGAGATTTCTGTGTGATACGCAATGCTGGGGAACTTGTCACGCCACTGTTGACATTAGTGACAAAAGAACTCGACTCATTTAAAGCTGTGAGACGCCTCTCTACACTGAGTAAGGCTGCTTGTAATGCAGAAAATGACCCTTTTAAGCAATTTAAGCACTTCAGATGTGAAACAGACCAAATGGTGGAGCCTTGAAATGTTATAAGAAATAGAAGTCTACTGAAATCAATAACAGAATGCTGCCCTTTAGTGGTTTCCTCAACCATTTGGTAAAGGTTGATTTGATAAAAACAAAAAACAATCAAAAAGAAAATGTAAAAACATATTAGTAAATCCAAAAAAGAAAAAATTGCTTTCTTTAAGGAGTGAATGTTAAAGAAAAAGTTTGAAAATCTGCAAACAGTTTAAAGAGAACGAGTTTTGTTTTGCAACTTTTTTAAGCCTACAACTTTAACCTGAAAGCCAAGCACAGACTTTGGCGGAGCACACCAAGACCCAGATTGATGCGGCTGGCTCACCTCCCTGCTGGGTCTTCACTTGCAGGATGTCGGAGGGCGGTCCGTCTCCCACTGACGTGAATCCAAGGACCCTCAGGCTGTAGGTGATGTCAGGAATCAGTCCCGAAATGGTGGTGAGCCTGCTGGCATCGGTGTTATGCTTTTGCCACGCGCTGAGAGGAGCAGTGGGATCTGAGCTGTAGTAAACTCTGTGGCCTCGTATTTGTCCGTTGGGCTCCTCTGGCGGCTGCCATTGAACCAGCATAGTACTGGCGCTCAGCATGCGGGCCTGTACGTGCTGAGGGGGGGAAGAGGGCGCCTGCTCTCCTGTACGGGTCTCCACAGGGTCGCTGGGGGGTCCGCGGCCGATGTTGTTAACCGCCATCACTCTGAACTCGTACTCGGAGTAAGGACTGAGGCCGCCGATGCTGTAGCGGGTGGTGGCCACACCCTCCACCTCCTGGAAGCCGTTGTCGGAGGACTTGGCCTTGTACTGGATCATGTAGTAGGACACGGGCTCCGGGTTTCCAGAGTCCCAGGTCAAAGTCACACTGGTGGCAGTGGTCTCGGTAACGGTGAGGGAGGCAGGAGGCTTTGGCAAGGCTAAAGCAGAAGAAAAAAAGTATTACTTTAATATAACCCTGATGGTAAATTTGAATACCAGAAGTAAACAAGATAAATAAACAAAATACAAAACATTGACACCAAACAACCACAGTAACAGGAAATTAAAGGCTCTGGCTAAAGTAACTAATGATTATTTTGATATTCGAGTGCAGGTACAATATTTTATCTCAGTTTCACCCAGATAAAACTGAAGTAAATTTAACACATGACTTCCTATGTTAAAATAACAACGTTCAACAAATTAACTTGTTGACGTGTGTATGAAAAGCAGTTACTAATAAATTACTAAAATAGAATTTGATATTCTATATTTCACTTTGAATGTCTTTATCAACAGCATCAGTGTAGAATGGATGCAATTACTGATCAACGTGTTGTATTATTTTCTTAAAGGTATATAGGAGGATTTCCCCAATATTTAGGAAAGAACCCCCCTCTCCACTTTTTCAACAGAACTCTCTGGTTTATTTTGACGAACATGTATGGCCAGAATAACTGAGAGAACCAATAGTCTTGATGATCCACCCGGAAGTTGAAATCCTCTTATATATCTTTAACTCAAGATGGCTGTGTAAAACCCATTTTCAAAAAATCTTTCTCAGCAAACAGCTAAATCTGCAAAAGCCTCACATGCTTTGCTTTGTACGACTGGACAAGCCACCGCGCTGTGAAACGCTCACAAATTGCTCCAACGATTCCTGTTGTGAGTGAATGAGAAAAGCAAACAAAAGCTGAGGAGAGCGTCTTCATTATGGCTCCACTTGTGCAAAGCTGCAGCCGGTGCCTCTAAATAGCTCTGACATTCGGAACGCCGACGAGAGGAGCCTGAGATCGATACATCCAGCAGCAGATTAGAAGCAATAGGTCGACAACGCCAGAAGGCGCGACATGTGAGGGCATGCTGGCGCAGAAAATTAGTGTCCACCGCCTGAAGATTACATGATCGCATTGAAAATCTAGCATTAATTATGTTTCTAATAACATGCAAGCTCAAATCTTACAATATCCACAGGTAGCACTGTTCTAATTGTTATTGTTGAGTGATAACTGTGGATTATTCATTCATTTATTTATTTGATATGGACACAACAGTTACATTAGACCAGATGCACTACCTTTTGTGTTATAGCAAGATCAAGCTAATTTTCAACACTTGTCTATAAGAGTCTACTAGTTTCATAAATTATGCACACATTCAAAAGAACAATCCATTAAACATGTGAGCAACAGTTTCAGACGATATGTGTTGTCAATTTTTTTCTCAATGATTAAATAGAAGAAAGAGACTTTTTCAGCGTGGCATCAATATCATTCTATTTGAGTAAGCTTGTCAAAATCCATGAATATACAATAGGTTTTGCCAATCATAATCAATATCATAAATTGACACGAATTTGTCTTTCATTGTTATCTCACAATAATATAGAAAAACAATCGTTCCCTGGATAATCTGTTCGTATTAATCCTTATCTATAATTATAGTATTTGTGTAGTGGCAAGATGTTAATATCCAAAAGGTTAAGAATGACAATGCCAATTATTTTATGATTACAAAAGCATGATCAACTGTTGAGCGGCATGTGCATGAATTTATCTTTTCAAAATCTAAATTAAAGCTAAAAAACTGTACTATAATACCGGATTGCTGCACAATCTATTCAAATACACGCTAGAAACAGGTGGATGAAGTTCAAAACAAGGGTGTGGCTTTTCAAAATGCAAAAATGGGTAACAAAACACTAATAATATAATGACAAGGAAACTTCACAGTGAAACTTAAGTTGTTTTGGCAAGACTGATTCAAACAGGTGGGGAGTGGCGGTGGAAGGCATGCAAAAAGTACAATGGGGCTACTAGGGTGAACCAAAAGAGGGATTAAGATTAAGGAAATACCAGGGAGTTTCTCAAAAGGGCTGGGAGTAGTCACGTAAATGGAGAGATCAGCATGAGAGATGGAATTTACTGTTGTAGAAGTGAAAAACCTGTAGGTGGATGTGAGACTAGATGGGTGGACAGTGACATATGACAAAGTGAATGATGTTATGGATGGAAAGTATAAGATCCCAGCAAATCCTACACACGTGCAGATTAAGGCTGCAGTTTAGTCCTAGTTTGGTCTTGTTTTACATACATGGTACATCCAGATTTTGTCCAGAATTTAGTGCCAGAAAATATTCAATTATACTGTAACATGTGTGAGAAGAGGTATAGCCTTAAACATAATGACTAAAATAACAGAAAACTTCAAATTTACACAAATAACAAATATACAATTATAATACAACGTAGTATTGTGAGTCACTATTTTTCACATCTCTGTCTGAGTGAAAGACCTCAAAACAATCTATGCACGTTTATTGTAGTACTTTTGAAAGACAAGTTAGAAGTTTAATTAGATGCATTTCAAAAGAACCACTTTCTTTTTATACTCAAGACAAAATTAACCTTTATGAATCAAGACATTTGGTAAAATGGATTATATTACATAGTAAAATTGTTCATAAGCAAGGTTGCAAACATGGAAGAACGATTTAACTAAATGTCTACGAAGCATGATACTAAACTCCCCTCACCTTTGACTGTGACCTGAGCAGTTGCCTCGATGATGCCCAGTGAGGACATGGCCACACAGGTGTAGTTGGCCGACTCTCTTATGTTGGTCACCTCCAGCACGTTCCGCCCCAGCGGCATGTTCTCCTCCTCGGTCAGGTCCTGGGTGCCTTTGGTCCACTTTACGTAGGGCATGGGCGACCCCACGGCCACGCAGGTGAGGTTCACGCTCCCGCCCGGCATCACCTCCTGGTTCGTGGGAGGGATGGAGAACCTGGGGGCCACTCTGCGAACTGGGGAGAGCGAGATGCAATAGTGTTAGCGTGCAGAAATCAAAAAGAGTAAATAAAATGTCAAAATTAAATCAGAACAAATAGGTTGAAGAAATAGAAGATTATTCATTTAGTAAAACATATCAAGGTTGAAACAGAATTAAAGAAATGTGAAATAAAAATTACAAAATTGGTGAGTTTAATAGTCCCTTTACCCAATGACTGATTTCAGTGAATTAAAGTCAACAATGTTGTAAAGTAGTCAAGACAACTGTCAGTCATTTTATAGTAAAATCTTCATGTCCAAAGTACGTTCCCGATAGTGCTAAAATGTGTAATACAAGAACATATGGTTAAAAAAAAGGTAAATACATGCTGTCTGAAAGTTACAGTTCTGCACAATGGAGATAATAGCCCTGTCAAGAGAATAGCTCGAGGGATTCAAATGCACAGTGTTAAAGGGAGAATCTAGCCTTGAGCCAACAATGGTAAAACGCATTAAAAAGTAGCCTGGTTTTAGTGGAGACTGTCTCTGTCTCTCTTTTGTCCGAGTCTCAAACGAACGGAGGGACTTGCGTCATGGAGGGACCCTGTGGTGATGGCCATTGTTGGCTTTCTTCTCACTAGCGTCTTTCCCTTTCTCTTTTCTGACACAGTCTTCTCTCCCGTTCTCGTTTTCTTTCCTCTTTTTGTGCGCTGGCGAGGTTGTGATTTATGCAGATAGGCTGACATTAAAAAGGAGTTCCCATGGCGAGCAGAAGGGGCCGTTGACGTCGCCAGGGACAAGACAAACAGCAAAACCCAGGGCCCAAAGTAAACAGAATTTGAATTTCACTGTGCTTCAGTCTTAATGAAGATATAGAAAATGGCAGCAGTTGACATTTTTGGCCCCAACTCCGAAGTAATTAGCATGTAAATGACGCTCTAACATGTTTGACCTCTTCGATAAAAAATTAATATAAACAGAAAGAAACTAGTAATATAATAGATACACAACTTGCTATACACTAGTTTAGGGATTTAAACTTAAATATTTAACCGTAATAATTCCTCTCTACACTAGAACTTAGTATTGCATATGTTATCAATAGTTCTCCACAAAACAAACCTATGTACTATCTATAAACAATATACTGTATTAGACCTAGAATTGATTGAAATATACTTTATAAAATAATCCTAACACAAAAAGTATAACCTCTTGCTACATCAAAATATATACTAACACGAACTACTAATACTGAAATATACCGCTAACAACAACAAATTACTACACACCAGCTACTTCTACTCTTAATAAACTACTTTCTCTCATCCTCCTACTGTGTGCAGTTTCTTTTTTGTTATTTCGTCCTCCACTAAAGAAGCCTGCATTACTCTTGTTTGTGTGCTCCAATTATAGCCATCTTACTCCTGCTGGAGGTGCATGGATTCAAAACAGTCCGTGAGGTAAGTGTCCCAGCTTCTATCTCCCTAATGCGCAGCGCTGTGTCTCCTATACAAGAGAACCCCCTTGACTGTAATTGGACTTTTGCACTGGTCCGTGTGTAAATGGATTTTCAAATGTGCGTCGCTCCTCCATCGCTGTCCCCCTCTTTCCCTCCCAACCAGATCTAATATGAACCGGAACGTCGTTACAGTCACGCTTGTTATTCCTCTCATTATGTGGTGAAATGGAAAAAACACAAAAGCACCTTTTCAGATTCCAGTCAGGAAAAAGGCTGGTTCAGCGGGCAAATGCAAAGAGGGGTAAAAATCCCAAGCAATGTTCATTTTCTAACCCTAAATTTATACCAAAATAATTGAGAGCACTTTGTAGATCAATACAATCACAGAGGTTTAAACTTCTCGGCTCAATATCATAAAAGTATTAACAGCAGAAACCTTTGATTCATGCATTTTTTAAAGCTTTTCTTGTTGCAAGTAATTTCCCCAGACACATCAGAGCAAGTAAAGGCAGGAAATCGAACAGGGCTGAACATTTTGACAAAAGTAAACGGAGCAAGAAGTAAATGACCAGTGGCAGTTTATTATGCCTTCGTCGCTTCACTTTTCTCTGGCTATAATTGATTGGAGCATTGATTGTGAAATGTTGTAAAACTTAAGAATAACTAGCTACAGAGAAACCTACATTAGGACGGGTCGAAACAGGTCAAACCAGGCACCGGGCACCATTGTAAGCAACGTTTGCCAATTTTTCATCAGCTTCTGGTGAATTACGGTTGCCCAGACTATGGGAAAAATAAAATAATATGACATGTAGTCGTAATGTATGAATGTAGGAGACAAATATTACAGATAATACTGATTATGCAGGATTTGTATTACTTCTTCAGGAGTGAAATACCAGGCTGGGAACACGGAGGAGGGAACATTCTCAAGCAGAGCAGATACAGATATAGGGAGGATCATAAGCTTGTACACTGGGGAAACCTGATAAAGAAGGAACTTGGACCAATTTTCTTTTTTAAATGGCAGTACATCTTATTCCCAAAGAGAAAATCTGTGGAACATAGATCTCATTTGTCAGTGGCCACCTGCATTTGGGGCTTCACACTCACATGGCAATGATTGTTTAGGTTGTAGTTCAGATGCAATTTTCTAATTTGTTGTTGTTTTTGAAGAATCTTTATTTCTCGCCAGAAAGTGAAAACTACAATTTTGAAATCTGTTCACTCCAGCGCTGTAATGCTGAGCGAAGAGACGGACTAATGCAAAACCATTAGTTTCAAAGTGTCTGCTATTCTTTCATGACTCCATAGACAACACAGCAGTGCTAAGAGCAGTCAGTCAATGGGGTCTGTGTATATTGAACACTTAATGTTGTGAATAATTCATGGCGTGCGGTTAAGTTTGGAGAGGTGCTGTGGAACAAAATGACTAGAGGGTAGGTAATTGTTATTGATTCTACCCGAAGCCTCACTCGTGTTGAAAGCAGCTTGAAGAGACGGCACGAGGACTCTATCAAAACCACAAAATAAGCTTTGTCTCCACCCTGCCTGCCCCGCCGCTGGATATCTATAAATCTAACTGCCCTGTGAAGTGCCCAAGGATAGCAGAAACTGTTCAGTTCGTCAATATGGGAGCAAACGGGCACCTAGTCAGCAGGCTCCTGGGGTTCCTGGCAGCGACACAGAGCAACCATGATGTCTGATCATGCCCTCTGTCAGCACACTGCCAGCCCATTCTTAAATATTCTGTAGGTCAGCTCTTTACAATATTGTACAGCTACTGAGGAAATAATTCACAACATCTTGGCTCGACTCGGCATTGGGTATACATTTATAAAAACAGGGTTGGCTCAGGCATTTCTCCAAGTGGAGAAACTACAGGACATGGAGAATCCTATTGTTATAGATGTAAAATAAGTTTCTTATGAGAAATGTGTCATCTCAAAAACTTATTATGTTAATGAGGAAGGCACTCAGGGGAGCTCCTACTTTATCCCATCAAGATCTACTTTTCCAGTAACTAGTGAGCCGAGATCAACGTCAGTGGACCCCATGAGAGAAAGAGGTGCCCACCAACACCATCATGTACAAACAAATGCACATACCTAACCCTAACCTACTTTTGTTTGCACATACTGCATGTGCAGTACTTTGGGACTTGAGAATGTGCTGTCCGTCAAAGTGTGATCAGCTGTGAGATTGAACCACATGTGAAATGTTCACTGTTAAGGCACGTGGTGAAAACACATGCAGAAGCCTTGTGAGAGCTCCCAAAAGCTTGGGAAAATAAAGTATGATAAACAGGTGCCTATCAAACCAGTTTTTGTATGGGCAATACAGATCTAATGCCTAGAGACAACTTTACCTCTGCTGACACTAGTGTCCTGCAGTAAGAAGTTGGACAGGTCTTGCAAAAATAGCTAGACAAGCCAACCAAACATATTAATTTAGTAATAGTAAGATGGTATAATAATTATATCATATTATCTTATCTTTTACTGTGTATTTATTTATGGGAGGATTTAAATAAGAAAATCAAGACACTGTTGATATAAAGCCTAAATCTACAGATACTTGAGTACAGATGATGTGAAAGATATGATTTGGCTTTAGATTAACTTCTACCTTTCTGACCTCAGAAGTGTTGACACTGAACTTAAACGCAACATGCAATGCTTATGTAAGATTTTTAGCAGCTACTTACATGAATGAAAATATGGCTTTTGTATTTGGATGTTTATGTCGGAAGGTGTAGTAGGATAGAATTCAACAAATAAATGTCTATACATAACATTTCCAATCCAAGTTAATTTCTGCATTGGACTAGTTCAAACACGTAGGGAGTGGCAGTGGAAGGCATGCACTTACTACAAAAGGATTCATGCGCTGATGCAAAAGGACAGACTGACCACTATAAGGGAAAGTTGGCATCAAGGGTTCGATGCTATCACAGGTTTCGAGGGAGAGGGTTTCTGGGAGTCACTCAAAAAGAACTGAGGAAGCATATTCAATGGCCTAAAAATGGTATTAACTTTTTTGGGAAGGGAAGAGGTTAAAAGTGAAATCGACAAACCTTCACGTTGATCTGTTTGTGGATGGAGTGATTTTGATGGTGGTGAGCGATGGATAAGGAAGAGGACAGTGAAATATGACAGTGTTTACATAGATACAGGAGGTTAGTGAAATGAGGCAAACAGATGCATTGGTGTTGTGTGTCAAGAGGGGAAAATGTCTCTCATTTGTATTTGTAAAGCTAGAATCAAAAAAAGAGCTCAAATATTGTTTTCATAAACTCTCCCAATTGAAGTCAAATGCTGCCTTTTGTAAATCTGTGCAGTTACAAAAGTAGTGTAAACTAGCAATATTATTACATGAACTAAACAAAAGTAGGCAAGCACTTTACTTTACTTAGCTTTTACTACTAAAATAGTAAGAGCTAGTACATTTGAGATAGTAGATACATGAGGCACTATACAAACTACGATACCAACCTAACAGTTACTTAGCTAAACATGGGGATATAGGGAAATGATTTAACACATGTATTCATTGTATCCAATCAGTATGTATGTAACTAGTTCAGCTAAAATAAATGAATACAACTTCTCTCATAACTTTATTGGTTGTGTAACTTCTTGATACGACCTAGCCCCACGAATGAAAGGTTTCCCCTCTTGACACTCACATAGACATAGACATACAAAGAACAGCATGGAGATATTTGGATAACAGCAAAGCCCCTGTGTGGCGTGCGTATCCCAGGATGATGTATTGACGTGTCAGTGGGAAATATGAAGGAGTGGCAGTGTCGAGAGCTGACATCTCTCCACCGAAATGGGGGGATAAGAGCTTGACAAACGAGCTCCGCTGCACGATCACACAAAGACGCAACGCTCCACCATTCTGCCCACGTCTGATGCGGCCCTCCCTCCGGTGCTGGGGCGAGCAAAGTGACCCCCGGCAAACAGGTATACCAGCCGAGCCACCTGCGCACCTCCGAAACGCGGGCGCATGGGGGCTTTTAATGAATGGGAAGAGGGGAGGTTGCATAAATAGGATATCCAGACAGAAAGGTGAAAAGCAAAGCAATCCGCAAAGAGTGTGGGAGTTTCGACACCCACGAACACCGCCGACCCGCCCATTTACCTACAGCTATAGGCAGGAATAGGACGTGAAAATGTCAAGACAAAGGTGGTGACTGTGCGCCGGCAGCATATTTGTGAAGCAGCAGACAGGAATTGGATCAGGTGGCAACGGTGTAAGTGAAAAAACAAACAAGGCTCTGCACATAACAAGCACAGAGAATGGTGGTCTGACAAGAGTAGGGGCACAAAACAAGGCACTTATGAAATCTCCCCTATGTGTCACCTTGACTATTGTGCGGCGGCATTTAGAGGATGGCTGCTTTTGGACAGCGCTGACAAAAACTCAACACATAATAGAAAAGATTTATTTATTTTAGGGAAAAAATCTTGATTGGTTTCGTATTCCTTAAAAAAAATATAATAAATAATACATGTTTTACCTTTTTGGGGAAATAAATCAAAATTGTAATCTCGAGTTTTGTTTGTAGAGGGATTCAGCAGCCGATCTTTTAAGCACCTTATCTGCTCTCAGGAGTATCAAAAACACATAACTGAAGGAGAAAAATAGGCAGGCGTGTCAGAGGCCACTTGAGTTGAGTCCCATGTTTAAAACCCAATCAAGCAGCCGGTGATAGCACAGCCCCAGGTCTCTGCACCTCGTTGTTGCAGCCAGAACAGCGATAGACTAAAAACATGGCTGGGGCCTTTTGTTCTCAGTAGCAGTCAAGCAGACTTTTAAAAGGTTATGCTTGGCTTGATTTCTATCTGTGGAGCGGTCTGGTGGTCTGGTGGAGCTGGTGCAGGGGCCAGTGGGCTGACAGCTACCTGGGTGGTGTTACACAGTGGCTGGGCCTGAGGGGCCCTGCTGGCGCGACGCCACACACCACTGTAATTACCTGCAAGGGGAAAGGCTGTCTGTACCTGTGACAGACAGCCGCTGATTAATAGATGAGACTCTGCTCCTTTTGCTGTACTGTAGCTGAAATGCAATCTCACAAAATATGAGCTTTAAACCATGCGGTGGGTCCCATATGTCTTTACTAAACTATTAACAGAACAACATAATCGCAAAGGTCTCATCATCTTTTATATGTAACGTATTACTATGTTGGAGACCACACGGTGAGCTAACGACTTCATTAAGGCATACAAACTGTAACCATAGAAACAACTCTGGCATCTTTCGGAAAATTCAGCCACAACACTCTTGTAGCACACCGACATGTTGCTCTGTTTTTAAATCTTATGAACTGTAAATTACATATATATATATATTAAACCTGATAACACTGTGTCGGCTGGAGCTTATTATTCTAAAGGCAACTAACTTTAACAGCATAAAGCCAATTTATGTTTGAAAGGAACAAAATGGCTCTAAATAATATAAAACATATTGAGCGAGGACTAGCCTAATTGCATTTTTTTCAGATATATTCAATTTCCTGAAACTGGTCTATTCAATTTCTACTATCTCCGGGCCTCTCATGGTTCTTATTTACTACTTTGGTAATCATTAATTTGAGTTTGGTCTGAACCGCATAGAGACGTCAATGTTTAATCTGTAAACTGGATCTATTGTGGATGTGCCTCTTATAAAAAGAATAAAATGTTTTTTTTCTGGAACTAGACAAAAATAAGCTGTTTATAAAAAGCATTTTGGTAGACAAGAAACATTTATTATTTTTAGGAGATTTGGCACCCTATAAAATTAGGTGCCAAATATTATATGTGATAATACTGAAACTATGTACCATTTCTACTTTGAGATTATAAAATTGAGACCTGGATCAAATCCAGTTATTGTTGGTAATATAGAAAAAAAAATAATGCAAAAGCTATATAGAAGCTTTCAAAAACTAAAGCCATTTCGTTTTTTGACACCTCTTCTAGCTTCCCCACTCATATTGTGGGACACAGTGGATTTTCTGCAGCTCTGACCCAGCCTGATCCGGAATGGGTGCTACACTGCCCTTGGCCTGCATTAGTCTGCACACGGAGACAACAAAACAAATCCCTAAAGTCTTCTATGCCTTTCAGCAAGTTTCGCCAGAGGATAATGGAGCTTTTGATACAGCTGAATACGAAAAAAGAAATAATAAAGATGGATTTTCATACACGCAGAGGAAATGGTTTCTGATGCAGCTGTTTCAGACCACACCTGCTCGAATTTTGCTTCCAAACGGGACGCTATGGTTAGTCATCACTGTTGGATGGCAGCCACGGTTCAGCTAATGGGTGGAAGAATTGGTTAGCGGACAGACAAAAGGAAAAAAACAGTGAAATGGGTGAGGACATTTGAAAATCACACAATACCTATTCACGCTCATCCCGTTGATACGCAGTAAGGTGGAGCAACAAAGGCGGAGTGTGCGGAGATGTATTAGCGTAAGGTCATAGAGCGGTTAATGGAACAAGACGTCAATCAAGAACAATCAGTGCACACCCATACAGCCCCAGTGATCACCAGCCATCATTTCACAACAACTTACATTAGTCAGTGTTAGGGACTATGTACAAAGACAACACACAGAAGGAGGACACAGAAATCAGGGTCAGAGCACTTTTTCAATTTATACATTGCTGTTCTTTTTAATAATGTAAACAACGTAAGGGGAGATACACAATTTGACCACATTATTTTCTCGACTGCATTATAATTCAAAGCCAGGGAACCCAATTTTCAAACTACGCACAATGGAACTATGTGATCCAATCCAACGATCAAGGCTCTACAACTATCGCTAGTTTTCTGTTTTTGGTCCTCTAAGCCCAAAAAATAAATAGTGGACTCAAAGGACAAGTGTATACAGTACATTACAACCTGTTTTGATAAGTTGAAGATGTAATGGGGTGGTCTGACTTCACATTTGCCGTCTATTCAATTCCTCCTCATGAAACCAAATCGTTAGGTACCCCAGCTTTGAAGTAGTCAAATCAATGTTTTTAAACTTTTTTGACATTTATCACATTCAAGATGGAATATAGCTTGAACGTAATAAATATAAATGTGTTATGTTATGAACTATCTATTCATAACTGTTCATAATTTCTATTTCAATACTTGTATCTGGTGAATACACTGCTGTTTGGTACAAGAATTTCTTTTGAATGCAACCATGGACATAAATGTGTCTACTTTACCTCTCACGTATAGATTGGCAGGAGCAGAGTATCGGGTCCCGGCGCTGTTCATGGCGATGCATTCGTACTTTCCCTGGTCCGACTCCTCGCTGTTCTCAATTTGAAGTGCTCCTGCATAAGGAAATACCACATTAAGCAAGGAAAAAATAGAGCGAGGCCAAACAGAAAATGCAGCATGTGTGAGGTGACTTGCACGAGTGGTCGACTGGTTCATGCGTAATTAAATGACTTGGACATAGAGCCAGTTTTGTGGGAATATGCTGACGGCGACAGAAGGATTTAGATGATTTGGCAAGTTTGGGGGAAAACTGCTAACATTTGCCTATTTCTGCTACCCGGAAAAGACCAGGCTCGGGTCGATTAGTTATCTAAAAAAAGAAAAGGCACCTCATGCCTCGGTAAAATGCTGTAGACAATTATGTGAATTTCCACCAGGAAAATAGAACCTTGAAAAGACTGAGGTCTGATGATCTTGATAAAGTCTGCTGTTTAAAAATAAGGAGAGTGCAAAATACGTATTTGTTGGTGAATAGGGTCTAGACTACAGTCGGGGTGGGCAATTACTGTCTCCAGGGCGCCATATTGGGAAATCAGCATATTGTTGATATTGGTATAATTTGGCAAAACACTGAGAATATATCTGCTATGTTCTCAGAATACAGTGATATTCCAGTTAAAATGTAACACTAATGTTTTAACCATTTTTATCATATCTATTTGCCAACCTTCATTGGGTATGGATTCCCATTCATTAATTAAAAATTTTCCCAGGTATTGTAGTATTCTAGGTATTGTCTGAGAGTATGGTATAAGCAGAATACGAATTGGCTGTGACAGCGAATGGTGAATGTTGTCTTTTATTTTTTTCATCTCTTCATTATATAGTCCCCAAAACTCACAAGCACAATATTAGTTATTTTGACATATTTTGACAGCGCTACAATGTGTCCGGAGTAAAAAGGTCCACATGACGAATGGCTGTTCTGCAGTTTTCTCCAGTCGGCGGTGAGGTCATTACTGCTTCCCTTCATTACACACTATTTGACCATGACTCAGTTCATGCCTCGGGGAGCGGCTCTTCAGACAGATGGCTCAGATTAGTATTCACATCTCCAGTAGCTGCAGTCATCAAACCCAAAAGCTAACATGTTGTTTAGAGCACACAGCGTCGGAGCCCCCGTGGGATCATGTCTGGGTTCGGCCATTTTGACACACTGTCTATAACGGCTGCCTTGTAATCACTGCCTCTGAATTGTGATGTTCATAAAGTTTGAGGCTGTAAATAAACTTACCTGCAACCATGGCTCTATAAATATATACGCTTTATTTTGACAATTGCGTATATATGACAGGCCATAGCAGTTCTTCGAAACAGCATGGTGCTTCACATGAAAGACAGCCATCCACCATGCAGTGTGTGACTGACACAAATAATGTCATAATTTTGTGTATGTATTTCATGCAGTATGAGATGAAGATAACAAGCAGGTTTGTCACCAACCAAAGGACAGTGTTGCAGAGCGTATGTAGACAATACATTTTTACAGAGCGAGGGCAATGACTCGATACACTTAGATGTTGACGCGTAGCCTTCCTAACCAAGGTGCTTGTGCTCTTCTTGTGCTGTGCTTGCTGAGCTCATCACTGTCTAATCCGGCAATGAAATGCTGCATACTAATGTAAGTGTCACCAATCTGTCAATCTGCCCATATTCCCACAGGAGAACGCAGCATGTGCCTCTAAAGCTAAAGTAAAAGGCGCGCGGAAGGTTACTCCAATGTGGCAGATGCAACACTAAACTCTTTCAATTAGTCCAACTACTTTGGTGCAGGTGGATACAAGGTCATGGAGACGTTTTTTTTATTATGCTGAAACTGTTTTAAGCCAAATATAGGAACTTAAAAGGAAAATAACGCAAAGGTGGGATTTTAAATACAATGTAGCCAATAGTTACAACCTCCTCTGAACATGTGACAATGCTACGTTTACACATTGCAACACAATTGATATTGAACAAGTCAAAAGGCCAATGGCAAAATAACTGGGTAAGTTGGTCGAAAAATACTCTGGTTGAAATGCTGTCACATGTCACTTATCTATCAATAGAATGGGTAAGCAGAGGGGAAACGTGTCTGTACAATTCAGAAAAGTCTTATCCATTATATTTGGTCATTAAAATTATTATGAGATTATTTACTCGGTTATTTTATGTTTTAGAATGAGAAATAACATCCTCAGTAGAAAACATATGGTGAAACAAGTATGGAGGGTAAATAATGTTATCAATCTGCCCTATCCCTATGCTACCACCAGAGGGAGATTTAGAATTGTTTTGTTTGTTTCCAAATTTGATAATCACACCTGCAACCACTACTATGTGATTGTAAATTTCACTTGAAAAAACACTAAAACTAATTTAGTGGCAATACTTTTGTTTTAAAGTGTGATGTCATTGTGGAAGAATTACATCATATCACTACAGGACTCAAGACAGGAGCTTTTAAACAGTGGGGACAGTTACATGTTTGTGTGATAAGTTACTGATATTAGCATAGATGGATCTCAAAGATGGATAAAGTTTAGCATAGTGTGTCTGCTTTGACACCCTACTACAGTGTACAAAAAGACTGTCTTATTTAGTGAATCCAAATTTATAGTAGCTTACACTGTGGCGCACCCAGGCTGCAAATGTATTCAGACTGGCCAAGACGTCCACTATTTACCACAATGTTGTTCAATGGAAATCATGCTTTAACTCCAGGGAAAAAGACAATGATTTCCATAAAGAGGGGGTTGAAAGTCCCACCTTAACAATCTCGCCCCTGTGCACAGAGGGCCACTGCTGTACGAACTGTATGCAAATGTGTCCGTTCCATTTACACATCCCGGCTGCAGTCCTCTGGTGGCTCTGCGCTGGCCTTTAGTTTAAAATGCATCTCATCGCCTCTCAGCGTTGAAAAGCCAGAAAAAAAGCTCAAGACGATGTTTGTTCTGGGTGAGATGGCAGAGTTTTTGTTTGTAGCCGTTTTTCCTTCCATGCATCAAAAGCCAATTCACTGACATCTTGAGTTTTGCAATATGTATTATCATATATGACGGGAAAAAAATGGGACCACTTTATTTTATTCATGAATTTCCCTCTTTTAGTTTAAACATTAATAAACGTGTTGATTACTTATGTATACTGTGGGTGCATGTAACTTTTTAGACCAATTTCATGTATAAAAAAACCTGTTTTAGAAGCAATATCATTATTTTCTTATTTAGAGCAGGGTAATGACATTATATGTTATGGAAACATTATAATATTGCAATTCTTGTTTTGACAGTGTTGCTATAAGTCATTACTGCAATCACATATTTTTGAAATACTTAAACCTGGCATGTGTAAGTCTTGTTCATGCTGGGGCAGGTGTTTGGTTAAATAATGATAATATAATCCATGTTGTTTTTGATAAACGTGAACAAATCAGACTAAAACGTTTCTTTAAAGAAAAGGTTTTATCTTTTGCACACTTGTAACAGCCCTGTGAGTCACTTTGACGCTGATTGGCTGAGCGAGAATTGTCCACTCATTTTCACTTCTGTCTAAAAAATTTAGATTTTAATGTGACAGAGACAAAAAACAAAACATGCCTGTAAAACGGTTAGATTTTATAAGAAAACAAATTAGGAACCCCAGCTCTAACAAGCCGTATACACATGCCATAAATCATTTCATGGTGATATTTTTTTTGTTTATTTCTTTATTATTACTATACATTCATATTGAGTTGCATTCTGCTGAACTCGTGCCTTGGTGAGCATTTGTTTGTTGAGGAGCGACAGACGTTGGACAAAAACATTGGACTGTGGAGTGGACACAGGGAGCAGGAGCGCGGATGGACCGAATGAGCGGAGCCGGGAGATGTGGGAAGATGAGGCGGAGACGTGACATTTTCCAACACATCCGTCCTTACCTCTAATTGGGGTACCACCTACAGGCGCCAGTCAATTCAATGCAAACAGGGTGGAGAGATTCAGTTAGTAATCCACTCGGCACAAAAACATGGCTTCAGACTGTAGGAAATAGAGCACTGATTCTCAAACTCTGGCGTGTTGTGCAGTGTACTAATCAGTATGCGTCGTCTTAGCAGGGTTTGGGTGTTTGCTATGTATAATTGTGCAACAAGTCCAAGAATCACTGCACTATATTCATACAAAAGTTGGAGCTATAATTATGTACATACTCAGCATTACATTGTCTGTGAGAAATAACTGTGAAAACTGCTGTGCTGATTATATTTTGTGGAAACAGCTTAAGCCACATTTCTCCTTGTAGCACATCAGCTTTAAACAACCACTTAAGCAGAACTTTAAATAGAAATGACATTTTAGTAAGGAACCATATCAAAGTCATATACCATAAACAGTGTGGCATTTATCACAACTTATTTAGGTCACTAAAGGGAAGCTTGTGTCTCTAAGGACTAATGGGTTTTTGGAAAAGAAACATTTGTTCTGCATCTGTTAACAGCAACATGACTTTGTCAATATCTGTTTGCACTTCTGCATGCTCTGATCCGGCACCAGATGTCAAAAATATGTTGGTGAAACATTGTTGGTTTGAGGGCATTGCATATCAACACTCTGCCAGACGCAGCATTTGTAAGTGTGAAAAGTAATTAACAAGTGAAGCTAAAAACATGTCATATTTGACTAAATGTGCTGTTCTCTATTTCCTGCTAAAATACTATCTACAAATCAGGGAGAATTAACCTGTTTTATTTATATTCCAAGTCAAACCACCTATGCCTATTTATCACGAGTGTGCTGCAAAGCAAAAAAAGGACATCATTGATTTTCATTGTTATTTTTTGCCAGGCTAAATCGGAGATAATACATCATGGGCTGCCCTTCCGCTAACCCAGGCGTGCGTTTTAAAAGGATTTACGGTTAAAAAATACTCTTTGTACTTTTACAAGGTTGTGAACCCATGCATCACTATCAAAGGTTGCAGCAGTTTGGATGTAGCTGCGCTTGTCACTGCTTCAATGGCTGCCTATGTGTGCTGCGGCTGAAGCGGCTAATAAAGGTGCCAGTGACAAGCTGTAGGCAATGTTCACGATTCATTTTGATCAAAGTCTAAGCCAGGCTGACAAGACAACTGAGTCATATTTTTACTGAGTTGTTTTTATTATTTTATGTTGCATCGTTCAGTGGTTATTGGACTGCTTTTAACACGGACCGAGCAGTTAGGCGTTTGGTCTTTTGTGTGTGTTTAATTACCTGAGCGGAGCTGTTTGATGCGCCCGTTGCTGCTGTTGATATCCACAGGGAGCATGTCTTTGTACCACGAGATCTCCGGGTCCGGGTTCCCGCTGGCCGCACACAACATGGTGGCCGTCCGCGTCTTCTCCACCACTCGTAGCTGGGGGCCCATGTCGATGGTGGGGAAGCCGTGAGGTATTTGGTCCTCTGCAAGATAAAAAATAAAAAATGTAAGTAAAACAAGAAATGATGTAGAAACAAACAACTTTTCACAGAGATGGGTTCGGAATAGGCCTGCCATAGTACACTGCTCAATAAATGATGAAAGATACAGTATAACTGTAACAGTGGTATAGTTAATACCTTCTCCTCATGCCTGCAAAATATAAAGAAGAGTTGTGGTTTACTGGGATTATTATTATGCTACTAATTTATTATTGTGTCAGGGAATTAGTATTGTTTCTCCATGTATTTCTGCAGCAATATATCGTCCAATTTGTTACTCTGACAGGCCTTGTATGGAATTAATAGCAGGGAATGGTGCAAAGAGAGAACAAGGAAATAAAGAGGCTTCAGAGAACAAGGACACGAGCGTTGTTGGGGTAAATGTTATTACTTTACAAAACTCAGTAGTAAACTTTATTTTTACACAAACGTTTCTTGAGAAATTGAAACATGAGATACTACAGAGTAAAATGAAAAGCGTGAAATGGGAATAAAATGTATTGTTAAAATACAATAACATGTATTGTTAAACTACAAATGAATTAAATAAATGTATGTAACATTGTCTCCTTGAAATCTTGGATCTGGACTTGTATAGTTTTCAAAGCACAAAATGGGAACTGCTGTTGCTGGCCAGTGGACAAAAACTCAGTGAGACAGAAAAATAACATTGTGTTCACAAGTGTCATGAGCGCTCCAATTGCCCTTTTCTGAAGTGCAGTTTAGCAGGTGGTGAGTTGGCTAGAGGAAGAAAAAAAAGTGTATATATATATAAATAGAATTTCAGGTAAAAGGCAAGTCCCCATGAAACAGATACAACATCAGTTAGTTCCCAGTCTTCACACAAGTAAATGCTCCTGGCTGAGGTTACAATGTTCGCTGTGTCAATGAACATTGATTGGAAATGGTGATGCTAAAAAGAAAAATCACATGTTTTCTCTGAATTATGTGGCCACAGTAGTGGATGCATTTCTAACAGGTCCACGTTCCCGGTTTGGTTTTCAGATAGAGCTGATGAAAATGTATCTGTGATTGATTATCACAGTGGTGTCATTACCTCACATGAAGGTTTTGGCCTTAAAAAATGGGAAGCACAGTCACAATCTGCCTTTGGGCACCCATGCAAAAACGAGCGCCTTAGGCTTAGCAAGGCAAACAAACCTATTTGAATAATCCAACTCCTCATGATGCAAGTACCACATATCCATGACAACCAGCATTCTCCGGGAAACACAATATGCAGATCTGAAGTAAACCAGACGGAATTTATGCTGAAATCATGAAATTTGACAGCCATGTATATGCCACCAACAAAGTATAATCATGCATTTTTATGTCTGTCTGTGCTGGTTTGACATTCTAAACTCCGTAATGCATGTCAACAGAGAACCGCATTATATCGAGGGTGTCATGTCATTGTATCTGTAAGATTATAGGTATGACTGATGCCAATTCCTATTCAGGCTCAATGTTAGTATCTCGCAATATTATTTCTGTTTATGGTAATCATTTGAAAGTCTTATTGAGGTGTACGCCAAAATTATTGACTTTGAAACAACACCAATTCTCACTTGTTTCAAAGATTTTTTTTTTTTACCGAAGCAGAGACTTGACAGCATTTAACACCAAATGTTATACAATTTGACGGTTTTGTTTTTTGTGGATTTTGGGTGTGGTTTAAGATCCAGCAGAAATGTGCAGATTTTATGTTGCTAATGAATGCCCAGGTTATCATTTTAATCAATCAATCAATCAATCAAGTTTATTTATAAAGCATTATTCATGCATTATAAATTCATGCAGTGCAGCCCAAAGTGCTTCACAAGAACACAAGATCATACACATTTACAAACATTTTAAAACACATAAAACGTAATATAAAATAATAACAAAAACAATAATAATTGTTTTTGTTATTAAAAAATTAAGTTAATTAAATAATAATTAAATTATTAAGTGGAAACATATATTTCACTTGAAAGCCTTACATAGTGCTTAGGCATGTCTGGTTAATTTTCCTCAGAGCAGATTCTAAAGTGACCATTTCTTGCAACCAGAATCTTGTAGCTGAAGGTATTTACATCAAAGTGGAATGTGCCCTCAGGTAACACTACTAGGAGTCTTCAAAGCTGCATTTCCATAAATAATTTGTTGCCAACATGACACAGCTATGCTCCAAGAGGCTATATGAGGGCCCCATAATAAATCTCAATTTAACCAGTGGACAGCGTTATTAAAGAGGAAACACAAAGGGCCGAGAGAGATCTCTTTTCTCAGTTTTGCTCTCAGACCTCTAATCTCTTTTATCGCTTTACTCATAGAGAGACGTGTCCTCAGGGCCTACCGTGCAAAGAGGAAATACTTTCTATCATTCACATGAGTTAAACTTCAGATTAAAGACTATGATAATACAATAATGTATACATTAGTAAAGCTATAGCATAAGTGGTGTTAGGGGGAAGTATTGAAGTGGTCTTTAGAACCAATAAGGTCAGATGTGGACAAGGAAAATCTGCTACTATTTCTCGTTATACTGTATATTTTTACATACAGTGAAATTGCACTGTCCGAATGAGGTCAGTAAAGATTTTGTATTGAGTATTTATGTATTGATTGTAATAATAAATGTGTTGCGATGTAAACTTGGATTGCATATAAACTCCATGTCTCATCAGAGGAATGAACAACCCTCACTGAGATTAATTAAGATGTTTCAGAACAAAACACAAATAGAATGGGTACATTGAAAATCCCTCTGCAATGTAGACTTAATTGCTTATGTCAAGTTAGCATTTAAATAACAAATAAACATCTTATCAGCTCTGTGAGATGCTACAACACGACAAGAGCTAATCTTACATGTGTTGTGTGGAATGCATAGTGGATGTGCAAGTCCCTGGACAATTGGTGAGTTTGTAAGCATTTGTTGGCATTCATAATGAATACTCTCCAAAGCTTATCAAGGGAAAGGGTAATAATTGAGCTGCTTTGTTGCTATTTTTGGGCCTGCGACAAGTCAAAAAAACAGAGACGCACGTTTTAGAAATGCAAGTACTGATTTGTCACAAAATGTCAGTATATGGACGAACAAAGCCAATGATTTTCAAGAACAAGAGCGTGGTATTGTTTGATGCACACTTTAATCTATATGAAAAGATTTGTTAGTGCCAGTACGCAATTAAAGTCCTGTTAAAGTGATTTCAGAATTGACAGCGTGTTTTGAACTTATAAGTTCACTTGACAACGATGGAAAGTGCGTTGAATACGAAAGTACTAATATACAATAACCAGTCCCTCCACAACTGCTGCTGCTACGACTGTCTACTACATTCTCTTTTATATTTGAATGGTGTCGAGTTGTGAAGAGCTTTATGCTACAACTTGAAATGAAAAGTTTGTCTATTGTTCAAAACTTGGAGACGTTATTTCTTCCTCCGTTTAGCTTTGGCCTGTAGCCTGGATCATCTCAAATTCAGATGTGGCTGACAGATTTCGGCATGGTTCCTTATCTTCGCAGCGGGCCTTTCTTCCTGTCTGGAGATACAGCATTCATTGGAGACAAAACCAAAGGAGAAGCGTCT
The DNA here is from genome assembly GCA_964034765.1 of Knipowitschia caucasica. Classification (NCBI taxonomy): domain Eukaryota; kingdom Metazoa; phylum Chordata; class Actinopteri; order Gobiiformes; family Gobiidae; genus Knipowitschia; species Knipowitschia caucasica. The sequence goes on from OZ035836.1 coordinate 25,991,904, forward strand.
GGATAGCTCTTACAAAACAGACAACCGGCTCAACAATGAAATAATAGTCTCCAATTTGTCACTGCATGAGTAATGGTAACAGTAGTGGGCTGTGTGTTCCTGTGTGGTTTGTGCAATACAAGCTTCAAAGACGAATACAAGGAGAGTTTTCTAAATAGCACATTTACCCAACCAAAGGGGACCGACTAAGCAGCTTGGACATGACAAAAAATATAATGTTTTCCATAAATTGATCAAAAGTGTTTTTGTTTTTTATTTAAACAAATTAAATTGCCTTTGAAACAGTATTTCCTGAACACAAGAGACACCTTTAATCATTACAAATTGACGTTAACTTTTCCTCCATGCCACGCTGAAAGCAAGTCCATTAAGTGCCAAGCATAATTAAGACTGAATCAAATTGTATTATATTGCACAGACAAACCCAAGAAATTGTTTATATAAATAATACAAAAACAAACTAATTTGGGTTAGACCTGAATAGAAAGTCCAGAACAATGCAATAAAATAAACTGGGTCAAAAAGCTAGGTAGAGAAATACTGTGGAGTTTGAAAACTGCTAGAGTAAAATATATTACTGAGCAATAGTTCTGACATAGCAGTCAAAGTCAAGTATCACACGCCTTTCCATTTCTACCTATTGAATTATGCCTCCTCCAACAGGAGCCAAACGGAAACTTCACCTGCTAAAATTCACTTAGAACATATTCATAATGGCCACAAATCACTGGAGAGAAATCCCCAGGACAGTAGAAAACACTAGGTTTATTTCCATGCGAGTGCAGACGGGGAGGAGGGGTACCAGCTGCCGGTGGTTCAGGTGGATGTGTTTTGGGACTCGCTGCTGCGTTTAGGGACCCCAAAATAAAACAAAATAATGGTGCATGTGTGCTTGTGTCAGCTGCGGTGTGGAATCACTTCTCACCGCATTAAGCATGGAGTTGTCCGCACCTAAATGAAGAGTGAAGAAAGATATTCTCTTCAGGGTTGACTGGACTTCTGCATATTTCGCTATATTGAAAGGAAGATAAGTTTTACCCTAATTCTGTTCATACAGATGTCAGTACTTTGACAGATTAATTATCGCATGCCAATGAATAGGTACACTAAAATGTATTGACAGTACTATTCCCCCTTATTCTGATTAACAATGATCAAAAAGTGAATAAAGTGCTTATGTCAAATATGACTCTTAAATATTCCTCTTAATATATATTTAAAAAAAGCCTCTATGCATAACAACAAAAGCACAGCCTTGAACATTTTCAAGCAGGAATCCATTGTGATAGTTCCCTCAACATTTCTAAGGTTTCTAAAGACACTCAGAGCCGCGGTGAATGACACTTTGAAGGGAAAATGTGTACAGTATGCCTTCCACTGAAACCGTAACAGTGTTGTTCTGTTTGACAGATATTTGCGAGCAAAGTACTGTCAGAAAATGAAAATAATAAATACAACTTACAAATAAGTGTCAAAATATGTCTGCAATTGCTTCCTCCACTACTGTGAAAAATGCATTGGCTTGCTATAGTACATTTCTAGACATCCTAGACATTTGCATTGCATTTACTCCACAATAAAAGGTATTTCTAACCTGTGCAAAGGACCACCACAAATCCTGACTGCAAGATGTCACAGAATACAAAAATAGTTTACTAGTCTAGAGCTGCTGCTGCCCCACTGGCACCTCGCACCTTTCTCAGGGTGATATGCCACTCCACATTACCTCACCTACCACTGCTACAACAACTCAAGATACTTCCAGCCTGTGGTCTGAATCTTAAATGTATTTTGTAGGTAAACACCTCAAAAACCCAAAGAACTCCACACATTTCCCCAGCTCTCAGCCAGCACACCGCCACGTTCAGCCTATGGAATATTTATTAAGTTATCGGCGAAGTGTTCCTAGGATGTGAAAAATGCTAACCATTGGTGAAACGGGGTAAAAGAGCCCAAAGGAGTTATTACACGAGTCAGCGGCTCCGTCATATCAGGAAACTCAAACAGGGAATAATTTAAAAGGCAAACAGCTGCAGCAAACCTTCACATGAGTTTAACCCTTGCATAGAGCAGGAGGGCTTTACAGAGAGAGGAGATGAAGAGGAGGCAGAATTACTTATAAAGACATGTTCTTCAGAGATTTTTTTAGGGAGCTCAGAATGGAATGAGTAAAGGCCTATTTTTCAAAGAAATGCTTTTCTCTTTGACAGCGAAACCCAGGAAGAAATAATTTGGCAAAAAAAACCTTACATTAATATCTCACATTCTTTGTTTTCTATAAAATCTGTTGCATACAAACTATACACAACAGATGTTTGGAGATTGAGAATGCATATAACAACAAAAAACGAAACAGCACTACTGAACTCGTTTGATTTCAGACAAAGGATTTAAAAATGCATCAGTTCTGTGGATCAGATAGTTGTGGGTTATATCCTCTCCATTTATACGTTTCCTGTTTGCAAGGCCTGCCAGTAGAATCTAAAAGAAGATATAAAAATCTACAGCAGCTTTGTAACAGTCAGTCAAACTACACCTTTTTAGCTCAATCCATCTCCACAACTTTGGGTCCAAAGGCACAGAGACTATTGACTTTTGTCATTTTGACTTGCCTTCAGCTCAGGGACTTTTACAAACTTCCTAAATGGAACAAATGTTAGTATTCTAGATGGCAAAATAATGGAGTTTAGGACTGTGTTCAATCCAAGTCACTGCAATGCTAAACCCACACTAGTCATTTTGTCAAGTACACAGTCAGTATTTATAATTGGATCTGTAACGCCACCAGATACATTAAATTCATTGTGTATATACACATGTTAAATTAAATCACATTAGAACAACAGAAGGCAAGCCGTTCAAGTACCACCACTAAGATTGGCTCTGAATAAAAGATATTTGGTAAGTGTTAGGTCTCTAGTGGCTGGTCTCCTCTGCCAAATTGTCAAACCAGGAAGACAAAGAAAGGGCTATGTACAGGCTGCTCTGATTTGGACAGGGAAAAAAAGCGTTTGAAATATCCAAGAAAAAAAGTGTGTCTGTGTGTGTTGGGCTTTGCATATTTTGCCAGTTGCTTCTTGCTTATTTTGTGTTAGCTAATTTATGTGTGAATATTTGGTTCTGTTTAATTCTGTTTTGACACATTTTATCTGATTAATCCTGGCTCGGACCTGTATAGCTTAAGGGTTATCAATAAATCAGCAAAACAAAGTTAACAACAGAACCCGATCAACCATGGGCCTTGTTATGCCCTGTGCTCCGGAGATAAAACTGCTCTAGCTCTCTTCTCGGTATAAAGCTTTTTGTTTTATTTTGCTTTGGAACAACCCCGCGTTGCAAATGACCCGGCCGTGGTGCCAGGGAGCCGTCACCGCTGAAGGTAAGGTGTGCGTGAAGTGCGTTGGCTCCTCGGTGCTGCAGAAACAAAATGGGGCCATTGTTCTCTCAATAGCCCTTTATCACGCACAGAGCCACGGTGCAACATGAGCCGCTTAGAGAGATGAAGGCGTTCGCTGAGGTTGGTGCGGGAGGGCAGGAGTGCAGGGACTAATGTGGGTGTGTGGGTGCACTGCTCAATTAGGAGAACAGTGGGGTATGCAGTAAAACACAACGGGCATGTGGGGGCACCAGAGACGAGAGGGGCTTAAAATATCTATCAATAAAGCAAGGAACGTCTGTCTGTGTGTGCCCAAGCTAATGGGTGAAATCACAATGCTATTTTTATAATAATATACTGTGTTTTCCCCAACAGAAATAGTATTTAAGTCAAACCACAACTTGCTGTCTTTATTAAATTAGAAAACAGCGTATCATGAGAGAAAAAAAAAAGTGTATAGGAGGAGAAAACAACACTTGTATCACTAGCACAGTTAAACTCACGATTATGGAGTATATCAGGCCAAGGCTAAAATCGACCGTCACTTCAAATAGTTTTATATGAAATAGTAAATAATCGTTTTGGAAAGATTTATTTTTCCAGTAGCTAGATTGATTTATTTTTATTCTACGTGGGTGATTGATGTGATTGATTATCGATCATGTAAGAAATAATCAATCACATCAGTCACTCACGTAGAATAAAAAGAAATCAATCTAGTTACTGGAAAAAGAAATCTTTCCAAAACAATTATTTAATCGATCATGTAAGAAATGGATTTCTGTGCCCTGTATTCACCAAGAGATAAAATGCAATGTTTATCCCATGGACCTGTGGTTAGGTATGTGGAGGGGGGCAGCGCTGGTGGTGGAGTAAGTGCCAGCCTCCTGCCAGCTTCAATTACCAGTGTGAGTGGAGCGTGTTGCCGTGGCGATGGCTCTAATCAGATCCCCGCTGCCGAGAGCTGTCCCGGTTGCACCGCCTGCTGAGACCCAACATGGAGCCCCGTCCCGAGCCCTGTCAACCGGCACTTACACCCAGCACCCAAAGCCACTCTTGTGACGGTAGAGACCCGATGGGAGCCTGGTGCTATGACACGCAGATTTCATTTCAAACATTTACGCAAGAAAAGACAGAAAAATGAACAGTAAGTGTGTTATTTGTGATTAAAGAGCATGTTCCTGCCGCAAAGTGAAGAACCAAGTTTGTGTAAGCCCATTAGGTCTTTCTCTGTCACTGCAGCAGCACTCAGGTGTCACTAATGGATATGAGGGGATGCATTCATAGCTAATGGGATTCAAACCTCTTTTGCCAAAAATATTCTGCATTAATACATTTCAAATGTGTAACACAACTTGACAAAAAAAAAAAACAAGCCAATGTATGAAGTTAGGTTGAGAGCTACTGAGTTGGTACTCGATCAGAACTGGGACTTTTTAGGCCAAAAATGACAAAACACGATCTCAACTTTTCTCAATCTTGATTATCAGCATGTGCATTGAAATCAAGAGACAACTCGATACTTGGGGTAAAAGAGAAGGAAGTGTTAGTTTACCCAAACACATGTTTTTTGTTTTATCTGGGATTGATCAGTTTGTGAGCATTGTTTCCCAGATTGCACAGCCCTAATCAAAAATCATAGGCGTTTTAGCTACTGATGTAAACATACATACCCTATAGTATGTACAGTATATTATATGTATACTAGAGCACTACATTGCATTTGGAAATTGCTTTACTGCATTTCAATAGATTTCACTTGTAACTGGTCTTGATGGAGTCATCTACCTCGTCTCTTGGGGAAAGTGTATGACAAGAATAACGATATCCGTCACAAAATAAATAGTATCTTATTGACCTGACTGGTATTACTATGCAATGTAATATTTCATAAACCATTCCAATATGCATGCATAGGACCACTCATGAACTTCCATTGATAGATAAATGACATGTGACGTATACAAATAGGAATCTGTAATGTCACATAATTTGCTCTCACTAGAATATGTATGGACAAACGCTGTATAGTGCTACCATTATTAAACATCCCTGTTTCTATGTGTGCACGTACCTATCTGTGATCTTTCGTGGGAAATAAAACGCCGTATGATCTCCGGCATAGCTCCTTTTTGCGGAGTGATGGATGATGACAATTAAAGGTGATGTCTCCTTTGATGGCGTGAACCAGAGGACCACAGTGGCAGCAGCAGGGCCACTCGCCTCATGAAATATTACTGCTCTAAAATCCTCCTCTTTATTCATACATCACTGCTCTGTCTTTAGCAGTAAAAGCAGGGAAATTGAGAGAGGTGTGAAGAGCGGCCTTTTATCAATTATTTGTGTGAAAGGTAATATTTAGCCAGGAGTATTCATATCCCAAAATGAAATATTAAATCATGGGATAATACTTTCTGGAGCAAAGAAAATATTGTTTAACAACTGAATTCAGCCTTTTTCTCTGAACATGAAACCGCTAATATTACACGACCAGAGTTTTGTTAATTACTCCCCTTTGTGCTTTGTGTAAAACTAAATAAAGAGTAAAATGTGTTGTGTGTGTCTATAACCGTCTGGCATGCTGCAGTAGACAAGCTGTCTGCAGAGACAAAAGCACAGGGCCCGGGGCACTTCTGTGGCCAAGAACATCGCTAACATTCACATTCAACAGTGCCAACCAAAACGGAAGTGTGGGAGAGGTGGACAGCCAAAGCTAATATCTATTTGTGGATCCCTGAAGAGTTGAAAAGCTGATATGTTTTTTTACAAATGCAATATAATCTCTACATGCAACAGGTGGCAAAGCAAAGACTTTCGCTTAACACAAGATCAGTCATGATCCAAACGACACAGACACCGTTCAGTTTGGATTTACCATTCACTTGCACCTAGCGTCATTTTGGTATTGGCTTGTTTGTAATGTACACTATCTGTAGATCTTGTTTATCTTTTGACTGGCTTCTTTTGATCGAGTCCTCCTTTAGATCTGTTAGAATCAAAAAATCTTCAGCTAATTCGTGTGCTTCTGACAGATGATAAACACAATGTGAATGCTACAGTATGTGCTTTAGGGAGTCCATACTATTTGAATTATATCTGATATATAACTACTGTATAACTGATTTATGTGAGAGGGCACTTTAATTTAGCATTTTTAATGGTGTGATTTGGAAATATGAACACAGCCTTTGTCTCAGTTTTAATATACACATATAATGTATTCAAACATGAGCGCACCTGCATTTCTTTTTGGTTCTAGTTTTAGCCAAGCTTGAGTCCAAATCTTTTTAATGAACACATGCAAATATGAACACCCTTTGTCACTGTTTAAACATGCACCGTTTAAACCTGGTTCCGTGATCATTGAGTCCATTCGCGTTTATAAAAAAAAAGTCGACTTTCATTCCTAGCAGGGAGCTCTCAGTTTACAGTGGATGCCTCCGTGCAGACATGTGTACAGACCTATAGATTGGAAATGGTATGTTCAGTATGTGCCGTGCCATTAATGTGTTTTTCTACCTCAAAGCCTGTGACACTCGTAATAGGCCTCTCAAAGGTAGACAGGTTGACGACGGGGAATTCATGTAGCAGTGCTGCCACTTAGACTTTCAAAACATCCCCGGGAAAAATGTTCTCTCACATGTTCTGCCACCCAGGGCATGTGAGCACGACCTGCTGCTTTCGGAAGAATATGGATCATCCAGGGCTTGAACTTGACAGCATTAGAACAAGGATTTTTCTTTCTCTGTTATATAAGAAAAATGTTCCTTCTTTAGGTAAAGATAGAGGAGAGTGACCGTTCTTTGTTGGTTAATTTAAACCAAAAATGGTGTATATACTGTTTACACTTCATGCAATCATATGCAATTCATGATAAAATACTTTTTGGACTTGGGTGAAAATATTTAGTTTTTAGATACACTATAGATTTTTTTTAGTAATATATACATTTTGTATTTGTTTCAATATTTGTTATTATATTTCTATATTTGGATATTTGGTATCCCTAATATTCAATTCATGATATATCTGCACCATTAGTATTGTTATTAAATGGGGAAGAGATAAGAGCCACAAAAGCCTTGATTTTAACTGAGTCTTATTGAATCGCATCAAATTTAAAGTTCCCTGTATCTAGATGTTTCAAATTGAATCGACAGGCAAGACCCAACCCTCACCATGATCCTGCATGCACCCAATCTCACACATGTTGCACTTGTACATATATTTGAGAAAGTCAACTCAGTGATGCAACTAAAAAAATTTACAGGGCCAACGTACTTTACAGAGATTGCTTGGAGGGTAAAAATTTGCAAAAGCTGAAAGCAGCTACAGGTTCCTGAAGTTGCTTTGACACTTTGACTTGCAAAACACAGAGGAGGTACATGCTTTTGTGCATGTTCTGCCTCAGATGGGATGTGAATGCAACCCTGTGATCTGGGCTCTATGTGGAGGTATGCACTCCCTGAGCTAAAGTCCCCTCCACTGAGCACCACAGCAAGGGCTGACATCAAAGATATGCTGTGACATTGAGCTGTAATGAGATGAAAATAAACAAAAGAAGACAGAAGAAGGCAAAACAGAGCAGGCACCAAGGAACGAACCAAGAGACAATTGTGATGGTTCTGACTCCAAGTTGCGTGATTGAGGCCTGATTGACTTTTCTAATCGTTTGGTTATGGGCTTTTGGGTTTCTGATAAACCAGTATGATGTGTGATTACGTAAAACTATGTGTTTAGTCTTCTTCAACCTCGATATGTGTGTTTACGCTACAGCTGGTATATCCAGTGAGGCCATGAATGCAAACGCATATTGAAAGGTCTATTGAAACACATCAGAACATCTTGTCAGGCCTGTTGTCTCTGGCACGCTATCTGTTCAACCAGGTGTAAAGACTGTGGCCATGGAGATAGGAGAAAGCATGAAATAAACACGCTTCTTTACACACGTACACACACACACAAGCTCACACCTGCACGCAACCGACCGTCACAGTAGCACAGCCATAACAACAACACTCAAGGCTTTCAGAGGGGATTAAACCAGGGGCATGTTTTTTACCCAGTCCAAAAGAGTGACCAAAATACGTGATTGAAGTACACTCTGTTCAAAGTAGAGGGCGCTTAAGATCAAGTGTGTTTTTCAGATGATATGGACCTTGAACATGGGGTGCAAGCAGCAATAACGCAAACTGAGACAACAAAACAAACTTACCAACTAAAATGTGCTCAGAGGCCAATAACAATAAATAAATAACAATAAATCATGAGCCCCAGTATTGAAGTAAACAGAGCCAATATAGACCTTTTCTTGTGATTTAATCCCCCAATAGAGTAGTGTTGTTTTGACAAGGTAGGGTCTTAAATAAATGCCTCCAATTACCCTGGTTGCTAGTTGGCAATGACAAACTCACCCAATTACTACTTCTATTATCATTATTATTATTATTATATTATATGACTCGTTTGGTTCCTAGGATCAGGCTACAAGTTACATTTCTGCCAAAACTACTTAGATATTTAAAATGGTCAATCTATGTATTTGAAATTGTTAGTTTTTGTTGTTGATCAATGAGCAAAGACATAAGTCTTTTTTTATGTTTCAAGTGTAATTTGTTCACAGCTTATTGTTAACTTCATCAGATAATTTAAAACACTTATGCTGCTTAAAAAAAAACAAAAAAAAAAAACACCCTTTTTGTCCAAACACTGTCACACATTTTGGCTCCACTCCACACCTCTACTACATATCTGCTGTTCATACTAGATTACATGGGAGCAAAAACTTATAATGGACGCTTTGACCTTTGAAATAATACACTTTTTAGTCTGGTTGAGGATTGCGTTTGGCCCTAATTCCTCCCCCTACAGGCAGATAATCAATAACAGTCATCCAATTTCCACCATAAAGTATACCTATTTTTATCATATCTCTACTTCTCCATCTGCCCCTCTCTCTCTTTCCCTTTCTTCAATCTGATATCATACTTCTACTGTCGCTCCATTGATGTACAGCTGCTGCCACATCATACCGGTCCGGTTATTTATGTCCAGTTAGTTCATAACCGTGAACTTTGCCCTCCGTGCAAACCCAAGGGTGGTCTTCTGAATTGGTTATATGCTGACCGAGTCACCTTGTGGGACAGGCGCCGCTGCACGGAATCACATCCTCCATTAAACTCCGCCAGTACCACAGCTGTAGGCATTCACTCGGAGATTACGGCTCACTCTCGCCCCTCTTACAATGTGGTCGTACTAACGCGAGTTTGATTGAAAACCCTTGAGAGAAATGTTTGTGAATTCCTTGCCTTCTATGTTTTAAGAGGCTCAAAAACCTCCAGGCGAATTGTACATATCTACGCTAATGCAATGTGGCTAATAGGACTGTGAATTCCTCAAGGTGCCGAAACAAGGACATGACCAAAAATCAGTAGAGCATGACGGTTAATAAAACTGCCCCATGAAAAAAAAGAGGGAGCAGGCTTACGGGAAATAAATTAATGAATTGATCCTGGAAAACGCAAGTAAAATTAATCATGGCCGCAGCTTTATTGTGACGTGTTTAGTGTAATTATGTCCGGATTGCGATGGTTGTGATGGCGAGAGGCAGAGGCTGTTGAGAAATGTGACAGATTTTCTTAATTAAATCTTCACTGACGACGATCCACTGGCAGCTCTTCTCCTCAGTGACACATCATGAATAATACAGTCTATGCGGCGCCATGACAACCCCAACTTTTGATTAGGTTTGCTTGGACATCGCAGAAGGAGAGAAACGTATTTTGCCGCGACCTCTGCAAGCTTGTTAATTTCAGCCATGTTTGTGATCCTGGAGAGCTTTAACTGATAGTCCAGTCTGGCTCCGGCGGTGGACTTCATGCGTATCTCTTTGTAACAAGTGTATTCCCTCCTTTTAATTCACTCATTCACGCATGAATCTGAGTTTAAGTCGTTTTTGATAACGTTTAGTCCTTGTACACACCTTGACAGTCTTTGTTGTGATTAAGTTTTGTGCAGAAAGGTTAGTCAGAGAGAGGAAAAATGAGCATTGTGTAATCTTGACAAGTTATAACTTTGTGTGAGAGTGAAAGGTCAGTTTGTGATCCTGGTTGGTTTGAAGCCTGGTATTTTCAGATGGTGAAACCTCTGACATTTGAGACAAACAGGCCGCGGTTGAACATTTCGTCCATTCTCAAGTAATGATTATGTGCTTTCAGTTCAATCATTAGCGCCAATACTGACTTGTATTGTCAAATCTAAAGAACCAGCTGAAACAGAGAGTGATCATTCATGTGCACTGCTTTACACCTGAAAAAATATATATATTTTGAAAGAACATTCTTATACAACCTTTATCCCTTGTGTTGATGACAGGCAGTGTTGAGTGGAATTCAAGAATTGAATGTGAACTCATTCAATGGTCTGGCTGCCAACCAAAATAAAGATATGAAGTATGTGCACATAACACTCACATTTTTAGAGACCAATATGAACATTGAAATACATTCCAACTACTAATGGGGAAATCTTACTTAGATCAAATCCAACCTTGAAGCTGTTGAAGCAGATTGACATTTCCACATTTAAAATGGTCAGGCAGGGTCCTGTACATCCTGTTTTCAAAGACTGCTGGGAGACGGCAGGAGATCTCTGTAATAAAGATGCCATTGAGCCAAACATGGGCCACACATAAGGTAAGATATATCCAGGGGACGATTTAATCATATGCATATCTACATCACTAACCTATAACGAATTTGACGTCATGTAACACAAAATAGTCAATCTAACATTGACAACACAAAAAATAATAATGTGACTAGTTGTTGGCTCTCAAAACAGCATGGTTTACACATGTAAACCATCCCTCACTCAGCCAATCACCTCTCGGTATGTAAAATATAAAAACAATATTCTAATAAGATAAAGACAGTACTTGTTTACAAAATGTTTCTTAAACAAGAAACATTTCTCTTGCATTTTTTAAACAGAAGATCATTCAAAACCCAGTGGATTATTAGGTGGGAAAAGTCACTGCTTGAAGAGGAGCCTGATCTCAGGTGCAGGGGAAGAATGGCTTCCAAACCATTGTAATTGGGACTTAACTCACAATAAGGTCCTCGAGTTGAAGCGATTTGTGAAGCTTCACAAATGAGTTTTAGTCCCATACTTACTTTTGATTTCATGTTTTTGTAATACTTTTTGTAATCTGCATTTCCTTGCATAACAATGCCTTGAAATTGTCAAAAGAAATAGATAGATCTTACATTATTCAATTAATTACATTCATTAATCTATCAATCATATATTATTTTTAAAGTCTTTGTTTCAGATGTCTGGACAGGGTTAGTAGAAATTGGTTCTAAGAAAAAAAAAAAAAAGAAAAAAAAAAATCTATTTGCTCATATGCATATATATATATATATATATATATATATATATGCATATGAGCAAATTGATTTCCATCCAAAAATCCTTTTATTCTTTTGTCACAAAAGATTTCAAATGAAAAGCGAAAATGTGAGAAACTGCAAGTAATTTTCCACAATATCACCCAGAGCATTATCATCTAAGACAACTTTATTTAATGGCTTTCTTTCTATTACCCATAACTGAATGAGATAAATGTAGTGTGTCCTCTAGATGGAAGACAGGTGAAATCCTTGCTGAGAGTAAAATGTTTTAACTAAGAAATACCGTAAAGCTATGAGCAAATTGATTGGTCTGCGGATTGCCTCCAGGCGTCAGAGAGCAGAGGTGCAAAGAAGCGTTTGACTCACAATCGACTCTTCAAACAGCACTGACCGTAATGAGTGACAGGAGCAATTAGTATTTTGGTTTTAGTTCACAGAAGGTCCTTCTACTGCCAATAATTCTGCAACCACTATAATTACTGCTGCCATTGCCTCTACCACCACTATGAGATTATATGAAGGAATAATCCATTATTGTTCACATTGACAAGATGATTTTGGCTTTGGGGATGCAAACAACATATGTGTTTTGTTTCACATTGTGTTTAAGACTCTTGTTTAAGTAGCATTGAGAATAAATCAGACCACAACACACACTTTTGCAGACTGGGGACTTTTGCAAATGTATGTGTTCCAATGTGGTTTGGCAAATATATGTATCTGAATCTGACAACAAGCTGGTGCAGGAGGGTCTAAAGACAGTGATGATCCAGGACGAAAATACATTTATTTGAATAGAACCAAATGTTTTGAGAGCTATGATGTGTATGAATTTGATTGGATAGTTACATTGTTGGTGTATCAAAGTTAGGCACTCCAGCTTTAAGTGTTAAAAGGTGAATTATAATATTACTCATAAAAACCTCGATTCCATTAAAATGTTTCATAGGATTTTTGTAAATTAACTCATTTTCAAATGATTTGCTGGATGGTTTAGCTCAAACTAGCAACTAACCAAACTAGAAATCTTTATAGTAGCAAATATATCACGTTTATAATAGTATAGTTATAATTATCCTGCTGCATTTTGTCACATCCTCTTTTTAGTGGCCAGTCATGACTTTAATTCACGTAAAAATTGACCTGATCTGGACAGGAGAGAAATGGACATGACCACAGCTTGTTCATCTTTAAATCAGAGTCGAATGTGTGTGGCCCGGAGTTCACGCTTGATAAAACTCTATTGATAATCTCATTGGTCACGCTCTCACAAACAAGTTGAATCTCTAATTGAATAATGAAAGCCTGTTGAAGCGCTTTGTGACATATTTAACACAACAAGTCAATGGGTGAATACGAGCTGTCTGTGCGGAATTAGCCAAAGTGCATGCCCCGTCACATCTCCAATAACTTTCTCCAAGGATGGTTCGCTGATCTGTAGATATCGCCGACCAATCAAAAGCAAGCGTGTGCGCTTACACAGGTGTATAATGTTGAAGAGCTGCTCCACATAAAATGCATGCCAGCAGCCAGACACAACAATTGATTGCGATAGGCTTCTGCAGAGTATGTTGGCTGGTCATAACAGGAATATATTTGCCATGATATGAATTATTTATTGAGTTGAGCCAGTCTCCAGCGCCTGAGTTTCATGTTTAATGTACAGAAAACAACAAAAGGAGTGAAAAGCATGTATAAAGTTACAGTCTCTACGAAGCTGGCATTTAGCCTCATTAAACGCCTTTGAAAGTGTGAGACTGTCAAATTATGTGTGGCAAACTGAGAACATGACCTAAATGTATCTACAGCTTAACACAGAAAACATAGTCATATGGACAAATGTGCAAATTATGTTCTCACTCATAGAGCTAAGAAATAGCATGAGCTCAAAATGGTTAGGTTTAGAGCTGCAACTAACGATTATATTGTAATCGATTAATCTATCGATTATTTTTACGATTAATCGCTTGGCTGTGAATTGTGTAGAAAAAAAATATTTTTTCATCACAAAAAGCTAAAGTGGCAACACTCGAGGACGTATTGATGGCGTAAACTTAAAGTAAATGTTTGTAACAGGCTCTTTGTGCTAATTCTGCTATCTGATTGGATGAGACAGACAGATATTCATGAAATTATAAAAACAAAGTCGGTTTTAATCAAAAATACTACATTTTCATGTCATTTTTGCTCTGTTTGAGTCCGTGTGAACCAGAAAACGATTAAGCGATTACTAAAATAGTTGTCGACTATTTCAATAATGGATTAGTCGTCGATTAATCGATTAGTTGTTTCAGCCCTAGTTAGGTTATATAAGAAGCACCTACATTCAATAACACCAGTGGCTTTTTATTATTTAAAAAAAAAAATCCAGAATCAAAGGTATTGTGTCTAAACCTGACTTAGAAAGACTTATCCATGCTTTTGTCTCCAGTCGGTTAGACTACTGTAATGGCCTGCTCACAGGTCTCTCCAAACAAGCGGTAAAACAGCTGCATGATGTTCAAAACGCTGCAGCTTGAGTCCTGACTATAACAAGGAAGTATGACCACCAAGTACATCCGAGACATGTTAGTGCCAAATGAACCAACTCGGACTCTAAGGAGCACAGGGAGTGGCCTCCTGCTGGTGCCTAGGGTCAGGACTAAACATGGGGAGGCAGCTTTTCAAATGCATGCGACCAGGATCAGGAGCAGTCTCCCTGAGCTTGTGAGACAGGCTTCGTCCCTGGCAATTTTTAAGTCCAGGCTGAAAATGGTCTCATTTAGCTATGCATATGACTAATTTGAAGCATTTAAAATAAAATAAAAGTTTTAACTTTCATATTTTTTAACTGTTTAACACAATATGTGCACTGTTTTGATGTTTTATTGTCTGTTTTTTAATTGCTTGTGAATCACTATTGGTTACACTGTATGAATGTGGAAGCAGAGCCAATAAGATGACAGCTTATAACAATTCTTCAAAGAGAGGCGGTGATGGGGAGGTAGCGGGTTGTTGCATGAACAATAGCTTGATGCAAGTTTGAATGTCATGAGCACAGGTGCATGTGTGTAGCAGAGGGAGGACTCAGAATAGCAGGTAAGAGTGAACAGAGATCCGGTCTTCCAGTCTCCCATTATGACTTTCCACTTTAGCTGCATTAGTATAAGGACCTGTTAGCATACTGTATCTATAGTTTACTGATTTTTCACTTGTTGATACTTTATGTAATCAAAATATTGTAGTGTCACTATTGCAACTGAACAGATAAATTATTGAAAGACAAAATTACGTTTTTTTTTTCTTTCTTCAAAACAAAGCACATTTTAATTCTGCAGAAAAACAGTAATGTCTAAAGAATGTAATGTTCGGAAAAAAGAACGGAACAAGCTCATTTGACGGTTTTGCAAAGTCGCACTGACACATAACATGGCAGACTGCGCTAATGAGACAAATTCAATCTGCATTTTCTCTCCACATTTATTTGGAAAACGTCTTATATAAAAACGTGCATGGTTCTGATTTGTTTAACACCGATGCACTCTCAACATCGGCGACTTCCTCATCAGCACAAATGGACTTACAACATTACATTAACACCTTTCAGAGTGGATCAATTAAACCAATGTAAACCCACTTTTGACTCATTAGGACAGACCGCAGATGGAAGAGCCGTGGCCCAGCGGCGGAATGACAATCGAGATGTATAAACAGGCATAACTTCTTGTAGAATACATTCGCCAAGACTGTTTCTGTGGCATCGTTAGTTTTACTTGAAAAAAAAAAAACACTCAAGTCAACCCATGTCATTTATGCATTGACATGGGTTGAAAAAAGATCGAATAATCAGATATTTCTTCTATACGTAAATAAATATTAAACAGGACGAAATGTAGAACTACACATATATAAATGTTTTAGATTATCAGGTATCCGAGTCAAGTTCATAAAGTTAGTATTATGCCTATGCTTAGGGCTGTAACTGCAACTCACGATTAAATTGATAATCAATGAATCTTGTGATTACTCCTTTAATTAATCAATTAGTTGTTCTGATGTGATTGTAATCTAAATGAAGCCCCTGAAGGATATTATACAAGATATAATGCTTCCAGACAAAATTTAGCTGAGTAAATAAGTAATTCTCATCATCGCATCTCACTCACTACATATTTGTAACAATACTATAGCTCAAATTTGATTAAGTTAAAAATGATTAAGTTTGGTCTCTTTGGTTGTAAAGCTTATTTTTTTGTCCTTAAAACCCTGCTTCTTCACCTACTGAAATATATCATTAATCATGTTTTCTTGTTTTTGTAACTACTTGACCTGGTCTTGTGCGTGCTGCTGTAGCTGCCTGTTCTCCTCAGTGCGTCCCTTCAGGCCATAAGCATGATAAACAGTGACAGCGCGCGCATACCAGGCATCGCAGACACAGCTCGCCAAATGCATAATGTAATTGATGGACAAGTGCAGATGATAAAATACTGCCTCAAAGCAACATGCACTCCATCCAGATGTCGAAAACCTAATATGAATGTGGTCATGTGCCTGGCTAAAATCATGGACATTGTCAATCTGGGAACAATTCAAGTGGTAATTCAAAATGAGGAGGCTATATTTCTAAAGTAGTGCAGGCAGCTTCTACTTTTATGATTATGTTTGCAAGGACTGGTTTCAACTGGATTCCCCGAGGGTTCCTTAAATAGGTTTTTTAAAGTCTGGCCGTGGTAAAGAGGAGATTCATGGGCGAGATTCGAATGTCTCTGCAGACATTCAGGGCTTTAACCTAATGAAATCTTATGATAGACTGTTTACCCTAACTGGCTGGTCATTTGTGAAGTATAGCTATGTCCAAATGTCCATAGGGATTTTATTTTAATGTGTCCACTCAAAAGACACAGTAAAAATGCAAATTATTTAGTTTTGTCACAAATAGAAAAGGTAAAAATGTGCAGAAAGTCTGTTTACAGTACAGAGATTTTATTTTACATACACTGTTATCTAAATTTTGCAAAATATATAGCTTATTATGCGTTACCTTAATTGACATATGCACACACCTCTTTGCCATTCTTCAGACTATGTAATTGTTTTACAAGGAAATTAACTTTATTGGCATCTGTCTGAAGTACACAGGTCACCGATGCCACAACTCCGATGAAGAGGCTATACCAAACCAAGACTTTTATGCTATATTAAAGCTATATTGATCCAAAGGGAAATTACTGAGTGGCTCACATTTAATATGCACAATCTAAAAGAAACATGAATTCAAATTCTCGTGGTGCATCTTTTAAAACTAAACCTTGGCCATAAAAAGAACATCAACCATCTTGCATTTGGCTTAGCCCCGACAGCCCCTGAACCTATTCCACGTAAACAAACTATATTAAACGCCACGGGGGACGCGTTGTCGCCTTTTCCAGTAGAAGCGTACACGGAGCTGCAGATTAAAAACAGGCACTGGGTGGTCGGGAGAGTGAGTTTGCGCTGCCATATTGTGTGAATCCTTGGGAGAGGGCGCACAGACAGCTACACTGTGCATGTGTCAGGCTTGTATGATGTACGAGGCCGGGCGCGGAGCCAGCAGATGGTGGAGAAATTAAATCTGTGACACACACAATAGAGGAGGGTACAGTGGTCCACACCTGTACAGTGCCTGTGTAAAGCCCTGCAGCATGACAAACAGGGGGCCGCACCTTGAAGGCAAAACAAACCAGTTGGACCATCGTTTAACTGCCATTTTCAACCACAACAACTGTCAACAGACCAGCAAAGAGGATTGAACACACAAAAGGCTGTAATGGCTGTGTTTAGTTGAATTGATGGTATAAATGGTTACATACATAGAGCACTTTTCTACTTTTCTACAAGGCACTAAAAGCACGTCAAATCCAGAAACCAATAAAACACAAACACATCCACACACGCACACACACATGCACACGCACACGCACAAACACATTCATTCACAAGTGCATACAGACATTGGGGGACCTATGAGTGTCTTGCTCAAAGACACACAAGCAGTATACACCAAGGAGAGCTGGTTTAACACCTGTCAAACTGTGTCAGTCGATCTTACAGCTGAACCAACAACGTTATTGTCAAGAGCGGGATTCAAACCACCAACCTTCAGCCTA
This sequence comes from Knipowitschia caucasica, assembly GCA_964034765.1. Lineage (NCBI taxonomy): Eukaryota > Metazoa > Chordata > Actinopteri > Gobiiformes > Gobiidae > Knipowitschia > Knipowitschia caucasica. Next base: position 26,009,819 of record OZ035836.1, read on the forward strand.
GGGGACACACATTGCCACCAACAGAACTATAGCTGCAGATTTATCCATGAATTGTTTGCTTATAGTTCCACTTGGATAGACTGGAGCTTTAGATCTCTACTTCACTAATCACCACTGATGAGAGTCTTCAAGCGTCTCAAGATTGTTCATTATAGAATTTCTCAAACAATTCTACCGGAAGGAGAGAGTATTTAATTTTTGTCTCTGCCAATCAGCTGTATCCACTATTTGGTCACTTAGTCACTTTGTTTTGAGTCCACATCCTGAATTCAAACCATACTTTCCAAAATGTGCATCGATTGTTATGCCTGAGTGAATAAACTGCAATTCCAATGTGTTTTTTCCTTCTTTATTGAGCCCCTCAAAAAGTGGTTCCAATAAGGTGTTGGAAAGTGTTTTTTTTCTTTCTTCTATCTTTCAGTGACTCAATGCAGGCTTTTGAAACGCATCTGCCAAATTTTCTTTTACACCCACAGGCTTTGTGGCGAGTCAATTCTGCTATCATCCTTTTTCGAACATGTATACACTAGATGTAAATCCCAATTTCCCTTATAAATCGGTGAAATGTCCTTAAGTAACACAATATTTTACAGTGGAGATTTGTGGAGCAGACTCTTCGAATAGGGTAAACTCCCCAAGCTTGAAAACTAATGTGGGAGCCTGGTTACACAACACACTATTCTGGTCATTGTGGCTGATTTGAATAGTGCAAAGTAGAGGCAGGATTAAGTTGTCGGAGGAGCAGTGGCTGGTATTAAATCATTCCGATATGGTCGCTGCAAGTATTTATCTTGCTTGGGAAGAGGTGCAATGAGATTTGGCCGCTGTTTATCCAGTCAGGTTTGTTGTCCGCACTCGCCTGGCTCCTGAGATATTTATTAGTGGCATTGTGTCGCAGTCATTTTCTGCCTCTGCACCGGGGACGAGAATGCACGCCAGCCAAATAAAGGGCTTTTTTTCTAAGCGATGAGGCAGTAATGTGTTTACCACTAGCACACACCGGGTTAGCATGGCAAACCTGGCATCCCACATCCAATTGTAGTACGACATGCTTACGCTGTGAGCGCAAACAATTCATAAGCAATGTGGTCAGGTAATTACTGAACGCCACAGGAGCTCTGGACAAAAAGTTATAATTGTAACCTCTAACGATCCTTCACCCAACTGTTAAAATTGACAACTTTACTGCCAAAGTATTACTACTCTGGAATAGTGATATAATTCTATGATGGGAATATATGATTGTGATTATTGAAATCACAGTAAGGCAATTTTAGAAAGAAAACAACTTACTTTCCATTTAATCTGACATTAAATGGAAAGTGAGCAAAAATGTCTTATTCAAAGCACATTTAGAGAGACAGTCTTTAAAACAGGGGTCTGGTGTGGCCTTTCTTACAATAAAATTAAAAAAAAGATCGTATTAAATCTAAGATGTCACCATTTTGCCCTGACAACATTCTATGACAACTGGAGAATCCTAGAATGTGACATTATCATCTGAGGTGAGGTAAATTATCTTTGAATGAATACATCCTTGAGCAAAGCATGCACAAATCTCCACTGAGCAGAGTTGGACTGCATTCACAGAGTATTACTGTTGGATTCATTGCCTCTTGAACTCAATATTCACGATTGTTGGCAACTCCGATTTACAAGAATGACCTTATCCAGCTCAAGGATCTGCTGACAAAATTCCACTTGCCAATTGAGTTCTTTGACTCAAGGAGCCACGATGCGCCAAAGCCAGAGCAGCGTCCACCATCCTGGGACCCCTGAAACAAATGTACCCGCCACCTCTGCAGAGTGACCACCAGGCTCCTGCAAAGATCCATCGGTTGACTATTTTTTTAATTCATGGCATCACGATTTCACATTTCTAATTTGAGAGTTATAGAGGAGATAAGACCTCGGGCGGCACGGTGGCTGAGTGGATAGCACTCTCGCCTCTCAGCAAGAAGGTCCTGGGTTCGAATCCCGGTCGGACCAGGGCCTTTCTGAGTGGAGTTTGCATGTTCTCCCCGTGTCTGCGTAGGTTTCCTCCGGGTACTCCGGTTTCCCCTACCACTAAAAATATGTCCAATAGTTCTAGCATGCGCCCCCTGTACTGGCGACCCCGCTCCCATCTCTGTGTGGAGTGAGAGACAAATGCCCAAAAATTAACAATTGTAAACCGCTTTGAGACTCAGATCTGCAGTGAAAAGGCGGTATATAAATAAAGATTACTACTAATAAGAAAGAATCGAGATGAACTATTCGCCTCCATGTTTCATACACGGACAAAGGGCTGGTTACCATACTTTACTACATGTCTTCTTTTCTCCTCTAAATCAGGGCATATCTCTCACCTGACCTTTCCTTAAAACTCACATTCTTCTCAGCGATGAGTGCTGAAAAATGTGTTGCTTGGGGATCTTTATAAAAAAAAAAAAAAGGTGTGTGTCTTGTCTGGAACCTTTCTACAGATGTGAGTTCTGACGGAGAAGTATTCCTGTAATGATGGGGCTTTTGATCTGCTAGCATTAGATAACATTCCTCCTGTCCGCCGCCATCTCTCCAAGGACAAGACAATGTATTCAGCCCCGGTGGAAAAAGTCACCCAGCCTGTTGCCTAGTTTTGGCATTCACATAATAAACTTGAACAATCTTATCAGGTCATATGGACATTTGGAGATAAGTTTATTCTGCTCCAGCCTATTTTTTCCCTTTAGAATTTACGAGGGATGTAGCGAGTGCACCTTGTCTCAGTCTGTTCATGAATTATTTCATGCAGACTTGTAGCTGCAGGTGCTGTGAATGAAAACACAAATGTGTCATACCTTAAAAAGAATATGGCAAGAAATGCATACAAACATCTAAAATGGAAATACTGCGCCGATTTTTGTAAAAGCAATGAGTTGACAGGCTAACACCAGATTCCATATGTGGCAAGTCGCTTTTTCTCGTAGTAGAGGTGTGGCTTACGATTGTTCATAGCCGTTTATTGAGCACGTTGAATATCTATATAACATATCGTTTGTGTCAGCATGTAGGCGCCAGTGATATCAATGATGTTTACTAAATTGTGTTGAACGATTATAACAAATTATGAAAGTTTAAAATTAAATTAGAAGAAGGCTTCACTTCTGCTGCCATCTGCTGGATCCATAAACAAACTACAAGCCTCCGTCTGTGAAATACTGCGTCATCGTCATTGCCATCCCCAAATCTATACCAGAGTTTCCAGGGTGTGCTTTACTGTATGTACAACTGTAATTTACAATGAGTCAGTGCCGTAATAAATGAAAAGTGAATCCAAGATGAGAAAGATTGTTTTAATATATAGAATCATGATGGAATGGCAAAAAGTGTCGACTGTGAGAACAACATTATTGCATCTAACAATATAAAGAAACCACAATCTTAGAACATTTCTTCCACTCCTAAATCGAATAGGAGGGCGAATAACTCTATCTCTTCTATGTTTGCAGACTGATATGCAATTTCAATGGCATGTTTATATTGAATCTCAGTGAGATTTTTTCCTACAAGAAAAATATGGATTATTATTATTCTTCAGCAGTCCGCTCTGCTGATAAGCCTCTCCCTGGGCTTGTGAGTGCAAAGGAGCTGATAGGGCCAATTAAAACACTGTCTTTAATAGTGTTGCTCAAGGCTTGCACATCAAAATGGAAGACTTTAGAGTGAAACTGTCAATGTTATGACTCCACTACTTCACTCCGTTAGACCTAATCAGTTTGACATGATTCAGGCATAACAGAACTCTCAATCCAACTTCACATTTTACATGCTCATTGACTGTTCAAAGCGATGCAGAAATATGAAAGATAGCCTTGACTCTAGAATGTGGCAGCGGGCAGGTTGTAAAAATGAGGTTGTGAGCCAATATGTCCCGAACTAGTTTATTTCATACATCAGCGGGTCATGCGCCATTTGCCTGGACGTTTAGTGAGGCGGTACGGTGCGAACAGGGATAGTCAAGGTCAGAAGCAACATCGTTAGGCCAGTAATGACTCATTGTTCTCTCTGTGGTCATCTGCCCGAAAGCAGAGAACAGAGGCCGTCTAGAGCTATAGTCTATAGCAAACAAAAGGAGATGGTTTCAAGTCGGAGGCTGGATTTGCTTTTGTGGAGAGACAGGTATTGACAGAATTGGTTTGAAGTATCAGTGCCTATACTCCCCATTGAAAATAAACTATTTTATTAGATCAGGGGTAAATAATATATGTCTTTCAATTCAGCCTGAAGCATTGATCGTTGCATTGCTGCCCCTGGAGTTTGTGTCTGTGTCCTATCTCAAACGATTCCTAACTTGTGGTAATACATTAAATTGAGTTATAAAGATATCAATACAAACTTTTGGTGGGGGGGGGGCATATTCAAGACATTTCCGGCAATAAGATGGAAGAAGTACATTTCCCGTTCAGTCAATAGGTTCAAACAAACAGAAGTTAAGGTCAAACTATGGGGAAGTTTAGGGAGGACAGCAGCCATATTTCTCTCACCACCCCCGCCTCCCCACTCCCTGGAGTTTGACTTTTGACATTGTTATCATAATTTAGCCATTCAAAACACGGCCGCAGACACAATACAGGCTACAATTAGACAAGGAGAGCAGACTACGGGGCTGTACGCAGGTCTCAGTGGTCTGACCTCAAAAGCCGTGAGAACAACCGCGGACAAAGGGTGTACACTGCGACGCAGTAACAAAGAGACATGGACACCCGTGGGTGCGCACAGGTTTAAAAGCCAGACTTATCTTTAGCTTCAGTAAAAAGAGGAAAGTCTACACAGGTGGAGGCAACAATGACAAGTCTAGTGCGTGTGTCTTGTGCATGTGTTGAGGATTTAGAAGGATAGTAGAGGGTTTATTCAGCAAAGAAGGAAGTGCAAATGTAAGTTTCTCACTTTATTTTGCATTTCTGCTAAAGTATATTGGAAGTATATATTCTGAATGTGAATGTCATGTCGTGTCAGGAAATGCTGTTCCAGGTCACATTAAGAACATTCCAACTGAGGACCTTAACAATGTTTTTAAACTGTGGCTCATAAACAATCAAATCTGCAGGCAGAGTGTGAGCTAATAATTATAATGTTAATGGCCTTGTTAGTGTTGGCCCAAAATGATGACTTCCTGTAAAAACTACTTCTTAATGACTGATGGTTCAGATTCAGATTCATTTATTTGCCATTTGCAGTAAAACCACATTGGAAAAACTGTGCAAGACTACCCCAGTGTGCACCAGACGACACACACCAGAGCTTTTGCCACGGCGCCATCTTTACGGCGCCATAGTGACTATAATGAAGAGAAGTCACATAGGACAGATAATATTAGAAATGATTTGACACATGAATCTTCCTTACATAAATATGTAGAATAAAGATTATTTATTTACAAAAATAAACTGTTATTATTTGGATGATGCTAAACATTCAAATTAAATTCAGTGACAAAAATAATCTGGCCCTTATCTTCAATCATTCCACAAAAAGTGCAAAGATTTATTATTTTCAAACTCACATAGAGGGACCATAACTACTCTCTTTTGTATTTGCTCTCCATTATTATGATCATAACAGTGCCTTGGATTCGCAGTATTATTTGTCGGACATATTTTGTAGTTGTCCAAGATTGGACATGGCTACAGTCTGATGGGATTCACACTCCTTAGACCTCGGGCTAGCACCATTAGCGCGTAGCATCATTAGTCTGTGTCGGCTTGGTGCTGCCCCGCTGTTTTCTCGCATAACGCCACTGATATCGACTTGATGTATCGCTACGCAGCAAACAATCGTCTAAAAATAGTCCCCTGCTGACGACATTGCTCCTGGATAAGATAGGAGAGAGAGAGAGTGAATATGCATGAGGCCTATATGGCTGTGTGTCCAATAAGTCTTGTGTGAGCATGCTCCAAGAAGCACAGCTGTTCACAAGGATCTTGACTCGCAGATTTTTGGAGGGGCAGACAGAAAATCCAGAATTGAATTGGCTGCCAATGATCTCATTTAGCTTCTGTTGCAGTCAGGGATTGGATTAGCACCTATGACAGCTTGGGGGCGGAAAGAGAAAACCTTTGAATGTGGAAATGAAAAGATGGTGCACATTTTGGTTTTTATGTTGTGTTGTCATTTCTCAAAACAATTAATGTCGACCCATGATGAATGTAGGTATCAGCTCATTATAAAACATGCCAAGGAAAATGTAACTGGGTGTTTCATCAATGTCTTTATGCTAATTTACATTAAGTATAATGGTAAGAACTAGCCAATTCAGCCTGAATCATTGATTGTTGCTTTTGCTGCCCCCCAGTAGGTGGACTTGCGTCAACCAGCTCCTTTTTTCGAACTTGATTTATTTTTCGTTGTTTTCTAAATTCAAATGAAAGACTACAACAGCTATCCAACGTGTGATTTGGTTCCGTCACCTGTGAAATTTCCTAAAACTAAATTGGATTCATTTGAATATAATACTAAACCTTGAATTACAAGGCATTCAAATGAAAGGCTTGGTGTAAGATTATACCACAATCAATGTTTGGTATAAAACAAATAGAAAATACTATTGGTTTTAAAAGCTTAAACATTTTTATTAAAAAAGCCTTTGACCAAAGCCGGCATTTTCTATCATCAGTGCTGAAAAACAAGCGTACGTGTCTTGCCGTCTCGTCTTGGCAATCTCAAAGTGTTTAGAAAAATCTGACCATCTTTGCCTCTCAGTGTCTTGGGCGATGGATTTGAACGTCAGCAGCCCTGCGTTTACCTTGGCCTGATGCCATCTCACGGTGAGTTGGTGGAGGGGCACTTGTCGGAGCTTGTAGCAGAGAAAGCAGCTGTCTCTCCAGTGTATTTCTGAAGTGAACCCACATTGTTTAGGTTCATCACGGCAAAAACAATGAGCTTCAGGTGTCTCATCTTTCCAGACAAGTGCAGACTGATGCGTGAGCCGAGCATGACTGCACCAAGCGCTCAAAGCATTTTTCCAGATTTGAGGTAATGCGATCTACCAGAATTCAATGCGTGTCCTAAATGCAAAGATAGGAGATAACGGGACAAGGAGACGAAGCTATGTGGGCTGAGTAGCTGGAGGATAATTAAACAGACATGGGTAATTTGAAGATATTAATATGTTTTGTAACTCAATGACTGTGCCACCATATGCTGACATTAAGAACTCATAATTTCCCATTGTTTTTTTTGTTTAATGAAATAGCATAATAATGCTAACTCCCCAAAAGATGTCAAAAAATAAAGATTTCACAGTTCCTCAAACTATGGTCGCTTTTACCCGACTTGAAAGGATTTATTCATTAAGAAAGGTTTCAGCAATTAGCCACGATCAAATTAGAACAGGCCATTTAATTCAAACTAAAAGTAAAATAATGACATTTCGATATGCAGGATATGCAATAACATTATTAACATTATCACAAAACTCATATACAGACTCAAAAATCCTATTCCATACACATCCAATTCGTTCAGCAAGACGATTTATTGCATATTCACAATGATACCAATTGGAAACCCAAAGGAAGTGCAAATGATTAACTGCAAGCGGTGTTACAATATTGTCTGTGTGTACTTTCTGAATCAAACAGTATGTGTCTGATTACACTTGACGGAGGTTAAAGCAGCCTCACAGCGAGACGACCAAACACTGCAGAAACAGTTGCTCAGTGTTGAGTAAGACTGTTGCCTGTCTCCACTCCCTCTGACGAAGAAAAGGAAGACAAACTCTGCGTCCCAATTCTCTCCCAACCCCGGGATTAAACCCATCGCGTTAATATGTGCTTCTTGTCATGTTCGTACTGTTTGTTTGCGCTGGAAGAACACAACATCTCTCATGACGCAGGGTACAGGAGGAGGAGAAAAAGAAAGAAGATTTATCTGTGTGAGGAAAGAAAAAAAAGTCCCTTTGGGTAGATTACGTAAACCCCACAGATGATATCACCAAATCAGCACGGACAGGGAAGTGAGCAGAGAGTGGGTGTAAGGAGGATTCAGATGCTCTATGGAGAGAATGAAGGATCTGGATAAATACAAGAGAAATGTCCGCTGAGGGCCTTATAATCCTACCAATGGACAACCCAAGAGGCATTCTAAGGTTTAATGAAATGAGCTTTAATGATGCCAAGAATCCGCATGTTGATAATTAATTAGCAATTATGAAATGCGTTCAACAATAGGATGTGCTCTGAACTTGTACCTGTTCCAACCGCAAAATTAAAACTCTATCCATTGTCTATATGAACACAACATCTTGGCAATGAACTGTTGTGATTTCAATTAAAGACACGATGGAGCAGTGAGAAGCCAATAATGTATAATAGGCTTACGTTTAGTAAGTTATGCAATAGATACAGACAAAAGAAAAGATGAGATTGTTTTCTTGCCCAATTACTGACAAATAAGCACCAACATCCGCTGAAGATTCACAAACAAATTCATCAACAAAAAGGTATTTTCTGGTCCCTGTCACATCTTTACATAAGCTTTTTCAGACAGAAAGGTGAAAAAGAGAGAACTCCAATCAGATCACAGCCCAAAACATCAAATAGTGACTCCCAGAGCTTAATCTCACACAAATGCAAAATAAAAAGAGCTTGTTGTGGTCAAATGTGCTCACAACACTTTACTCTTTCAGTTGGGACATAAAAAAGGAAAAGTTATGTACAATTATGTATAAGTAATATTTTGTTTTTCCTTCATTTGAAACCCATGGCTTAGGTGGTCCCTTGTTGTGATGTTCTGCCTTAGATCCACTCCACTTTACATGCTCCCCTGACAGTAGTGATAGATGTTGTGACTTTCAAAAAATGCGAGTAGCGCTGAGCAATGTATAACAATGTATTTCACCGTGGGAGTCCATAGAGGTGTTTTATGCCGGAAGGTACTGTCGCCAGGCCTGTAAAACTAGACTCACGTGTTTATATGTCCACAAAGATACATTAGGCCACCAACACACATAGTGTGTTACTTGGAAATGTTTTTAAAAACAAAAAAGTAATGAGTTGGAGCATAAGTAATGATTCGATATGTCTATTTATACACAATTACTTTTTTCTTCAGCCGCCACTGAATTGAGTGAGTGGAATCTAGGCTGATAGGTCATTAAATGTCTTCTTTAAGCAACAACTAGATTTTTATTCTAAGATAAACATAATAGACAAATATTTGTTTTTATCAAGGTCAGACAGACATCAAGCATCAATTTTTGCCCCTTTGGAGATTTCCCATTCTACTCCGTGACACATAAACTCCTCAGAGATTGCAAATGTTTGTGGATGAATTACTGAGGCAAACATTAATATTTGCTTTCAGATATATAGGCATCAAGGAAAAAACATCACCGGCAAGTACAGACATATTTGAGGAGGGGGTGCGAAGGGAAAAGAATATGTGGAGCACAAACAGAAAAGAGTGGCGTGTACCTTCGAGTACGGTGAGTTTGGCGCTCGTGTTGATCTCGCCGGCTCCGTTGGTGGCGGTGCACTCGTAGATGGCTTCGTCTCTGTGCGTGCGCAGGGGCTGGATCCTCAGAACGGAGCCCGAGCCGTCGTCAAACTCGATCACCTGTAGCAAAAACGGTGAGACGAGTTTTCATTGATTGAAAGGGTTTAGCTTCAAAGGTCGACTATGGCTTCATGTTTCATCACCAAGTGCTTTCATTTTGTATGGTGATGGTTGTGAGGTCCATTAGTGGTAAGCAGATTGTGTACATGCTCTATAACATAGAAGGAGCTTGACAAGCAAATAATGTATTTAATGTAGGAATATTATGAAACAATCTGGTTACAATCTTTTGAATTTTCTTGTTTATTAACAAACCCAGGTGAAAACAAACCCCATGGCAAAGATTTGTTATGTACTGTATGACAACAAGCTACAATAGCTGACATCCTAATGGAAATTGGACTGTGTTTCCTCCGGGTGCTCCGGTTTCTGTGTAATGAGTGAGTGAACGGCTGGTGATGCTCGGAGCCTTCGAAGAGTCAGAGGTTTCGTCGTCTAACTTTTGTCAACACTCTGTAAGGAGTAAATGGAAAAACAGTACTGGAAAACTTTGAAAGACGTTTGGGTGACCATTTTCTGTGAAATGGGCTGTATAAATAAAGATGACTTACTACAAAATGCATTGGATAATATATTGTTATGGTCCACTCACTACAAACTGAAACTTATTTTCTATTCAAACCAATATGAAAGAAAAGCCAATGCACTGTTTTACCCAGTGATTGGTGTGTGTAAGACAATAAAGTTAATGTGTTCATTCATTTTTATTAAACTCTTCACGGCTACAGGAAAAGTTGTCCCCATAAGGAGCTACAACTTTGATCCCTTCCAATTGAGTTAGGGTTAACGGTATATACTGTAGGAGGATTTTCTACTTCAGGGTGGAACATCGAGACTATTGGTCCTCCCAACTATCAATCATTCTGGTGATACGTGCTCGTCAAATAAGTGGAGAGCGAGGTTCTTTCCTAAAATGTGGGAAAATCCTTCTATAAACCTTTAATTGTGTCTGGCATTAGTGCGAACCCAAAACTTAAAACATTGAAATAAGTGTTGATTTGAACATGTTTACTTCCTATCTGGGTCGATATTGCAAAGAAAGGATAAAAAGCTTTGTGGTTTGTGTTGACACTAAATCTTCCTAACAAGAGAAACACATTAATTTGTAGTTTTTTCCCACATCGTCAAACAAAAGCTTTTGTTTTCAGTTCCCACTTAAGGCTCTTCCTCCTGTTCCTAAGTTCAAAAGGAGGAGGAGACATACATCAAGAGAATGTATGGTCGCGGACGCTGGAAGTGAGGAGCAGAAAGATGAGGCTGTGAAGAGAGTGAAGGAGATGAAGCGGACTGTGTAAATCACGATGGGGCAGATTAAAGGGAAGGTAGTCTGTCTCCTCTGGCCTGGAGAGGAGGGAAGAGGTGTGAGGAGCCCAATAACAACCGAATGACTGTGCTGGTGACGGGAGAAGGCGTTTTAGATGTTAAACGATTAACATGATGGCATTTACAACACACAGGAGAATATCAAACGCTAAAAGGCATTAATGATCCAGTTTAATACACATTTAACAGTTCATTTCCAGTTTTTTATTAAGAACAGGAACAGATTTTTCTATTTGAACTAAATCATGTAAACAAAATGAAAAGTTAGGCTAACAATAGGATTTTAATATTGTTTGTGGGTCTACAGGGAAAGACAGGCACATTAAATATACCACTTTAGAAAAAAAATGCTTTATAAGTGCTCTCAAAGTTTGAAAACATTGTGACTTTTTTTATTATTATTCATCCTGTATTAATATTGTGGGCGGGGCTAATTGGTGTCAGAAAGTGGTGGTGGCTATGCTGTCTTGCTGAAGCGTTACATTTTCAGATACCTACATTAAATGCTCTTAATGAAAAAATCCTTTATGTTTTCTGCCTCCAGTTAAGCCCCGCCCACACCACACAGGTCTATAGACTTTGTGTTATCAGTGCCTCCTGGTCCATCCACTGTGGAGATTCAAGGGAGATCCTTTTTTTCCCTGTGTATGTTTCTCAACGGTGAGAGCTGAGTCCATACATCACACTTTTCCTTGTAGTCATTACTAAACATGCCATTTCATATCTGTCCCAATGACGCACTATGACAGATCCCATTGTGTCAACTCCCTCATACGTCCTTGTTGGCACAAAAGGTTATAAAATGGTGTGGGCTGTGCATATTTCAAGCATTATTTTGAAGTACTAAAAATCCGCTTTCTATTAGTTCACAGCATCAGTTGTGACAGTAACTGCAGTCAAAATACTGTTTATCCAAGACTATAATAAGATACTGGGGAGAGAAAACGAAGACTATACATTCTTCAAATATCATTGAGTTTTATAGGTACGCTCTAATTGGCATGATCTTAAAGCTGTTGAAAAGAGCAGCACTGGGTCATGGCGGAAGGCTCATAAGTGAGACAGAATAAGAGTGTTTTCCTAATGAACGCTCTTTAGTAACTTTACTTCTTTCACGATATGCCCGACTGGTCTGTGTATGTCCATATCTTTAAAGCATTTCTGCGGATGATTTGTCATGGTCCAGTGAGCTCACCTCAAAGCGCTGGGAGCTGACTTTCTTGCCTTTCTTCATCCAGGTGATTCTGGGCTTGGGCTCTCCTGTGGCCTGGCACACGAATGATGCAACGCCGCCAGAGATTCCCGTCTGGTCCTCCGGGGACTTGACGAAACTTGGCAGGCCTAAAGACAAAGGATCAGAGGAAGATAGAAAGTGATTAGATGACTAGAGAAAGAAAGAGGAGAGGACTGTGTTGGCTTAAGTTGTTATATATAGATAAGTGAACCTTGGATAGAAACAAAAGTGTTGCGTCATGGCGACAGCAGTTCAGTGCGTCTTTGGCTCGGGCTGTCAGTCCGCCATGTCTCATTTTTCATCTCGCCGTTGACATTCAATTTGAAGCTCACTTTTTATTTAACGCTGGAATGTTTATATATAGGACAGACTCCATGGGGCAAGGAGTGCTGGTACTACAAATGTATGTCGAACTTGCAGCACTTACAGACTGTGTGAAGTAGTATGAATACTACTAAAGGATATTTTTTATTTATAACATGTGTACTTCATATTTGGGAACTTAATCATAATTAAAATTCAAGCATATGGGTTATCACAAGGTGCATTTCACCAGGATAGAGGTAGTGGACCTGTTTTTTGCTTTGGTTCACCTAAATGTCGTTTTTTTTTTTTTTTACATCCATACAGTTTCCTTTTACATTGAACAAAAGCTCTGCTAAATTACAAGGTATATTTGTAGAATTCAAATGGAAAAGCAAATTATACTCAATCTCAAGAAACAGAACCTATAAACAACAGAAAACAGGCAAATATGACTCCCAGGGGCCTCATTTATATATATATTTTAAAAAAAGGTAAACATTACGCACACTTTTCACATAAGTTTATGAGATTACAACTAAACTTAGAATTAAGTGACTTGGTCAAAATTTTGAGATGAAACACAACCAGATCTCTTCTGAAGATCTGGGGCCGTATCCGCTCTAGTCAAGGTAACAAATGATATTCGGCTTAACACTGATGCAGGAAAAGTCTCTGTTTTAGTCATGTTAGATCTGAGTGCCGCTTTCGACACCGTTGACCATGAGATTCTCATGCAGAGACTGGAGGACTGGGTTGGTGTTGCTGGTACCGCCCTAAGCTGGTTTAGGTCCTATCTAGAAGAAAGGAAGTATTGTGTGGAGATTGGAGACTATGTCTCAGATAATATGGCCCTGACCTGCGGAGTGCCACAGGGGTCGATTCTGGGACCTCTCCTGTTCAATATTTACATGCTGCCATTAGGTCAGTTAATTCAAAGTATGAAAGTGTCCTACCACAATTACGCTGATGACACTCAGATCTATGTCTCACTGACTGCAGGAGAACATGGACCGGTGGACTCACTCCTTCGCTGTATCCAGCGGATCAGTGAGTGGATGCAATGCAATTTTCTCCAGCTAAATGCGGACAAAACCGAAATGATTGTCTTTGGTCCCGAGAAACAAAGAGAGACCGTCATTTGTCACCTTCAGTCTCTCTCCCTAAGGCCTTTAAATAAGGTCAGAAATCTGGGAGTAATAATGGACTCTGACTTAAACTTCAATAGCCACATTGGATCGGTAACATCAGCAGCTTTTTATCATCTGAAAAATATTGCCAAAATTAAAAATATTGTGTCCAGGGCAGACTTGGAGATTCTTATCCATTCTTTTGTTTCCAGTAGGCTGGATTACTGCAATGGCCTGCTCACAGGATCTCCAAACATGCAGTAAAACAGCTGCAGTATATTCAAAATGCTGCAGCCCGAGTCCTGACTAGAACCAGGAAGTACGACCACATTAGTCCGGTCCTCAGGTCTCTGCACTGGCTTCCCGTGGCCCAGAGGATAGACTTTAAAGCAGCTCTCCTGGTGTACAAGTCTCTCCATGGCCTTGCACCAAAGTACATCCATGATATGCTAGTCCCATATGAACCAGCCCGGACTCTGAGGAGCGCAGGGACGGGACTCCTGTTAGTGCCCAGAGTCAGGACTAGACAGGGGGAGGCTGCGTTTCAGATTTATGCAGCTAAAGTCTGGAACAGTCTTCCTGAGGATGTGAGACTGGCTGCCTCTCTGTCAATGTTCAAATCCATGTTAAAGACTTTTCTTTTTTCCTGTGCATACAACTAGAGAATTTTATCGTTTTAACACACCTTGTTATTTATTGTTGTAACTTTTTGTGTTTTTAACTATTTTATTGTTTTTAATTACTTGTGTGATTCTTATGTTTTTAAATTACTTATGTGATTTTAATGCTTTTTAATTACATATGTGTTTTTAATTGTATTTTAATGGTGATGATTTGTGCATTGTGTGGTGTGGACTGTGAGGCGCTTTGTGTTGCCCTGTGCAGGAAAAGCGCCCTATAAATAAAGATTGATTGATTGATTGATTGATCCCTAAAGATTCTCAGAGTCCTCTCAGAGAGCTCCTATCTTAACCCTAAAACTCCTAGCTAGGAGTCTTAGCTTAAAAGTTATTCCAGAACACTCTTAGAGAACTCTGAGCAAGGAATGAACAACAACTCTTATCTTAGTGAGGAGGCGTGGCCGACCCCGTCGCTAGGTATGAGTCATCATTTCAGACGCTGTGATTGGTTGATCCTAAAAGTTTGAGAAAACATATTTTTGATGATAATGGGCAAAATAAGGATCTTCTAATGGACAAACTTAATCATAGAATCTAATCTTAGGAAGACTGTGTTATTGTTAATAATAGTCAGCAGAAAATGTAGAAAGTCAGAAATATCACTGTTAAATTAATACTGTGAAAGTTAGACTTTACCACATCATTAGAGCTTCCTCAGCACCAATTTATGACACATATTTAACACACGTATATATCATGAGCTCTTATATACTGTGTGTATATATATATATATATATATATATATATATATATATACTGTATATGATGATAATGTTAGGATTAGTAAAGGCTGTGATACTGTAAGACATTTAAGGAATTAAGGGAAAAATATTAATATAAACGTATTATTTATACACTGTACAAATCAAGGTCATATTATTGTAAATGTCACTGTTGTTAACTGTAAATATACCACGGCATAAACTAAGTTGTAGCAACCACATCATTTAAGTTCATTTAGAATAATAAATAGAGAGTGGGAGTTTAAACGTATTAACTTCTTCTCACTCTGTTTTGAGCTGAATTGTTTTTAATAAAACAAAACTGTACATTTGTACTTTTTCTATTCTCCTGTTGTTTTGTTTGTTGTTGTCCTTTTTGCCATGGCTCGAAATAAAGTATTCATTCATTCATACTGAATGTGTGAAAGGCCCACTTGTACAGTATTAACACAATAAGTTATATTTACTTGCTTTTATTAATTAACATGATGGTCATTTTTTCTCTTAAAACTTTTACCATTTCTACTTTTGTGTAACAAGTGTAAAATGGATGAGGTGTTTTATTGCTGACCAGCCAATAAAAAGCTGGTCACATGATTGACTTTTAAATATACCACAAACATGATTCCTGCACGACTCAATCTGCAGCGTTTCACTGATTCACCGTCCTCCAGTGTATAAAATATTTCTCCTGCTTCTACCGTCCACCATTTTGTCTCTTAGGGAACTTTAAGTCGCTAAAAGTCCTCCTCTCAACTCTTAAGAGAGCTCCGAAGGTGAGATCCCTTAAGAGCTAGGATTCTTTAGGAATAGCTTTTATCTTAACTAGGAGCTACTCCTCACTTTTAGGGGAAATTCTAAGAGTTGGTCAAGATTCTAAGAAAATTCTTAGAATTTGGCCATTAGGAGCAACTTTTAGCACTAAGAATCTTTAGGAATAAGGCCCCTGATCTTGTTATTGGTACACACTTTTCTTGTAAAAAAAATAAAAATAAAAAACAGTTTATAAATGAGGCTTCAGATCAGAAATAATCTTATCCAAGAATCTGATTATTTTACCAAAGTGGTAGTCAGCATTGTTTGAAACGAGATTTAACAGACTGAAAAAGGTTGTTTGTCTGAAAATTAGGATTAGGATTAGGATTAGTACATTATGTTCACTATGACCTGTTAGATAATACAAACGCAGTCGTACACAGCTGACTCTCTCGACGCTCACCCCCCTTCGTTTGCCTGGCGGGCGGATTGGGCAGGCACCACACCCTTCACTTTTGTGCACAGAACAAATCAGCGTTTGTTTCAATGACAGGCCGTCAAAGTCTACACCAGTGCAGTGTGTAAGATCCAGCAGGCTTTGGTTACTGCCTTCAGAAGTGCATGATACCTGTCTGCTTCTGATAACATGACACCCTCTGCCCCTTTCCACCGGATTTGAAGCCTGGTGTTATTAGCAAAGACGTGAAGATGTCTATTACAACAGTAGCGAGGTAAACAAAACACTGCCATATTGGGTGCCTTTGGCCACAATATCACCGTACATAATTGACAGAGAAGCCCACAGGTTTTTTGCCAATTCTTTTGAATTCTCCTTCAAGGTAGAGGCAAGATTTTCTTTGTGAAGAATATATGATTTTTGTTTTGATGAAATATTGAGTACAGGTGAAACTGGGGAAATTTGAAATATGAGCATTCCAAAAGTCCATTTACTTTTGGAATTCAACTTACAATGTGACACTAATGTATGATGAAGACTAATTATGTGATCAGGGAAATATATCAAGCCTTTATTTCTTATTATGATGATAGTTGGCTCACAGCTTGTAAAAACCCCAATTAAATTATCTCAAAATATTTGAACATGGACTGTAAGCCATAATCAACCGAATTGGAATGTTAATTTAAGTTTTGTGCAAAATATTTTTCACCTCGGCCTATATAAGCAGAACCTATTATTAATATCAGGCATATATTTTATTGCTACTCAAGTTATGATTTTTTATATTAATTTATTTATTAATGAATAAGTGCTAGTAACCTCACTGACCAAAACACATATACGGCATTAGAGAGTTGAAGTATCATTGACGATGTTATTGTCTTTTTATTGTGTGACTAAGAGTTGGCTTCAAGAAATCCCACCCAAAGATGTCCCTGAGCTAAGACCGCAGACTGGTGTTTAAAACCACATCAGGACATGAGGTGGTTGTATAAAAGCAAGACCGTGCAAGCTGTCCTGGCTGAAGGTTTCGACCATTGGAGAGAGGAGCAAGGCTGTGCTAATAAGGCACTGACCGGGACTTGTGTTAATGTAAAAACACAGAGATGAAAAGCAAGAAAGACTCAACAAAGACGGGCTGAGATTGGATTACATTTAAGTGCTTTCCCTGTCTCTCCAAGGGGCAGGGTCATCAATCAATGTCAGTATTGTGTTTCCATATCTCACAGACCAAAACTTTCAAATACTGTAGAAAAATAGAACGGGCCATTCAATGATATAGAGTTTCTAAAAAATTCTATATCGCAATCAATAAGGGTGGATATACCAAAGGTCCACTCCATTAATTTAGGACCAAAATTATCCTTTACAATAACTAAATCCAAACCAAGTCCTTAGTCCAGTTTTATCTGAATCTACAACTTTAAAACTGGACTCACCACATGCAAATTACGTGAAGGTGCCAGTTCACTATACCAATCTAGTTTATATAATATCTTTGTCTGACAAAGTGTGGCTCTTGGCAGTCACATGTCAGTGCATTTCCCTCAGAGCTAAGACAGTGCCATCAGATTCAGCAGATGCGGTGCACAGGTGCAGGGCAGCCTGAGGATGCGGTTGACACCTGGAGCGATATTTGGGTTTTCCACTCTTTGTTTTCCCTGCAGTGTCCACTTGGGAAGGGATCCTGGCGCCTGGTCTGTCTCCAAATGCAAATAGACACGTGGTTCTGTTTGAGCAGTAGATCTTAAACAAAACACAAAGGGTCTATCCTCAGTGTTTTCCATGCAAATTCAGTGGAGGCTTTTTACTCCTAGTTGCCAGACGGGTGCAAGTCAGTATAGACTTGACTGGTTAGAAAAAGAAATTAAGAAAATTAGAAACTGAAAAAAAAGGACTGCCAGAAGGCTTGTAATGGCTTGAATCTAAGAATCTAGTGAAGAATCTTCAAGCCTTTAAGCGATAGAAGGAAACAGCTTAAGTTATAAAACAAAACAAAATCAATATAAATTGAACCAGAAAAAGCCAAAACATTTTATAATCCTTATAATCCCAAGTAAAGAGAGCTCCCAGATGCATCAGATAAATGGGAAGGCCTTTTATCAGGAAGAAACAAACAACTTTCCATTACACAACATGGACTTCATTACTTTTCTTATTTTTAAGTATCTGGATCCGATATAAAGTTATAAAGACAACTATTGATTCTGAAACTTAAATGCCTTGAAGGTAAATGCTTTTCTGTGTAATATAACGAGTAATGATCAAAATGGAGAAAACAATGATATGTTTGATTGATAACATGTCTAACAAATGAATCATTTAATCCAATCCAGATTACATCAAAACATTGTTATCACACACCAAGATATAACTTAGTGTGCAACAAGCAAGTAATAATAATAATACAGTAGAATAAATGCCTTGTACGTCATTCATTCGTCATATTTAAGGCCAGCACTGTACAGTATTGGCTTGGTGAGAGACTAGCCGTGAAGCCTGTTATGGGGTCCCTCCCTTGCCTCTAATCCACGCTCTCATCCGTAACCCTTCATACTCCCTACATCCACCTGACATTTCAATGTTTTTCAGCGGGTTTTTTAGCCCTCCTACAATAAATCCGTCTCCACAATATATCGAGACGAGAGCGTGTGCGACAGAGAGGCGGCAAAGGGAGAGAGCTTTTAATGATTTGAACCGATAAGCTTTACAACTGTGTGTGCCGTAGCGTGCATCGGTGAACGCGAGGGTGGCGGGCTGCAATCTCCAAGACCTGATTATCGCTACTTTGCATTCCAAGGTTAGCATCTGTCTGGAGCGCTTTCGATTTGAGTTGACGGGAGGCATTTTCACTTTGTTTGGTAAGAGGAGGGATCAAGCGGAATTAAGCACCACTCCGGTTTGAATTCAAGCGAGCCAAGTGTCCATGTTTTGCTGTAAACATTTTAGAAGAGCAACAGCTGGACCTCACTGCACTTTTGCCAAGATTAATCCTCTTAAGGCGAGCTTTCCTGAATTTTTAAAGTCAACCTCATGACCTGAAGGGCAGAAAAGTCTGAGCTGGTCAACTGTTAATCCAAATACGGCAATGAATTCAATCACTAAAATGTGAATAAGATCTGTGCTGACCCAATGTGCAAGAAGTATTGACGGGGTTAATACCAGGTCCTGACATACGTGGACAAAGAAGTGCCTTTAGGGTGAACATTCTTTAGTGTCACCTCGATTTCATTCAAAAAGCACAGTATTTTTGGGCCAAAAAATAGCATTGTCAGTCACCCTTGAAAGGGGAGAGGAGCGAATTTCAGACCCATTTATTGCTCATTCAACAAAAAAGTCAACGCTTGGGATTGAAAGTACTTTGAGTTGACTCTTCATTTATTTCAATAGAAGTATTTGAAAGTGCGGCTTGAATAAAAGACAACTAACAACTTCTATTATTTTGCCAACAATGGCGATTTGGCAGAGCAGAATATTCAAACTTCAAAATGAATTTGAGAGTGGTTGACTTGCCTGGAACTGGCTGATCAGGTTTGGACGATTATATAATTTAATTTTTCATTTCAGTCCAACATGTTCCATTGTGTCTGCTGTGCTACAAGCACAAAAGCAAACCATTTCCCTTCATCCCAGTTTCTACCTTGCAGCTTCTCTGGCCTCTTATGCACCCCTCTGCAATGTGTTTGGCTGCACCTTCTCGTAGTCGTTCCACATTGACAGAGAATGGCAGGACTGGGACAGTAGCTATGCTTATTTGGAAACCTTTTTGGTATTTTTACCCCTTATTTTTTGACAACAGAACAGCACCCAACCCAAATGCTTTAGACAGGAGACAAGCTTCGATACTCCTCTATCACACAACTTCACGGTAACACTATCAAACTGTTTGGCTTCTTTTCTTAGACAGACTAAATCCAAAGTCGCCCCCTTTTTTCTGCGTTTGTGTCCCATTTTCTTGCCTGTCATGGACTTGTCACATGAAAACAATAGTGGAAAACACATAAGCCTACCTATGCAAATCCGCCTCTCAGGCAATGACTCCGAGCTGCACACTTTGCCAATGCTTTGATGCCTCACATTGAAACAGTCCTGACTGACACACTTGGGTTTAACTTGGACCCACTATTCATATTTTTTAAAAGATCCTACCGAAGTGTTACTTTAATACAGCAAGTAAACTTCACAACATGAGACATTAGACATTTTTGACAACTTATACCAAATGAGTCTCGTGCTGGTGTTAACTGTACAGTTAAGACCAGCACATACTATGGTATGTGCAATTAAGTACCTCCGTAAATAGTAATTTACTAAAAAGTATAACATTGGCAGGGGAGCAATTGTCAAAAAAAATGATGATGAAATCATTTGCTATGCTGTTAACCAAAAATGTATTTGAAATCTTGTGAAGTAGGTGATGGCCACTGTAATTGCTTAATTAAAATGTCAGTGAGATACAGGACACAAAGAAATGGAAAAACTGGAGCATTCAGTCGGTATGAGAGGTTTTTTGTGCCTTTAATAAAAGAGGAAAAAGGGAGTTAGTCAAAGCAAAACGCTGTGAAAACCTTCCAGTTCACTCACTTTGTTCTCATTACACTTGATTGTAAGCCATATTCAGAAACACTAACTGCCACTTAGTGCAAACAAAATATATACACTTTTTTTACATTATTCACTTCATGAATGTTTTAGAAAAATGTCAAGACATACAGGCTTCCAATTTGTACAAAGTATATCTTGTTATAAATTATGAACTCTAAACTTTGGTGGTGGTGTTGCCATGAACTATAGTCCACTGACGTCCAGTTTAAATGAAGCCTCGGGGAAAGACACATTCACACAAATTCCTGCCGCCGGAAGGCAACAGAATGGTGGGAATAATGGTTGTATCTCTACTTGAGAGCCTGGAGCATAGTGTAAGGCTCTACTGCTGTACCACACCTGGTTACTTTTGCAGTGATATACATTATTAACTGAGTTTGGGATGAAGATTATTGTAGACAAAACATAAACAGCTTGCCTCCATCTGCATGTGTTATTGTAGTTTTAAAAACTGCTACAGTCTCTGGTGCCATAGTCAGGCTGCAGACGCAGAAGCAGCAGCAGAGTGGCGTAATGGCACTTGTGTGCCTCACATTAGAGTTCTCTGCGTCTGCCACAGAGCTCCTCCGCAGCGTAGAGTATCAGGGATCGATACGTACACAGTGGACTGAAAACCATTAATTCTTATTAATAATGCATTACAAAGTTATAATTTTCACGAGGCAACACTTAGAGCGAATCTGTCTGATCTGAGCTTGTTTTAATGGAACTCTTCCATTAAGGTCTTTTTTAGACCATTAGCACCAACTTGTTTGCAATTAATTCCATATAAAGCTGCTTTTGCTCCCAGTTATTTACCTCGATAGAGTCAGCTGCACTTTTATTTAAACCCATAAACGTTTGTTTAATCCCATGAACACCATGTTTCTCTATGTCTTTTAACACAAAGGTCCATTGTGCTTCTTTATTGTTTTCAATTTACTTTGTTGCATTCATTTAAATGGAGCGCACGCTTCAAGACCATTAAGCAGTTTCCATTACAGTCGTATGGCTTCACATTTTCATCTGTTTAGGAGATTTACGCTGCACCTCTAATCCATCTGCATGGCCTGAGCCTTCGCAAAATTGACTCTTTGTCGAATAAACAAAACTGTAAGGCTTATAGAGTTCCCCTACTTTGTTTCAGAAGAAAGTAATACTTCTTCATTCGGCATACACACAATGAGTAATCTGTATCTATAGTAATGTGAATGATGATTTTATTGTCGTATTTTCAAACCATGAAGCAATATAATTCCAGTGTGTTTCTATGTTTGACTTCTCCCTTTTCCTGCACTGCCTCCTCCTACTCATTCAAAGTCAGTACACAGCATTCACTTGTGATAACACATAAGCCAAGATTTTTTCCCTTCACAGTGATGGCCTAGTGGGTTGAGATTGATGGAGTTTTTTTTAAGCCCTATCAAAATTTTCTTTGCAATCACAAGAGCAAAGCCATTCATCACCACACTTGACAAAACGTCCAAACTTATAGAAAAGAAAACGCAAAACTTTCAGCAAATCATTGCAAACGGCATCAACAATTCAGATTTATCTGAGTGCAGGTTTGGGCAAGTAGTGTTAGCACAAGTGGGAATAGGTTTTGTTAAAATTGCTGTATAGTAGCGGTACTAGTTGAAACATGAAGTAGCAGTACCAGTAATATTCAAAAAGGGAATATTGATAGTGGAGCAATTGGAAGAGTTCCAATGCAGCAATAGTTTCAGCAATATGTATGGTTTTAGTAATAATTCTAATGTATCCATTTTTGTAAATCACAACAGTTCGACCCTCCTGCAACGACAAGGAACGATTAAAAAAGTAAAAACAACCTTAGGGAAACCTTAGGGTGGACCACATTGAGAGAGGGATTCACTCCCACAGGTGGACAGGCTATTAATCCAGGGGCCGTATTCCTAAAGATTCTTACTGCTAAAAGTTGCTCCTAGTGGCCAAATTCTAAGAATTTTCTTAGAATCTTGACCAACTCTTAGAATTTCCCCTAAAAGTGAGGAGTAGCTCCTAGTTAAGATAAAAGCTATTCCTAAAAAATCCTAGCTCTTAAGAGTGCTCTTAAGGGGAGATCCCTTAAGAGTTGAGAGGAGGACTTTTAGCAACTTAAAAGTTCCCTAAGAGCACAAAATGGTGGACGGTGGAGACAGGAGAAATATTCTATACACTGGATGACAGTGAATCAGTGAAACGCTACAGATTCAAGCAGGAATCATGTTTGTGGTATATTTAAAAGTCAATCATGTGACCAGCTTCTCATTGGCTGGTCAGCAATAACACCTCATCCATTTTACCTTTGTTACACAAAAGTAAGTAGAAATGGTAAAAGTTGAAAGAGAGGAAAAAGTGGTCCTAAATTGTCACACATTCAGTACGAATGAATGAATATTTTATTTTGAGCCATGGCAAACAAGAAAAAAAAGGACAAAACAACAACAGAATAGAAGTACAAATATACAGTTTTGTTTTATTAACAACAATCCAGCTCAAAAAGGAGTGGGAGAGGATAAGACTTTTAAACTCCCTTGTACTTGATTTGTACAGTGTATGTATAATATGTTTATATTAATATTGTTTCCTCAATTCCTTATAAGTCTATACATATCACAGCCTTTACTAATCCTAACGTTATCATTATCATCATTTATCCATATAATATTTATAATAATAATTTTCTTTATCATGTATATTATATATAGAGTAATATTTAAATTATGTGTATATATATAAAATTATAAGTGCTCATGATATATACGTATTATGTGTGATAAATTGGTGCTGAGCAAGCTCTGATGATGGTGTATAAGTCTAACTTTACTATTCACAGTATTTATGTACCATTGATATATCTGACTTTATAGCTTTTGGTTATTATTTACAATAACACAGTGTTCCTAAGATTAGATTCCATGATTGAGTTTGTCCATTTTAGGGCCCTTATTTTGCCTATTATCATCAAAAATATGTTTGTTCTAACTTCAACCAATCACAGCGTCTGAAATGATGACTCATACCTAGCAACGGGGTCGGCCACGCCTCCTCACTAAGATAAAAGTTGTTGTCAATTCCTTGCTCAGAGTTCTCTAAGAGTGTTCTGGAATAACTTTTAAGCTAAGACTCCTAGCTAGGAGTTTTTAGGTTAAGATAAGAGCTCTCTGAGAGGACTCTCAGAATCTTTAGGAATACGGCCCCTGGACTCATATTGTGCACCTTTTTGCACACTAGTCCAGGCAGGTTGGATATGCGGCCTTATTTGAAACTTCATGAAATTAGTAGTACCAGTAGTCACAACAGTATATTTATAGAATTAAGCTATACAACTTAAAAAGATATTCTCAGTCAAAAGAACGCTGGATCGGGTCCCAACTGAGCAAGCTGCACTAAATTTATAGAAAACATAAAACTTTGATTAGCAGCATAGTGGACCACAAAGAAGGACGTTCTATCAGGCCTTCCACTCGTCAGTGAATTATTCAGGATGAGCCTGAAGAACAAGAGCTTAAAGTGCAATTAGCCGCGGCTGTTCTCCTCCCTCTGTGTGAGTAACATTAGTGAAATGGCTTTCATCTTCCGAACACGTCATAAAGCAGGGAAGCCTCTCATCTCCTCAGCTCTTCAAACTGTCAATACAGAAACACTCAGAGCTCCAGTGACTGACGTATTGGAGTTATTATTGTTCATAGGATGCCGTGTTCTGATTTATATTGAGCTTAAGAACAGCCAGGACAATATGGGCGGCATGGTGGATGGTTGGGCAGCATTCTTACTTCTCAGAAACAAGGTTCTAGGTTCGAATCCCGTCAGAACAGAGCCTTTCTGACTGGAGTATGTTCTCCCTGTGTCTGTGTAGGTTTCCTCTGGGTGCTCAAGTTTTCCCTACCACAAAAAAACATGCAATAGACAAAAATCTTCCAGCTAGTGACCAACCAGCATCAACATCTGTAGATGTACTGTGGCACCCACTGCTCCCAATAGAGGCACTAGCAGCAATGAAGGATGGGTCAAATGTAGGGGACACATTTCCATACAGGGTAAATATAGTATAACTTAAAGCTGCACTAACTGACTTTGGGATTTTGAAGCCGCGGACTCGCTGGCCTCGCTCTTTCTGCTCCCCTCCCTGCACCCACGAAGATATCGCCCCCCACACACACACAGTGTTGAGACGGAGCTAGCCTCTCCCAATATGGATAATACATGGATATGGATTTTCACGTGGATGGCGTGACCATAGAACGATAGAACCGGGAAGCGCGGAGGAACGAGACTTTCTTTTGGATGGCTATTTCGCTGTATAAGCAGTAACTGGTGACGAAGACGAGAAAGTTTCAGGTTAGCTCCACCGCTTGTTGTGCTAACTCAGCTGTCTGTGCTAACGGACCTGGAGATTTCTCACGAAAGTGGGGGCTAGTGGTGCGCTGTGATTGGTCACAATCTGCGACCCGAAACACATTCTCTTCCTTGTTTCATCAAAACTCGATCGAAAATATAATGTCAGGCCAGCACAAATCTGCTACATTTTCTTCAAAAGGACGTATATCCCAATGCACTACATGGACATGGATAGCATTTTCGTAATTAATACGAAAATAAAGTCAGTTAGTGCAGCTTTAAATTCAGTTTAGAATGCAGTTTATCTTCTGTAACAGTTCGATGTCAAAACACTTAACATACAGGTTGCTTTGATGTCATCTTGCTTTGTGTTGCCAATGCAAGATACTTATTGTAATTATGCTACAGATTATGGAGCACATACTACATTAATCACCAAGCGGCAAGTGGTAGATCACCCATTAATAAGATCAAAAAATGGAATATTGGGGAAAAAATAATAATAAGGATTATGGCAAGAAGATGGTCATACAAAAAAATAGCAAGAACTCATAGTCCTAATACAAATCTTTAGCCGTAGTCGTCAACATTTTGGAAGTAGATGTAATTACTCCTTCTATAGGGAAGTTAATCAATTATGTGTCTTGTTTCTGTTGTAGACTGATGCCTGGATTGTCTTTGGCTAGGTGCCATATAAATGTGCTCATGTGGCTGTTTAATTGCTGCATTGTGCTCTGGGTGAAGGTAAACGTGGGTGTTCCACAGGTTTGGAGTTACCTGTGGTATTTCTGCTGGCGTCCCAGCCTGTATCTGGAACAGGATTACTCACCAGACGTCTGGCTTGACCTGATTCATATCTGACTTTTTTAATATTTTTTTTTTTACTTTCTTCAAAGTTGTCTTTGTTGTTTTTCCAACAAATCATTGTCTGTGAGTAATGTCGTAGTACCCACTGACACAGGTAGCATACGACAATCAACATTTTTATAGTTATAAACCTTTGGCTCAGTTGGAAGAGCATCGGCCTTTGAGCTATCGTTGTGCTTTGCTATCGTTGTGTCCTGGCAAGACACTTAACCTCTGGGAACACCAAGTGCCTAAAGTGTGTGAATGGTTGGTGGTGGTCGGAGGAGCCGATGGCACATACTGGTTGTATCGCTTGTGCCAGTGTGACTACATAAGAAGTTTATCACCACCGTCTGTGGAGTGAATGAACAATGACGTATGAAGCGTCTTTGAGTGTCCAAAAAAAGCGCTATATAAAATCAATGCATTATTATTTTATTCATTTTAAATATCCATCCATTTTCTACCCTTTAATCCATTTCTGGGTCAGGGGGGTGGCAATCAGAGATGCCACCCAAGTCTCATAGCACCAGCCCCTCACTGACCCTCTGCAAGTGGTGAGTCCACAGGAGGACGGCTGCTCTCTGAGTGTGAGCATAGCCTTGATCTTTCAGTGGGGGCTTTGGGCAAAGTGGGGTTAAGTGTCTTGCCCAAGGACACAACGACAGCAGTCATCAGTGGGAGTCGGTGGAGAAGGTGCAGAGGTCATTTTAAATACAATTTATAAATCTATCTATGTTAAGTACAATTTAGAGTCAAGATTTAAGAAATTTATATTTTTCTGAATTTGACGCCATTGTGTCTTTATTCTGCACCATCACATAGAAACCCACTGTTCTCCCCTTAGTTTAATCAATCTGTATCTATTCTATTATAAACAGAGTAATGTGTTTCTTTTCATATAAGTCATATTTAACAACACATTTCACTGATGGATTAAACGACTTTTAGAAATCTATGTTTTGTCAGAGGAACGTCTAAATGTGTTACTATCCTAAGTTGTTACTCTCCCAATCTCTTCTCTCCTGCATTAACAAGTAGCAAGCACTTAAAATTCATTTCCTCCAAGTTGGAAGTGCAAAGACACCACTGGGTTTTTGGACGATCTTTCCCAAAGCTTCGAATTCACACAACAGGAGGCCAACTAATGTCTCCCACACACAGACACATACACACACACACACACACACACACACACACACACACACACACACACACACACACACACACACACACACAGAGGCCTGGAGCTACTGTACATCACCTCTGCTGTTCACTTCATACTGTTGATGAAACGCTGTCATTTGTCGCAATTCTAAGACTTTTTCTTCTCCATTGGCGAGCTGTGAAGGACGCGGAGCTGTTAGTCTAGAGTAGAGGCGTGGGCGCGAGAAGGGAGTCAAGCCGAGGACACTACGCAAAAAATACAGTGGGCTGTGCGGACGCCTGCTGAATGTGAAGTATTGTGTCTGTGATGGCAATAGGGCTTTTAGTGCTGTTGCCATGAAGAACATTTGGACAACGTTATTTTTGTAAAAAGAAAAGTAACATGGATTTTTTTGAAACTTTCAAAAAATCTGATCTCCTTTAGTGTCTTGAAAGTAGACATTTTTGCTGAAGTTGGAAGTGAATAGCATTCTTTGCTTCTATCTTATAATACATTATTACAATTATTCCCCCGCTGTGGGACGAATAAAAGTCCTCTTATTACCTCAGGAGTAAGTTGAATTGTTATCAACTGTAATAGCTAGGACTAACTATTCGGAAATAGGATATGTAAAAGATACAATGATATCTGAGATGATAAAGATGGCATGGAGTGATCTGTGAATACAAACAAAAATGTGTGGTACTACAGCTTTTAACAGTGTAACAGTACAAAGAAGTGATGCCATTTCGGGAAATCATTTGTAACTCAACTACTTTCAGTAGGTGATATAATTGTTCACACAGGACTACATTAGACCTTGTTGAACTACTTTCAGTGGAGTCCCGTTGCACCCTCTTGCCACCTCTGCTGTTATGTGTGCCTTGTTAGCAGCCACTGGTCACCTTGGCGTGCTTTTTGGCATTAATAGACCGTGGTGTGTGTAAAATGTTAAGTGTGCTAACAGATCCCAGGAGACGTAGCAGTTGCTGAGATGGCTCCTAGCTTTTTACAAAGATCACATTTTGGGGTTAGCTCATCATCTATCACCATGGGTCCCCCTGCGACCCCCTCTACACCACTCATTAATTTGCCTCCCCTAGATTAGCCATCCCGGAGAGACCGTAAAGAGCCCCAGCCATTGTTCAACTGTGCGCCCACACGCCCTGGAGGTCTTAAGTAATGCTGTTCTCCACTAGCTAAAAAATGGAGAGGAAATTAAATTATCTTCCAGCGAGGGAAAGACGAGATACGCTGTTTATGGCCGCCAACAGTCTTTTGTTGAGGGCTTTTATTGTCTAAGGTGACCGTTTAGCCATGAAGCTGGTCCCAATTGAGATCAAACGTTTTTCATGGCGTCATATCCACAGGCTTCTGGCGAGGCTTGTGAATATTATAATGGAGTCGACACAAGGCTAAACAATACACAGAGGGCCTGGTTTGGAGAAGATTGGACAAAAATGGACACGATTTGGGCTCTCACACCAATGTGCATCAACTGAGGATAAATGCTATTCTCAAGACATGGTAACAATATGCACATGTATTTCAATTAATTTCTAAACAATTCAATTCTAAACGTTTTAGAGGTTATTCTGAATATTATGCATTATAAATCTCATATTAAGCATTTTATTTATTTATTTTAGGTAGAAATCTAACATATTTTACAGCTAAGACTACAAGCTAACATAAACATTTTAAAGCTAACACGTTAAACTGTAAAACGTTTATATCTTCAAAATAACACCATCTTATCAATGTGTCTGTATATTGGCCAGCACTAATGCAATCTGGCCATAATGACTATAAAATAATTTAGTTTGTGACGGCACAACTGCGTGGTGTATTAAAGTGTAATAAATTGTGATCTCAATTGAGAAGGGCACAAAAATAGTAAGATAACAGTTTTTCTTCTCACGCTGCCACTGGTGTCTAAGGCAGTCAAAGCCGACGACTTCTTATTACAAGATCAATGTGCTGCACAGTGCAATGCCACCAATGTCAAACAAATGATGTATGCCTGCATTTAAGATCATTCTAAAACAATGAGCAAGACGTGTTTTGTCAAATTATAGACACTGTACATATAAAATACACAATATTTACACATTCAATCCATTGTATTCTTTACATAAGTTAAAAACTTGTTTGTTCACATGTCACCATGATATCTTTTAATTATGTTTCCTCTCTGCGTACATCACCGATGCAAACAATATCACACCGGTGGATCGCAGTAAAAAAAATTACACATTGACATAGGAGTGTTACACAAGACATGAGTCAGTCTTGGCAAACTTTATTGGCAAATGCATTGCACAATCCAATGATCTCACCGATAACCGACATGGACCAAAATAAACTATCTGTGCGGCTGTGTAATTTTTAGCTACATTTCAATATTTTTGTCAATAATATTGATTTTTTTTTACATTGTATTTTATATGATATTTTTTAATCATATAATTTGTCACATTATAAATAGAAGCATGAGGCTGAGAACGATCTTCACCAAATGGAGGATGATAAATGCACCAATAATATTGTATTTTTGTTCAAATAGGGCAGAGCACTAGGTTAGGGGGGTATATTCTATCCAAAACCCCAAAAAAGGTACCCAGCCTTATCAGTTTTCAGTGATCAACTCTGAAATGACCAAAATAATTATATTCAAAATAATAATTATTCAAAATATTGATAATCTATCAACAATCTATATTTAAACATAAGCCATTACCACTTTTGCTCATAAATCCCTTCAGTCAAAAGTCAAATGTTCAAACAATGCTGACCGTGCTTCTACCATTTTCTGTAATGTGTCTAAAAATAAAAGCATTTTAACCTTCATTTCATCCTGCAACCTTTGTCTGTCTTCATACATATTTGACCAGGCTGAATGCAAAAGTGAGTGCTTCATTGGAGATAAAATGTTAATCTTATGCCTCTTTTCTTTGTCAGGTCCTTTTTGTGGTGAAGGACGCCACTGGATGTCACCCCGGCTGCAGAATCTGGGACACAGACGCGTGCGAGCGGAGGGTTTGGGCCAATGCCACCAGCTCTGCCATGGAGCCTCCTAATTAAACTATTAATCTCACATCATTAACCTCTGAAGCCAGCTCTCACTCTATCCCAACATGGACGCTGTGGCCTATTCTGTATAAAGATTCTCTTTCAAACACAGAGCTTTTCACCTTTACCTCGGTTGAACTAATCCCCTATACATAATTTAGCCATCCAAATGGATTTGTGCATTTGATGTTATTTCTATTGAATGTGCCAGTAGGCAATATTGAATTAATACAACATATTGTTTTTTAATGTAACAATATTGTGGAAGCATTTGGAAGTTTGAAATATTATAGCTGCAGGTTGTTGTGCAAGCAATGAAGTATAACAACAAACAATACACAATATATTGCCTACTTCTACATTGATTATTCATTTTAAATTTGCTATCTTGATGAAGTGATGTTTATGTTAAATTAGGAAGAATAAATCAATAAAGTATCTAACTATCTATCTGAAATACAGGGCAGTAAGGGCTGATTTCCGAACCATGCCAAGTTACCCTGCTTCTCTTTCTGTAGTTCAACAGAGTATTTATCCAACAGTTGACCATTTTATACTAAACCATAAAATGCACGCGACCCACTCGAGATTTCCTCTTCATTGATTGGTAGATCTCTTTCCAAAATGCCTTAACCAGGCTCCAGCTGGTGTTAACTACATTACTCCACAAGCGGCTCTTTGTAGCGGATCTGGTTACATTTAATTAAAAAAGAATCCATATTGCCCCCCACCCGATCAGAGTTTGAGACCAGGGTTGACCATATGGGCACTTAAAACACAATCCAATTTACAGTCTGCCCCCTCTCCCGCCCCCCTGTCCTGTACAGATCAGTCCACGCCCAGAGCATTTTAGACCCTTCCATCCAACTGCGCTAGTAAGGGATTTACATTTCAAGGCTGTCTGTGCAAGGCTTATCTTTTGTCTATCAGAAAATAGGACAATTTGACTGGCCTTAAAACTCCCTTTTTTTTGGGCAAATTCTAGCACATTGTTCTTTGACCAGGGCTTTTAGAGCAGTAATAATGATGCTTTACAGAAGTGAAAATGGCATCACCAATGTCCCAATGCAAACCAGCTTTGTGTAAACAATGACAGCATGACACAACGCGTGACAGTGTGGTTGTCAAGCAAAACCTTTCTCATTAACTGCAGGTGAGCAATTTCTGTCCCATAGCTGCACGCTGCATTTTAAAGACCAGTCACTCAACTTAGACTATTGGGATGTTTTGTCGTGGGGAAGCCAACAACATTTGCAGCCTTCCACCACTATTTCAAACACAATGTAAAAAAATGCGTTTTTGATTACGTTCCATTTTTAGATGGAACATTGTCGACAGGAACCACAATGAACCCATTTCGCAACATTTTGGACAATTGTTGAACAAGAATAGCTCAGCAGTCACACAGTTTTGACACAATTTCGATTCATTTCAGTGCAGTGAACATTCTACTATGACAATGTTGTCCTTGTGTCTCGGCATATATAGCTCTAACCACTGGAAACTAAAGAAATTAGTTAATTAATCGTACACACACAGCTTGTTAGCAGCTTTAAAAATGCCAGGTTCTGGATCTGCTTTCTTTACGTATAATTTTTTTTTGGCACAATGTATTTAATACCCGTCATTGGGACCAATAAAGTCCTATTTATCACAACAATGCATGAGGGACACATGTGAGAAAGGTTGCCAAACGCTGGCCCCTGATGGAGAGAGTCACTTAAAATAATTTAGTTAGTTATACCCCATTACAAAAAGCAGTACAAGGCAGCACCTTGTGGGGACTCACGTAAAAAAAACCTACAGAGGATTATATCGTGAAGAGGGGAAGCCACATACATCAAAAGCTTATTAAGGCCACCTGTATAACTCACAATGACAGCGGTGCAAAAAGATAACCATTACATTTAAGTGTGGGCAATGTGTGACTTTGAACGTGACCTTGTATGTGTGTGCGCGCGGGTGGGAGGGTGGCGGACTATTGTAAGAAGCAGGGATGGTTGATTAGACTTTGGCTCCCCGGGGATCAATGGTGTACTAGGGGTAATCAGGCTGCATTGTGTGACTATATACTCAATGACACAGGGAGCCGAGTGATGTCACCGGTTTGAATGCTGATGGAAGACTGCGAGGGAGCTGAAATACAAGACGCAGAAACGCACACAACAGTAGGACAACGCCGGGCAAGAGGATAATACAAACGTGCTGAGAGCAATGTACACCGCAGAAGTACAGGCAAAGCAGAGCTCCGGGGCTCAACACGGTCAGGGAGGGTCATGGCCAACAGATCAGGTAGCAGAAACTAGCGCCATTGTCATAGGGACTGAGGAAAATATGGATAAAACATTAAGAAGTGACCTAGGGCTTATGAGAGAGGAGAAGCTTGCAAGAAAAGATTTATACCTGTGCTGTACCAGTACCTTAACTTTGACACTATGTTTTAAAACAAGACAAAATGTGGAAATTTCGTAACAAAAATTCATTGTTTTTGCAAAAAAATCCTGCTATTGGATTGGATGTTATTGATGAATAAATGGAGGAATATTGTTTTGCATGAATTATTCTATTAGTATACATATAGCAAGTTTCAGTGTCCTGAAACTGTGCTCTGAGCAACTTGCCCCTGTGCTAACAGACATTTTCAACCTGTCGCTAAGGAACTGTACTGTGCCGAACTGCTTTAAAGAGTCGACCATCATTCCAGTTCCTAAGAAAACTCCTGTGACATGCCTGAATGACTATCATCCTGTGGCCCTCACGTCTGTTCTTATGAAAACTTTTGAGCGGCTTGTGCTGGACTTCATTAAGAGCCAGATCCCTGTGAGCGTTGACCCGCTCCAGTTTGCTTACAGACAGAACAGGAGTGTGGAGGATGCCATCTCCTTTGCTCTGAACTCTGTCTACAGTCACTTGGACACTAGTAAATCTGTCGCGAGAATGCTTTTCATCGATTATAGCTCTGCTTTTAACTGCCTTGTCCCAGGTAAACTGATTGAAAAGCTCATGTCTCTTGGTTTAAGTGTTGCCATGTGTAAATGGATTTTTAGCTTTTTAACTGACAGATCTCAGAGAGTGAAAATCAATGACTGTTTTTCTGATGTTGTTTCTGTGAGCACTGGTTCTCCTCAGGGATGTATTTTGAGTCCTTTGCTTTTTACTTTGTACACTCACGATTGTGTGTCCTCCTCTGACTCAAACTTGATCATTAAATATGCTGATGACACCACCATCATCGGTCTCATCAGTGACAATGATGAATCCTCTTATAGAGCAGAGATACAAAATGTGGTTCAGTGGAGTAAAACTAACAACCTCCAGTTGAACGCATCCAAAACATGTGAACTGGTCTACGACTTCTGTCGCAATAGTTCTCATTTGCCTGTCGTAATCGACAACTCCCAGGTGCAGATTGTAGAGGAGTGCAAGTTTCTGGGTTTAACTCTGTCTAACGACCTGAAATGGGTTAAAAACACTGACCGAGTCGTTAAGAAAGCTCGTCAGCGTCTCTACTTTCTGCGTAAACTTAGAGAATTTACCATTAACTCTAAGATTCTGCTTAACTTTTATCGCTGCACCATTGAGAGTTTACTTGTTGGTTCTGTGTCTGTGTGGTTTGGAAACATCACAGATAAAGAAAAGAGATCTTTAAACAAGGTGCTCCGCTCTGCAAAGAGGACCGTGGGCTGTGAGCTTCCTGTTCTGGAGGTTCTTTATAAATCCAGACTTTTAAACAAAGCTCTTAGGATTGTCAATGACCCTGGGAAAGCCATGTTCCAGTTTCTTCCCTCTGGCAGAAGATATCGCTCTCTGAGATGCAGGACATCTCGTTACGCTTACAGTTTTTATCCACAAGCTGTTATCAGTGTGAACAGAGCACTTTAATGATTTGCACTTGTTTTGAAACTGTTTGAGTCGATCGATTTCACAGTGACATTTGTTTATAGTTTTATTTGTTTTATTTTTGTCTTTTAATGTTGTTTTATGTCTGTATTTGTCTATGCACACTGGAGACTTTTGCTAATGTATTCCAATGTGGTCTTTTTTACTGCAAATGGCAAATAAACTGAATCTGAATCAGTATATAGTCTGTAAGCGTAGAGTACAGTATATCAAGTTTGTGTAAGTGAGGAGTTCAGTCACATGGTAGGAGGCCACTGCTTTCTCTGGATCAAGAAGACTCCGTTGAGGTTCTTTTGAGAATGAGCTGGAATAGTCTTTGCTTATGCGGCCTGGTAATGGATACAGTGGAAGAATATGGATTGATGAATAGTATGTGTCTTTTAAATAAGACACATACAAGCTTTTGATGTATGTGGCTCACAACATGAAGGCATAATGTTTATGTGTTTTTAGATATTTATAATGTAACGTATGCAAATCATGCAATCCCTTATTTAAGCATACAAAGGAGGGAAAAAAACGTATTTGGTATTGATATGAAGAGAGGGATATTTACTATAATAATTAGTATAATACCCATAAAATACTCATTCAAGTATATTGAACTTATCACCAAGATGATAACTAGTGCAGAGATTATGAAAATGTAAATTACCCACGATATATGCATAATAATACACACTGTATGTCTAGATCATGTCTAACAAAACACAATAAAAGAAGCCAGACATCTGTAGTTATGGAAACACCAGGTACAACTACTAAAACAGCCTTTCTTTGAATCATATGAAATTGTTGAAATGTTGAAAAATGTGTCGAAGAAATACACATTGTGTCAAGCATATAACACTATAACCAACCCTAATTTCCCTTCTGCGTGTGAACTGACAAAGTGAATTTCTGTTTTGACTACTGAATATACAAACCATAACTGGTGATAGATGTTTTTATAAGCAATGACGCCAATTATTCTCAAACGTCTCAAAATAAAACTATTTCAAAGCGATGCGATTCAAAGAGGAGGAAGTTCTAACTGACATGTGCACACTTGAAAAGCTCACTTCAACTCTTCAAGGGGGCTACAGAACTTGTCATTACCACCATCTTAGTCAAGTCTTTTATTCCTGCATGTTCATCAAAGTCCGTGTTTCTAATAGACGGAAAAAATAAGCCATCTTTGGACCAGATAGAAGTTTTACGACGGGGAATGCCGATAGAGTCTGCAGTGCCGGTGATTGCCTCGGCCCTTTAGTGTTCATCGGGGAGACCTGTGTAATCAGGATTTCGTCTTTTGCACCCCGCCCCATAATATGTGTCTGCAGCAGTCTGCCCTGTAATACAGCAAATCCCGAGCAGCACTGTAGAGTTCCCCAAGCGCATACAAATTACAGACATCCCATGTGTGCAACCCTAACATTAGTGGTAGGTGTTATTTCTGCCCCCCCAATCGGCCTTATTTTAATTCTATGTCTGTTTGCTTTACTGTCTGTAATAGCAAGCCTCAACCCAACTACAAATATAGGCTCACTTTGGACTTGAGACTTTTTAATATGTTTTTATTTTTCTCCATGGTGGTTGTAATTTCTGAAGGTCAAATTTCACAGTTTTGTATCAGAGGCTTATAGGCTTGGTGGACATGTCACACCAAAGCAACGTCTTTAATTATACTAGAAAGGCTTGAATCTGAAAATGATATGATCAGTGAAAATTAGAGGCCAGGGCACATTCACTGTTGTGGTGACAAAGAGGAGACACACAAGTTAAAATATCAAGTTTTGTTTTAGCCATGTTGGAGAGAGCCTGGCGATGAGCTGTGGTTGGAGCGTGAATGAATCACAAAGCAGAACACGTTTTGAGAATGACTATAAAAAGGAAAGAAACACAAACAAATAATAACTTTGACATTTGATTAAAATCCACTTAATTGTCACTATTACTATTTTGGGGAAATTATAAAAAAATTCTTCAAGTGCATCAACTTCAACTGGTTTCTTTTTAATCATGCTAGACATTGGTTGTACAAATCATGCATTATTTATAGCTATTTACAATTTTAATAGATGCTAATAACTAGGTTTAGCATAGTTCCTTAGGCAAAAATATAATCAAAAGACCACTGACTGTAATCTACTGAACATTTAAGGCATGGTATGAAGAAGAGATTATGACTGGATACAGCTTTTAAAATATGTGTATAAATGTGACGTTATTTTTTGTCACCAGATAGCAAGGGCAATTGCAAACTACAGACATATGGCAGGAGGAAAAATCAAAAAGAGGCATGTTACGTCCAGAATGATATTATACAAAGCAAAGTTACTTTTGTTTTTTACAGTGTATGTTTCCATTAAGACTGCAAACCTTAAATATTCCTGCCAAGTGTCTTTTTGCACATTTGCTTTAGACATCCATACATGCATACATTTTGCGGGACATAGACTGTAAAATGTGCTATTTGGCAGCTATTTATTTACAGTAATATGAACAGGAGATCCCATGGAGTCCATTCAGCCCCTGCTTCAACAAAAGCCAAGTCCAAACTTTTATCAGCAAGGTCATGTTCCCCAAATGACAATGTCCGACACTGTGGACACTGCACATAGAGATGATCACAGAGATGATGGAGAGGAGGCAAAGGTTTCCAGGGAAAAACACAAAATCCTACCGGGGTGTTCGTCTGCGTTGGTGGGCGGAGTGGGCCATAATTGAATTACAGTGACCCTATGACAGCACTATAGGTGAGGTCATGTGTTGAATTAATGCTGTCCCTGACCCCGTCCCACACTGGGGCGACTGCACTGGCCCCAGGGTCCCAGAGGCAAGGCACTGACACTGACCCATTTGTCTGAAAGCCTTTGCTTCACGGCCCGCTCCCGTCACTCACCATGACAGCACAGAACACAAGAGTGTCTGCGCTGATGGCAAGTAGCAGCCCCACAGATGTCCACATTTACATTGACTTATAAATTACTTAATATTGATTAACGAGACAAAACAATTATTTTAATTACAGTAAATATTAAGTTGCATCAACTTGGGGGTTCACGATCTGCTCATATTCCCGGTTGTTTTCCTATATGGTATTATTTCTGAAATAACCTGGAAAAACACATATTGAGTGATTGAGCTTGCCTCCTTATCTGGAAATAACTAATGAAAGAAAAAGTCTGTATTGCAGCCCATTACAGAAGGAATAAAACGAGCACTCAAACAAGATAAATACAATAAACCGCTGTAATATCAGAGAATAAGTCAACTACTGTTTAAAGACTGATGTACACACTAGAAAAACTAATTTCCTTTACTATGATTTCATTAAAAAAGTATGCAGTATGCAATTAGCAGTAAGGGCTACAAATTAGGTCATTTGTATATCGCTACAATGCCATAGTAATGCAATAACGTGCAATAACATCCCCATTAGGACAAGCTGGAAGCACACCCTCCTCTTGTGAATTTGCCAAACTACACTCTTATATTCTTTTTTCAATTAATCTGCAAGGCTGTTTTGTAGTATTACAGCTTTGGCTTTGCATTCACAAGCTGCAGTTCAATAAAGAACAATATGCTTTAGATAAACAAACAGAGCAAGAAAGCTGCAGTGGCGGCAGAGCTTCCTCTCGACTGCACAATTAATTATGTGCAACATTTGAATGAGTTAAATTAAGCATCACACAACAATAATGGCAGTGCTTTCACAGGCAGGGCCTTATCTGCAAAGGGCTTATGTGAAGTTCAAAATTACCCTCAAATAACCTTTCTATTTTTCTGAGACGCTTCATCAAAACATATTAATAATATCTAAATAGAAAGCCTTTGTTGTGTTCGTAATGATCAAGACAGCAGAACGGATGCAATAAACATCGGAAACTGCAAGCTTTTGGATTTAATTGCATTTCATTTTGACTCGTCTCTTTCAAATGACTGACAACTTCCGAGATTGCAAGATTTTCCACGGTCATGTTGTAGTGACCCACTTTTTATATTGTCTGGAACTTTATCTAAAACTAATTTAACGGAAGATTCTGTGTCATTGAAATCAACAGACTGGGAGAGACATTTTTTACAGTAATAATTTAGTCGAATTCTCATCACACTATTCCATTGATAGCAGTCGTGAAGGATCCTGCTCTCAGTAAAGGCTGCTTTATAGTTTCATTATCAGTTTTTACTACGCACAACTTAGGCTGAGCGAGGTCTACCAACTTAGATCCATTTCATACATATTCCTTCTACTGAATTATACTACAAAAGAATATGAAGGTGGAGTAAGGTTGGGTTGGGTTGGGAGAAATGTGGATTTTAAAATACAATCAGTCTAAAATGATGTCAAGGAAAACTATAGTATTTGCAACACTCACCAACAGTCACCAAAGAACACTTAGGGGAGGGTTCACTTTGACTGGACTAAGTCTGGTTCACTTTGGAGGAAAAATACTTAAACAAATCTATTTCAAAAGATGTAAACTGCCTTCAATGTTTGGTGGTTTTACAACCACAAAGAAAGCAGATTTGGTCCAAGTGAATCAGATAAAAGTGAACCAGACCAGGAGCCCATTTTCACGAGAGATCCAACAAAAGCCTCATAGCCATACATGTGTAAAGAAAACAGCACTTGGAAGCACTGGTACTTACTGTCAGCCAAAGAGGAAAGCACCATGCAGCTGAGAATGAGCGGGAGCAGCGCCGCCCCCTTGGTCACTGGGGGCACTGCGACGGGGCGAGTATTAGGCACCATGTTGGCACTGCTTCCTCCGCGGTCCCCTGCTAGACACGTCCCACTCGGAGAGGATCAAAGTCTAACACCTGCCGGAGCAAACAAAATAGCAGAGAGCGAGAGCATTAGCATTCAAACGCTATGCACATTTGCATTTTTGAAGCTGCTATATCACACGGTAAGGCAAAAAATATCAAACGCACTGTTGCAAAGGGAAGCCAAAGGAGATGTAAGGGTTTTGTGTGCAACGAAGGAGGCAACAACAAAACTCATGAACAGCGTTGGCTGCCATTTCACAAACAAAACCCTACTTTTTTGTCAATTTTTTTGTCTTGGATACTGTTACCCTAGTTTGGTGACTGACAGAATCCATGTAGGTTACATTAACTCAAGTTAGGTACTATTGCAATGTGTCATTATCAAGTGGCCTATGCATGTTTATTGCTGGGAGAATGTCAACGCAAATACCGTAAAAGAATACGGTATTCAAAATTTATATACACAAGTTAGTCAACACAATTAATCTTGACATTATGGTATTCTTGCTTTTGAAAACCGGGCTTTTAAAAAATGGTTTCAACCTTACTCATTCTTCAGGCTTGATGTTAACGCAGGCTTAACTAAGACAACATAAAGACCAGGAGTACAGTGCCACTGCAGAAGGGTCTAAGAACAAAGAGGAGGTCAGTCTTGAGGATTAAGCCTTGCACAATAGGGATAAGTTCAAAAAGCCCCAAAGGACCGACTCAACTCCCTGAGGGCCCCCCCTTAACTAATTTCCCCCCATTACGAAATTGAAACGCTGTCTTCCAGATGGGTACAAATTAGCCAAAGTGCTGTGATCTCATACACTGACAACATGCATGTATAGATAAACGGTTAACAAGACAACATCAACCCCCACCCCCGCCCCTCCTCTCATTCACGAGTGTAGAAGCAGGTGCCACACAAATTAAGCAGAAATGTCCGTGAATAGAGAAGGGGATGAATTCTTTCTTTGAGCGGGTGGATGGAGACACTTGAACAGGAGTCAAGCACAAATTGGCAAAGGGCCACACAAGTGAATATGAAGAGCCAATGATAATGGTATTAGAATGGCCTTTTTAATCCACTTGAATCTTTGAATAAATTGAGGTCTTTTCTCCTTTGTTCACTTTTGTCCTCATGTAATTTATAGTTTGTTGCAAGATGGCAAGAAACAGTAAATATGATTATTTTGTGTTCATCTCTAATTGTTAGAAAACTAAGATCGCATAGTGTTTCTTATTGCAATTAATGTTTGCCAAGTGATCTGTGCAGTATTTAGGCATTGTTGTGATAAAGAAGAACATTTCCAATTGTAAACTAATGTAAAAGTGAATGGCTGCCTTTCTTTCTTAATAATACAACATGGCAATTGTCCAGGAAGTGAACTGCCCCAGGACCCAGGTTACAGGGGTGGGTACTTGCCACTCATGACCTTTCCGGATAAGGCAGGAAATGAATGAATGGTTTCTGAAGTTATGTCTGGACATGCAAACAAAATGAGCCGTGTTGAAGAGCAATGCTGGCGTTTAAATTTGTATTAAAAGTTTAGGTTTATGACTCTGTGTTTGGTAACACCACAACCACATCCTCCGACCACCCTGACACAGCCATGTTCCAGCTTCTTCACTCCGGAAGATATCTCTCCATCAAATGCAAGACATGCGGTCAGTTTCTTTCTCTAAGCTGTTGTCAGTTGGAACAATACACTTTGAAAGTTGAAATTGTGTTTAATAAATAAATAAAACATGTCTTCTTCTGCCCCATCATTCAAGAGTGGTATTACACTGCAAATAGCAATTAAACTGGTAAATTCTTTGACGTAAATCTGATAATTATGTCACTATCCAAACACCACCATTGAATTGAAAAGGAATTGTTGCATACGTTTGTAAGCAACAACAAAAACTGAAGCAACTAAAATAATGTAATGGCACAAATGGCATTGTGTTTAGGAAATGACTAAGGCACCGTGATAAGGCTTTTGATATACGGCCTCATGTCTGCTTTAGCCTGCAGTTGTAATGTCTAAAGCCATAATGAACAAAATGAGTATCCACATGAACCGCTAACCACATTTCTTATCCTTAACGCTCGTGCCCAATGGCCATCTGTGGTGAGTAATCTCAGCATGGTTAAGGCCAGACATCTCTGCTGATAAAATTAAAGATATTTCCTGGAGAACTTCAGACAAAGGGAAAAAATAATAATAATACAAAAAAGTTTCAGGAAGTTCAGGGGTATAAGCCGTGTATTGTGTCAAGGGCTTTTCGGCAGGATTCACGATAAGCTCACAGAAGAAATCAATCCAACTTGCTTGCTTCTTTAGCCAGTGCACACAGTGGTGAATGAACAATTGTGATTGCTGATAGTTGTTTGACAATATAGACAAGACACAACATATTTCACAGCTAGATGAGCGGTTGATCAGATTTGGTCCGGGTGCATACAGAAAGTTAACAAGTTTCAGCAAAACAATGTCCCTAGTATTGGACGCCTATGGTCTATCTATGGAGTTACGCAGCTGCCCATTACTCATAGTTAGGGGGAAAAAAGCCTCTCTCAGACCACCCTCTTTGCTAAAAATCAAACCAAGAAAAACACCAAGCCGGGTATTCGAGAAGTCTGGGTTTAAAACTTTTGTGAAGCTCAGGGGAAAAGTAAGCGTCTTGAAAATGTATGGTCATAAAAACCTAAATATAGAGCTACTGGCGCACCACATTTCCAGTTTTCCATCACATCACTGAAGCAAATGAGAAGTGAAACAGAGCAGAATTAAACTTGCTGTAGGATTCGACTCTCCATTAAGTAGCTATTAATATTTGGGCCAGCGTCTATTTGTCAACATTTAATGCAATTCATTTGTTCATTAGGCCAATAACTGTCTGGGTGACATATATGGAAACTGCACCGCTGTCAGGGGATTATCAAGTTTCTGCCAGTGTTTTATCGAAACACTGGAGACTTAATTGGATCAATTACTCAATCAATATGAAATATTTGATTACAAACAGATGTACAGCAACAGCCAAGCTGAAAATAAGCAACTCCTGTCCAGGGGATTATGTGCCAGGGTGAATGCGGGTTTTGAGATAACCGTTTCTTGGAGCTCGTCTTGCGTTTGCCTGTCTCGACTGCAAACAAGAGAAAAACAAGGAAAGCAAATCCTATGACTAAACGGATGGATTATGAGGTTGAGAATAAATGAGTGCAACAAGCAAATATTATTTTCTAACAGACTTGAAAAAATGAGTGTATAATTAAAAAATATCAATGTTATAATAAGATCTTAATCATACACATTTGTCACAGGTTAACTGGTTGATAATAAATTATGTTTATATTGAAAGTGATATGTTATCATTCATATATTTATGATTGTGTGCCAATCTCCTCATTAGGTAATAAAAGAATAGCAACGTTCAGTTCCATCCACAAACGCAATCTGGCGCATAAGGAACCGTTGAAACTTCAAAGCTGATAAGAACCTCTTGAAAGTTTTTCAGAGCAATAAACGCAACGTCTATACAGTCTGTGCCCTACTTTATTTTTGAGGGATTTCAACATCATCGCTCGTCTAGTTTTCCCCATGTTCAACTTGCTGGTGACTCAACGTAATAAAATGCGTGACTCATTCCTACACAAACTCACCTGTGCAGGCCGCAGACAGGTATCATTGACAACTCATGCTTGCCATAGTATTGACACTAACTGGAATGTGCCTCTGGGCTTGGAGTAAAAAAAACCTGATAAGATTTACAAAGCATATAAGGAATTTGAAAACATTATTCATGGGCACTTTCGATTGTCGTGAGTGAAAGTTCATGCTGTGATTGTATCAAGCAAACATAGTGCTCCTCCCTGCGTGGCTGAGTCTTTGAAAATCTTCATATCACATCGTTGCAAAAACCCCAGGCATCCCACTGCGCCTTTCCCCCCACTGATAATGAGAACTTCATTGTTGTTTTAA
Organism: Knipowitschia caucasica; assembly: GCA_964034765.1. Taxonomy (NCBI): domain Eukaryota; kingdom Metazoa; phylum Chordata; class Actinopteri; order Gobiiformes; family Gobiidae; genus Knipowitschia; species Knipowitschia caucasica. The sequence goes on from OZ035836.1 coordinate 26,052,607, forward strand.
GCTTCTTGCAGTTAGTAAAGAAAACAAGTGGAAAGTACATCGCTCAAGGTGCCAAGAGAATTATCCCCCAACCCCTGTTTCTGGAATAAAAAGAAGAAAAAAAACGACGCCCAAGTTTTATTTAACGTTAATGGGAAGAAGTCTTATTAAGTTTGCTGGCTGTCACATATATTTGACTGTGATTTTTGTGTTGCGTTAGATTGAGAAAGAAGAGAGAGTTTGTGTGAGGCTGCCCTCCCTACCCGTGGCGGTGCAAGGATATCTTTCACAGCAGATGCCAGTGAGAGGCAGATGCTTTTCATCTTCAATGAGACAAATTCAGAGGCAAAGCTTTATTCTTTTTTTTTTTAGACTTATTTTCGCAGAGCGGTGCCTCCCAGCAGACACTGTATGACGGCTATAGGTGCACTTTTTGGTACAGTTTGTGAGGGTATTGGATCAACAGTGACGTGTGCGTCCTTCCATAAGAAACTATACAAGTCCTCTGCCATTTTCTAACATGATCCAAGTATGGTAATTGAAAAATACTACAGCTTTCTAAAGGTGCTACATTTTGATTAGCCAATGCAAAGTACAGAGCAAGAACGTTCACACAATCATGAGCACGTTTTTACAAAAAATATATTTATATATTATAGTATGGATTACTTTGTTTCTTTTTTGCTGCAAGTATGAGATTTCATAACACTTTGAAGCAACTTTTGTTAAGGTTAAACTCATCATTCTATCAATGTGCAGAAGCCAGTACTTTTCCCTTGTTTTGTCTATCTGAAGGCCAAGCTACATGGCACCGTGGAAGCTGCTGATTGGAGGTCTCCATGCCTCCGCTCTGTATAATACACTTGCATTCTCTTGTATCTGTGATCGTGTGCTTTGTTCGTGCTGTCTCTACCATTGACAATAAAACATGTCTTCTGTCTGAATTTAAGACGCGATCCCAGACTATGGCATCTTCTTCAGGTGGTGGAAGGATGCGGGCCTTGTCTGTAACATCTAGAGAACAGAAGACTTTTTTTTTTACACAAAAAGTGTTTTTTTTTAAGCCAAAACTGAAAAACCTCAAGAGAATGCATCTGGACCAGCACATGGACAATCTGCACAGCCCCTGACTCCACTCAGGCTGTGAGCTGCTGAGACATGGACAAGACCATCGTCCTCTTTTGCATGGACATAATTTGGAACAATTGGATTTCTGAATTTGGACATAATTTGGACTGAATTGGATTGCTGAATCTGGACACTGAAGCTGAAACGTGTGATTGAAAGACACGTCACAGAAGAATTAATGGCTTGACACAACAAATGCAGCCTGAAGAAATCAACGGAGAAGTGGGAGAGACTGTTTTCAAAGCAATATCTGGAATCATCGACTGATGAAGTTTGGTATTTTACTGAAGATTGTTGACAAGTTTTATGAAAGATCTGAACATGTTTTATGAGTTTGAGTTTTTTGAAGTATTCCGAGTACCGAGTGAAGTACCGAGTTTATGAGTTTTTGAAGTATTGAGTTATGATGTTATGTTGCTGTTTATCGATCCTGATGGTCACACGTGAATGTATGACCAGAGGGGGGAATATGAGATTTCATAACACTTTGAAGCAACTTTTGTTAAGGTTAAACTCATCATTCTATCAATGTGCAGAAGCCAGTACTTTTCCCTTGTTTTGTCTATCTGAAGGCCAAGCTACATGGCACCGTGGAAGCTGCTGATTGGAGGTCTCCATGCCTCCGCTCTGTATAATACACTTGCATTCTATTGTTTCTGTGATCGTGTGTCCGTGATCGTGCTGTCTCTACCATTGACAATAAAACATGTCTTCTGTCGGAATTTATGACACAATCCCAGACTATGTCATCTTCTTCACAAGGTCCATAACTCGGATCACTTCCTTTTCCTCACACACATTGCAAAAGATATGATATATTTAATTCTACTTATATCCATATATATTTAAATATCAAGAGTAATATGTAGTATTAAGATGTATTAAGTGCCTGGAATATCCAAAACTACAGAATAATATCACTGTTTTTAATGTTTAGACTTTCCACACAATGTCATATCACAACCATTTAAGACAAAACAATGACTTCCTCTCAGATGAGTTTACTACTTCTCGTTGTAATCCAGAAATCAATCCAATATGATTTTTTTCTTTTATTGATATACAGCCATATTTGATAGAGAAATCCAAGCCACCTGTCAATTACGCTCGATTATGCCCCATGGCCTCACACATTAAAAAAGCCAACAACCACACGGTTATTTCTATATGTTTAGCAATGCACTTCTGGAATGGCCATTTGTTCCAGTCGTTGATACCATTTGGAATATACACATCAAATGGAGCTGTGTCCTCGTATACTGTTTAAATTGATATGGTTGGACATGAACTTGAACTGAACTGGCGTAATTACATTGGGGGGAAGATGACAGAGGCATAGTTGGGTTCTATGACAGTGAATGGGTTTAGTTCTGTTTAGTTTTATTCTATTCATTCGCCCTTGTAACACAGAGAGCCTTGTATATGAGCTGTCCTCTATCTCTGTAATGATGTAATTGCCGTAGTGTTATTTCTGACGAAGACAAGAAAGGGAGAGAAAGAGTTGGTCCATTATGCCTACAATGCTCCCCCAGATCACTGCGAGAAGTCCCAATTAGCAATCAGAATAATTTATCATGGTCAATTAGCTATCTCAAATCCATGATCTTAATTAATACATTGCAGCCACATTGAACAACTAATCTAATACTCGATGAGCAAGGATGACAAAGTACATAATTCGGCCACATTGTCCAGGACAGTTGCGTCATTCACCAGACACAATATGCCAGCTAACTCAATTACTCCTTTGTTCTTCAATGCCTTTATGCACCAGCCACTTCCGAGTGATTCTCAGCATGCCGGCTCGCACAAAGTAGAGATTACAGTAGTCCTTGTATTGATTTTTTTTTGAAAATCTGATTTGCTAAGCTGATGAGCGTGACTAATAAGGCCATTGGAAAGATGGGGACTTCCACACATACCAACTTCCCTTTAATTAAGTACAATAGGAGCAAATTATCATAATTATAGTAAACAATTCTAAGTATAGTAAACTGTGGGTAACAATAAGCATTGTACTTTTGTTTTAGTTGGGGAAGTGCGAGCAATCATGGCACAGAAAATGTGGATAGCTTTGGAAAGTTGAACATTCATGTATTGTTGTATGTAGATATTAATGTAGTGTGTTGGTACAACATTGGTACATGTATACACAATTCAAAAGAGCCAAATCTACAGCAAACCAGAAAAAGTAATACTATCTATTTTAGGTATACTTAATCTAAATTTATCTTTGCATGTATCGGATTCTCTTTATGTTTTACAAATAATGTGTAAAAATTGTGCTTGTACTGTAATTATTACTTACAGTACAAGCAGCCTATTTGAGACTCTGTCAGGGAGGTGGGTGCCTAAGAGCTTGGGAGTTAATTAGCATGAGAACAATGCATGTAAACAGTAAAGACGGCTCACTGCACAGGACAAAGCTTCTTTCCAGAGGAGAGGGCAGGCAGGCTAAGGATGCACCTATCCTGTTATTAGGTGCCATGATGGTGTATTGTGTGTGTGTGGAAAAGGAGAGGCCACCCATACAGAAGTCACAGAGATAGACAATAAGCCTCACAGCTGAGGGAGAGAGTGCAGAGGCTGAGTAAACACTACCATCACACCAACTTCAGGTACAAGCCCGTGCCCAAAAACCCTGCTTCATTTTACAGGAATTACATGTACATCACAGTAGCCATGTTGTCTTTTTCTCTATAATAGCCTTTTTTGACAGTTAAATCCTTGGTGCCTTGCTTATGAGTGGAACTTCTACATCATTAAACAGGTCGTTGTTGCTGATTGTTTAGCATTAATAGAACAGAGCTGATAATAATTTTAGAAGTACATCTCAAAGTTTGTTATCGTAGTTTATTTAGGCAGTTGCAGTTAAAACCATATGGAATATCTCCTCTACATGTCACACATCCTTAACTGCCACCAGGGCACCCAGTCAGCTGTTGATGCTCGGCTTGGTCAGGACTACCAGAGCTGGAATATTTTACATATGATGCGTGTTATGGGTAGTGGGGCAAACTAGAGAACCTGGAGGAAATCCACCTAGGCAAGACACAGAAACAAACAGCACTCCAAGAAAGGCCCAGGAATCAAACCAATTACCTTCTTCAGATTCAGATTCATTTATTTCGCCATTTGCAGTAACACTACATTGGAATACATTTGTAAAAGTTCCCAGTGTGCACAGGACAAGTACAGACACAAAACAACATTAAAAGACAAAAATAAAACAAATTTTAAAAACAGTAAACAAATGTCACCGTTTGTTACCTTCTTGCTGTGATGCACGAGTTCTATCCACAAGACACTCCTGCAATAGTGACATGAGCCTTAAGCCTAGCGTACATCGGACTGGCAACTGATTATATCCGTCGCATATGAGTTGCTGCCCCGCACACATCGACAATCTGACGAAAACGGGCAACTCCCAGTAGCAGACCAGTCTCGGGAATAACAGCGCGTACATCGACAGCAACTGGCCTCAACCACAGTGTGTTTTCTGACATAAACTGTTGCGGGCTCGCAATACACACACGTTGTCGGAGCGGCGCATGGAGCGTGCACATCGGGTCATATCTCCGAAACTGAGGACAACTAGTTGCCGAAAAGTAGAACACGGCAACTGACTGAAACTGGAGACCGACTGTTTATCTCCAGTTGTAAGAGCGCGCACATCTACCGATTTCGGCAACTGATCATCTCCCACCATCTCCTCTCAGTTGCCAAAAGCCGCCTTGCAACTAGTTGTCTCCAGTTTCTCTGTCGATGTACGCTAGGCTTTAGGGAAGAGAGTGCATAAGCTGTGTAAACACTAACATTACACTAACTACAGGTAGTATCTACCCGGCAGCTCTGTTCTATTGTTCCTACTCACTCTTCATTTTACATGCTTGTCCCCTAAAGCCGAGGGAGGGACAGTGGTGGGACTGTGCAGTGATATATGACTGTCTGCGTTTAGGGGGGGATAATCATGGTCCCACTCCCCGCTAGCTCTGGAGGGGGAGGGCAGGCAGGCTACAACAGGCAAAGGTCCTGTAGACTTAGTTAGGAGCTGCGTTTCGACAGACGCCTTTTAGCCGCTGATTAGTTTTTGCTGAAGTGGTCCAGAAAGTGAACCCTGACACTTTCTCTCTCCAGCAATGACCATTATACCACAGAGTCCCAGGAGGGAGGAGTAAGAGCTAGGGAGACTCATATTCTGCCCTACAAAGCCAAAGTGCAGTATCAACACATTTGGCTCTAATGGAGTTTATCCCAGAACAGAGCTTTGAAAACACAGATCAGTCTTGTTAGGATACTTTACAAAGGGCTGAATTAAAAGAGAAAAACAAGCAATTATAAAAGACTAGTATTGTAAATCAGTAGCTAAATTTGCAGAATACATGATGGTTTATTTAAATAGGTTGAGTCCATTTTGTCATAAGTCCCATGAGAATTGGTTTGTTGTTGATGTCTGCAACACAAAGGGCAGCACCAGTGAACATACACGGAACATAATTATCCAACATTGCCTCAACTTGAAATATATACGTTCATGATTGAGCTAAGAGAAGTCCAGCAGTGAAGAGATGGCTGACCCACTTTTCAAAGTAACGTTGGGGTTGGCTTGACAGGCTACTTATGTATTCCTTACAAATTCTTGCAAGTAGTTCTTCTATGGCACCACATTGAAATTGTTTTGATTATAGTATGACTTTGTACTGTCTAAATTCGCTGACAATGGAAAGCTATCACGTACATTTTACAAGCAATGTGTCCAATCAACACTGTTTTTTCACTATTCCAAATGGCCTGACAAATTCACCTTCAAACAATCCACAAGGCTATTTGCCATTTTATCATCTGCCGAGTATTCAGAGTATGTCCAATACAAATGTGTGCTTCCAGAATGCATCACACAAACATGGCAATGATATTTATAGATTAAACAGACTGAAACTGGGCCAGAGAAAGAGATGCTTCATTATTCGTTTTACTCTACAACGTTGCTTAATGTACTTGATAAAAATGGAGCTCAAAGTAAAGACGAATAAAGTTGAATTGTAAAAGACAAAGTTGTAAAGGGGGGCCTATGTTGGCACTGTTTCTGCTCTTTGGCTTTTTTGGGCAGCACTGTAGAAATGAAAGTGAGAAGTAACCAAATGAGGGTTTTTTTTTTCCAGGGCTTGCTGTACCAGGCGACTTGATGGCGCATGTCTTCTTTTCAGGCGCCCCTGCTAACAAAGAGTAATGTCCTGTGAGCTATTGAGTTTTACAGCAGTTGGGTTTACAAGCTGATTCTATGGAGTTAATTGTTAACGCTTTACAACCTGGAATCCTTGCCTTGCGTAGGGCGCTTTTATATTGTGACCCATAGCAGTGGAAGTACTCGGGTCATCAATCTCAAGTGCAAAAGCGCCACTGGGATGACTCAGATGTAGATAAATTGAAACCGTCCATCTACGCGGACATTTACAACATCCAAAAATAAGACTGACTTCACAGTGATGCAAACTGTGACGCACGGGCTAACGTCCCGACGCTATCATTGCATTACATCTCAATAGCACAGCCACTCATAGCATACAAAAGTCGATTAGCATTTAGCTCGCTTGACTGAACATTTAACAAACTAGGGCCAGTGTCATAAATTGCTGCTGGAGCTGCTTGGGATTTACAGTCGCCGCTGGGAGGGGCTACCAATCTTTTTGGTTGCAAATCAATCGAGGGAATGAAAGGTGATATGTATTACAGCGGCATGTATTACGGCCGAGTATAGGAGAGACATAGCGGAGTGCCACTTCCATTTGAATTTATCGAGAAGTGATTATTGGCGTCGTCGAGTTGCAGTGCAAGGAGAAAATGGCTCCTGCTACAAACTGCTGGGCAAAGGGCTTGTAATAAATCAAAATAGCACAGTCAATGTAAAACAGGCATTCATCAAATAAAGCAGTGTGTGGCCTATACCTGAGCCAATCATCTGGATGTAATGTCAATGAAAAACACTAATGGAATATTATTAAGCTGCTCTTTCAGGCAAGCTCTTGTTTCGAAGTGGAGCAGTGCAGATAGCGTGTATTATATGGACCTTGGTCTCAGCACCAAATCTTAAAGCAGCATTTTATAGTTCACGACCACATTTTGCTGTTTATGAAATGGGGACACTGGTTGCACAGCATTTTAGGTAGGAGATGGAATGTGTAATTTCAACCAGTTTTGTCTTTTGATTATTCATTTGAGTAGTCATTAATTCTAGTAGAATCACATTTTAAGCACTCAGTCACTATACAGTGTTTGAAAGACCAGAAATATTATCCATCATCGTTTCGCCAGCTCTCATGTTTGATTTTCTTTCACGGCACAGTGTTCTTGCTTGCCGTTTGATGCTTTTTATTCCATTTGAATTTTTGTAATAATATGTCATTGTTACAATTGGGCCAAGCTGCATCTTCTAACAGCTCAGGACCCAGATAAAACAAAGCCTGATAAAACAACACTGTGCAGCACTCAAGATGTTTGAAAGTCGCAACGAGCATTGTCCTACTTTAAAACTAGGAATGGTTGTTTGCTTTTTGCGTGTTTTTATATGAATCACAACGTAATATAGTATAATTCTGCAAAAAAAAAAACTTCCAAACATGAAATTGTCAACAGCGACTCTTTCTCAACAGCAGATGCACTCACATATATAAAAGCGGAAACACACAGGCGAGGCGAGGAAAGATGAGCTGCGACGTTGCCACTTGACGGTTTACTTGCGGACAGATGGTGCCATAAAATGACTAGGCAGGCGGCGCAGAAGGCAAGGCCCCCACATACACACACACACATGCGCAGTCTTGTACCGCAGAGGATTTTTTAAACCTCCACTCGGTCCCCTCCCTCAGTCCCCTCCTTTAGCACTCAACGCAGTCTCAGCCAGTGCAAAGGCAAACACAATGAAGGCATGTGGGAAGCTCCTTCAGATCAATAGGACAAACACGCAACTGCAGGTTGGGACTTTTCCATTGCTGGTGTTGGAAAGATCGGGAAGAGCATGAATTATGAATGAGGATGTAGATTTTTAAAGAGAACTTAGGACTAAGCAATACCTGTTTTTAGCCAATATCATAATCTATTGACATGGTTATTATCCCCTAGGTTAGAGTATAGATAAAGGATAAATAGGCTAGAAAATGACAGGAAACACTAAAACACTATACAGGTCGCCGTATGGAAGGTGTCCTGGATTCAGAGGCTCATGCAGCAATTCTGCTATTTTGGGTCCTAAAGGGTAAACAATGGTATGAAAGCAGCTTCATAAAGAGTGTGTGTTGATTTTAGAATATTATTGGTATTATAATTTTACAACTACAATTTATTCTTGTATAGCCCTGAATCACAACAGCAGTCATCTGAGAGGACTCAACAAAACCATTTAAATCACCAACACAGATCAGAGAATCAACAGTTAAGACAACAAAATATATACACATATGTACTGTATAGGGAGAGACCAATGTCCATGAATGTTGATAAATGTCCATACATGCTGTAGAATGTTAAAGTGTCCTGGATCATTATGGTATCTGCCCGATGATCTATTGAGAAATTATTCTTCAAATGGAGAATGTTCTTGGGATCAATTCCAATTACCTAAACACTGAGGGGATTTCTGACAAAGACATCAACAACAAACCAAACAAAAGATGCCGTTACTTTCAGGCCACGGCGTTATCAATTATTGTCATTGCAAAACATACTCCATTCAAAAATCAAATGACGTGGGCAATTTTACTACACTCAGTACAGAACTCAAATTAAACTAGGTCATATTTACAACAAGACCATTCTCCAAATTGATATTGTCTATATGAAAAGGGAGGATGGACTATTTGTGGCGTGTAACTGAGTATAGCAGGGGACTTTGAAGGATTCCAAACATTCAGCAGGTGTCTCCACTGTTCTAAATCAATTAACTGCAGTGAGTCAGTGCTTAGGGTAGGGGGGTATTGTAAATCAGCTTGGTGTCGGGCCGGATTAGTCACTGTAACGGGCTGGGACCATGGATCAAGGCAAAAGAGGCCAGAGTAGAGACTTTTGAGAGGCCCTTGGAACCACAGGACCGAGCAGTAATGTTCACAGTGAGGAGAGCAGCAAAGTATCGTCTGTTCACTGAATTATACAACGGTTTCAAGAAATTATGTCATTCATTACAATATGGATTATAATATCAAATCAAAATCTATGGGGATATGGAAGGAACAGTATAACAACTGAGAGATCTTTCTAATGGGGGTTTGTTACTGAAATGAATAGAATAAGATAAGATCAACTTTATCAATCACACAATGGAGAAATGGCATTCTAGCATTATTATTTTGCCTTAAAGGTACACTGTGTAGTGTTAAAGTAGTACTAGAATTTAATATGCTGCTATCCAGAATATATAACTACAATATGTGTTTATAATATTTCGGGTGTTCATTTTGACATGTTCAGATGAATTATGTTAAAAAAACGGCTTTGAAGTGGCACCTTTTCACTTCAGCATAGAAACGCTAGGGGGAGCCAAAATGGCGGCGATGACGTAGGAGAAGGGCATCTCACAGCAGCAGACAGCAGTCTTGGCTGGAGTCTGTAGGAGGTTTCACTGTCATCTGAACAAGGTATAAACATATTTTCATCAGTTTTGTGCAACTCTTTTAACCTTTTAGCCTTATTTGTGAGATTCAAGCTAATTAGTGTTGGGCAAGTTAGCTAACTCTACTTGATATCATAAAACATGCTAACAAGGCTAATATTTGTTTTTACATTATGCCAGTCTCACTTTGGTTGCCTTAGATTTATTTACCACAATGTACATTGTAATATTCAAAAATGCTAACAAAAATAACTTGAATTAAATAAATATTTTACTTTTATGAACAAAAAGCTGCAGAAGTTGAAAACATAGACTACATGTGATGCAATCATTGATAAAAATGCTAATCAAACCGTTAATAGGTGTTACCATTTATGGATATTACAATGTACATTGTGGTAAATAAATCTAAGGTAACCACAGTGAGACTGGCATAATGTAAAAACGAATTTTAGCCTTGTAAGCATGTTTTATGATATCAAGTAGAGTTAGCTAACTTTCCCAACACTAATTAGCTTGAATCTCACAAATAAGGCTAAAAGGTTAAAAGAGTTGCACACTATTATGTACAAAACTGATGAAAATATGTTTATACCTTGTTCAGATGACAGTGAAACCTCCTACAGTTTCCAGCCAAGACTGCTGCTGCTGCTGTGAGAGGTCATTCTCCTACGTCATCGCCGCCATTTTGGCTCCCCCTAGCGTTTGTGAAAAGGTGCCACTTCAAAGCTGTTTTTCTTAACATAATTCATCTGAACATGTCAAAATGAACGCCCGAAATATTATAAACACATATTGTAGCTATATATTCTGGATAGCAGCATATTAAATTCTAGTACTACCCTAAGTTCCATCTAGCGTTGAGCTCATATTGCAGTCTATTTCTAACACCAGCACTACGGGAGGACAATATGTCGTCTTGGACAGTGGTCCTCAACCCCCGGTGCTTCACTGGACCGCCAAGGAAAGAATCCTTTAGTTTGATAAATGACCGGATCTCTCCATACACTACTGTGTCACTTGGTATGTAAACAAATGGGCCTTCACGCACGTGCACGGAGGCGGGCATGTAAACAAAGTCTGCGTTGTGAAGTGGCACACACGTTCTGCACAGAGGCTCTATGGTGTTTTACCATGGATCCATAATATTATATAGTTTTACAAATGCGTGTGGAGGAATAGGATATCTGTAGGAGCTTAAAACCACAATGATCAGAGACCAAGACACTGCCTTGGACACAGCCGTGGCAGAAATGTGGCTAAGAGCTCAGCATCCGCATCATGGTAAGAAAACAGAACATTTCACTCACAATGTTGATAAATGTATTCTGTTGATTGTTTTGCAGGGATACTCGTGGACATAGTAGTTGGACTGTGCTTAAAGTGGGTCAGGACATCTCGAGACTAGGGATGTCATGATTACCAGTGTAGTGGTAAACCCCGGTAATAAAAAATACTATGGCATTTACCGTCTTAATAAAAAAAATATATTATCTCGTTGGATTACCATACCTGCAGTCTACGGCACTGTGAGCCTTCCTATGTCCCTGACTGAAGTTGCCGCACGGGTGAACTTTCATGGTGGAATCATGACGGAAGGAGGAGACAAAGTCTGAAGTGTGGCATATTTTGGATTTTTAAATAATGCCGAGAGACATCTGATGGAAGAGAGTCTGTCTGCAGAACGTGCAGGAAAAAAAGTTCCTGAGATGGCTCCTCTGACTGAGCATCACTCACAACAACTCTATAACCGATGCTAGATAGGATAAGGTTAACGTTTTAGCTGAAATAGCAGATGCAGGGAAACTTCGGGTTGAGAGAGAATGCAACGATCTGATTATCCGTCTGCCAGTAATGTTAACGTAGGCGCAGCTAGCTCCCTGTTAGTAGCTAATATGCTAAGCCAGCCATTCCCAAACTCAGTAACACCGAGGCCCCCTTAAAAATCTGACGGGTCTGCGTGGCCCCCCAAAATAATAACCAAGAAGACAACATTAAGAATAGGCTCTTCTGGTTATTTTATTTTGGGGAAATAGCCTCTGCTACAAACATTGTAATACAAAAATGATTACAGTGGATTATTCAAGTCAAATAATGAACACATATTTTAATATTACAAACAAAACATTATAAATTTAACATAATTTTTATTTTTTTTAATTTTTTTTATGACCTCCCGCGGCCCCCCTGCAGTACCCTCGCGGCCCACCAGGGGGCCGCGGACCCCACTTTGGGAGACACTGTGCTAAGCTATACAGGTAAACAGTGATAGATGAGACGGTGAAATGAAAACTTTATTGAACGCTAGTTGAAGGCACAATAATATTATGCACTTTGTTTGTTTTAACCATTTCAGTGACATTCACTACACATTTTATAATTAAGTGAATGTTATCAACCAAATGTTGCTAAGATTTGTTCCTTTTTTTTTAAACTATTTCAGTTTGTGTAGAACTATCAATGCTTTCTGAACATATTCACAGAAAAACAAATTCAGCCTCATTCTCAATACTGTCGGTGTGAAGAAAGGAATTAGTCACGTGTGCACATGCTGTGTACAAAGTAAAGCAATGTGCATCCAATTGTTTTAACTTTGCCTTATGGTGCATTTAGTTTGGGATGTTGACGCGTTTGCTGCTATAATTATTTTTCTAAAACATTCTTGTTCTGGACATAACTGCGGTCCTCCATGGTTCCTACTTCAAACTTGTGAGGGCACGGTGGAAGCAACTATATTAGTAGCACCTCTCTTGCATCCGTTTTGTCCATAATCAACCAATATATTTCAAGAAGGTGCATGGACATGTATATGGCTCATGTACATTTACTGTACAAGTAAATTCTAATCCTATGACAACTGTTCAAAAACATGGTGGAGGTCTTTTTTTTTTTTTAAATGGTCACATTTGTTATTGGTGAACATGTTTCTTTTCATTTGGCGTATCTTTAAAATAGCATTTATTCAATTGCTTTTCACAATATGTATTAAAACCTTCCATGCATTCTTAGTAAGCAAGGTTTCCTTTCCAGGTTAATTATAGGCCACATCTAATTGTAATTTTACAGTAAATATAACTGACTTTATCTTGAACAAGTCATCTCGAGTTATGATAGCATGAGAGCAGGAGTAGACTAAACCAGACATAGAAATGGCCCAATTTGGAGAATAAAAGAGGCTCTATACATTAAGTTAATCAGATATGGGTGGTCGGACCGCATAGTACAGTCATTGTAACCATGACACAAGAATTTCCCACGGTTGCACTAAATTAACTTTCTCTAAATTCAAACAAATTGTTGTGACCCAAAAAACACAGACTCTGAAAGCAGACTTGTTTGAGTTCAAAAGTCCACATTAATATTCAAGCAGTTTTAGTCTAATTACTTTTTGCTTACTTATTCTGGCAGCAAAGCGTTGGCAGTGGGAGGTTTGGTTAAAATACAACTGCTGGCTTTCGGTCAACAACATTTAATTGCTCACTTTGTGGATGATCTGTACATGTCATAATGCACGCACATACACAGATATAACCATTATGCTTATTTTAAATTGCTATAGTTTACAGTAAAATGAGAAACAAAGTGTCTTTCTTCACTGTACTTCCCCAAGTTACCTTAGAGGGTATTCGGAGCTAGCCATTTTGAAGACCCTGCCATAATAATAACATGAGAGTCCAAGGTACAGAGAGCCGTGTTGACACAAGGCAGGGTTAGACTAACTAACAGAGGCCTTAGAAAAGCACCTCTTCTGTAATCACGCATTTGTGGTGGGAAACAAAAACACTGTGAAAAGAAAAGGAGATGACTCTGCACAGCTTTTAGCTCCCAAGAGTTTTTTTTAATGTTATCACCACAAGATGTGACGTTTCGGGTCACTACCCTTCATCAGACATAAAAGAAACCACAGGCTACACACCTGTATATATACACACACAGTAATGACAGGTCACATGACTCATTCGATAGTCAAAAAAAATAAAAATAAAAATAAATATAATTATAAACAAACAATGACATTATCATTAAAGTGTAGCCCCCCTGAAGTGTGATGACAAAAATACTATAGCATAGAGATGGGACGGTACCACAGCATATATGTATATACACACAATAATATACACATTACCAAAAAATGTGAAATATTCACACCATCACATATTTACATTATAATTTACAATATTTACACTAGTAAAAGATACCTTTACTCACAGGAAGGTCTAAAGACACACAAAAGAATGAATCATAGAAAAGGTCTCAGATCAAAGTCTTCGTTTAGACCCTTTGGACTTAGTGTGTCTAGTGTATAAATCCAGTAGGCTTCACGTTTGAGTAATTGGGAGTTGATGTCTCCTCCTCGGTTTGGAAGTTTGACGTGTTCAATACCTGTGTACCTTAATGTACTCACATTGTGTTTTTCTTTTGTGAAGTGGACAGCCACTGGGCTTTTTGTGTCATGATTGCGGATGTTGCTCCGATGTTCTGAAATTCTGGTCTTTAGAGGTCTAGTCGTTTTGCCCACGTATGCCAGGCCGCAGGGGCATCTTAGCATGTAGATCACGTTGTTCGTCTTGCAGCTGATGGTGCCTTTGACTCTGAAGGACTTCCCAGTACTCGGGTGTTGAAAAGTTGTTGTCTTGTGTGTGAAGTTGCACTGCATGCAACCGCCACATCTGTAGTTGCCATGTGGTATGTTCTGGAGAAAGTGTGTTTGGGGCTGAGTGGGTAAGTTGGCCCTCACCAGTCTGTTACCCAAGTTGGGCGGCCTTTTATACACAACTCTGGGTGTGAGCGATAGGTTTTGTAGAGATGGGTCCGATTGGATAATGTACCAATGTTTTTTTATGATATGTTCGAACTCTTTACCCAGTGGTGAATACTGCATTATGCAGTTGACTTTGGTTTCCCGTTGTTTGTTTTTACTCTTGCTTTGTTGTAAACATTCCTCCTGGGTGATTGATTCAAACTTGTTGCGTGCTCCTGTGATCCATGCTTGTTTGTAAGCTCGTTGCTGAAAACGTTTCTCCATGTCATCCGCATGATTCTGGTATTGTGTGTCTGAGCTGCAAATCCGTCGTAAACGGTTGAATTGAGAGATTGGCAAACTTCTTTTTAAAGGAACAGGGTGGAATGATGTCCCATGGAGGATAGAATTACGGTCAGTGCTTTTTCGGTACAGAGTTGAGCATAGTTTATTAGACTCTTTATACACTAGAATGTCAAGAAAATTCATTTTCTGAGTATCAAATTCCATGGTGAATTTCAAGTTGAAATAGTTTGTGTTCATAAAAGTGTGGAATTGTCTCAATTGTTCTTCTGTGCCACACCACAGGAAGAAGATATCGTCAATGTACCTTCTCCAATTAGAAATGTATCTCAAATATGGGTTGTTAGCACTGTTGAACATGACATCTCGTTCAAAGTGTCCGCAGTAAAGAGAAGCAAAGCTGGGTGCCATCCTTGAGCCCATGCTGGTGCCGGAGATCTGTAAGTAAAAATCAGATTCAAACTTGAAAAAATTTGAAGTAAGGACCGTTTTTAGGAGATCTATTATACATTCAGTGCTCGGTGTGAGTTCCGCTCTTTGGTTGAGGAAGAGTTCAGTGGCTTGCAGACCTTTTCCGATAGGTACATGTGTATATAGTGCTTCAATGTCCATGGTGACTAGGAGAGCATTCTCTGGAACTACAACAGTCTTAATCAATTCCAGGAACTCCATTGAGTCTTTGATATATGAGGGTAATGACGTGACCAGAGGTTGCAGGAAAAAATCTACAAAGGCTGACATTTTTTCTGTAAGTGAGCCGATGGCTGAAACAATTGGTCTGCCAGGAGGAACATCTGTGAACTGCTTATGTATTTTAGGGAGAGTATACAGAACAGGGGTGACCGGATACTCCACAGTCATGAATGCATGTTCTTGTTTGGTAATGTCGTTATTAGTCAAAAAATGATCCAGTAACTCCTTGATCGTGGTCTTGAACCCAGAGGTGGGATTATGGTCAAGTTTCTTATAAACAGTCTTATTGTCCAACTGACGTTCCACCTCTTTAATATAAGCTGTGCGGTCCTGGATCACAATGGCTCCCCCTTTGTCTGCACTTTTAATAACGATGGAGTCGTCTTTTTGAAGAGACTCCAGGGCAAGTTTTTGTTCTTTGGTGAGGTTTTCGGCCACTGTGTATTGTCTCTTCTTTGAAAGTACATGTGAAACATTTAGTTCCACCAGTCTGCAGTATGTATCTAAAGAGGCATTCCTCCTGGGGGGTGGTATGAACGTGCTTTTACCTCTGAACGGAGTTCTTGGTCCCACTGTTGATTGTTGATTAGTGCCTAGTTCCTCTGGGGGTGCAGCAGGCTCAGGTGTAGTGGTGCCTAAAGTCACAGAATCAAGAGATGAACCAAATTTATTGCCGTTGTAAAACTCACGGAGCCTTAGTGTTCGAAAAAATTTATGTAAGTCCACAATCACGTTAAAGTCTTTGCAGTATGTGGTTGGTACGAAGGATAGGCCTTTGCTCAGAGCCATTAAGCAGGGTTCAGATAAAGCTTTGCTAGACAAATTGATGACATTTTTTACCTCTGTGTCCGTTGGTTCCGTATTTGGTATGGTTCCCTTGCGGCGTGTGTTCTTCCCCCTCCTGCATTTCTTCTTCCTCGTGTTGGGAGAGTACAGGTACAGGTACAAAAACACTGTACCTTGTGCTGCTCGCTCAGACAAAGCATAAGGCTCCATTTAGAAAAGTGGGGCCCCAGTGAGATGAGATGAGCTTGAGAGAGCACTTTTTTAGGTTTTTTCAGTTGACCAAACTAAAGTTAACTAAAGATCCTGACCCTTTGAAGATATTGGTGTGTCTCGACACTAAAATTACAAACTTGATTCTGATACTAAAACTCATTCTAATCTAAATCTCAAAGTCAAGTTTTAACAACAATACAAAACAGTAGTAGAGCTCTTTCTGATGGTACTGAATACATTCAAACACTGCTTAGAGACTCACATTGTGTGCTGTTCATACAAAAAAGATCAGTATTTATACTTTCTGAAGGTACATATAGTTTCGATAATAATTTTTGACGTTTCTTAACAGAAATCCCAGTCCAACTTGATCTCAATTTATAATAGGTTAAATTAACCTTTTAAAGAAGAAAATAATGTAGAAAAATAAAATGTTATAAATAGATAAGACTAGTGGCTCAAGTGCTTTTGGAAGCTATACCTTGGTCAAAATATACTGAAAAAGCCGTATGAGACATAAATTGTATAACAGCACGCACAAAACAGTACGCTATTCTGGGAAAGCACCTTTTAGCAAAAAGAAGTTGGCAGACAGGGAGAAAACCCCAAGGCTCCTGCTCTACCTGAGTGCCTTAAGACTGCAGAGTTTTAACATGGGGTGGTTACCATTGCAAATGTGGAGAAGGAGGATCCCTAAGGTCCTAATCCTAGCACTTCCACAGCCCTCCTCTGCCGAATCCAGACGCCGATCCTCTCAGCCCAGACTATCCGGTAAAAAGGAGGCAGCTTCTTCTAATAAGCCGTCAGTCTACTCCTCTCACTCGCGGGCCGGTCTGTTGGAGCAGATGGAACCATATATCCCCCATGGCTCTCCAGAGGGCAGGAGGATTTAAAATGTAAAAGAGACCAGCGGCGGAGGGGCAGGCAAACGTTGATAAAGGGCAGCAAAACTCCCATTTTTGCCAGTGTTCATTAAACAAGTGCGGTATGCCCATAAAGCTATCGCTATGGAGCGATAAATTAAAATGATCCCTGGTCATCCATACAGAAAGCCATATTTCAAAGACTGTACAAGAGGTGAATATACTGCTCACATGGATATCTTGACACAAAGAGGGTCGTTAAAAAAGGTGTCATGTAAACATTTGAGTTTGGGAGGGAAATAAAGCCAAAGCAATAACAAACATTATTTGCGCTGGGGTCTAGCTCACATAAACTTGCTATGTGTTGGTTTATCATTGAACATTCAAACCATTTAAAAAATAAAAAAAAATACTGTATCTAATAAGTTAATGCAACCCAGCTTGAAACATCAAACCAACATGAAGAACAAATTTAAAAACATCTAAACTTGTTTGAGGATTGTTATAGAAACATTAAACCAATTGTCCTATAGTTTATCAATGTCCTGTGTTGACACTTTTATTAAAGTCAATATCCTCTTCAAAATAATTTCTGAGCTGCTCTTTACAAAATGACACCAGAGAGAAGCTGTGCAGTAAAACTTTCCAAGTTCTTAATTCTGAAGTGGACAAAAAAGCAATTTGTTTTGTTTGTGTTAAATTAGCCAGGGCTTTTTGTCTTGAAGTTGTCTTGACTAGAAGTTCACAGTAAGAGCAATTCTTCTTTTTCCCCTTTCTTCACATCAATCCACCCTGCAGGTAATGAGAAAGTATCTGGACAGTGGGGTCTTTGTGGAGATCTTACCTTGTCCTCTATCTTGGAAGTGGCAGACAGATGGACAGGAAGAGTAAGGAACAAGAGCTCGACACGGCTGTGAGAGCCAAAATCGATTGTTTTCAGCTGACTTCTGGGATCTATTTTAACTGACAGGCCGGAGACACAACACGACGACCGGCACACCTAAGACGCCCTAATTATAAATCCCTCAAAGAATACCTGGGCGATTCATGTAAATTGGGGTGATGGTCAGATTTTAGATAGTTCTTCTAATAATGGGAAAAAGTCCAAATACTATAAATAATATGCTGCAGAAAACCATTCAATCTTAGGCATATTAGACTAGAGAATTCACCAACCATATCATTCACCAACAAATAAATTGCAAATCATTATACCATGGATGCTAGAAGCACTGTATTTAGAGGTGACTACAAATACATCTGCTATCCTAAAAATAGACCAACTGTATAATTTCAACAACATTTCCCCCAATCATATCCTAAAGAAACTGAGGATATTCCTGAACTGTATTAGTGTATTCTTTTGCGAAATACAGTGCAGTACAAAATATCACTCGTATCATGACAACATAGCAACCAACAACCAAAGTACGCAAACAAACAAAAATCTTTACATGCAAAAAGCATTAGTTGGCAATGTTATCAAAACTTAATAAAGCCAACTTATGTTATTGTTTAAAAATTACATCAATCACTTGCTATCTATGTTTGCTGCCTCCCTGCAACATGCACCGTTACAAAGCCTATAGTGCGAATGCTTTATGCAACTCTAATTGGGAAAATCACGAAAGTGGGCACATTTGTCATTTTTAAACACAATTTTCATCCTGTGTCATTCATATTCAAACAAGCCTGTTCCTCGCCTCCTGTGTTATCTCTTCGGCTTGTCCTTTCCTCCACAGCATCCACCTAGTTATTCTGAAATGCATAGTCCTCGGAACACTTATTTATACTCTCCTCCCTCCACCACCGCCGCATATAACCGCAGATAGGATTTACCTGCAGCCAACTTGGCCTCCAGACTATCAATTACCACCAGTGTGAGCCACCGCTGGACATGTATGCAAACTGTTACAGGACACAACCAGCTGGGGCATCTGCAAAGCTTCAGCATGGATTATAAATACTGTGGGTGGGTGCAACTGTCAAACAGAAACCATGCTTATTAGTCAAGTCGACAGATGTCACAGTGCAAGCGTAAATTGAAGGAAATTAATGGGAAAAAGTTCAATATTTAATAAGTATAGGGTTCTTTTCAACTAAGACTGGGTGGAGAAAAAGTGGTGAAAGGATTCTTATCTATAACAACATCAAAATAGAAGACCATCATCCATCAATCATAAACGGACCACCATGTATCTAGAATTCTAGGAACATGCAAGCTATTGGGCGATGTTATAATCACGTCATGAGTAAGGGATCCGACAGATGGCGCTGTACGGACATGGTCCAAAGATGTCTTAGCAACAGAAAGATATTTACATGGATTTTTTGTTCTAATCAGCGATCACTTAAATCAGGTATGCACCAATGCAAAGTGGAGGAGATATACAGTAAAAGCCCACCTTAAAGTATTGGAACTTAAATGATGGAACTACATATTCAGTGTGCAAAATATCTAAAATGTTGACCCCAATCAAAGGTCTCCACATTTAACCAGCTATAGGAAGCAAACAGATAGTATATGTTTGTGTGCAAGAAATATATCCACAATCACTTGAGTCCAAGGCCTGTCCCGGTCAGGGCTTGGTCTCAACACAAAATTATATCAAGACAGAAGGAGCCAGACATTGCAGGGATGTTTTTCAAATCTGCCTGAAAGCCCACCTATCTGCCCATATCGTGAACCCCTCTCCGCCCATGTGCATTTGTGCCGCCATGACCGTTGGTGTGCTCAAAAAGGAGATGTCCCTAAATTCCTCCTGACGTGCCATCTAAGTGTGTGACAGCGATTAGAGGGAGCAGCGGTCCCCTCAGCGTTCAGAGACTGGGCCAGGGACAGGGGACGTCACTCACGCCCCACATCCGCCCGACGTCCAAAGTGCTCCTGTCAGGTCTGCAAATGAAAAGCCATCACCGCCAATGCACCAGTCATAAAGCCGCACTCACTCAATGGACTGCTTTAATGCCATCTTGCCAGCTACGGTTAGGGCAAGCAGGGCATATTTAGACTCAACAAGTCCGTTTTGATTTGCTTTTGATTTTCAGAGATTCTTCAAGGAACATAGTGGTGATAAACAAATAAAATATGCTTATTAGTTTATGCTGGTGTGAAAGACAGGGGGTAGAAACAAGCTCAAAAGATTGTATGTATCTTGTGCTGTGAATGCATACAAAAATAATACTAAAACTAAAATGATGCTTCTGGGGTGCAACAGTATCCATTATAATATTTACTGATACAATAATTTATTCTGCAGAGGACGTGCATTTTGACAGGGACCAGTTAGTTGAGGCAAAGAAAAATTCAAATACCACTTTTGTCCACCATTGTCACCGTTCTTGATGTCTCTCTGGTTTCACAAGGTTTTGACAAGGGATTTGAAGCCAATTATCTCCATGTGTCAGACATCTTTCTCAACATCTTCTACATCTATAGTTTCAAACTTATTTTTGTATCGTCTTTAGTCGATACAAAGGCTTATCTAGGCAATAATCTGTTGTGACACGCAAGATGATTCACCACCTTAAAAGTTACAATGCAAAAAAATCACAGGCTCGTAAACTGAAGTTTCCAGTTAGAAATGAGCAATTGATTTTTAATTACATGATATATTACGCACTTTCATTGACTGCTTAACGTGTGTTTAAGACAGACGAGACTACTCATTTCACAAAAACATAGTGAGGATGGTTATAATCAAAATTGAATGGAAATTCTGAGCAGATAATGGTCAGCAGAAATGCAAACACCAATGACCAAGGATAGGATTGTGTTAAAGTCTGCATTTTCACCACATCTAAAGGCAAAACCAATTGAGCGAAGACTATGAAATATGTGCAAGTAAAAGCTTACTTTTAATTACATTGTGTTGTTAGTTGGTAATTATACAGCATAGATCATTGCTGCTTTTGCAGTTTTCTAATGGAGACAGTTCAATTTGGAGAGACGTGAAACAAGAAGCTTTTGAGTATTTATTGGGAGGAGGTTTGGCGCCCTAGGCCCCGGTGCGGCCTTCAGATCGGAGGGGCTCTGCGATGGAGCATGCCAATCCCCCGGGACCTAGGCACTGGTGGCGGCATTTGGCAGCGGGAAGCAGATTGAAGGCAGAATGAAGCAGGGTGAAGAGGAGGAGGAGGGGAGGCGGTGGCTGCAGCTTCAAGAGGCCGAGAATGGGAGTTCCTCCGCTTTTAAGCAGCTTGCCTGGCTGGACCGGTGATTGGAAGGGGCGTTTGCCGTGCGATAGGCTGGGGATGAGAACCGGCCTGGAGGGGTTACCTTTGGCTGACGTCTACCAAATTGAACTTACGCTGGCTGCATTTCAATTTGGAGAGACGTGAAACAAGAAGCTTTTGAGTATTTATTGGGAGGAGGTTTGGCGCCCTAGGCCCCGGTGCGGCCTTCAGATCGGAGGGGCTCTGCGATGGAGCATGCCAATCCCCAAAAAGGTTGTGAGTTGATGGAGTTTTGCAGCCTGGTTTGAAGGGGACAGACGTCGAGACTACTCTATACTGTGACCGCTATCGCTATATACTGTGACCGCTATCGCTATATACTGTGACCGCTATCGCTATATACTGTGACCGCTATCGCTATATACTGTGACCGCTATCGCTATATGCTGACGAGTCGCGACCATCGCGCGCTAACCATTTTTTGCTATATACTGTGACCGCTAACCATTTTTGCTATATACTGTGACCGCTAACCATTTTTGCTATATACTGTGACCGCTAACCATTTTTGCTATATACTGTGACCGCTATCGCTATATACTGTGACCGCTAACCATTTTTTGCTATATACTGTGACCGCTATCACTATATGCTGTGACCGCTATCTATTGTGACCAAACTTGCGGATCCTCATCCGAGCAGTCTCTGCCGAGCAGTCTCTGTCGAGCAGTCTCTGCCGAGCAGTCTCTGCCGAGCAGTCTCTGCCGAGCAGTCTCTGCCGAACAGTCTCTGCCGAACAGTCTCTGCCGAACAGTCTCTGCCGAACAGTCTCTGCCGAACAGTCTCTGCCGAACAGTCTCTGCCGAACAGTCTCTGCCGAACAGTCTCTGCCGAACAGTCTCTGCGGGCGACCATTGCTTGCGGATACTCAGCTGCTGCGACCATTGCTTGCGGATACTCAGCTGCTGCGACCATGCTTGCGGATACTCAGCTGCTGCGACCATGCTTGCGGATACTCAGCTGCTGCGACCATGCTTGCGGATACTCAGCTGCTGCGACCATGCTTGCGGATACTCAGCTGCTGCCGCCACCAGGAAGTTTGCAAGTGTTTTATGGAGATGCAAAGAGGCGCTGGGCTGCCGGGATGGTCGAAGTGTCAGGCCTGATGTATGAGGAGAGGGCCGATGATGACCAGCGGCCCAGCTGCTGGAGGGCGGAATAGGGGAGCCCAAGGGACGCGGCGCGCGTGGCGGCGCCTATCCGAAGGAGTGGGCTGTGTAGAGATGGGGAGACAGGTTACAAGCAGCAGTACGGACTTGAGTTGGGCTCTGAAACAGACGGATGACATTGGAAGGTTTTATCGGGAGCGCGGAGGAGATGCTTTGAGGGAAGGCGTCGGGCCAGGGCCCGGCGAACCACTGGACCTGGAAGAGACCCCCAAAACCCACGGACGGGGCTGCGTCCGTGAAGAACCGCAGGGCATCTGAGGACGGGATGACGTCACTGTAAAAAAAAGATACACCGTCCCAGCGGCTCTGCAGACGGGACCCGAATGCCAGGTCGGAGCGGCACCCCGCGTCCGGGCAGACAGCGTCGTTGAGGGAGGAGACGGAGCCAGATATAAGCAGTTCCATATACAAGCAGTTCCATATACAAGCAGTTCCATCTATAAGCAGTTCCATATACAAGCAGTTCCATATACAAGCAGTTCCATATACAAGCAGTTCCATATATAAGCAGTTCCATATATATACAGTTCCAGATATAAGCAGTACCAATATATGCAGTTCCATATATTGCATGAGCAGTTCCAATATGAGCAGTTCCAATATGAGCAGTTCCAATATGAGCAGTTCCAATATGAGCAGTTCCAATATGAGCAGTTCCAATATGAGCAGTTCCAATATGAGCAGTTCCAATATGAGCAGTTCCAATATGAGCAGTTCCAATATGAGCAGTTCCAATATGAGCAGTTCCAATATGAGCAGTTCCAATATATTAGCAGTTCCAATATATTAGCAGTTCCATATATTAGCAGTTCCATATATTAGCAGTTCCATATATTAGCAGTTCCATATATTAGCAGTTCCATATATTAGCAGTTCCATATATTAGCAGTTCCATATATTAGCAGTTCCATATATTAGCAGTTCCATATATTAGCAGATCCATATATTAGCAGTTCCATATATTAGCAGATCCATATATTAGCAGTTCCATATATTAGCAGTTCCATATATTGGCAGTTCCATATATTAGCAGATCCATGTATAAGCAGTTCCGTACATAAGCAGATCCATATATAAGCAGGTCCAGATATAAGCAGAACCAATATATGCAGTTCCATGCACTGTATAAGCGGTTCCAGGTATAAGCAGTACCATATAATCAGTTCCAGGTATGAGCAGTCCCAATATGAGCAGTTCCATAAAAGCAGTTCCATAATACATAAGCAGTTCCGTAATACATAAGCAGTCCCGTAATACATAAGCAGTTCCATAATACGTAAGCAGTTCCACAATACGTAAGCAGTTCCATAATACGTAAGCAGTTCCAGATATAAGCAGTTCCGTGAGGGATTAAACTGAGAGCTCGCAGTCCAATTTGAGGGATTAAACGGAGCTTGCAGTCAGAGTGAAGGATTTAAACGGAGCTTGGTTAAAGAGAGCCTGCAGACCAATGTGAGGGCTTTAAACTGATGCTTGCCCACCAATGCACGGGGCCAACTGAGCCTGTAGGACAATGCGAGGGGAATAAACCGTCCGCAGATCTCATACTTACCCGCAACGCCAGAAGATAAGGGACAACACGACGGGACCACACCGTATGGCACGAGGAGGCAGGGATGCGCACGGCTCCCACCGCACCGGTCCAGAACGGCCGTATGCGCAGCAGGCCGCGACGAGACGAGCAGCGGCGAACCCGCAGAAAGAGCCCGCAAAGGAGGAGAGCGGCAAAGACCCACGGACCACGGCACGAGACCCGCAGCAGGTGCAGCGACGTGGAGGAGGAGCAGACGACACGCAGCAAGACAGAGGACAGCAGGGACACGCACGAAGTAAGTGAGAGTAGAACAAAGCGATTCCTCCAGAACGACTCTTTGCAAGGCTTCGCTCTTTGCTGCAGCTTCAAGAGGCCGAGAATGGGAGTTCCTCCGCTTTTAAGCAGCTTGCCTGGCTGGACCGGTGATTGGAAGGGGCGTTTGCCGTGCGATAGGCTGGGGATGAGAACCGGCCTGGAGGGGTTACCTTTGGCTGACGTCTACCAAATTGAACTTACGCTGGCTGCATTTCAATAGTCATTCATCAAGTCCCTTTTCATGAAAGCACATTCATGTAATTTCCTACATGACAAAACTCTCCTGTTGCAGCCTGCAGTCTAACAGGGCTTGGCCTCAGTCCATCCAATCAGACCAGTGCAAATCTGTCAGGGAGGATCAGAGGAAGTCAAACCCTTTAAAGTGAGCCATGGTGTCTCGCCACGGCACTACGGCTGTGATCATTAGGGCAGCGTATTCGGGTCAAAAAGCTAATGAATGTGCATTAATAATGGACTCTATGATAGCACTCTGTATGAGGCAAAGGGCTCTTGAGACACCTGCAGCTCTTCATAAAACCATTAAGTCGTTCGTTTAGCTTTGACCAGTGCATTCCGAAAATACATTATTTACATGGACCATTAAATATGGACTTTTGTGCTCTACTATGCTATGTAGTTTATTGTTGTGATATTTTTATTCTTTTCCTGAAAGTAGCTCTAAGCAATACAAAAATTGCTTAGAGTTATGTCATGGTAATGACATGCTAGTTCATGGGTTTTGAATAAATCCACTACACAAATTGATTACTATCACAACTCAATATGTGGATTTTTTTTTTGATGAACCCATTTTACACTTTTTTGAAATTTATTAGACATTGGGCTCATATAACACATGCATTTTATGTGATTTGACCAGGAAATATGATTTTGCATAAACCCCACTTGACAAAACTACTTACGCTACTTTGCTACTTCACAAAATTTTCCCAGTTCTTCGCTCTGACTGGCGGCAAAAGCATCCGAGGCTTCCATGTTTAGTAATGTAGAGGCAACCCCTTTATCAGGAAAGAGATTTGTAGGGAAGAGGCAGGGGATTAGCCATCAAATTACTAGGCAGACAGCATCCCTGCTCGAGGTTGTGGAGCATAATCGACAAGGCTGAAGGAACAGATCCAGAACGGTTTTGGGATTACTCCAAACTCTACTCACTATCAAACATAATATGAGCTCAGTCCCATCTCTGTAGTTTGACATCTTTTTTGTAAATAGCTTGGTGCTTTGGCCTGCAGCTGAAGAAATGCTATCTGCAATTCAAAGTGTAAAGACGTTTAACTACATTTGAGCCGGTGTTCTGTCGAGTTGGTCTGCCCATCGAGATGATCTCCCTCAGCTGTTCATGATGTAATACAAACCTGCGCATGCGTTGATGGTTCCATATAACAACATGGAACCATCAACATCTCACCTCAAATTGCATTAAAAGTGACAATTGTGTCTTTATATGTTCGTATTTAAACTTTTTACACAACTTACGGACTTTATGTCCGCCATCTTTGATTACTTTGGCTGCTGTGAGAAGCGCATGCGCAGGTTTGCATTACATCATAAACAGCTGAGGGAGCTCATCTCCACGGGCAGACCAACTAGACAGAACACCAGAAACTGTACAACTTTTGACCCATTGATCAGTATACTTATTGCTACAGCATACAGTAAAGCAACACATAATTCTACATAAATTATCCCACCTGCAAATGTGAGGTGACTGCTAGACCTGATTTTCAGACAGAAAATAGGAAGATTGTATTTACTAGTGTTGCAGTCCACACAAATTAGGTCACTTTCTATCAGCTCTGAACTGACAAAGCTTTCATTGAATTGTGTAATGAAAAGTCAGCAAATAATTCTGCTTTAAAAAGACATTTTGTTTAGGTGCTCTACCATCATTACATTGTAATTTAACTAACCACTATTTCAACAAATTTGTTCCAAATAAATATACTAGTAACGCTGGTGCCTCTGCATTGCTGTCTGATAACGATGATAGAACTTGGAGAGCAGCAGAGGCTAAATTAAATTGCAGAAGCCTTGGCCACAGTCCCTTCCATTGTCACCTCTCAGCCATGGTTTAAACAGCAGGGCTCTCCACAGAGAATACCCCCCCAGACACAGGAATGTTTCATCAACACCTCGGCCCCCCAACATCCTCAAGGGCTGCAGTGATCCGACAGCCTCAGCCACACTATAAATAAATGAGACATTATAATGAAACCAAATGAATCTCCATCCATCTTCCCCCAAAACAAGGCAAGGGCCCCAGAGTTTGTCAGACAGAAGAGTAATATCCACTTTTAAGGTCGAAGAAACAAGGTGAAAAAGAAATACTAAAACACCTGCTGCTTGTATTAAATGACTGTTCATTGATTCAGCTATGCAGGCCTATGCAAATAGTTAGCGCAACAAACCTAAAATGTATCAGGAATAAATGCAAAATTAATATGCATTTTTCACTGATACATCCAGATAAGCTTTTAACATACTGCACACTCCATCAAGAGGTACTTTGTATTCTAATATGATCTTGTGTAAAGACCATTCCAAAACAGCACATTGTAAAGACACAACTTAGTCATATGCTGTTTCACACAGTGGACAGATGACAAATGAACAACCCCATAGATCAGAAAGCCTGCAATAACTAAAGAAAGCAAAGGTTCTGTATGTACACCCACTTTACTTTTGAAAAAAATGCCCTACAAATGGAGGCTGTTTGAAAGAGACTCTCAGTATGTAATGGAAAACCATGTTAAGGAAAAGAAAATGTATGTTCCCATTGAGAAAACTGGCTGTAGTGCATGATGGTTCATTCACTCGGACTAACAGTACAGGAAAGTCTCCTATGGCCAACAAGGAGGCTGATGTAATATAGGGCAAAGAGTTCAGGTTTTAAGGAAACTAAAGTCCTCAGACATTTTCAGTAACAGTTCAGATAGTTTTCAAAAATAACTCTTATCTAAAATGATCTCATGTCAGAGCTCTGAGGTGTGTGTAGATGCAGACAAAAGCAAAAGCAAAGGTTATTTCATCAAATGTGCTGCGTGCTTGTAGTTTCAAGAGGAAAAGCTTTCTTGTCAAAATATTGATGATTTTAGTGGTAAAAGGGAGATTTCTCTAAACCTTTTCTTCAGCAGCTGTCACTATGAATGAGGGGGAGTCAGAGGAGAAGAGGTGTCAGAACAGGGAGAGAGCGTGCCAATCACAAAACTAACATCAGGCAGAGGGCCCACTGATTGACATTGCACAGAGCAGGGTCCCATCGCCACCTCTCGCCCAGCGCTGCATAAACATGTTATTTGGTAAAGAACAGGAGATTGACAATTACGCCTTGTCATCATAAAACACTTTTGACCTTGTCAACAACACAGCTGACACCAGACAAATGAAAAATATTCCCATCGCTGACATTTTTAAGATAAGATGAGATTTGCTTTATTTATCTCACATGGGAGGAATCTACACTTTACACATTTAATTCCAAGAGCCGATCATAAACAAAGCTATTTGGCGGCTTTTCAACAGTGTGATGAAGTTTAGTGACCCAACTGGAGCGGGTAGTGAGACTATGGTACATACAGTAAGCAGGAGAAACAAATGTCTTTCTCTGACACCAGCGCCTTCACAGTCATTGATCTGTGATTGTAAGCAACTGCTTTCATGTCCCAACTGGGACAAGAGTGATTAAGCAAATCCATCATGCGTTAACAGGCCATTACACGTCATCCAATTCACCCATGATGAGAAATCAAGCTCTATGGAAAAATCTATATGCTCAGGCCATAATTACTTTGGAGAAATCCGGAAGGGAGGAGATTGAGTGATTGACTGCAGCAAAAACTGTTTTCTACAGGAGGAAAGGCTGGAGGCGAGGCGACCTCTAACTAACGGATATTTTGTATATTTGCTGCAATCTAATAAGGCCCAAATGGACACTGCTGCTTCCTCGGGTCACTTCCTGGACATGTCTTAATGTGTCTCTGGGACATTAGCAGTGGCAGAGTGTCTGTTGTGAATGAGGAATGTCGGGTCGATGGCCTGCATGTCGGAGGTGAGGCCAAGCCACCTGAAGGTCAACCAAAGGGAACTTAGGTTGTTTAAAACAGGGACTCCAGTCGCACTTTCTGTCCTGTTTGTTGAGGCTCCTGAGCAGCTGAGAGGGCCTTTTAGCAGCAGTAGTCCAGTACTTAAGTCCAGCTTAGGTTTCGCCCCAAGGTCACCCCTATAAATCATCTTCACTCCCACTTCATCATGAAGAACAGAGGTCCACAGGATCACAGTGCTAAATCAACAAAATAATCCAGGACTCCATGTAAATTGTGAATGGTAGTCTCAGTTTCCACAGGTCGAACAATTTCTCATAATAAAAGCACCCCAAAAACCAGTTCAGTCAGGTCTGCACTCCAAGTTTCCAAAAGTAATGCAGCTTTAAACAAAATTTAGCAACATTGCATTTCTCCCACAGACAACAGTTCCTTTTGTTGAGTAACAAACCCATTGTGCAACAATAGCAACTTTTATTATGACCTATAAGACACAAGCAAGTTTCAAAGCTCAACTTTAACACTTTTTATTGCGCTCTTAAAAGAACATAATACATAATGTCAAAAAATAGAGATATGGGGGACATTTCCATTTTGAGACATGTGTTGAACTAAGTTAATCTATCTTTTTTAATTATGCTTACTTCATTTTGCAAGCAAGACTTCAGAGGAGCTTGTGAATGGATAATAATTCGTGACTTTTAAAGTTCACCACAATTATCTGGGATTTCAAAGCTGTGCCGTGTCTACTCCTAACTGAAATTCTTGTTTCTGAAACGTTAGCCACCAGATTGCCCAGGGAGATAGAGACAACTGGAAAAACAGGTTGCTTTGGCCACGGCGAAGGGCTAATGCGGTATAGCAGCATGGCGCCTCACCTTAGCAGCGGTAGCTAGGGGACATTCTATGGCCCTTCTATTCAAAGTGCTCTGAATAAGGAAGGGGAGGGCTTGCACCAGACAGGGCAATTTGCCAGAGAGCCAGCCAATAGAGCTAAGCCAAGACGAGGTTAACTATTGTTTTGGCTTAACAAGCAAGAGTGAGCAAGGACAAAAGGGAAAGCGGACAAAAGAATCGTAAGAAAATACCTGACCATTGAAGTGTAGCACATCAACTTATTTGGTAACTTTTGTGGGAAGAGTCAATTTGTTAAGGTATGTTTTGAATGAGTCCAAGTCCCATTTGAGTTTGAAGAGAGATCAAGTTTGAGGAAACAGTCAACTTTGTAAATGATTGTCTGCTGATAGAAAGAAGGTTCCCTGTCTCAGATTTGAATAATTTCCTGTTATTACATGTTTTGGGAATCCATCAGTTAAGAAATATCATAGATTAATATGCTATAATATGGTTTAAAATGTAAAATAGAAAGCATAATAAATTAGTACTAACCCTAACCCTAACATTTTTAATAAATCCATCTTTAATCTCTCAAAGGTGAATTAGAGAGATTTTTAAGTTAAGTGACTGCTCAGGAAAATGACCAAAAGGTAAACTG
This sequence comes from Knipowitschia caucasica, assembly GCA_964034765.1. Classification (NCBI taxonomy): domain Eukaryota; kingdom Metazoa; phylum Chordata; class Actinopteri; order Gobiiformes; family Gobiidae; genus Knipowitschia; species Knipowitschia caucasica. The sequence goes on from OZ035836.1 coordinate 26,082,725, forward strand.
TGTTATGATTAGCAACTTACACTTACAAATTTAAGAAACTAGTAGAAGTTGTTACCACCCTCGTATGAAATAAAATAACATGTCATGAACCGCATTCTTTTCTTTAAAGAAATACTAGGAAGATGGCGCCAGTACAAGTTTAAAAAGTTTACTTTGAAAAATGCACCTGTGCTGTTGAGTTGCATGGTGGACACTATTGAGACACTGAAGTTGTATTGTAGCAGTGTAGACTTTGCACTTACCAATGCATGTCAATTAGCTCCACTCAAGAACAAATCCTCCTTTTATTCCACTTTATTCCAAAGTCGGACAATCCAATCCTTTAACAGAAAATCCAGACGTATCCACAGAAATCCTTGAAGCAAAATGCAACAAAAAAACAAAAAAATAAAACCACACCAGCGTTGTCTGAGCTCTCCTCTGTGTTTGTTAGTTGGTACACTAACCAGCTTGTGAATTAAAAAAGCGTAGTCTCCGCGACCAACACGTCCCAAGCTGCGTCTGAGGAGCGCAGCGGCTTATGGAGAGGTCCTTCCCTGTCTGCGCTGGTTCCCACACTGAGCGGCACTACTGGGGATGGCCTGGGAGAAGCCAACCCCCGCGTGATGTCAGAGGTGTAGGATTTCACCAGAGGGGGGGCAGCGGAGCAGGGAGGAGGGAGCGAAGAGGGCCTTACCTTTTGAACTTTGACCAATCACAGACTATTCTCAGAGCTCACCTGAATGTAGAAAGACAGGGCAGAAAAAAAACGAGTACACGTGATGGGTGTTCTACTGGAGGCTTAGCAAATCCATTATGTGCTATCTGTGTGCTGTTTGTTCAACTCAAGAATGTGGAGCTAAGTAGAAGTTGGTGAGAAGAGGGACTAAACTGGAGACGGTGACTTTGTTGTTGACGTCAGCAATGGCCACAAAGATAAATCCATTGATGAACATGTATAATAATAACATTTCTGATGCCATTTGATAATCGGATCTGTAAATGCAAATGCAAATGAAAAAGTCTAGCATCATAGCTTTTCGTTATGTTTCATAAATACATGTTGTTTGTCCCAACAGAAAGAGTCTTGTTTCAGTAACATATCAGACCACAAAAGGCTGTCTTAATCTTTCTTGGAAACATTTTATCTTTTACATACAGAGAACTGATTGGCTGAGTGGGGTGCTCTGTTGTTCACTGAAAAAGCTGATCTAAAGATGTGACCAAAGCCAAAAATGCATGCGTGTGAAGAGTAGAAATAACCTTTACTTCTATAGAGTTAGATTAACTAGTTACATGGAATTTAATACATATATAGTCATTCATTTATTGTGGTTTCAAAGTTTGATAGTCCATAATAATAATAATATTAGTTTTATAAAATGCTTTTCTGGACACTCAAAGACGCTTCATATGTCATTGTTATAGCTTCATAAACTGCTAATTAACAAATCTTGAATTAAGATATAATTAATTATCTTAATAATATTCATTAAAATCAAATTAGAGGATTTTTACATTACAAAAATACAACATGGAACATCTCTATACCATTAAGGACATATACCATACATTTACATATTAAATACTTGCTGCACCACACTGGAATTAATCCCCTGGCTTAAGCAATGTTTACCATCTGGGTAAAGAAATAATTTACTTTTGAAATAAACTTCTGAGAGCAACACAATCCACAATTAAAAATGTTAATTACGTTTAAGGAACATTATCAGGGCCCAAGGGACTCCCACTAATACAGTATGGAATCACAAAGCAGTAAGTCACATGCAAATATCCCGCAATCCTCCTTCTTCAAACGAGTAGAGTTTTGAGTTTAGAGGCGCGCAAACACACACAAACTCCGACACAATGGTTTTCCCAGTCCCCGCGGTCAGACTCTGCTAGCCACGGAGCTAATCATCCACAACAGATGTTCAGAAATGTTCACTCGGATTTATGATGCCGCTCAGAGGAACAGCCAAGTCAGCCCCTGGTGCACTTTTCTCCTCCACAAGGACAAGGGGATAGCACATAGACAGAGCGGAGCAGAGAAGCGTGATGCAGAACCGTTTAAGCATAACCTTTCCTGCTTTGCACAACACCAAAAAGAAAAAAAACTCAAAAAGATTCACAGTTCGACAGAGAGACGCAATCGATCACAAGGTGCGGTGCCCAAGGGACAGGTTTCCTCGTTTATCCGGATATTTATGCGTGACCGTAGGGCCATTTGTCCAGATACACCTTAGTAGTGCTGCTTCCCACCACCACTAGTTTTCCTTAATTATATTTATGCTGTCCACTGTAGAGATTTATGAACAAAACATAGACGAGTTAAATCTCATGCAAAAGGCTGAGTCGTCCTCCAAGAAATCTGGCTACGATTCAAAAGTAATGGAAAGAGCTACATCAACCCTGTCTTTCTTGGAAGTCTCATCTTCTGTGATTTAAAAAGACAATAATGCACACAGAGGACACAATAAAGTAGCCTAAACTAGGCTTAAACCCTGGTAAAATGGACTGTCAGAACAGAAATTGAAAAGAAAACCAAAGTGCAATTTGCACATTGCCTGAATAAAATTGAAAATGTGAAAAGCTTTGCATGCTTGTTCTGCCACTCACTCAAGTACAAGTTGTATTTAGGGCATTTTGACCATGATTGAATTGGAATAGTTCAATTTAAAGTGGATGGGAGCAGACAATACAGTGGAAGTGGAACCATGCAAGTAATAGTCAACGATATAAACTATTTTTGTGCAATATTCTAACATTAACATAAAATCATTTGAAAGGTCAGACAAAAATATTATGCGGAACAATGGGCCAAGATTAGTTGGCATTTGAGGTTGATAAATATTTAATAAATGGATCTTTATTTAACTTCAAGCCATACTTTTTTCAATTTTTCCCATCATTTGTGCATCTCTTTAGCTACAGTCGCTTTTTGTTCCATAAATGCAATACATTTCCAGTCAAATGGGCTTGCCAGGCTTTGAGCAGAGAGCAGCGTCAAGTCATAGTTATTACATTGACCGTTCTCCTCAGTCTCTGATCGGGCTGAGGCTACAGGCAGACAAAGGTTTGAATCACTGCACATTATACACAGAGTTATGCGTATAGACAAAGTGTTAATAATTAAATTATACATAACATCTATTGCATCATATGTTTGTGTGCACTCAAAGGGAAAATCAGCTTTCAGGAATGATAATGTTATTGCTTTGTGTGAGCTCCATAAATCAAATAGGCCTGGGTTTCTTTAACAGTGGGTTACAAAACAAGTGGAAAACCAACACTGAGCTTTTTACATACCATTATTATAAGATCTGTCTCAAAGAGCTAGATGCGTCATGTGCTCAAAATGGCAAACTGCGTTCTCGATTCCTTTTGTCGTTAACAATAGGAGACAGTGCAATTTAACTGCAGGCTCTAGAACTGCCTGCCACACAGCTTGAGCGAGAAATGCCATCGTTTCATCTTCAACTTCTGGTATTGTACAAATGAGATTTAGGTCATCCAATTTATAAAGCAAATATATAGAGATTCCAGCAACGATATTACTAAACTCCATTGCATTAAGGATTAGCCAACCACAATGAGTCACGAGTCAATGTGCTGATCCCAAAACATGCACATAAAGCTCAGGAATGCCTGACCACGATCACGACTCGCAAGAAGAATTCCAAAGTTCTATACTATGGTCGTCCTCTGCTGCTGACAGGTTAACCAGTAGTAATGAAGGACAGTCAAATAAGCTATATACTCAATGATGAATTCTGATTCTGGTGGTGAACAGTGCTGTCTGTAAATATATAATCCATTTGTCCTCTGCATTAATCATTGTGGTTAAGACTCATTTCATATTGTTAAATTAGAACAACTTAGAGCTGACACAGCTGGGGTTTCAATCATGTGGTCCTTGGAAAGCCAACTAAGTAAAGACACGGCAAACGAAAAGTCATATTTTATCTGGATCAGAGGGTCAAAGGGAATGGCATTCAATATAAAATATATAAATGGGGAAGAAAGGATTTGCTGAATTGCTGCCATGATACTAAACCATCTTCAGAAATATCACCAGCATTAAGTGCAAACGAAAATCTAATTGTTTAAGAAAAGCCTTAACTTAGCTATGAATTTCTGCAATCCAATTATTACACCCACTCACATTTGAGGAAAGCTGAAAAACTATTTTAGTGGGAGTATTCGCAGCGTGTGCCAGCTGAAATGTCACTTCAGATCAGAATGCTGAACGTTGCTTAGTGGTAAGAGGCAAAAGAACAGTTTTATTGCAGCGAAGAGGAGGAGACTTCATTAATTGGGAAACTGCGGAACTATAGAGTCTGCCTATTGCACCACATGACTCATCCCTGCACTGTCTTATATCAATTTTAAAGAAACAGAATTGGACTTGCAATAACCTCAAGGCAAAGACAAGTTTTAAGACTTAACTTCCCCCACACTTAAGGCTTGAAAAGACTTAGACACACCCCCTGCTAAGGCGAACAATTTATAAGCCGACGACAGCGACCATCCCCCACCTGTTTCAATATACTTTGAAAAGATCATCAAGGCAGAGTTGAAGTTGTAATTTATGAATGTTCTTCAGTATACTGTAATGACACACAGAAGACAGAAAAAGATTATCAAAAACTTGAAATACAATCTTCTAGACTGGACCATAACAGACAGAGGAATTAGTAGAGAAGTAGCTTTATTTTTTTATTTTTTTTAAAAAAAGGTGTGAATGGAACTCCACTGATATTGCTGAACAGGTGGGTCCAAATTCTTGTCTCTATGGCTATACAGAGTTTAGGTCCATAGAGACAAGAGTGTGGTAAACTCTGCAATGCTCATGGTTTCTCTCTTGTCCAATGTGACTTATTAAGGGCAACATATTAGTGCACACTACTGCATTTCACTGTTGCCTGGGTTAAAATGTAGGACCAGTTAGAGCGCACCTTTGACAAATATAGGTCCTCCACAGAACAAATATAGGTCCTCCACAGAGCTTAGGTTCAGAAGCTCCTCCTTGCTAATGAAAAAAACCAAAATGGCATGCTGTTGAAGACTGGGGCTGGGTTTCTTTCAGAGTGTGTTGATATGATAACGATACAGGGGACTTTTAAATCGATATAATATATTTTTCAAATAATTCAACACGATTCAGTACAAAATACTCAAAATAAAACGTTGGTGCGTTCATCTTCCATTTACTAATGATTGATTGCTGAAAAATCTTCTGTCCTCTGTAACTCTTTGACTATTACACAATATTAAAATAAACAAATATTCAGAAAAATATGAATTACTAAATAAAGAACGTATCAATATTTATGTCCAAATTGATTTTTTAGCATACCCGTATTGACGACACCTTTTTTTTTTGGGTGACTTGTGTATGCTCTGGACTTAAGAATGCTTTAAGTCCAAAGATTGAATTGGCCTGTTGCTAACCCTAACCCAGTCGGAGCGAGACAAAAGCCCTGACTTCCTCTGTGTTAGCATGGGGCAAAACAGCGGAGGTTATCAGCAGGTTAAAACACTGGGATTGGGCTAAACAACTAGCCTAGCAGTATCTCTTCTCATCATCAGATAGGAAACTGTGCTCGCTGCCAGAGGGAGACGGCGGAATCACAGCAACCTGAAGAGTTTTATCAATACGACTGTCTGCAGCATCTACAAAGTCTGCCCAAACATTTTAACAAGGTGCGCTCTGCAACTGAGGAAAGAAGTTTCACGGGTCAGCAGGCACCCGCATGACTTCAGTAATGAATAAACAAACATCTAAAAATACCTGGATGATAAAGAGTTTTAAGAAAAGTTACTCTTTAATGCAGCCAGTTCTACTGGGGGGGAAAAAAGGTATGCCATAAAACAGGAGGGATTAATGGGGAGGAAAACGGCTGTCCATACTCGCTTGTTATGGGGATGTGAAAATGCAAGTCAGCAAGATACAGTTAATGGAGCGAAGGGCTTTTACAAAGGCCAAAGTTCAAAAAAGATGATGTCAGGGATGAATTTAATGCTACATGATGGGAGTGATATGATCGATCACATTTAACTCTATATAGGTGCGTAAAGATTTGTGAGACAGTTTTGCCATTTCAGTTTTGTTTAAAAAATGCTTAGTTGTAGGAAACGGTGCACATTACAACCATTAGCGAAAGGGGAGACACAGTTAAAAGAGGTTTTGAGTCAATATAGTCGAGAGGAATCCATTACCTGTCTGAGTAATACTTTCTCTATATTTTCATGATTTGTTGTTTCATTCAAATACACTAAAAGCCTGAACTACATTCAGAAACGTTTGCTGGGGTAATACTTTTCAGAAGACAGTTTCTGAAATGTCTACTGATATAATGTTGGGTTGGTGTTTATCAGGGTTTTGTGTAGCGGGGGGCGTGGCTGGATTTTGGCATTCACACCCTGTCCTTAGTACTCTGGTTCAGACTCCACTTCTGGAGAATAATCTGCCACATTATTCCATGCCAGTTAGTGAACTCTGGCAGCTCGTGGGTTTTTTGAGCGACTTTTATTTGGTATTTCTTGCATTCTTTGTCCGGCGTTCAAGTCCTAACATCTAGCCTGCCAGCCAGTTCTCTGTCTCCACTGCCTGCTTGACTTGTTTTTTTTTTGTACATGAAATCGCTTTTTGATGGTGAATCCAACCATGTCTCTGTCTCTGATATGGGGTCCAACAAACCACCGAAACACACGACACACTGTGAACAATTTCAATACATTGTTCATTACATTTGTTGTGTGTATTTGGTGCTGCTTTCATTTTGATGTGTCTTTCTTGTGTGCATGTAAAGCACTCAGGGCAGCTGTTGTTATAAATGTGCTATACAAATAATGTTAACAGTGACATATCAGACATACAACAGTTTTAATGGAAGTGAAGGTAGGATTAAAAACATGTAACTAAACACTCTGAGTGTGAGTTCTTATTATCTCAAACATGTGGAAGAGTGGCATGGCATTCAAAACAAAAAGGGTATTGAGAGTTTGGATTTGTATGGCTGAGGAATGATCTGTTTAGTATGCAGTCTCTGTTACCGAAACTGCCATCCGTCAACAAACTATGATCTTACAACTCATTAAGCCAGGGGTTCTCAAACATTTCACTCATGGAACCCCATAATACTACTGAAATCAACTCGCAACCTCAGTTTACAGAAGTAATTATTTTAGGTGTCAAAACATGCTAAATCACTTGAAGTGTTGTGCTTTGAATAATTTATGTTGACCCAATTTCATTTAAACTGCATGTTTTGTGCCGACTAATTGGTAAAATGCAAAGAAAAGCTTTCGCCCCTCAAACGATTTTCAGAAAGAAAAAAATAGCCGAGCGTTTTGTGCTGTTCATTTGAAAATTACATTTGTGGTATTGAGGTTTTGATTAGGCCATATAGTCTTGTGCCAGTCGGAGTACAATTCAAATCAAACCTCATCAAACAATGCAAATGTGCCCTAGATACCTTAAATAAGCTAATATTCAATGGTTGACAAATGGAAAACTATACACTTATTATTGGCTTCAACAAAACAAAAACATCAATTATCAATGTATTGTTATATATTGAGCAGCTTTTACAAACTTAGCCTTTTTGGTTTTGGCATTATGTCTAAAAGTAAAATGAAATAAATAATCTGTTCAAGTTTATTTTCTATAATCTATGACTGGGACGTCCTTTTATTGGACGGTTTTAGAATCAATCGGCCCCATACCAGATCCTTTTGCATAACACGTACTGTATTTCCAAATGTGAAGTCTCGCCAGTCAGGCAATAAATATAGTTTTTTTTTTTTCATCATGGAAAATTAACAGAACTACACTTGCTCAACTTTAAAACTGTCCATATATCAGATTTATGCTTTCATTTCCTGCACTAAATTTGGCCCTGCATATGTGCGATCTTGACAAAGGGACAATATTGGCAGCGTGCCGGTGTTGAAAAAAGTGCTGACCTGCGTCGTAAACATGGAGCTGTGAAAGTCAGTGTGCTGCTGCTGATGGGCACTGGCTCTAGCCTGGTGTCATAATGTCCAAGCACACAGCTGGGCCACACCTGTTCGCCCCCAGTCACCAAACTAATTCACAATATACACAGCCCTGGATATAGTATACTGACGCTAAAGCTGTCTGCTTGCTAATTCATCCACAGATTATGAGAATTCTGTCATCGCAGTAATACATTAAGATTGAGCAAAGCATCAAACAAAGGCCAGGCAAAGCATTCAGACAGAACATGACCTTGTGATCCAAAGACATGGTAAAATACATATGGAAACCATAGATAAGCATGGAGCCATGTGGGATGCATTAGGCCAATAATAAATAAAAATAAACTAAGTTAGAGCTTCATGAGATAAACCAAAATCCAAAAAAAGTCTTGCAGGTTATTATTCATAAGTGTTTGCTAAAGTTAGAGACAACATTGATAAGATTCTTCTTTTGAAATTACATTCCTATACCTGACCAGATCAATTAGAGAATGCAATTTATGCAAAATGCCAAACATTGACATAAAGAGTTTCTCTCTTGTGATGCGGCTTGTTTACGCTGTCTTTAGGCAATGTATTGACCCTCATGTGACATGTGTGTAGTTTTACAACCTGTTTATGTAAGTAACAGCCAATAAAACAGTTTGGTTTTGTTGCGGTCTAAATTACCACAATAATTGGTTGTAGTGTTAACACTCCACACGCTTCAGCAAAAAGACATGTCGCAAGGCAGAATAAAAAGCAAGTTGTTTAAACCCACCAGCAACCTGGGCTTTGATGACAAAAAACCTGTGTTTTTTCTCAGTGGAAATGACCCTAGAGACTGAATACTCTCAAAACCCAAGGGCACCACATCGAAGAGTGGATATTTCTTGGGACAGTGTTGAGATAAGACCAGGTTGGTTTGCTGTGAGAGAGGGGAGCTGGTGGCACATGGCGGCTAGAGGTGTGAAGACGACAAGGGCAGTGGGATAGCTCGCGCACATAAACACTGATAAGATTGGCCCATGTGTGTATTGACCTTGAGCCAGTGGACGTGCCTGTACGTGCAGTTACGTCCGCCGCATGGGAGAGTGAGCATGTGTGCGGGAGACAGAGTGACCGGCAGAACATGTGTTAGCGAGAGGGGGGTCCTTAAAGGCTGACATGTTTAACACAGGCCAAGGGAGACCGAAGAGAATGCAATGATAGACTTCAAGGTGTTTTGTTTAGGTGCCTAGTAATAAACCATCTCAGGCCTAGATAATAAAATAGTATTTGGTTCAGTGTTAGACTACGTTAGCAATTTAAGATTGAAGAAAAAAAAGATTTGGGACTGATTTGTTTCGCACATTTTTATTTTTTCTGATACTTCCAATTTCTGATTCTTATTTTCCTTAGATCTTGAGTTTGGTTAAATGAATTCATGTCATATTGAGAGAGCTTGTATCAGATCCCTTTTTATTTCCTATCAAGGCACAGAACTTTAATCAACTACTAAATTCTTTACAGAAAAAACAGATTGTGGGTATAGTCTACATGAACATGCTGATTTTGTGATAAACCATAGCTTCTTGCTTTGCAAGCTGTCTGCTTACAGCTCCGCAGAAGATTTAATGAAGAACAGTCTTGCTGAGAGACAGCAGTCTGTTCTTTATAATGGCTGCATTGTAAACACACAAACACTATCCTGTGGTATTCCAAGTTGTCTTGGGGCCCTTCATAGAATTTTGTGAATGAGATGCATGTTTTAAATGTGACTGAGATCATTATTAACCAGGAAGTTCAAATGGAATTCAGAAGATCTTTATCTTTGTCTGGACATTCATTCACATTTATGGACATTGGTCATAAATGTTTGTTTTTATTCTTATTATTGTTGAGGCATCAACAATTTTGTAGTTTATGTACAAGATCAAATGCTATAGTATTTTCAAGTATCAAAACAATATACATCTTAAATTTATGTCATGATCATGTCTCTGTGATCGCTCTCTTTAAATCAGCATCATTAAATATGAACTACAGTACAGGAAAATAAGTAAAAATCGAATGCCCTATATCTCAATCCAATGACTGACATTAAGCAGGTGAGAGGTTAAATTGTTGGGTGTAGAAATCAATTCCACTTCACGGACTTCCCATATTAAGACTGTTTACAGAAATGAGCAGGGACATCATCAAATATAAGATGATTTGCATATTTGTTATAAGCATATTATTCACTCACTTAATTGTATTCACAAATTTAGACTTTTGCTCTAAAACAATCTTAGAAAACAACAACTGATCCAGCCCACCTTCCAGCACTGCAATGCTCTTTAGGACCAGTGTGAGTGCCATGCATGACAAACTTTAATGGTTAACTGTTGAGGACAGATTGGCCTGTAGTCAGATTCTAATGTATTACAAAAGCCAAGGGGACTGTTTGCACAGTCGGCCATCCAGTGATCAGCATGGGTTTAATACAAGGCACACAACACAGGGTCATTTCACTCTTCCACTGGCCGGGCCAAATGCCCTAAAATGAACTCACAGTATGTACACAGCCATAGTGCTGTCAAAGACACTCCCCAGAAACCTGTTTCATCAACGTTGTTTACGTTTGAAACAGCTTTCAAATAGGTTGGTAAAGCACACGTTTTATTGTTTTAATGAAATGTATTGTTTGGACCCCAGGGGAAAAAAATATAGTTTGGAAATAGTAATTTCTGAAAATAATAATAGGATCCTAAATCCTATTAAATCCTAAAAAGGTTTGATTTGTTGTGTCTTTGTCACATGTTCTTAAAGGACAACTCACCCTCAAATCCACTTTTTTTTGATGATAAACGATTTAAATGAGTGTCCAATAGTGTTGTCTACCTATCCTGGTCATAGTTTTTTCACTTTGGTGCAAATTAGTTGAAAGTTAAACTTTCTGCCTAAAAGCGTCTGTGAGGCGCCATCTGCTGGCGACCTGTATTACTACATTTGAATTTGAAACACACACACACACACACACACACACACTCACACACACACACACACACACACACACACACACACACACACACACACACACACACACACACATATACACAAGTATAAAGTCATATCAGGTAAAATAGGTAAAACAATAAAAAGAAATGGGGCTGGGAGCAGATGTAACCGGCTGAAGAAGCGTCATCCAAGGAGCCATCTGCACCAGGAGCAGAGAGCCGGCTGCAGCCACAGGCAACGACACAGGACCCAGAGGAGAGAGGGGCCCCAGACCCCACCAGGCCCAGGACTCAGACCCCATAGGACCCAGAGGAGAGAGGAGGCCCCAGACCCCCACCGGATCCAAGAGCCAGTCCCCCGACGAGCCACAGCAGACCCCAGCTCTCAGTGCAGAGGGCTCCTCCAGAGGAAACACTGGGGACACTAAAACAATACAATAATACAATAGAAAGTAGAACAATAGAATGTGAAAATATAAGAAGGCCCAAGACCATTAAGACATTTAAAGACCATTAAAAGAACCTTAAAATCGATCCTGAAACACACGGGGAGCCAATGCAGCGATTTTTAAAACCGGTGTAATGTGGTCCCGCCCCCTGGTCTTAGTCAGGACACGTGCGGCCGAGTTTTGAAGTAATTGTAAACCTGAAATGATCTTTTTGGGAAGACCAGAGAGCAGGGCATTACAGTAGTCAATGCGACTGGTGATAAAAGCATGCATCAGCGTCTCCGTGTTGGCCCGAGAGAGAATGGGGCGGACTCTGGCGATGTTCTTTAAATGATAAAAAACCTATTTTTGTGATGTTCTTGATGTGAGGAATAAAAGTCAGCTCAGATGTCAAAGATTACGCCCAGGTTTTTCACTTGTGATGATGGATTAAAAGAGTGTGATTGGAGTTTCGGTAAAAGTTTCTCTCTCTGGGCCTCAGGACCGATGACTAAAACCTCAGTTTTGTCCTGGTTGAGCTGGAGAAACCCTGGGGCACACCAAAGGACTGGACCTAAAATGGAACCCTGTGATTTTATGGACCTGAGAGGAGCAGGTATCCAAACTTACCATGAAGGATCTGTCTGTTAAATAAGAAGTGAACCATTTGTGGACAGCACCAGAGAGGCCGAGGTGTTTCAGGCGGGATAAAAGAATGGTGTGGTCTACTGTATCAAAGGCAGCGCTTAGATCCAGTAGAACCAACACGGTCACCTTTTTAGAATCATAATTTAGTCTAAAATCATTTAAAATCTTTAAAAGAGCAGTCTCTGTGCTGTGGTTCACCCTAAATCCTGATTGAAATTTCTCTAAAATTTGCTGCTGATCTAAAAAGGCATTGAGCTGGGTAAAAACAAGTTTTTCTAAAATTTTGCTTAAAAATGGTAAGTTGGATACCGGTCTGTAGTTGTTAAAATCATTAAAATCCAAATTGCTCTTCTTCAGAAGGGGCCTCACCACAGCCGCTTTGAAGGCTGCAGGAAAGACCCCAGTCTGAAGAGAGCAATTCATCAGGTTTAAAAGCTCCTCTCTAAAAGATTCATAAAATGACTTAAAAAATGGAGTGGGGACTGGATCTAAAAGACATGTGGTGGGCCTCACTGAGGAGAAAACTTTATCAAGCATCTCAGCATCAACCAGGACAAAACTGTCCAGTGTTTCCTCTGGTGAAGACAAACAATCAGATGTGTTAAAAACAGTTGTGCGGTTGGATAAAATGTTACATCTGATTGTATTTATCTTCCCCATGAAGTGGACTGCAAAATCCTCACAGAGGGAGTCTGTGGGGGTTAAAAGAGACATGCTAAAATTAGGGTTTAAAATGGTGTCGATGGTTGAAAAGAGGATTTTTGGATTATTTTTGTTCTGGCTGATTAGTTTTGCAAAGTAATTGTTCCTGTTTTTCCTGATTGTGTTGTTGTAAATTTGCTGTCGGTTTTTATATATTTCGTGATTGATTGTCGTTTTATTTTTTCTCCATCTTCGCTCTGCCACCCTGCACTGTCTTTTCATACTCCTTGCTTCCTCATTTTTCCAAGGGGCTATAGATTTTTGTTGAATGCTTACAATTTTTAATGGAGCAACCTGATCCAGTGTAGTTCTTAGTCTACTGTTAAAATCATCTGCTATAAAATCACAGGGGGCAGGTAAAACCAACTGAGGAGTGTTATTTAGAATGTCCATAAAATTTGCAGCCACTTCAGGGGTTAGACGTCGTTTCTTCACAGTTCTCACAGAGTTCTCACAGAGGTCTCCTGTTGTTGTTAAGGTTGTTACAAGTTTTTGCCTTGTCAAAATGAATGCTACATTCATTTTGCAGCCTGTCAGCCTTGACAACGATACAAGTTAATTCTTTTTGCCGATGATTCTAAACATCACCACCTCATCTATCTCTATGCAACAAGCTATATGCAAGAGTGGCCTTCAACTAATCCAACAGTAGTCACAGTCTAGCAATGTAAGAGGAAATGATGACAGCATGTGTGCTATACGTCCGCTGAAATACACACAGTATAATCACAACTTCCATAGTGTGTCCTTGTTTTTCATAGCAAGTCATATGAAGGAACAAATAGAATGACTGTGAATAGGTAGCAAGTTACAGAAAATTGTTACAATTGACTTACACAACACTTACAATACGGACATTTTCTATTTGAACCAACATTCTCTGTTTGGGAGAAGCTTGTGATGAATAGTTGATGGAACATATTCTCATTTTAGCTGCCATTACAGCGCGGCATAAAACAACATGACATCATTAGAAGAGCCCTTGTCAAAGGTCAATGGGAGTACCAATGAAATATGACATTTCGATGGGGAACATGAGACACTGAGACGCAAAATAATTACAAAACATCTTAAACAAAGGAGATAGGGTGTAATAATCAACAGGCCTGGGGGATTTGGGACAAACAAAGCACCTGCAGTGAACAAGAGACCATTTAGAAATAAAATAAAAATAAATACAAAAAAATACCACTACAACAAGCTCATGAGAGCACTTAAGAAGAATGAAACTAGGTCATTGAGTTAAAAGTAATTAAATCAATAAAATGCATTTCACTATGTTAGATTTGACCCAAACAAGCATACACATGGTAAATAGTGACATACAATTGGCTGTGGAACTAAATATTTGAGGCCTAACATATTCAACTTTTAAATGTGGGGTTTCTCGTCATTACACTGTGCTTGTGACAACAGGCGGGGCGGGGAAGAGGAGAACAGCGAGGCATGCCGGCGAATGCATGAGACAAATCATTTTTATCTTGGAGCCCAGCGGGTATTGACAAACCAGGGATGCATTTAGATAGCCCAATTAAAACGGGCAAAATGAAGCCAACATTGAGGCATTTTACAGCAGCATAGCCCCACTCTGCCCTCTGGCCCCTGTGCTCCCCACGCCTCTCCAGAGACCTTGCATGCTGCTAGGGCCCAGGGGTGGCAAGAACAGAGGCTTTAGGATGAAAGACGTAAGATGATGTAATGTTGTTTTGTTGTCTCACTGGAGTGGCTGCGATTGTGGACTAGCGCACGGTATGGCCAGATCAATGACTAATTAGGAGGCAGGAAAGATTCAAAAACAGGTGAGGAATGAAATCTGTAAACCCACAAGGTTTATGATTTTTAGCTTTTTCAATATAAAACAAATATTCCCACACACCTTCTCACTTTCTTGTATCACATGTATCACTAAGCAACATTTGGGCATCAAAGACAATTGTTTTAAGGAATTATCACATCAATGGTAAGGAATATTATCCTAAACATTGTGAAATCCAAACAGTTGTACACGTATAAAGTAAACATACATATGAATTCTTAAAATGTAAAAACTTTCAAGGATTATGTACGCTTGACAAAACTTCAGCGATAAAATTCGGGTTTCTAATGCAGCTACTGTATATGAGTAAAGCCACCACTATATCCCAACGGAATTTTTTTAGTTGGACAATCACAGTTTTGAGAGCTAACAACTATGACATACTCCCAACACTGTTCCAGACTAAAGACGTCCCCAATGGGCAACTAACTGGAGGTACATGGCTGGGTCATCAGCAGCCTGCAAGACATCAGATTTGATGCAACATTGTGAAACCTCAAAGGATGTATCTGCAATCGATGCTAGCTGCATTTGTGTTGCAGTGTCTAAGCAAGTGATCTTCAATGTCACCTACAACTTGTGCTATCACAAATATGCTTTAGATCACCCTGCTCCAATTATTGGACCTCTGCTTGTCGGTTTTGGTAAATGACTCGTCCATTGAGATTTCCACCAGATGCCTTTTTGGGAACATCGCTTCAGACATGCAAAAAATAGCTTTTGCAGATAGGAGTAACCTAAGCTTCACCTTCTTTGTAGGTAAGCATCAACAGCTTTTCAATCAACAAAATGGAAGTGTGGACAAATAGCAATGTCATAGTGTGCTGGGACCAGCTGCCTCAGAGTGTTACATTTCACAAGCTGCTGTTAACAGATCTGCAAAGATTGAAGTTGGGTCTACATTGCATTCTGTTTTGGTGTGGCTATTGTCAGGAGAAATTGATACCAAGGCATCTTTTAGGATTTTGCCTGATGACTTGAAACCATGCTTTTAGTCCATGTCTAAAATAGAAAGAGCAACTGTGGTATTTGTGAGAAGCTGTAAACAGAAGTCTATCATTTAACATGAGTCTTGAAATCTTACCAGAGAGCATTTAGATGACAAAAGGATAAGTGTTTTTTTGTGTCTTGAGGGAGGTTGCTTGCAGTATGTATTCAGATGGAGAATAGGACATTTTAGTCAGTTCTTGTGTCATCTATTAGTGAAGCACAGACCAATTATGAATGGAGTTGCTGTAAAATCAAAACTAATTGACATCGAAAGGTTGTGCTTCAATATGATTATTATAGCACAGAAAGGCAAGATTGATAGAGTTATGTAAACGCATCAGAAGCATAAATCTGAGAGTCTCTGCTCAAACTGCTGCCTCCACAAACCACAACCCAGCAGGATAAAATAGATAGATTTACATGTGAACTCCCATGTATCTATCTAAGTTGTTTTATTATCAGCAAAGACCACATAAACCACAAAATGACAAGAATTACTGGCCTTTGAAAATCAAGACAACTGAAACCCTAACCCAGCAATTCTAGTTTTCGGAAGTTCTGTGTCTCTTGGAGTATGCTTTCAAAACAAGAAATGAAGACTGTGTTGCAAAAGCTTTGGAAATATAACAATCTAGATGCCAGTAGTTTATGCAGTTCTTTTTGTGGAGAGAGTCCTGTGTGCAGAGTCTGATAAATCTTAAAAACTTTCAGTGATAGGTACCTAATAAAAGCCCCGCAGAGCGTCTCCCAGTGCCAGGAGGCTACACTTTGTCTCTGACAACCAAGCCTTCCAGATGCTTTTCCTCAATAAATTTCTGCCTCACACCGGGGATAAGGCACTAGCACTCAACAAGATGAGTAGTCTGACTGGATGCACTGAACGTGTCAACTGCGTTTCAAAATAGCACTCTGTGCTTTGTGAACGTCCACTGCCAGAGCGTATTTCTTCAACTACTCAATAACAACATGCAATTTCACTGTCTGTTTCTACACCATTTTGTGTAGCTTTCAAATCTTTCTCCCCCAAACAAATGGGCACTGGCCAAATAAAGCATTTCATTCAGCTAATGAGTTCCCATTGGCACGCGGCTAAAAAAACAGCAATGAGGATTCAGAAACACAAGTCAACTCCAGCATTGTTAATGGCCGGTATTATAAATCTATATCTCGCAAAGCTTTCCCACCAGAGACATATTTGGTCGGACTCAGAACAGAGTATCAGAATGTGCAACTCTCAACGTGATAATAATGACATAATGACATGATCTTTTAAAGCAATATTAAAGCAACAGCAGTATATGGGTCCATACAAGACATCCAACTGGAGAGTAGAAAACAAAATAAACAGAACATGCCAATTTGTAAGTTGCTTGTTTCTCACTATAGTGAAAGCCTGACAGTCATCAAAACACGTCAATCATATATTTGTGAAACTCCCACAAAAGTTAGATCAAATTAGGTTTGATGTTTGTGTTGTTCATCCACCATCTTGAGCAAATCCAAAACCAGTCTCATAAAAGCTCCCATTTATCCCTATCATGGAGGCATGAGTTTGGGCTGGCACACACAGCGACCTGACAGATGATGAAAAGTCTGCTGAATAAAAGAGTAATCCATCACTAGTGCCATTTGGAGTTTGCTGGGCCCCTCTCTTCAACAATGGCTTGAGTGACAGCCAGAGATAAGGGTCCTCTGTTGACCAAAACCACCAGCACATGGGAAAACAACTGCATAGTCATCTCTACCGAGCAACAAACAGGGCATTATGAGAGCTTTTGTGAAATAGCTTTGTATTCATTACCATCGCTATCCATTTTTCCCCTGTTGAAGTCCAGAGACAAGACAAAACAAAGAAAAAAGCAAAACGGAAGACAATTTGTGTGAGCTCTCGTAAAGACACCAAATTGTGTTAAAAATGCCAACAATAAGTGAAACATAACAGCTATTAAATTAACTACTTGCTGTGTGTGTTAAACAAAAGTAGATGTTGGTTTAATCTTTGTTATCCTATTGTTAAGTTAAGAAAGTATATGTACGGTTAACCACAGTCTAGGCAATAATGGCAATAATGGCAATGGCAAAATACAAAGAGCTGTAGAAGGGGGGCCAACAAAAAAATATCTGCACCCAAAATGTTAAAGAAATGTGATGTTGCCCTCTAGTCTGCTGATGTGTGCAGTTGGAAATGTAGGCCAATGCTCACTACTTGAATCAATGAATTGATCAGTACGTCAGTAGATTATGGCGGAAAGTACTTCCCTTTCCATTTCTCCATTGGGGGCATAAAATGAGCTTCAACCCAGAAATCCCACCCCCCAAAATAATTAAGCAAATGAAATATTCAACATAAAACGTCTTATTATAGCCTCAGCGCCTCATAAATTTCTACAGATGAAATGAGTGGATTAATTTGAGTGCTAATGGGGGTAGCAAGACCCAGTAATTTCCACTGAAACTTCATTTAGCATTTAGAAGTTTTGCACCACCTTCTTCTGTGCACATCTCTTAGGTTGCACACTAATAACAAATCTGGGAAAAGGGCGACGGTTTTGAACTGAGCGGTAAACAGCTAATCATGACAAAGATCTCTCCTTTAAGTGCTCCAAACGGGAAAGGCTGCACACTTCCAATTAGTGCATTAGCTGTAACCCCAGGCTCCAGTGTCATTTTTACTTCTTGGTGCAGAGAAAGTTGGGTTTAAGTGCTAAAGTGCATTGCATTCTGAAGATGCAGAAAATATAAAACTATACTCTAGAGACTTTTGGGGTGGTGGAAAGCTATTGCTAATTGGAGGAAAAGTACTTTTGAATTTGACCTAGGACACAAGAGAATTTAAACTAGAATTCATCTAAAGCTCACCAAGGCATATTGTTATTAGGATGGACGTTACTGTGCACTATGCATTTGATGTCTTATTGGTTTGGAATTGTTTAATATGCCAATCTTATGGCTTAATATGCCAACTATATGAATACGGATGGGAAAAGAAGCATTGAGCATTATCTGTAGTGAACTACAAATCTATCAAAGCATGAGCGCAGCATTGGACTGTATACATTCTCACGAAGTCATGTGAGAGATAGAAAAACAAGTTAAAGTGGTAAACAGGCAGAGAGAACCACATCTGAACCTAAGTTAGAACAGATAAGTGGTTTTCTCATGCTTCCCACACTGTTGATGTGCGTTAAAAAGGCCTTACAAACACATATTTAATTTATGCACTGTGCATTATGAGGCAATGGACAAACACTTAAATAAGTAAATACAATTAAATAATATTCCTTTATTTGTTCCACAGTGGGTATGTCTCTATCAGTTTTGCACATCGAGAGACTGGAATTCTTTCCCATTCTTCCTTGCAAAACAGCTCGAGCTCAGTGAGGTTGGATGGAGAGCGTTTGTGAACAGCAGTCTTCAGCTCTTTCCACAGATTCTCGATCTGGACTTTGACTTGGCCATTCTAACACCTGGATACGTCTATTTGTGAACCATTCCATTGTAGATTTGGCTTTATGTTTTGGATCATTGTCCTGTTGGAAGATAAATCTCCGTCCCAGTCTCAGGTCTTTTGCAGACTCCAACAGGTTTTCTTCCAGAATGGTCCTGTATTTGGCTCCATCCATCTTCCCATCAATTTTAGCCATCTTCCCTGTCCCTGCTGAAGAAAAGCAGGCCCAAACCATGATGCTGCCACCACCATGTTTGACAGTGGGGATGGTGTGTTCAGGGTGATGAGCTGTGTTGCTTTTAGGCCAAACATATCGTTTTGCATTGTGGCCAAAAAGTTCGATTTTGGCTTCATCTGACCAGAGCACCTTCTTCCACATGTTTGGTGTGTCTCCCAGGTGGCTTGTGGCAAACTTTAAACGAGACTTTTTATGGATATTTTTGAGAAATGGCTTTCTTCTTGCCACTCTTCCATAAAGGCCAGATTTGTGCAGTGCACGACTGATTGTTGTCCTATGGACAGACTCTCCTACCTCAGCTGTAGTTATCTGCAGTTCATCCAGAGTGATCATGGGCCTCTTGGCTGCATCTCTGATCAGTCTTCTCCTTGTTTGAGATGAAAGTTTGGAGGGACGGCCGGGTCTTGGTAGATTTGCAGTGGTCTGATACTCCTTCCATTTCAATATAATTGCCTGCACAGTGCTTAGTGTTTAAAGCTTGGGAAATCTTTGTATCCAAATCCGGCTTTAAACTTCTCCACAACAGTATTTCGGACCTGCCTGGTGTGTTCTTTTGTCTTCATGGTTCTCTCTGCGCTTTAAACAGAACTCTGAGGCTATCAAAGAGCAGGTGCATTTATACGGAGACTTGATTACACACAGGTGCATTCTATTTATCATCATCAGTCATTTAGGACAACATTGGATCATTCAAAGATCCTCACTGAACTTGTGGAGTGAGTTTGCTGCACTGAAAGTAAAGGGGCCGAATGATATTGCACGCCCCACTTTTCAGTTTTTTATTTGTTAAAAAAGTTTAAATTATCCAATACATTTTGTTCCACTTCACGATTGTGTCCCACTTGTTGTTGATTCATGACAAAAAAATAAAATTTTATATCTTTATGTTTGAAGCCTGAAATGTGGCAAAATGTTGAAAGGTTCAAGGGTGTATATGAATCTATATAGATATGTGTCTCTGTATCATATGTATACTACAATTTGAAATGCTTGCTCAATATTATATCTAGTAAGGCAAGGCAAGTTTATTTGTATAGCACAATTCATACACAAGGCAACTCAAAGTGCTGAACAAAACAAAATAGCATTAAAATCATTCGCTGATTGAATCGCTCGTACATTCGCTGCAGCACATGCATTAAAATCCAAAGTCTAATGCAGGGGTGGCCAACCCGCGGCTCGTGAGCCGCATGCGGCTCTTTGGCTGGTTCCGTGCGGCTCTCGGGCTTTCACACGACAAGCGTCAAAAACGCCTCGGTGGTGGCGCTGCCATTCATTCTCTCTTTAGTTCTGACCCATAGTAAAGGCCGACTTCACTCCACTAGCCGGGCCGCCAAAACAATCTCACGTCGGCAAACGTCCATTCTGATTGGTCAGATGCGCTGTCAATCACTCTGCAGCCGCTGCCTCAGCTGTTGCAAATATCATAACAAACAACACGTTGCCTCGACCCATGGCGTCCGTACGGAAAACAATTCCTTGGTCGCTGGATGAGGGCAACACCTTCCTCAGAGAGGACACCAGCGTGAGCTCGATGGTTCCACCAGAAACCAGAAGGTGTTTGTGGAGCTAGCCCTAAGGACGGAGCAGAATGATTCCCACGAACATGACAATGCAGAGAAAAGTTAAAAAGTGACAACCGTGAAATGAAAGATCACAGCAGCAGAAGTAGAGGCAGAACCGAAAAGTCCGGAGGTGGTTTGACCAAATGGATTAAATTTACGGACATTGGCTAACACCGGCTAACACCGGCTAACGTGCTAAAACCAGCTAACACCAGCTACACCAGGAGAGAAGCCAACTCTGCCTGGTGAGTGTCTGTCTTCAATCAAATGAAAAAGTATCTGGTCTTATACTGAGCATGTGTCTGTGGTTCTAAATCAGCTAAAGTGGTGTTGGTGTCAAATCTATATCTTTTACTAAACGCAGTCAGAGAGTGAATCATGGTTCAATAAAGACAGTTGTGTTTCTGCTAAATACTGGGTTGAAACTCTATTTTTTTTTCCTTGGTTAGAGATTGAAAGCATTCATTTCGAAATCATAATTGATGTTCGCTGACGTGAGATTTTTTGCTGTCGACTCGCCCGGTTAGAACCAAGGCCTAACCATTGATTAAAAAGTACCGGGGAGCGGCTAAAGCGAGCAATGGAAGCGCCCGCAAACCGGGGAGTCGAGCCCAGCCTTTTAGTACTGTAGGAGTCAATTTCTGTCATCATCATGTTGATGACATTTACAATAAATCTGTCTGAGAAGAGGGGTGTGTGTGTGTGTGTGTGTGTGTGTGTGTGTGTGCGCGCGCGCGTACGTGCGCGTGTATGAGTAAGGGATGGGGTGATGTTTATGTAGTGCACATTTGTATGATGTGGCTCTTTGCTGTAACACAGTAAAAAAATAGGCTCTTAGTCTCTGACTGGTTGGCCACCCCTGGTCTAATGGATAATATCATAATCTCACAACAAAACAAATCCATAATTCAGAGTGGTTTGCAGGTGTCTAATTGTAAATCTCAGCCTGAGTCACTCAAAATGGATTATTTAGCTCCATGACAAACCCACATTGCACATACCTCCTGTAGTGGTATTCCTCGGTTGTCCTGGGCACTACAAAGGCATTGGCGTTCTGTTTGAGTATTACATTCCTCTGCGGCTCCTCACGGGCGACTCCACATTGCAGCTTTAACACTGGGCCACCAATCTGCTCCTGGAGTCCCATACAGCCACAATAATACAATATTTGAACAGCAGGTCAGAGCTGTGGTGGAGGTCGCACGGTGGGTCCTGCTGCATAGCAAACACTGCATGCCATCGTGTACACCAAGCACAGGTTTAAGAGTTGTTGAAGTT
This sequence comes from Knipowitschia caucasica, assembly GCA_964034765.1. Taxonomy (NCBI): domain Eukaryota; kingdom Metazoa; phylum Chordata; class Actinopteri; order Gobiiformes; family Gobiidae; genus Knipowitschia; species Knipowitschia caucasica. Next base: position 26,104,784 of record OZ035836.1, read on the forward strand.
CAAATTTTTATATTTATGTGTAGTCACACTTAAAGGTTTTTAATCATTTCCACTGGTATCAGGAAGAAAATTGTAAAATAAATAAATAAATAAATAAACAGCCCTTTGCGGGGAAAAAGACAAAAACAGACAAAAAACATTTGAACAAAAAAGATGCAAATTGAGCCCCTAGATGCACTATTTGATGTTTTGATGGTTATCAGGTTTTGTTACTGAGAGCAGAGAAAGAGGGTGGTCGCACTACTTCAATAGTGACACAGGCAATTATAACTGTGTGGTTTGTGGTCAGTATAATTCTGAAATATTATTTTCAGAATTTTACTGATGGTAGTTTAGACATCTTTTGAATTTGTGTGACGCACCTATAATGCTTACCATGGCAGAACAATTTCTAAAACTAATGACTTAGTCAAGCTTTTGAAAGAAGAGAAGCGGAAAAAGCGCCTGTTGGAAAAACATGCTTGGAGATTTTCGTCTTATTTATGCCAAAAAGATTAGATAAAAAGGGTAACGTTACATTGCAATGTTTTTTGAAGTGAAAAATAGACTCTTATTATAGATATTTTGGGTGATTTAATTGTTCTTGCTGGCCCACGACAGAAATACAACCAGTAAAGGTATGCAGGTCTAGGTTGTAACCTAGATAAAAAATTAATAAAATGTAAATATTATGAATGCACATGCCCCCAATTTACGCTCCTTTCTGCTACACCTGGGAGGGAGACACCACTGTACAATTGCACAGGTAAACTTTCACCCGAACAATCCATAATTCTTTGCTTTACGTTGTAATTTGTGCCAAATACTTATATGCATCCCTTATAGGAGCCGAAACTCTGCCTCTCGCTTATGCCGACTGCTGAGCATTGTTAAAGAGGGGGAAATGGTGAGTTTGTAATTGTGTTTCGCTACCTAGAATCTGTAGTAACAGATCTGTAGCATTAGCATTTCAATGAGGTAACCTGTTTTCATTATGGTGCAATGTGATGCTAATGTTGCTTTTGTGTTCTGATTACTGGCCTGTTGTTTCTCTTGTTAATTCTGGCCAGAGTACTGGCCAAAGTCAACTTAGAGTGCCATATATTTGCACTGTCTGCCATTGCTCACATACTGTTAGCATCTGTTTGTTTGCACATAGACACTGGGGCAAAGGTGGGTTTAAGTGTCTTGCCAAAGGACACAGCAGTATTTATCACCTGCCAATATGTCGATCCGACCACTCAACCATGATGTTTTAGCAGGAGCAGAATTCGAACCAGCAACCATCAGCTGAGAGGACACACTCTGCCAACTATGCTATGGTTGTTTATTTTGGTGCGGGTCAGGACTTTGCTCTGCTGGTCGACTCTCCTGGTCTCATTCAAGGCGGTGGCACTCGTTCACCTCCGAGGCATGGAAGTCTTACATTATGCACAGCTGCAACAAAACTCGTTTTAAAAAAATGCAGAGTGTAGAATATGAGAGAATTGCAAGGTGGCGTTGTCCAAATCATTTCATATAGCGGTGGACGAGGACAAAAAAAAATGAAAACAAATGTCGCAGAAGCACTTTGGAATTTGGCATGTTTGTTTTTGCAGTATGTTTTGGGGGGTTGCTTATCCTGTAAAATGATCAAGAAATATCGTAATCAAAATATAGCAAATATATCGAGATTCCATACCGTCCTCGGGTCCATTTCCCTGCAGAAGTTGAAATTAAGATATAACATGGGTTCTCATGTTGGGTTGTGGCCAAACCCAGACTGCAGTGACTGGAGTCAATGGAACATACAAATCGCAGACAACTCAATGTAAGTTAATAACTGCCGTTATAATGTCAATAACTTGTTTGCAAAGTGTTTCACAAATACAATGGACTATGGGAAAAGCAAGACAACTATCGTATACGTTCGTACAGATGTACTTAGCCAAACATGTGACTTTGGCTCCCTATGGTTTATTTGATAACAAAATCATGTCTTGATGAAGCTTGGAACCTCTGTAGTATAGCACTGCTCTGTGCATGCATATCCCTCTTGGACTCCAGCTCAGCTCCTTTCAGCTGATCCCATGGGAGAGTGGCGGATTCCAATGCTAGGTGAACCGTGCTGTAATCCCCCCCAGCGTCTCCCTCGTCTTCTGCACCCGGTGTTAACGACCCACAGGCCTCCCGCTAGGAACATGGCCGACTCGTCCCCGATCTGTGTAATGAGTTTTGCCACTGTGCTTGTATCTCTGACAGTATTAGAGCGAGCAATGCGGCAGACAAATAACACTTCCACTGCCACTGAGCAACAGAGTTAAACTCGTCTTCTCTCTGTGACCTTTGTCTTATACAGTGCAACAACTCAAAACTCGTACTACAGAAAAGATTGTGTAACGGGTACTTGGGCATAAGTACCTGGACAAACCCATATGATGGGTTAGTTTGACAGCTGTCAATTAGGCAAGTATTAAGGTAAACTTGTACATAGTTAGTGCATGTGTACACACATTTTTTTGTTGATTAATCGCATGGTAATGGTGAGTTAACTCACAATGAATCACATTTTTAACATTCTATTTCAAATCCACTCCAATTGAAGTTAAATAAGATTATCAAATGACACATTACACAATGTACTGGAAAATATACGTACCCCAGCTTTAATTTAGCGAGTTTAGTTGCGTTTGAGGAGGACACACGGACACTTCACGAGGCTCCATAGTTCAGCTTCAGCGGTGTATATGCGTGCACAGGTTACACACAGGTAACGCAAAGACACGCACACAACATGCAGAGAATAGTTCTGTGCGTGTATGGTCTTGGTTATGACCATGTTACCGCAGCGCCATTCGCCGTGTTGCTGTTAGCGGCTCACAGCTGCTGGAGGTGGGAACCTCTGTCCAGAGTGACCGCAGCTGCCCCGGGTCAGAACGCTGCGGCCATGGAGGATTCAGACTCCCGTTCATATAGCAAACAACAGCAAGTGCCCCACGGTCACGCGCGTTTTCTTTTAAAACTTGAATTTCCAGAGACCTGCTCTGTTGCCATCTCACACACGCATGTGTCCGCGGCATTCTGAGTGATATTAAGATATTTTTATCATATATGGGCGGGTCATTCAGACATGCGTTAATTTCTTTTTTTTACGCGATTAATGTAATTAGATGTTAATTTCATTTTTAATATATATATTTATATATATATAAAAAATTGTCCACTCAACTTTGGCCCTCCACGGGCGGTTATCCCTCTCTAAGCTCGGGTCCTCTGCCCGAGGCCTGGGAGCTTGAGAGTCTGCGCAGTATATTTGCTGTTCCTAGCACTGCACATTTCCAGATCTGCTATAACCACTCTTGCAGCTTCGGGGTCACTGCCCCGAGTGCACCGATCACCATGGGCACTACTGTCACCTTTACCCTCCAGGCCCTCTCCAGCTCCTCTCTGAGCCCTTGTTTTCTCAAGCTTTTCGTGTTCTTTTTTCCTGATGTTGCCATCGCTTGGAATTGCCACGTTCACCACCACGGCTTTCCTCTGCCCTTTGTCTACCACCACGATGTCAAGTTGGTTCGCCATTACCTATATATATATATATATATATATATTTATTATTAGTGCATATTCATCCCTCTCCCTTGTTGAGACTAACCAGTGGAATCATTAATTCAGTGACTAAGTTGAACCAAATATGTCAAAGATACTATGTTTAGCAACATATTTTATGTTATAAAAATAATAATAATTTATGAGTGACTGTATCTAGCTAGGTCAGTGCTGTAGGGCCGGGTGGAGAAGACAATGTCCCACAATGGCATAGTTAGGCCAAGTGTATTAAAGAAAAAAAGAATAATATCAGAAAAAGTTAGGTCATGTACATGTGGCAGTGGCCCCTTAGAACTTTGTCCCAGAGCTGGACAAAGTTACACAGAGAGACATTCTCACTTTCCCTTCACGCGTGTTGGTGGCTAAGTAGTTGGTCCGTGTTGCGTGACTTTGTCCTGGTGTTTATGTGTTCTCGGGTGACACCTGCACGTTGAAGTGAACTCTGGTAAAAAAATATATATATATATATATATCAGAGCGAATTGGGCGATTGGATGAATCAAAAACCTTACATTTATCCAATCCCATTCAAGAAGAAAGTAATTGGATTGTCCAATATTGGCTACTCAATCTCTGCTTTTGTTATTGCTTTTTACAGTGAATAGAACAGCGGTGCCCACACTTTATCAAACCAAGCAACCATTGAGCTGTGGTCTACTTTGGATTTATAGTATATGTGGTAGTTAGCATTCAGAATATCACATTTGGTTCATGATGCAGATGTGATTCCTAATCAAGTAATGACCATGTTGTCTTTTTTTCATATTTAATTGGCTGGAAAGAAATACATGCTTAAATGATCAGTTTAGAAGTATTCTTAGATGGTACAAAGTACACTTAAATCTGCCACGAAATGTGCAGTATATCCCTATGTGGCTCATATCATACAGTACATGTCACTTAAAACTGTAAAGTGTCATTATTTATTAAAAACGCTCACACCTCGTTACTGTCTACTTTGACCTTTCTTTTGAGGATGCACTGTTAGAACGCAGTGAGCAGCAGTTAATTTTTCAGTTGCAGCCTTTGCGTAAATGGCATGGAGCATGAAACCAGCTCGAGAGCACAGACACTCACCGGCCAGCTACTCGTCACAGAAACCATGAGGATAAACACATGCATCTGACTGTTGCAGATGTACATCAGTCCTCTGGCCAGTATTGTCCTCTACACTTCTCAGTAGACTTTACAGGGACTGCAGTTGTGCTTGTGTGTTAATCGCGCAATACATTTTTTTACAAAGTTAAAAGAGGTTCAAGTTAACAAAGTTATTAACGCGTCTAATTGACAGCACTAAAATAAAATTTGCACATGTTTTCAGTGGTAGGAGAATCCAGAGAACCCAGGGAGATTATGCAAACCCCATATAGAAATCCCATTTTGGCCCCAGAAATCTAAGCCAGGACCTTGTTGCTGTGAAGCATGAGCTGTAACTGCTGCCCCACCATTCTGCCAGATGGCCACAAGTTGCAGGTGGACAAGCCACCAAGGCAACAAAATATGTTCGCTGCTGAATTGAAATAACCGTGTGTCCCTCATGCAGTAATGCAAAATGACTCGTGCGTCAAAATCACTGAACTGAAATGGCAATTTAAATTAGGTAACTAAACAGTATTTGAAAAAGTGAGAGAATGAGCAAGAGTTTTCCCAGGTGAAATTTGGCTAGAATTTAGAGAAAAGTGGTAATATCGGCGGCCACTTAGTGTTAATATAATTAAAAACCCAACTGCCTCACATTGCCGTTTGATTGCCGTCACCCGGTTACATGCTTTCTTTGAAAAGCTGTATTTCTCTTTATATAATGACCGTCAAGAACCCTCTTGGTAAAATAACTCCTGGCTTCCATTTGCAAGTGCAAACAGGCCAGAAAAATCCAATCAATACACATTATTGGCTCAGCGGCAGTTGGATTTGTTAAAAAGCAAAGCTCTGGACCAAAGGGAAATCCTTTGAAGAAGGGTTGTTTAACTCAATGTCTGAAATGAACATTTCCAGTTGACTCTGCTACAAACCATTTTTTCATTAACATCCAAATTAGGAATAAAGCATAATTTTAAAAGCCAGACTGTACCCAGACTGTACAAGGCAGCATACATGTTCTCCAAATGTGAAGGGACACACAAGAGATCAACTCACAGAAACTGGAGTGTGACTAATAAGAGCAGAGGGAGGCAGAGTGTAACCTGAAGCTCAGAGTGGTACGAGTCTGCGCTCCACGGCCGTTAGCGTAGCAGCGGGAAGTACAACAGGGCCCAGGGACGAGCACCTGCGCACAACCACAGCCAACTCTGCTTCGCCTTTCGTTCCGCTCTCAGTCCCCATTACTGAGCAGCGAGTGGGGCTGGCAAATCCATCTCCAGGTGTCAGGGGTATCAAACTTCTATGCAAACTGTAAAGGTGCAAAGCAGCGCCACAGTAACACTCACACAGTGGGGGGCCTATGGAGGATAGAGATGTCCTAACACAAAGAGCAGCAAATCAAGGCAAGCAAAGTAGTACTGTAGCTCACGCTTTCCTTTGATATTCTGTTGTCTTTCTGCATTTACAACCGTGCACAACATGACTTTGGACAGCACACAAACAACAAGGCACAAACTAGCTCTATTGTATGCATACACGCTGGCCTTCGTAGCAATAGTCTCAGCACTGGGTATAATAGGCACTTGACATACAGAGAAAGCAGCTAGTACAGGCTGTATATCAGACAGCAGCACTGGCCTTGTTTGAGAGCCAGCTGAGAGTGCGGCTAAAAGGGTCAAACCAGCAGGCAGCAGCTGGTAAGAAACAACGCTCCAAGGCACTGCTGGAAAGGTCCCACATTGTAGCTTTGGACTTGGGACAGACATGCTTCAACAGCACAAACAAAACCCCACAAGAGTATGATGGCACAGCAAACAGTCGTAAAATGTTGACTTTGAGAATGATTGAGTAAATGCCACTATTTACAACAGACATAAATCCACTGGCATTTTATTACTAAAGGTTCATGTACTATTTAGACAGAGGCTGACAAATGAGGAAGAATGCACAAGAAGGAATTGTATTTTTGTTGTCAGGAGAGGTGACTCAGCTGTGATATATTTCCTTCTGCGCAAACAGTCTCTGACATAGCAGACAAATAAAACATGTCTTAAAGCTGGGGTACAAAATGTTTTTTGTTTTCGTAAGGAATACCTCTCATTTGTTCCAACAGTAAAATGTGAACAAATCAGATCTCAAAAGGCTGTCTTCATGGTATTACAAGAATTGTCTGAAAAATGAATTTCTGGGTCAGAGGGTGGCAATCAGAGCTGCCACCCAATTCACAATGGACCAGTCCCACACTGATCCTCCTGCAGGTGGTGGGTCCACAGGGTGATGGCTGCTCCTTCAATGCAGATATGGCTTGATCTTTTAGCGGGGACTTCAGGCAAAGTGGGGTTAAGTGTCTTACCCAGGAACACAACAACAGCAGACATCAGTGGGAGCGCAGGTGACATGGGTCGTGGGGGGATCGAACCCTTAACCATTTGGTCCAAAGACCAATTCTCTACCATCTGAGCCACTGTCGCCCCATTTTAAAAGACTAATTTATTAATTTAAGGAAAAATCACAAGATTAATAGTTTGTTTCAGCCTTTATCTTAAATAAAATTACTGGCAAAATATTATTATTATCACGTTTCACAAACTTTACATGTCGTGCGAACCTGCAGAGTTCAGAAAGATTGTAAAAGGAGTATTTTTTCTCCTCCTCTGTTTCCCTCCGTACGACGACAGACATCCTTGAGGCCTCTCCTTCTACATGGTCCTGTGCATCAATAACGTAGAGTGACGTGCACAAGATACTCTTCAAGGAGACCCAGTCAGTTTGCGTCGTCCGTGAAATAAACAAATGAGAAGTGACAATCCTTGTGATAGTCCATAGATCCTCATGAGCAGAAAACCTCCCATCTCTCTTAAGCCCCCTATAGATTCACACACACAATACCCAGGTGGCTTTGTGTCCACTGACAAAAGCCTGAGCAAAAACAATGACCCCGAATGGGTAAAAATAGTAAGCCGGCGTCAACTGTTTATTTGCTGTGAATGTATATGCAGAAACCAAAATTAAAAGGATTTAAAGTGGCAGTTTGACATGCACAATGCGGTAAATTGTAAAGTGCAGCTCCCGATGGCATTTTAAGAAACGCAGCAATATGTACCATCGTAAAATAAATATCACATGGGCAAGTTGAATTGTTTTGCTATTTATGCAGTGACCTTGACAATATTCAAATAGTATTATTAATATTCATACCTGAAAAACTTGTTGAGATTCCAGTATCACACAAAGCATGAATGGTAAAATGAATAGTGATATCACATAGCAGGTTTTTACAGACTAAAATAATCTGTAAACAACACTTACAATATTGAGAATGTTTAATATACCTCCCACGTTAATCAACTCAGAGTAAGCATATTTTTCTTGTTTTCAAGAAAGCATCCTGGAAATCACCTGCGTCTCTAAGAAAAAGCAAAGCTACAGAAAGTCTACAGGGGGTCCAATAAATCAATTATTAAATGTGTTGAATATAAGTGTTACTGTCCAAGTGGGAGTTAATAATTATGTAGTTGGAAGAACAAACTATATTAATTACATGGTTTTGGTCAGTCTTTACATCTTTCAGGAGTATTCAGGTATTCATTCATTCATTACCATCTACCTATTGTATAATTGAGAAAAATACAATCAAACAAAAGCCTCTCTTTCTAAATAAAGAAAACCGAAGATATTTCAGAAACAGGAATATGCAGTAAAAATCCATTTGAAATCCCTGGCTGAATCTGTCATCTCTACAGTATAGCCTGGGGATATGAAAAATTGGTATAGATTATGGTCCACTGTTTCCCATCAAATCTACACATTAAAAAGATTTAATCAAAAGTTTGGTTTGCCAAATGTGGGAAATATAATTTATGTAATACCATTATGGTTGGTTTGCCTGTTTTTTTCAGAAGGACTACACCCCAAAACCTTGGACAAGTTCAGCCCACTGTCAAGTAATTTAAAGAAGTAATACCTAACTTTAACATAAAAAAATAACTATATATAAAGGGTTTTATATGTTCAATCACTACTTGTCATTTATCACTATGTGTTTTTGGCCACCTTTTCTTTCTGAAAATATATGTAACTAGCCCTCACTCAACCATTCAGCTAACAGTATGTAAAAATAAAACATGTTTTCTAAGATTATAAAGATACATGTTGTAGTACTTTGACTCTTTTTGTTGGAACACACAACATGTATTCATGAAATAGAAAAGGTGATTGTAAATACTCAAATCTATCAGACCAGTCAGATCTTTAGATAGAGAAGAAAATTCCACCGGTTACTGCCTCCTTGTGGACAAGGAAGATAGTTTTGGCATTGCTCCAAGTAAGAGAGGAATGAATTCATAACGTTTATGATGCCATATTATTTTACATTCTATCTCAGAGCTTGACCAATTAGCTCTCAATTACGTTAAACACTCACAATCCCTAATAGTGTGAGACAAGAGACGAGTTATAAATCCAAATCTAGGTTTAATAGAAATGACCTATTTAACCAGTCTGTGCCTTGAATGGTTTGTGTATATCTTTAAAAATAAATAACATTGTGAAAACATAAATGGTATCCATAAGCAACAGCGTTTGAAGAGTCTAGTCAGCAGCACCATCACCTCGACCTTCAGCTGTCAGTCTGTCTTTTATGCAGGACATGACGTGTAATCAATGCACGCAGCAGCGAATGTGAAACCCAAACAGCAGCCACACAATGCCAAGGAAACATGCTACCATCTTTATTTAGCACTTTTACTATGTAACTCCTAATTTGTTCCGACATTTTGCTTAGTGGCCTGGCATTTTAGCCACAGGGGGGCTGATACAGTGAATCGTATTGGACATGCTAGCAGAAACACCACAAATGGCTGAATCATGGTTTTGAAACCACAGAAATAGAGCAAATCCCGTCAAATATAAAGCATATGGAGCAGACAAATCATAAAATTCTTTCTGAAAGTTAGTTAAGAAGAATACTTTAGCTGCTGAAGTATATGACAGGATGAGCAAACCAAAATTTGAACTTTTCTGGTAGAGAGGATGCCACCTATGGTCCGTGTGAGGATGTCATTATGTGTTCCATTGCATTTACTTTTTCATCTCCAAACCAAATGTGGCATTCTCCAGCAATAGTGTGATCAAATACATGTCAATTATGTTGAAAGCTGGGGTATCTACCTTTTATTTTTAGAAAGTTTTTCTCAACAGAGAGACCACACCATGCCGTTGATATCTTATTTGAAAACATGTATGATTAGGAGTCCTGTGAGTCACTGTTTGAGGCTCTGGGGTAAGAGTTGATTGGCTGGGTGAGGGTAGACCTCTCTTTTTAACTTTTCTGTTGCTGATCTAAAGATGTGACAGAGACCAAATATACATGCATGTGGAAACTTTTTGGGCTTTACAGTTCGGAAGCCCAACCCTGAAGGCCATAATGCGGAACATTCATGGTTAATAGGACTAAGACACGCACTAAACTCCACATGTGACACCTAATCTTGATAAAATTCTATGTTGCTACTTCCTGTCATGAAGAAACTTGATTCACAGAAAGTATGCGCACATTTCCTTTGCATCTAAAAACTTGTTTTACTTCAGGAGGCCTGGATAGAGTTGTTCATTAGCTCATTGCTGAGACAAACACATTTGATGGATTAAACATTCAAACATAACAAGATGCTTCAGCTTGGCAATCCCCGGTTATTAGAAGAGATCAAAGTTGGGCCTTAAGGTGTTTTAGGAGGGGTGAGGGAAAGGGAGCGTCACGATTGGTTCAGCCGAGGCTCCAAACGAACCAGAGCTGGACGGCGGAGATAGGACATCAGACGTGAGCGCAAAGCTGCATCTCCCTCAGGCCTATACTGTCAGCCTGCCCCATTCAAACAGAGAGAGAGGAAGGGGGGATGAAGACGATATTCTTCTACAAAGAACTCCAAATTATACAATGAGCAGAAATCGCATTTGGCAAGGTTCATATTTAAAAACGTGTACCGCTGCGCAGAATGATGACATCGAAGCTACGCGTGCCATTCAATTACAAACTGCAAATCGGATCCATGCCTTTCCGATTAAGGAGCAAGAAATGGAAAGTTTGACAATTATAGTGCATTTGGGTCCACATAATGCAGAACCATGTGATTCAGCAAAGTTACCACCTTCAAGCAAATATCTAGCATTCATATTGCAAGTAGTGCTGCAACTAAGTAATATTTTGTTTTTTCAATGAATCGATTAGTTGACAGTAGAATTCTGGTATGGCGCCGTAAAGATGGCGCCGTGGCAAGAGCTCTGGTGTGTGTCGTCTTCTCTGTCTGGTGCACACCGGGGTAGTCTTGCACAGTTTTTCCAATGTGGTTTTACTGCAAATGGCAAATAAATGAATCTGAATCTGAATCTGAATCTGAAATTTTGTGTACATTTGAGTAAGCTGAAACCAGAACATTAATGACAATTTACACAATTCCTTATTATTTTTGATTGATCGATTGATTGTTTTATTTTGGTCTTTTGGATGTTTCAGTGGGGGCTTCAGGCAAAGTAGAGTTAAGGATCTTGTCCAAGGACAGCAGACATCAGGGGGAGCAGGTAGAGTAGGTTTCTTGTAAGGTTAAAAAAAATGTAGTACTTAAGTAATACAAAACATTAAATTAGTTGACAACTTTTTCAATTATCGATTAATAATAATAATCCATCGGTTTTATATAGTGCTTTTTTGGACACTCAAAGACGCTTTACATGTCATTATTCTTTCACTCCATACACGGTGGTGATAACGACTTTGAGTCTTGGTATTAAATTTAATGTTTTTTTGACACATCTGTTGCACTACAATAACAATTGTGTCATTAAACGCACACAGGTACTTCAGATTGGTGGCCACCTTCTTTTTTGCGCAATTGAGGATGCCATTATAGTAGATCAGAGCAGTGACTGGTTAAAAATTGTTTTAGTTTTTTGCAGACTTACAATCTGTTTTGTAATCGCAAAGTCTGTACCGAACTCTGGACTTGATAAATGGTCTTTTTCTTTGCTTTATTTCCGCAGTTCATTTGAAAACATCTGTAAAACTGCTTTTCAACCGTTTTACATAGAAAAATCCACATAATGACAAGCGGCGTGTGGTATGGGACCTTGGGAGTTACGGCCCGAGCCAAGCAGACCAGACATTATGCACACGGACGTTGTGTGTGTGTGTGTTTGTGTGTGTGTGTGTGTGTGTGTGTGTGTGTGTGTGTGTGCACGCGCCTGGTGTGTGTGTGCCTGCATTTGTGCCTTTGCTGTTCAAGTACTTCTCACAGTGACACACTAGATTTGCCTGCTGATGGATTGCCTCAAGTAGTTTAAGAAATAAGTGCTGATAAAACACTTTTTTTTGCGTAGGGAAGATCAGAAAATAGGAGCACCTACTTGGCATTTTTCACAAGAATGAACTGAATCAATTTATGTTGAATGTATAAAGCTGTTGAATGCTAAAGCTCGCTCAAGCTTGAAGTAAATTATGTTGACTGTTTTCAAATTTGTTCAGTCTTTTTGTTGATGTTGTCAGACGCTGCTAAAAGTGATTAGATGGTAAGAAAGTTGTTATTGCATGAACGGAAAGCTCAGAGTAATCTTTTAAGTTTTGCTATTTGATAATACAGCACTCATCACATTTGAGAGACTGTATAATTGTAAGTGTATGTAGGTCAGTCATGCATTGAGGCTATTGAAATAAGCCATTTAAGTGAAAGTATGTGAACTTTAGTTAAGAATTAAACACTAGTATTTAAAGAGTGGGTAAAATTATATGTGAATTAGTTGAGTTCACTTCTTTTTAGTATCTTCGGTGTTATTACAAATTGACTTCCTCCCCTCGCAATAACCCACTGTCACTGACGACACGATCCAAAAGTGTTGTAATCACAGTACTTTAAACCATCAAATTCATATGCAGCTAATCACAAACAAAACATTTGGGTAATAAGTTATTTATGTCCTGCTCCCCTAAATGTATAAACACAACCAAAGACAGGACCAGTCAGTCTGATTAGGTTGAAACGGGAATTCTGTGACGTTGTGTTGACAAAATAAACTTGCATTATTGTTCTTGGTAAAGTTAAAAGTTAAAATACAACAAAATAAAAGGCAACTGTGCGTTGGAGGAGACTTACGTGCAAGGGTTGTTTAAAAGTAATACCATTTCAGCTACAACAGCCATGACTTTACTGACCTCATTAGCAACTACACATTCCACCAAGGACTTCACTGCTCCTGTGTTCTTCTCCAAGCTGAAAAAGACAAAAACATGCACATAATTATTTGCTGTGGAGATTTTGTTGTATGTATTTTAAGTGTACAGGCATAGAAACTAGGGCTGGGCGATATGGCAAAAAAAAAAAATCTCCGATTTTTTCACACCAAATCCAATTTTCGATTTTAATCGATTTATTTTTTTCTATTTAAAAACAAACTACAACTGACAAAGAAATAGATTTTCCTTTATGCAGTTTAATCTAAATCCCCATGGAGCATAAGTGTAACAGGAATTAAGCCTTAAAACATGCTTGTAAACGAGATGGCTCTGCCATTGTAAACAGTGAAAATGTAGCTCAACAGTTTTATAATAACTTCACTTACAATGACACTATGCACCTTCAAAATAACTTAAATCACACAAACAAGGCCCATCGCAAATATATCAATCCTATTAAACACATGCATTATTTACATGAAATATCACATTTTTAAAACTGATTAGTCAAAATAGAAATGTTGTAACAGACAGTCTTTTCCAAAAGCCTCCTCGGGTTTTCATGCTTGTTCTTTCAACTGTGCTGTAGTACAACGCTCGGTCCAGCTGGTGGCGCTAATACTAACTTCAGTGACTGTGCGAGCTTCCTGTTTACATTCTGATGCTGTAGCTAACAGCTACTGTAGCAGCTACTGTAGCTAACAGACAGCGGGGAACACGTTGTTTGTATCAGAGCAATGAGAGCAATGTGTGAGACGTGTCTTTCCCCAAAGTGCAGCGGCTCAGTGGGACACGAGTGTGTGCGCGCCACGGACACGGGAGTGCGCTTTGGAATAACGAGCGTGAGAGAGCGTGAAAGATGTGGCGTACGACCGGAGCCTGTGTGTGTGTGTTTTGGCGATTAAATAAAGTCTGATTCTTGAACGTTTGAAGTGTTATTGCAACAGCACCAACTGTGAGAGCGAGCATCAGGCCAGAGGGAGACTGTTAGCATTAGGTTAGCTTCAAAATGACTGCTCAACACCATAGACCCGCGGTTAGCGCGTTAGCGCTGTAGTTCTGCGCTGGAGAAAATAAAAATCGAATTTTTAAAAAAAGAAATCGCCCTAAACGTAAAACTCGAATTAATGATTAAAATCGATTAATCGCCCAGCCCTAATAGAAACACAATTCAAATTCATTGTTTTGTTTGGCCGAAAGTGTTGAATATGACAACATTTGCGTTGTCAAATTTCATGCCCAAACAAATTATAAGTATCAACAACAATACAACTTTAATAGAAATTTTACATGGAATATAGTAACTAAAACAGGTTAGTCAAATGCCTCCACTTTCAGCAATGTCCAGTCCTGTTCCTGATGCTTCTCTGGAGATGTTGCAGTAAAACCTGGCCACTAGGAGCCCTGGGGCAAAACCAAGGTACCTCCAAGAGACTATGGGCCATTTACAACCTGAATAAATCTTCTAAAACTGACAAATGTTGCTGTTAAGAAAATGCCCTACAGCAAAGTCTGTTGTGCTAAAGCGCCAAGTATCATCAAACAATCATTTGAAGCGTCACTTTCTGAAGTTGTTTTTCTTGTGAAAATGACTGGGCTCACACCAAAAAAGGGACATGGGTAAAGTGTTTTGGTATATCGTGCGTCATCATAAAACGTCCCCCAGTAAATGCTAGATTAGAAGTTGTCATTTCCTGAACATGGCCAAATCTTACAGCATGATCACAGCAGTTGGTGGAAGTGGTCCACATATCGTCCAGTAATCATTATTTTTTTGCGTGGGATAAGGACTCAATTGATACGTAAGTTGTAAAACAAAAAAAGAAAGACAGTAAATCTATAATGTGTGGTATAATATTCCAAGCATTCCTAATACATTGTTAGACCACACTCAAATAGGTTTCTACTGCACTGGGCAAGAATCAGCCGGATCTTTGGTTGGTCAGAATGTGCAATTGTTTCTGATCTGCCAGCTTAAATAAAAAAGGTCTAAAATATCTTAACAATATAATTTGCAGATCATGGGAAATATTATTCAATTAAATTCACTGTATTCTTGTATAGCCCTAAATCACAACAATAGTTATCTCGGAGGACTTAACAAAACCGTTGAATTCCTCAACACAGATCAGAGAACCAAACAGTTCAAACACAAGAAATGCTTATACATGTCTCATATATATGATGTCGTAGGAATGGAAGCTGAGGCGGTGTTGGAAAAAGTGGGGCACAATTGACCAAGAAGTTTATTTCCATTTTGGTTTGCAGTGATTATTAACATAACAATGTGCGTCATTTGGACTGACAAATGGAGATAAGAAAACTGGTACGTAGAAGAAACCGTGACCTTAAAGATCTCACCCTTTGGATATTGTATCCTGTTTGTCCCAAGGTTGATTTGTGAAGGCCATTGTTCACAGGGCAAGATGGCACACAATAAAAATATGAACAATGTGTTTCTTCATGACAAAGTAGAGAGTTTTGAGGACATCAGCTGTGCGACTAGTAAAGCGTAACACGTTTAAATCCACAGAGGAATGCATGAAGACGTGTTGCTGTGCACACATAAGACCGTGAGCTGGGTGCAGAGTGTGACCAATCACTTTAGGTTAACCCCGGCCTGTGAGAAAAACAGCATCTGCTGAATGTCCACAGAGTTCAGTGACACTTGATATTACAAGCACTTTTTACAACTGAAAAACAAAACATATGTTAACTATAAGAGAAAAGACTTTGTGTTTGTGTTCTCACAGCAGACAGGCCAGCAGCACAGCAGACAGCAGTGCTGTCCCTCCAAACCTCAATCCACTGTTCCACTTTAGGACATAAAAGGTATCTGTTGTTTTTCTAATTGGTTGCTGGCAAATAAGTCCTTTGAGACCAATATTATGTTTTTTTTTTCTATAATTGTAACACTGAGGTATGTTTGAGGAAAAAACATAGACAAATTGACTTCCAGAGTGTGGGCCAGAGACTCATTTGGTCCAGAGGTTTTGCATGTAGAGCAAAAGCATCCAGTTATTCAAATGATGTTCATAAGAACATTTATTTTGTATAGCACATTTCATACATAATTATACTCCATTTCTTTATCAACAGGCAAGATAGTTCACCAAATTCTTCTAGACCCACATGTATGGTAAATTTATGCAAGACAATGCAAGACAATCCATACAAACCTGCATTCAAACAAATTAAATGCGTGTTCATTCCACAATAATCAAAAGGTAAAACTACTACATTATGGCAGTCATGATAGCGCAACTCAAGAATAATATATTTACGTAAAATAAATACATAAAGGATAATGAATTAAGCAACAAATGGTTCCATAGAAAAACATTTCAATCAACATCTATGCATCAAGGACACGCTGTTATCAACATGAATAGATCAAATGAGACTAATTCAACTTTATATAACTACATCTGCATTAGAAACCCCATGTCTGTCAACAACACATTTTAAGTAAGCCACAGAACTTTCTCGGTGTCGTCGCTGGTCATTTAGCATCATTTTAACTTAGGTATCACTCTTGCAGTTGCCTGTGTGCTAAGCCCATAGTTATTGGACATGGGAGGATTTGGCAGCTGTTGCTTGTTCCTCTGGGCTTCATAACACAGACATACTAAATGTTCCACTAAAGGCCCCACAACAGGTGCAGCTTCATATCTTTGTCTGCAGCAAAAGAATTGCGAACATGTCACAATGTCAATTTTCTGTGTGACAATCGGTGTGTATGATAGCAATTATTACAAGTTGAAAGTATGACAATAACTTGATCATCATACACAGTTAAACAAGACCATACTTTTAAAATAGAAGACCCTTTATTCATCTCATAGTGAGGACCTATATAGAATTGTCCCATATCTTATAGGGACAATTCCTTGGGGCATTCCTTCTTCTGCGGAATGCATAGGCTCATCCCTGTAGGACAGTCAATTTAACTGTCAGGAGTGTCTTGTGTTTTTATTTCTTACATGTTAGTGTTTCACTGCTGATATAGAAGAGCACGAAATCAAAATTGACCCACTGTAGCACTAATCTTTGCATGTTGTTTCTTAGATATTTCATGAAGAAACTACTTGTGGTGGATTTATTAATCTAATCACTATCAAATAATGGTCTGGAAAAAATTTCAAAATTTCTCTCAGAAACCTTTTATTTTCCATTATGTTGTATTGCCCTGCCTCCAACTGAATTCATTTATTAGAATTCTAGAACTAACTTAACACTCCAGTTTAAAGACAATTATACACTTCTGGATTTTCGAGTGGATAAGTTTGTAAAATGAGAACACTCCAATAACGAACCGACAACATTTGATTAAAACATCTGCATAATGGCTAATGTTGTTACCATAGGAACACCTGTGATTGATGGCTTTGTTAAGAGGAGGAGTAACACACCATTAAACGGGCGTAATAGTGCATGGCAGTCATCTCAATAACCAGGGACAAAGCAATTACCAACTCATTAAAAAAGGAATGGACTAATACAACACACCTAGAGTGACACGCGCCGAGACAGGCCACTGTCAATCTGCGATTTATGCCTCTTTTATGTGACTACTCCGAACAAAGTGTGTCCTCCGTCTGCTGGAGGTCAGCTACAGCTCTGTGCTCAGTGCTCACCTATGGAATTCAAATGGAACGCTCAACTTCTGAGGCTTTGTTTTTTTAATGTGAATTATATGATAATATTTTTTATGATACAACATTTTATATGGACGCCTCCCTGGGGAGGTGTTCCGGGCACGTCCCACCGGGAGGAGGCCTCGCGGAAGACCTAGGACACGCTGGAGGGACTATTTCTCTCAGCTGGCCTGGGAACGCCTTGGGGTCCCCCCGGACGAGCTGGAGGGAGTGTGTGTGGATAGGGAAGTCTGGGCGTCTCTGCTTAGACTGCTGCCCCCGCGACCCGACAACGGATAAAGCGGAAGAAAATGGATGGATGGATGGACAACATTTTATAAATGTTATATTCTGGTTTGAAGAACAAAATACAACTCTGAAATGAACAAATGTTTCTAAAGGTTATCAGTAAAGCTTCTTTTGTAGTTTTTTGTATTTTGAGACACATCATTGTTGATAGCACATGAGTATTTTGCGTCAAACCAAGCCCTACTGATGATATACGTGCCAGGCTTATATGGTTATTTATAGTAAGACAAAGAGTGTAAAGAAGTGAGTAATGCTTAATTACACACACTTACATTACTTGCTTACTTAATTACCTGACATGTATTGGCTGTAGACTCTCTTATCGACTGTTACCGGATGCGGCAAAGCTGACAGGCCGGGTAGATCTGTCAGCCTGACCACACCACCCACCGTGCTGTGGTCTGTGGAGAAGTGAGTCCCAAGTGAGAGCCAAGGTAAAGTCCAACCCAAGGTAAAGGAATGGGGCTTTGATGGTGTCACATCATACCACCACATGTTTCCTTTGACGAAGGTGGAAGTCTACCACCGAAACATGTGGTAATTAAGCAGTAAGCATCTTTACACTTTACACTTATTAGTCTTATTAGAATAACCGTATAATCCTTACACATAAAGAAGTCATAATTAACTATTATTAAGGACAATCCCACTGTTTCCCATTCAAACTCCATTAATGTTCAGTACAGTCTTAACAGTCTTAACATGATGACATGATGGAATGAGCAGTGTGGTAGTGCTACTCCTTGGTTGGAATCGAAACCTGCAGCAACATAGAACTTTCTTGATCGAGTTTGACATCCCTGAGTTATACACACGCTATATTTTCATAAATATACACACACTCCTCTTAAATTATCTTTGTTAGAGTACTTCTCTGCTCTTTCATAATAATTCATTCGATGGATCTTGAAGACACTTGTTCTCCGGTCACAATTGAGACAAAATTTCTCGTATGACGAGGAGACGAAGAGAAACAGATGTGCCCCACTGCTCATAGAATATATATACGCACACACAGGCTGTACACATGAGCAGAAAGAGCATAGAGCAGCAGCGCCTCTCAATCACCGCCAGCGGGCCTAATCCATCTACTGCTGCTTGACTAGGATCCAATCTCCATCCCCAACAGGGCCTGAATGAAAGAATGGCAGACAGCCTGTGAAGAAACCCACTCCCTCTAGCCCAAAAATTGATGATACAATCGTAGTCTTTCTACCTGGTTCATGAGGCGTCCCATATCAAGGAGGAGAACACACCATAAAAATCACCCCGCCTCCGCTAAAAACAGCCAAGCGCTAACTTCATTCGATATGTTTGCCATGCCGCCTTGTTGTCAAAAAGCATGTTTTGTTAAAGGAGGTATTTGGCCCGTTCAAGCATAGGAAAGCCATTAGGAAGTGTCAGGAGCTGCGGTCTTATTTGTCCCCAGCGGATCACACTCATTTTCTTGTGTTTAATGCACCAAAACAGTTCCATCCACAACCACCAACAGCAGCAGGAGCATGGGGACAGCATGGAATTAAATAATTAAATAAATAAATAAACTAAGGCATTTCCAATCACTATGCATTGACAAGAGTCTTAAACAGTGGTTTATTTTAAAGTTAATGAGGTCTAATATTATATTTTACTCTATGTAACATATATGTTTATATCAAAATCAATAAAAAATATTTCTTCACTGTATAATATAACCAAATGACTTCCATCATCCTTTTTAGGGCAAAGCCTTACTGCATATGTCACTGCTTTTCACTTTTGATAGCAAATGAACCTCTCCTCCAGACACTAAATCAATGCAGCATTCGTCTTGTTAAATTGCACAGTCATAGTTTAAAATCACTGCTGCCAAGGCTTGTTTTTCGCTTGTTTGTATGACTCCTCAGAAGTCCTCTTGAAGGTGGTCGATGGGAATAGAAAAGTATTTTCAATTAAGGAGTAGATCAGGGATTTCAGTGGGCTGGGCAACAAACCAAGTTAATTATTTTTGACCAGATTAAAAATACTACGCCTTGTTCTCCATTCTGTTTTACAGGGAAAGCCGCTGCCTTAAGGAGAAAAAGGGAGGGGGAAAAAAAAAAAATCACAGGGAAACCCCTTAGAGCTCCTTTTAACGAAGTATGAATAATTCAAAGTGTATTATTTCTAACAGCTTCATAATATTAATTGGGCTGAGTTGCGCATTTAGTATTTATGAGTAAGCCCTGTATCCAGCTGTGTTGAACGTAATCAGCTTGAGAATCACAGGGAAAGCGGCTGGGGAATGTGCGTTAATGGGATGCGATGTGAGGCGTGAGAGCGCCTTGGGGTGTGCGACGGCAGGACAGGAGAGCATCCAAACGCACTCATCACCGGAACTACAGCTTATAACACAGTGACGCACAAGGGTCAATGGCAACAGGATTTTGCACTTACTGACAGTGAAGCTGTCAGGAGTTATTTGTTGGAGAACTATGCTAGTTTTTGGGTCTAAACTTTTTTCCATTTTGGTGATTTGCCCGGGACGCTCGCAGAAGCTGGCATAAGGTTCAGCAATCATTAAGTACCTATTATTGTTTTCCCCTACAGTATTCTTGCTGTATAAAAGCCTGCTGGTGTGGTAATGAACGTGTGAGAGCAAATGCAGGGCAACGTAGAAATGAGCCCATGTTTAAGCTAATGAATATTGTGAGGCAAGGCAAGTTTACTAGTGTATCTCTGTACACAAAAGTGCATCACACATAATAAAGCATGCATAAACAGAAACAAACATGCATACATACAACGCTAGAGCTTGGTGATTAATTCAAAATAAAAAAAAGCTGAAAAGTGTTGCTTGTGAAAGTGTTCATCAAACTTTGCGGAACCCCCATTCGATGGAATTACAGTAGCAAGTCCTTTTGGGGTAGCCATGTTTTCTCATCTCAATACTACATGGCTTTGCCAATACAGTTTTTAAATATTTTCAAGGCATGGTACTTTTACATCACTATTTATGCTATCCAACGCTTCACATGTCTTTAGTAAACTAAAGCTGTAGCCTCCACTACCCACTGATATAATTTAAAGTATGGAAGTGACAGTGCACCTGCAGCTCTGTTACGTTGCGCAGTGAATAGTTTGAGTTGTGGCTGTTTGTCCTTCCAGATGAATTTAGTGATTGCACTGTGGAGTTTATCCAAATAGTGTGTCAAAGGTGGAACTAGGATTATAAAACTACAAAAACATATGCAGGGCAGCAAATCCATTTGAGATCACTAAAAATTGTATGATCTGTATGATGTATCAGAATATTAACCTAAGAGTATCCAGCAATACCCATCGCTGATGATAAAAGCACTGATCTTGATTTAACAGATGATATACCTGTCCAAACCAGCCACATGCCATAAGACTCTACACTAGTGCATAGCTGTAGTCAGTAGTGAACATCCAAATAACAACCTAAACAAAACAAACGTTACGGCGTTTGGTTGTGGTAAATGTTTTTAACCTAAAATTACCACTTGTAATTTTCTTCTCACTTACAGAAAGTATCTCTTTTGGCTATGCCTCCATAAACGCAAGCAGAGCATCATAATTTAAACCAGAACCATCACAAAGACTCCTCATGCATTGTTCATATTCTATTATTTATAAATATTGAAATATTCATCAAGGTGTGCTTTCAAGCAGCAAAAAGTTATTTAAAAAATAATTTAAAAAGCCAGAGCAGCTAGAGGTGTGTTATCTAAATTCCAGTTTCAAAATAGGTTTTTGTCATTCAGATTTATTTGAAAAATAAGAAACTCAATATTAAGTCCACACTCAGACATCACAGGTACTTTAATCTTATACAGTCATTCATTGCAGTGTTTTCTTCACACCTTGAAGACATTTTTGTTTTTTAGGCAGAGAAAAAAAGTCATTTCAACTATGAAAACCAATTAATAGAAAGTAACCAATAGAAGGTAAACCCTATTCATTAACCCATCAACCCTAACCCTTTTCTAAAGTCAAGTTTTTGTCAAAACGTAGGATGGTATCGTGTTTTTATTTAGGCAATTTACTGTTGAATAAAGTGTTCCTAATTAACTCAGTCTGAATATATACGGTAAAGGCTCATGATAGCATGTTCATCAATGAGCCTGTTTAGAAATCAGCTGTTTTTTTCATTGGACATCTTTAATAGAATTAGCTGGCTGAAAAAGGCTTATGGGAATTTTGTATAACTACCTTTTTTGTCTAATAATGAGGAGGTATATAGTTTTGTCCTAACCTTGCTGGCTAACTCCACAGCATTATCCAATATATATGTGTTGTGTAAGCAATTTTCTGATTCGACATGGCAGTTTACATAGACCCAAGCGTACACTCATCTCCACATTCATAGTAAGTTGCTGCATGTACAGTTAACACTAAAAACAACAGAGACATGTGTATAAATATCTTAGTTCTGATCAAATGGCACTTGTCCAATAAATGCAGCCTGCTGGGAATGTGCTGGAGGCTCTCATTTGTCTCATGAAGACACGTAAGTAGCACAGACTCAGCTTTATTTAGCACTGTCCTCCAGTATTTCTGCCTTGCATTTCTTTTTCTCTTTACAGTTACAAGTTAAAATTGAGGTAAAAATTAATCAACATGAATATGCCCTATGCTAAATTAAGCACATCAATATGTGGTGCCCCCATATTAGGTATACATTTATATTATATTTTCTAAAGAACAAATTATTTGTTTGGTTATTATGGTTGTTAAACAGGATCTTGAGTACCTATGACTTTTGAACGTTCATATAATGCAGGGGTCCCCAATTAAATTGGCACGAGGTCCACCTACTTGATTAGTTCAATAGATCAGGGTCCGGACATCAGACAAATATTTTATTTCATATAAATCCATTCAAGCTTCAACCTTAAACAACGACTATAGTAGTAAGAACTATTTGAAAAAAAAAAAATGAATACAATCTAAATATAGATGTGTATAATTAACACATAACAGCAATGTACTTTGTTTATTTCTACACAACACACCACAAACCTCTCCCAAACTCTCAGAGTAGAGGGTGCAACACATGATGATTGTGGAGGATCAGGGGATCCACACTCTGACCTCCTCCTCCTCCTCACACTCTGACCTCCTCCACACACACTCTGACCTCCTCCTCCTCACACTCTGACCTCCTCCTCCTCCTCACACTCTGACCCCCTCGTCCTCCTCACACTCTCCCACCTCCTCCTCCTCACACTCTGACCTCCTCCACACACACTCTGACCTCCTCCTCCTCACACTCTGACCTCCTCCTCCTCCTCACACTCTGACCTCCTCCACACACACTCTGACCTCCTCCTCCTCCACACTCTGACCTCCTCCTCCTCCTCACACTCTGACCTCCTCCTCCTCCTCACACTCTGACCTCCTCCTCCTCCTCCTCACACTCTGACCTCCTCCTCCTCCTCACACTCTGACCTCCTCCACACACACTCTGACCTCCTCCTCCTCCACACACTCTGACCTCCTCCTCACACTCTGACTCTCCTCCTCCTCCACACACTCTGATCTCCTCCTCCTCCTCACACTCTGAACTCCTCCTCCTCCACACACTCTGACCTCCTCCTCCACACACTCTGACCTCCTCCTCCTCCTCACACTCTGACCTCCTCCTCCTCCACACACTCTGACCTCCTCCTCCACACACTCTGACCTCCTCCTCCTCCTCACACTCTGACCTCCTCCTCCTCCACACACTCTGACCTCCTCCTCCTCCTCACACTCTGACCTCCTCCTCCTCACACTCTGACCTCCTCCTCCTCCACACACTCTGACCTCCTCCTCCTCCACACACTCTCACCTCCTCCTCCTCCTCACACTCTCACCTCCTCCTCCTCACACTCTGACCTCCTCCTCCTCACACTCTGACCTCCTCCTCCTCCTCTTCACACACTCTGACCTCTTACTCCTCCTCACACTCTGACCTCTTCCTCCTCCTCTACACACACTCTGACCTCCTCCTCCTCACACTCTGACATCCTCCTCTACACACACTCTGACCTCCTCCTCACACTCTGACCTCCTCCTCTACACACACTCTGACCTCCTCCTCACACTCTGACCTCCTCCTCTACACACACTCTGACCTCCTCCTCACACTCTGACCTCCTCCTCACACTCTGACCTCCTCCTCTACACGCACTCTGACCTTCCCCTCACATTCTGACCTTCCCCTCACACTCTGACCTCCCTCCTCCTCCTCTACACACACTCTGACCTCCTCCTCACACTCTGACCTCCGCCTCTACACACACTCTGACCTTCTCCTCACACTCTGACCTCCTCCTCTACACACACTCTGACCTTCTCCTCACACTGACCTCCTCCTCCTCTACACACACTCTGACCTCCTCCTCCTCTACACACACTCTGACCTCCTCCTCCTCCTCACACTCTGACCTCCTCCTCCTCTACACACACTCTGACCTCCTCCTCCTCTACACACTCTGACCACAACAAGGCTTTTTATGCCAGAAATCCACTGCACTCAGTGAGCACTAAAGTAGGGCATACGCTGTTTGTTAATGCTTTTAATATGTGTTTGATGTGTACCTCTGTGTCGCTCCTCCTCGCTGCTCCTCCTCACACACCTCTGTCTCGCTCCTCCTCCTCCTTTGCTCATACACAGTCAGTGTGAGCAGCAGAACGCGAGCGTCCATCGCTCCGTACACAGCGCCCATGGCTCATTCCCGTCTCTTTCACGTCTCTGACTCTCACTCGGAGACACTGCTAAAGTTATTTTCACAGCTCCGTAAAGTTTTCTCAAAGGACCCCACATAGCCGCCCTCGCGCCTGCCTGTTTACAAATTGCTTTTGGTGAAAATTTGACACATAATTGTAATAATATACTTTTGTACAAAAAAAACATGGTGGTCCAGATAAAAGGGTCTCGGGGTCCGGACCTGGACCGCGGTCCGCCATTTGGTGACCCCGGATATAATGCATGCATTTCGACAATAGAAAACTTTGATTATGTAAAAGTTGGAATGTAAACAAAAGTCTAGAGAGGGACTAATCAAACCAGATCAAACTCTTGCAGGGTCCTCTCAACTGGGAGACAGGGGCCACAGCATCAGTAGGGGCATCCTCCCGCTGTGTGTCAGCAGCACTCTGCTCTATGTGATGCAACGGCCAAGATATGTTTGAAGAGGCCTTGTCAGGATGCAATCAGGTTTTGGGCACAAAAAAAAGACAGCCTTTATGGGGCTCAGGCCTTAGTTTTTTGGGCCTGATTACAGCTCTATTTGAGAGCACAAAGCTCTGCATAAAACACATTATTATTATCAAAAGAATCATTGAGGCTAATCTTAAAGCATCACTATTCTCCTGCGTCAGCACATTGTGGTGACACCGCAGTAGCCTCTTGAAGATGTGGGATGAGTGGCAGTTTTTACAAATATGCTGAGCTGGGACCGCAGGGAGGGGATCGCTCCGGGACAGACTCCTGTAGAGCAGTGCCATCATGCTCTTTAAGATCCCCATGTGAAGCCCCCGGCATCACGGCCCGTACATTTAATGATCTAGATAACCTTGTGAAGTATCACACACTAAAGGACACCATTCATTTGACTCACATCAAGCCCTTATTTGGATATGGATGAACTGGGAGCATGAAAAGGCTATAACATTCTTCTTGTGGATTTTAAATGTTAACTCATACTGGAATGTAGGGCTGCAGCTATTGAACATAGTTTGTAATACTAGTTATCAATTACTCAATAAATACAAAAGTAATATTCTCCTAAGTCTATTACTTTTCACAAAACATAATTTAATGCATATAAAATATATGTTTTAGAAAAAGGACTGATTCATCTTATCTTCATAGCTAACTATTAATTGATTACTTAGTTACTATTCACTATAAGCGTCACACAATTTTCTAGTGCTGTCCAAATGACCAACTGGGGGAAATTCACTGAATTCAATGTTTCAGTTTTCATATGCAATGTGGGCACGACCTGGAATATTGTTTCGGCCCAACTGGAAATATCAAAATTCTTGGTTATGTAATGAATGCAGAACAAAAGGATGAACAAAAATACAAGATTTAAAAAGCAAAAGTAAAAAATTATAAATTCCAAGACCAAACACTAAGAAACAGGGACGAAAACACAATGGACCGTCACGAGCCGTGGAGCACAGGATGTAGAGAGGCACAGGTGAAACATATAGGGATGTACTGATCCGATATTCAGTATCGGTATCGGGTAGGGCTGAAACAACTAATCGATTAATCGACGACTAATCGATTATTGAAATAGTCGTCAACTATTTTAGTAATCGATTAATCGTTTTCTGGTTCACACGGACTCAAACAGAGCAAAAATGACATGAAAATGTAGTATTTTTGATTAAAACCGACTTTGTTTTTATAATTTCATGAATATCTGTCTGTCTCATCCAATCAGAGAAGAATTAGCACAAAGAGCCTGTTACAAACATTTACTTTAAGTTCACGCCATCAATACGTCCTCGAGTGTTGCCACTTTAGCTTTTTGTGATGAAAAAATATTTTTTTTCTACACAATTCACAGCCAAGCGATTACTCGATTAATTGTAAAAATAATGGATAGATTAATCGATTACAAAATAATCGTTAGTTGCAGCTCTAGTATCGGGGGCCGATATGGGTATTTTGTAAGGATCGGATAATATCGGATTTGTTAAATAAATAAAAACAACAACTGCACAATGCGTAGCATACATGGATCTAAAGATTGTTTTTCAGTGCCGTGTCAATTATTATGCACGTCCGTGCGAGGCACAGAATGTGCGGTGTGGCAGAGGCAGTGGACACAGAGACCCGGTGCATGCGGCAAAAGCAAAAGCAAGTGATGAACTTTTTCCTCCGTGCGGCTATCAGAGAGCAGCCGCACAGAGCCGTCATGGGGACACAAAACAGGAGATAAACCAGGATTAAACCAGGATTTCATCAGGACTAACTATGGGGGAGACTGCTTGTGAAAATATTCCTCGAACCTCATTCCCGGTGACTGTAAACAAGGGCTGCTAACGTGTGTTAGCCGACACGACAAACGTATTTATTCAGGTAAAAATGCAAAATCTTTAATGCTTTGAAAATATTAGAAAATTTTTTATCGGATTGGTATCGGCAAAACAATATTTAAGAATAGCGGATTTGGATCAGATTACAAAAATCTGGATCGGTACATCCCTAGAAACATATAATAAATAATAAATAAAAACAGGTAAAAGTAATCAACAACATGACTGGTTAACATGAGATATTTCCCCAAGATAGGGAACTATGTTAGGGGTTTTACATTTCAAAATTAATCTACTGTGTTCAAAAAACCTTTTCAAAGAGCTACCTATAAATAGCTCTACATCATTATTGTCTTTATAACTTACTGTAACATCTCAATACATCAAACAAGCGCCTTGAAACGCTTCCATGAAAAGTCATCATCTTGTATGTCAAACAAACACCCTTTACAGGGACTAAACATCAACCAGGATCATCCAGGCATAATTATGAAAAAAACCAGCTGCCTCAAAGGCCACTTTTGAATGGATGTGAAACACAACGACAGCAGTGCTGGACACAAAAGCTACAGCATTCAGCAGTGCAGAAGAGGGAGCACCAGTGAATTCATCAATTCATCGCCTGCGGTAGTAAGCGCCAACACCGACATTGATATAAACACAAAGAACTCTCACAAACATGTTAAGTGCCATTCTCATATGGCAAAATTCAATGAAAATAACAGCACCCTATGAAGGGTAGAAGATATACTGTATATGCATCACTGCAGGCCAGGAGCATGAATAATCACATCAGGCTAACTGCTGCTAAGTAATAAAATCAGTGGTTTGGGTTTTGAGTTTGTGATAGTAAACACTAAAATACATTTTAGTGAATGGCTGTAAAAAAAACTTTAAATTTCCTCTAATTTAAAGGATAATAAAATAAGTAAATGGCAAGAATAAGTACCAAGACTCATGGCCATCATTCAAAACCATGAAAGTAAGGTATTGATAGAAACAATCCAAGACATCAAAATACATATACAGTATGTAAATCACCTGGTGCTTTGATAAGCATAAGTCTTATCAAAGTTGCTAAATAAAAGCTAAATAAAATGATTGTCCATCTGGTGTCCTCAGCATCGTCTAAGAAGGTAAAATATAAAAGTGTTATAAAGGTTCACATTATAATAATACTGTAATATGCAAAGCCTCACTTTAGTTTTAGCGTCTGGCTAATTTTCTAGTGAGACATGATGACATCATCAAACACTAACCACAAAAAATCAAGTGGAAATTTTGAAGTGTGCAAAATAAATTCATTAGACGATTGCAAATGTTTTATTATTAAGACAAGCCTTCAATATAGTAGTCTATGTTTTGTAACATTTTATATTGAAGAAAGTTCAGAGAGGCTTCCATTGCTTCTTGTCAAATCGATCCAGCTTTCGCTCCAATTTTATAGGAAAAGTCATCTGGATTCTCACCAGGAAGTACAGACAGTCCTTGACCATGATCTGCAGCTTAAAATGTAAATGAGCCTGTGAATAATGGGGCAAGTCAGCAGTGAATATGCAAAGCTGCACAAATTATTTTTTGCTTGTGCAGTGAATCACTTCTGTGTGTGGAGATTTTTGGAGGACCCTGAACAAAACCAAAATGTTGGATCATTTTTCAGGTTAGTTTCCACTTCCAAGGTGGTCTAGTCATACAAGTGGAGGGAAAAACATTGCTAGAATTCAAAAGCAAAAAATCCCAATGCCATACCAATAAAGAATCCAGTCTTCAACCATGACAATATACTATGAATGAATTCAACACTTTTCAAGCCAAAGCATCTACGTCATGCAATCAACAACATTTGGTATGGTCAATAAAATCCTATTAATGTCAATGTTTGTATACATTTAAAACGAGACAAAACATGTATCTTTGACTGAAAATGCAATCAAACCACAAATATTAGTTTTCACTTTGCACTTCACTGCTTATCCTTCTCTTCCAAAGCAAGCGTTTATGTTATGACTGATGATCATTCCACCTTCATTCAAACTGCCTAATGTTGAAGTAGTTTAATTATACTTCAAATCCTCACCTCTGTAGTGAAAATAAAACATATAGAATATAATAGTAAATAGGACCACAGTCTAAATATAGCAGACAAGCATGAACAAAATCCATTTCATCCTTTGTACGTGCAGAACAAACAAAGACTGTCATTTACGACTGCAATTAAATGTTCAAATAAAGTCATCTTCATGTGCCCACTACCTGCTGATCATACTGCTTTGAGCCTTTTTGTTTGGATGGTCACTACTTTAACGTGAGATCAAAAGAGCTATGACTTTGTACAGCTACAAAAGAACAGAGAAGATAGCATGGGAACAAACTAGGGCAGCTTATTTGTAAAACCAATCTATGTTGTGGTGGTTTTAAACGAACAAATAAGCAGCAAGCTATGTTTTCATAAGGCTTAAGAGCAAACGGCTAAACCAACTTTGATATAAGAGTTAAAGGAAGTACCACAGAGCATTGAGTATCACACTCAATCTTCAAGACATTATAGAATGTCTTGGAGATCTGTTACACAAGTGGAATCTACTGGTATAGGCAAAACTGCAGCTAGCGTTTTCAAACAACTAGCACATCTACCCAATAACAATAACATGGTAATAAAAGTGACTGGCTCATACAACGGTATTCAAAGTTAAAATCACGCCACAAATGTTTTTGTATAGTGGGTTCAAGAGAAAAAGGGTTAGGGCTAGAAAATTAAATTAAAGGGTTCAAGAGGACAGATGCACTAATGGACGTATACATCAATAAGAAACAGCTCCTTCCTCTATAGGACGAGCACAGGGTAAATTAAGGCCATCAAAAAGATCATATTGTGATGCCTGAATGGTAGCTTGTGATCTACAGACTCTGGGCTTCACCATATTGGGGGGAGAGAGACATCATTGCTGTAATAGCTCTTCATCTTGAATCAAACTTTAATGATCCATTGCAAAATCAACAAGGGGGAAGACAACAAAACTCAACGCGTCTGTCGTGGCTTGCCATGGGTCATACTGTCAGCAGGATTCCCACACTTCAAACTGTGTCTTTTTATTGGATGGGCAAGTCTTGGCTTCTCCATCTGTTGGTAAACAAAAACTAAAAAATGTAGCTTCAATGTTAGTTAAATTACTGTTTTATCGCTTCACCCATAAGCAGTATTAATAAGGGAAGTTTCAAAGATGCAGCGCACATACAGGTCTGTAATAAGAGCACACAGGGAGCACACAAAATATACAATTATAAGTAGCTGCTATGTTTCATAGCTAGCTGCAAATCCTTTACTATCAATATATTGATACATTTCTATCTATCTATGTACATAGTGTGAAGTTAAATAGATATCTGGCAGGACATGTACAAGCTCAGCAGTTCTCATTGTACAGTCTGACACACAGCGAGGGTGTTCAAAGCAGTGTGCCATATAATTGAAATGGAAAAATCACTACATCTCTAAATAAAATCAACAACAGCATAATGTAAAATATCGGATTTATTAAACGAGCTGTAGATTATAAATCCAATTTTGACAGTTCAAGATGCTTCTGCTGCAACAAAATGTTAGTGCATCCCATTTGCTAAGCTTTCGCACAGTACATTAAAACCCCATGAAACAAATCAAAAAGCTATTACCAACACAAAACTGCTCCCTTGTAATTCAATTTTCAACTTTCCAGACCTTCAGAGAAAGACTCACAGCACAAGCCATATCAGTCATATCTCCATCACATAACTCACCATTACTGCTGATTGCATGTGTTCCTAATACCCCTGGGCTTGATAGAAAACATGCCTCACTTCTTATTGATATAGAAAGCTTATGGCATTACGAGCCAGTGCCGAGTTCAATACATGGATTAACCCGTCTATGGCATCACATGAGCGTTGGGGAAAGGACCACACAGTTGAGCAAATGAAGTAGAGAAACAGAACAGCTAATCAACATTCAGCAGAGCGAGAGAACAGGCCTTGGACTCGATAAGTATCTCGCTGACATGTAGCCTTTGCAATAATCCATTGGTGGCCACACATTTGCAGCGGGATGGCAGTGGGGCAGGGAGCTAGGGTTGCTTTTGTGACAGGAGAGGGCGCGGCGTGCTGGGGAAGATGGATGACAGAGCCGAAATATAGACGTGTGGGACCTATGAGCCGTGAAAACCGTGGATGTTAATTATTAAGAGCTGGAGCAACTGTTGTCGATCCTCCACAGATCCGGAGAGCAAATCCTCAGAGAGAAGGGATGTGGGAGATGGGATGTACTGCAAAATGAATAGTTAAGCGTGTACTTTGAGTGGTTTAAAACATTAAGTTTGAGTTTATATTAATGGGCATGTTGAAATAGCTTAAAGTGTTCATTTTGAAGCTATGCATTCTTATTTTTCACACACCTGACCTGTAATTTAGCCTTGTGTCAGCTGCTTGTGTTCAGGGAAATGGATTATTTTAAAGCCTTGTCAATCAACAAAGCAGAAAAGGAAAGCAATGGGTTTACAATGTTTGCACAATAAACTGTACAATATAATAACAATG
Source organism: Knipowitschia caucasica (assembly GCA_964034765.1). Classification (NCBI taxonomy): domain Eukaryota; kingdom Metazoa; phylum Chordata; class Actinopteri; order Gobiiformes; family Gobiidae; genus Knipowitschia; species Knipowitschia caucasica. Next base: position 26,136,188 of record OZ035836.1, read on the forward strand.
ATATCTATGCTTCAAACATTTAATATTTGCAGTTCCAATATACAGGAAGTAAAACATTTTGTACTTACTCGCCAGATCATAAACTAAAAGGATATATATTAAATCTGATATCGAGTCAGTATTAATGCATAATAATGCATAATATCTTCCCAGTATAACTCATCAGACCAAAACATGCTCACCTGCACCTTTGTTCAAACACCATACAATTCCGCAAGAAGGTTGTCAGGGGCTTTTGACACTCAACTTGTAGAGGGGCTGGAGTTTGTTTTATCATTCAGTTCCCTTCTCTCTTTTACTTTTAACTATTAACACCACTCACACGCACGCACCCATGCAAATATGCAGAGAAGATGCATATTCTATTACAATCTGTCTCTTGTGATTGAGAAACATGCCAAATTAGTAAATAAGTTTAGAGATTCCAAAACACAAAGAAACATGTTACCACATTGCCAGAGGTAGACATAGCCCTAAGAAAATAAATGAGAATTTATCTACAAGACCAGAGAGTTAAAAGATGACTTTTCAATCCCTATTTCAGCATAATGAAGCATTGAAATTTTTACTCAACACTCTATTGTTTAATTTATCCAGGAAGAGAGATTTAAAATCCCTTTCAAGATCAGAAGCACAGAGCTGATCAACACTTACTTTGTATGGTCATTGTTTAAAGTCTCTGGGCTGGTCTCCTGTCGCTATCCGCTCCTCACTGCTCTGCAAATTTGTTTCATCCACAGAAAATAAGCATCATATCTGCTTTGATGTCTTGTTAGAAGTATTTTTGTAAGTGAGCATTTTTCTCCACGCATGAGCACCTCAGCACACAGACTGACACACAGCACACAGTTCTATGAGGACGTCAGCTTGTGTGTCAGTGTGAGTGCAGCCACACAACTCTTCACAATTGTGTGAGCACTGTATGGATCACTGCATGGATCAAAAGCCTTGGACTACGCTTAAAGTTCAAGGGGAGTACATTGTTTTGTTGTTGGCAAATATGCAGTTGAATTATGTGGATAGAAATTTGAAATTCTACAAAGCATTTCAAAATGTAAACATTAAACATGAGACTACCTATGACTACAGAAGTATTTTACCAAGTTGAAGCCCTGGCTTTTCAGTGCATACCTTCATACATGGATTATGTAACAAAGGCGGCTGAACGCACTGGGAATTTCCTAATGGGGTTGATACTTGCAGCAGGTGATGTTGGCTCTGTCCGTTTACATTTTGAACGCTTCACAAACCCAGTCAAATCCACTTTGCGCACATCCTGTATGCAGACTGACTTTCCCAGAACCTTTTCCTCCCGCTCTTTCTTCCCTACAGTTAGTGACGAAAAAGGGTCAAAATACCACAGTTGGGAAAGGACATGATGATGTGAGAACACTGTTGGCTGTTCAGTCATTACTATCACTTACACTCCAGCACTCGCTAATCCGTGTTGACTTAATAATAGAAGTAATGGCCGTTTGCGTGTGAAGCGTTAAGAGCATTATTGAGAATTGCAGGACAGCCGTGAGAATGGGACAGGAAGAGAAAACTTGAGCACCACTGTGCAACTATGTAATTAGTTTGTGTCCAGACCAAGCACTGTTCAGGAGTACATTCTGTAATGTTATCATTAACTAAAGGAGTCATTGCCAGGGAGCTTAACATTTCAATCTCACACTATAAATCATGAAATAACATTAATGTAATTGGATGCCAACCCACTTAATGTAGTGGAAAGCCAATCTCCAGTATATCTATCATTAAATAAGCAATCTAATAAATATACTCATTCTTACCTCAAAGATATCACAATCTGAATCCGGTTGTTTTTTGAGCGTGCTTTACATCCTCACATCAACATCTTTGTTCAATACTCACTCACCCAACTGTTTATGCTTTGTTAAGAAGTGTGCTGCCCACGGCAACAGTTTGTTACCAACCTTCTGTGCACAGGGAGATCCATCCATCAATTGATATGGTAAACAAAATACAATCTACCGCACATAGAAAATCCAACAATAGCATGATAAGTTATGTTGCTTGCAGATAAAACTGAACCATATTCACACCAAAAACGTGTTTTCATATTTTGGGCCAAACTGACCTTCTAACGGCTACAACTATGAGGGATTGAACTCAAACAAATGCCTTCAAAAACCAAACTTCTCAGCAAGGTATGTGCAAAAAGTCTGAAACATCCCAGGCCTTACAAAAAAAAGCTTGGCTCGCACATTTTGTTGGGCCATTTTTTACCAGATATTAGATTACCACAAGCAATTTTCGAGAAGCAACTCCTATTTTTTTCTGACAGCACTTCAACTCAAGGATAAGCTTCATATCTATATATAAGCTGCGACAAAGAAAGATAAAGGTGGAAAAATGCTTATCCTTGTGTGTGTGATGTATTAAGAACAATAGTCTTCTATTCTTACTCCACAGCTTCAGGTTAATGCATTATAGGCTGTGTTCGATTGTAAGAGATGAAAAAACCTCTGCTTGTTGCGCTGTTGGGGTCTAATACACAAAAGTGGGAAAAAAGACCAACAGTTCAGCGTATCTTGAGCTATAAATCAGTGCTCTGGTCAACCTGGCCAAGAGCATTTTCAAACCCATTTGCAGAAGATAATGCCAGCTATTGCTCCAGCCCCAGGGACAGGGCAGCAGGTCTCATGAATCATTGCCCTTTTAGAGGCGTCACGGCACGGATATCACCTTGCTACGTCCATAGGGTCCAGTTGACTCTTCGTGGTGGTCAACAAACAAGAAGTGGAACTGGAGGGAAAGAGTTGGACCATGGTCAAAAAGTAAAAATCCTGTTATGTGCCGAAAACCTGTGGTGAAGTGTTAAACAATGTCTACTCTGTGCTCTGGGCTTACTGCTGGGATTTGAGGCAAGTGCAAGATCACAACTGGGAAAAGAGTTTTGCATAAGAGATTTAAGGTCTATAATTCTGACACATTGTAAAAGAATGATAGAAGGGTAGGAAAATTGTATCTGAATGGTTTACTATAACTAACACCTTGACTTTGAACAGAATTATACAGAATAGGCCTACTTGTTGTATTTCTCTGTATTGGGAATTTTGTGATTTTGTGTGGTAAAAAATTCAATTTTATTTTAATTTAATTTAATATTATTGGAGTTGGTGTCTTGCCTTCATGGCGTATACCAAAGAAACCTGCACCAAAAACTTGGAAGATGTTTATCACCAGATGTTTCTGGGTCATCATGAATCTGAATCTGAATCTGAATTTTCACTGTTATTGGTTATACACAAACAGTGGTGGCACAAGAGAGACATGATGGAACTGAAGTAAAGGAGCTCCAACAAACAGCTGAAGAACTATACAGCCTGACAATGAGATAATTTGACAGGATGAGAGAAGCTTTGGCACATCTTTGATCGTGCTGGGTGCTTGCCAAATCACAGATAAAGATGAAAAGTACCATGACGTCACAAGTTTTGGAAGCATCATTTTGAAGACAAGAGTCTGGCGTGATGCCTGTTGGCAGCTAGAATTTTGAGAGAAAGGGGGATTTTTCCATCAAATGAGTGGGCATGGGAAACGACAAAGAAGACTATCAGGCAGTTTTATGTTTATATAATGCATCAGTTTATAAATAATCTGTTTTATTTTGTGCTGTTCTGGACACTCTACGCTTCACATTATTAAGTGAACCTTATTAGTAGTGAACTACTACTGTAGCCACAGCTGGCCTGGGGCAGACTGATGAAATCAAGGTCTCTAATGGTGCTTTCAGACCGGATCATGCGTTGCGTCGGCTTTCAATGCAAAGTCTATGGTGACGCGCGTTAGAGCATCAAAACACACAACCATCTTGGGACGCACGAACGGACTGTTCAGTAGAGACGCACGGACTGCGCGGGAAAGTCGAAGAGGAGGAGCAGGAGCGGAAAATGGACGCCCACAGGAGATAAACTTTGCTCAACCTTTCCTTGGGACGTTCGTGCAGCGACCAATCAGAGAGCCGCAAAGTGGTCACGGGGACATTAGTGATCTGAAAATACTGTAAACAGCCACCACAGGAACTACACCTCGACTTAAAACCAGGGTTGACAATGGGGGACTGTGAGCTTGTGAATACAGTGCCTTGCGAAAGCATTCGGCCCCCTTGAACCTTTCAACATTTCGCCACATTTCAGGCTTCAAACATAAAGATATACAATTTTAATTTTTTGTCATGAATCAACAACAAGTGGGACACAATCGTGAAGTGGAACGAAATGTATTGGATAATTTAAACTTTTTTAACAAATAAAAAACTGAAAAGTGGGGCGTGCAATATTATTTGGCCCCTTTACTTTCAGTGCAGCAAACTCACTCCACAAGTTCAGTGAGGATCTTTGAATGATCCAATGTTGTCCTAAATGACTGATGATGATAAATAGAATGCACCTGTGTGTAATCAAGGCTCCGTATAAATGCACCTGCTCTTTGATAGTCTCAGGGTTCTGTTTAAAGCGCAGAGAGAACCATGAAGACAAAGGAACACACCAGGCAGATTCGAGATACTGTTGTGGAGAAGTTTATAGCCGGATTTGGATACAAAAAAAAATTATATTTAAATAGAAGGAGTATCAGACCACTGAAAATCTACCAAGACCCGGCCGTCCCTCCAAACTTTCATCTCAAACAAGGAGAAGACTGATCAGAGATGCAGACAAGAGGCCCATGATCACTCTGGATGAACTGCAGATAACTACAGCTGAGGTGGGAGAGTCTGTCCATAGGACAACAATCAGTCGTGCACTGCACAAATCTGGCCTTTATGGAAGAGTGGCAAGAAGAAAGCCATTTCTCAAAGATATCCATAAAAAAACTTGTTTAAAGTTTGCCACAAGCCACCTGGGAGACACACCAAACATGTGGAAGATGGTGGTCAGATGAAACCAAAATCGAACTTTTTGGCCACAATGCAAAACGATATGTTTGGCGTAAAAGCAACACAGCTCATCATCCTGAGCACACCATCCCCACTGTCAAACATGGTGGTGGCAGCATCATGGTTTGGGCCTGCTTTTCTTCAGCAGGGACAGGGGAGATGGCTAAAATTGATGGGAAGATGGATGGAGCCAAATACAGGACCATTCTGGAAGAAAACCTGTTGGAGTCTGCAAAAGACCTGAGACTGGGACGGAGATTTATCTTCCAACAGGACAATGATCCAAAACATAAAGCCAAATCTACAATGGAATGGTTCACAAATAGACGTATCCAGGTGTTAGAATGGCCAAGTCAAAGTCCAGACCTGAATCCAATCGAGAATCTGTGGAAAGAGCTGAAGACTGCTGTTCACAAACGCTCTTCATCCAACCTCACTGAGCTCGAGCTGTTTTGCAAGGAAGAATGGGCAAGAATTCCAGTCTCTCGATGTGCAAAACTGATAGAGACATACCCCAAGCTACTTGCAGCTGTAATTCCAGCAAAAGGTAGCGCTACAAAGTATTAGGGCAAGGGGGCCGAATAATATTGCACGCCCCACTTTTCAGTTTTTTATTTGTTAAAAAAGTTTAAATTATCCAATAGATTTCGTTCCACATCACGATTGTGTCCCACTTGTTGTTGATTCTTGACAAAAAATTTGATTTTTATATCTTTATGTTTGAAGCCTAAAATGTGGCGAAATGTTGAAAGGTTCAAGGGGGCCGAATACTTTCGCAAGGCACTGTATATGCGTTGTCATGCTCCCATGACTTTATGCAACTGCTTCGAGTGTGTTCACCGATGCGGAAGTACCGTTTTATAATAAAAAACTTATTGCACACCTTCGTGAACACATACTACTGTTATATAAAGTCCGTGGAAGGTCTCTGAACACAGACACCCTGCAAAGCTGCATTATTGGAGAAGATCTTTACACGAGAAGCCGCTAGCATAACTCTGTTAGCATCGGAGCCGGCCGGCTACTTCCGGTGCTGGCCAGGACGTTCTGGTGTGAAGACCCCTGCATCTGAAAACTAAAGAATGCACGTCTGGTGAGCGAGGCTTCAGCGTTTGAGCATTTGCGGTCTGAAAGCACCATTAGACCACCACTTCACAGGTGCCACAGTGGGGCAACTGTTCACAGTAAAAACCAGGCACAGATCTGGTGGTATCAAGCTTTCACATTTTAATTGGTATTGGTAAATGATTATATTGTTCAACATAAAAATTACAAATAGACCTACAAATGCAGCATTTTAGTTATATCATAGATTTTTTAAATTATGATAAAAAAGCTTTGCTAAAAAGGAGTGTTAGAACAAAAGGTTCCCAGCCAAACTGCATTGTTTTATAGTCCCTTCATTCAAAATCTAAAAAGAAATTGTGGCAAAAATTCAATCTATAATGTAAACTATAAAGTAAACTATAATGTAAAATTGAAATTCTTAAAAGATATGTTTGCAATGGTCACTGCTCCTCTGATCATGAATGAAGCAGTCCAGAGTTTTGTGCTTAACAATTGGCTCTGTGCACTTCAGTGTTCTTGTTTGACAAAAAAAAAAGAGATGAGTACTACTACAGCTGTCATGTTGAGAGCCGAATGACAATAAGGATCATAATAACACCAATGTTCTGTTGACTCTTTTTTTTTGCATGGCCGCTCTCTGTGTTTGACCTATGACTCAGTAACAGTGATAGCAACTGATTGAGCTTATTATTGGATGCAACTGTGATTGTATTTACTTCATGATTAGGTTTCTTGTCTGGAATATAGATTTTTACCTCAGATAATAGTTCATATTAAAGAGTTACTACTTAACTTCATATTACAAAACACAATGATCACGAGCATGTAACATCGTATGCAATGTCGATAGTCAGGGAGACATTTTGAATTTGCTCACAAGCTGTATTGTAGAGCCCTGCACGGGCCTATTATCTGGGTCCGAGCCTTAATAATAATTAAAAAAAATGTTTTTATTTTTTTACCTTGTTTTGGCGTAGTAAATAGTGCCACGCACTGATATGAACACAGGCCTGGCTAGAGGGCGAAGTTATCCATGGTAGTGATGTGTTGCAATGAGTTCTGTGTGTACGGAGAGAACGGCCACAGCTGTATGATGCCCAGATGCCGCAATAAACTACAACCCATTGAAGGTAATGACAATACTATACAGAACAAGAAATACTACAGTGTAGTAGAACGCTATATTCAGTGGGTGCATTCGTAAATGTAATCTGCTCTGAAAATGAATCAATAAAAGTGCCCGAGCCTGGCTCGTGTCCGAGGTAATTATACGGCCATCGGCTCGAAGCCCGGTCCTCGGGCTGTCAGGCCCCTTGGGTCTAGGGCTCAAGTGCAGGACTCTACTGTATAGGATTGACGCACCCACAGCTCTTAGTGCATGCCCTATACTGATTTGTTTCATTTTTGACAAATAAATAAATGCAGCCACATGGATGGATCAGAATGTGCAGAGGATGGAACAACCTGAAACGGAGAGCAGCCACTTATCCTAAGTCCATTACATTAAATATACAATAAATCCCATTTATTACCAATAGCTCCAAATTAGTTCTCCTCCTTTAAACCTCCCATTTCCTGCACTGTGCTGTTGTGTTGTACTACTCCTCCCAGGTAGGAGAAACTCACCACCGTCGCCTGTGCGCTTTGTAACCTTGAAATGTAGTTACTGTGTGATAAATGTTGCTAGTGTGGAACCACGTATTGGGTCATTCATATTATCATAGCACATATTTATATATCAACACAGGGTGGGAAACAACTTATCATTGGTGTAACTGTGCAGACATTTCATTAGAAGCCAATACAAAAGTCCCAAGGCTTCACTGCCGCTGTTTTGCAGATGAGATTTAAGATACCAAAGTATGAGGAAAGAGTTGGGACATCCACGGTACGAATATTACTCTTGGAACTCCTTTTGACGACATATATTTAGAAGAAAATACATTTTATACACAGATATTTTATTAGGGATGCACAGATAACGATATTGGTATCTGGTATTGGGACAATACTATAGGCTCGTACTCATAACATAGCAGCCAATATCCACATTTTTAATTCACATTAGCACCGCAACAGCAGACAGCTGCCATGGTGATCTCCCACAGTCTGCAGGCTAGCAGAAAGCGGCAAGCAGACTTGCGGCAAGTAGGCTAGCGGTAAGCAGGCTAGCGGCCAGCAGGCTAGAGGCAAGCCAACAGGATTTCCGCTGTATGCCAATTTTTTAAAGTAAACAAGAGTGACAAGAGTAAAGCGGACTGTACATTGTGTAAGGCAAAACTGTTACGAGGTGGGTCCAAAACAAACACGTATAACACCAGCAACTTGATAAAGCTCACCACCGTAACCTTTGCTAGCATCGGAGCTATGTCTTTGTACCATTTGTATGAGTGAAATATGACAGTGGCTCTTATTGTTGACTGCTAAAACAATTGCTAAAATGTTTAATTGTTGAAATTAGAAATAAAACATTTCAAATTTCAGTTTCAGTTGTATTAGTTTGATGAATTCCCAGCGGTAACACAATACAGTACTTGTTTCGGTATTCAGATACAATTAATGATCCTTAACCTAATCCATTTTTACAGCTGCTCCATGTGCAAAAACATGTTAACTAATAACAAATGTGACCTTTTTAAGATTATTTACTTCCACCATGTTTTTTGAATTGTTTTCATAATGTCACTCCCTTATTCGTCCCGGAAACCGGATTCGTCCGGAAGTTCAGTTTGCGCATGTCAAAAAGTGTAATAAGTCCTTAAGTGGTGACTGGTTAAGTTTTAGGTGTCTAAGTAAGATGGTTAAGTTTCGGGTTAAGGCTGGGTTGGGGTTATTTTATGGGAATGGCTGGTTAAGTTTAGGTATAAATTGGTAGTTTGTTATATTCACTTCCGCTTCCGTCCAGATTCCGTGACGTAATCTACTGCTGCAAATGCTCAATGGATCAAACTGAACTTCCGGACGAATCCGGTTTCCGGGACGAATACGGGAGTGACAATAGGCTTAGAATTTGTCCATGTAAATGCGCCATCTTGGAAAACAATGGTGGATAAGGGACAAAAAGGATGCGAGAATCGCGTTTTCGTTTCACATGAGCTACTGATATTGTTGCCTTCACCGTGCCTTCACAAGTTGGAAGAAGGAACCATGGAAGACCACAGTTATATAAAAGAACCATGGAGGAACACATTTATGTAAAAGAACGATCCGAACAACAATCTTTTAGAAAAATAATTATGCAGAAGTCGAGCGTCATAGCAGCAAAGTGTCAACTTTATGTTGGCTTTATGTTTCTATGTGCTACAGAGGCTGAGATATCAATCATTTAGTAGACATTGAATTTCAGGAAAACTTCACGTTTTAGAGGGGGGTTTTAAAGACGGCCATAGGTTTTACAGGTATGTTTTACCAGGTGTGCCAGGCCTTAATGGGTTAAATCATATGAAACACCAAACATTTTACATGGTATAACACCACTTCTATTTTTTTCATTTTTGTCACTTGTCATAACGCAATAGAATATTATTATTAATAATATAATATGAATAATTTATTAATATTATGGACCTTGATCTATGGTCAAAGCACATATGCTTGACATCACTTCAAGTCTTTAAAGCTTTATCTTGCCCTCAATTTGGTCATTCAATATTACATTACATGGCTTTATTACGTGCCGCTTAAACGGTGCAACAGTAAATCGTTAAGAGTTGGGAATCGGATTGGCCTTTCGTTTACATGAAGACGGTGTTTCAGGGGGTGAAAAAGCAAGCATTTACAAACAGCCTCCTGAGTGGAACAAAACATATACGCTGCATGGCGGGGGGACTATTTCACAGCTGTGTGAGGAAAAAGGTGTGAATTCTCTGGCCGCAATGACCTCACCACTTCCCCGCACGTACATTTGGACATACGCAGTAGCCCTAACAAACGTAAACAACAATGGTAACGGGTTAACTAATACTATATATGCTTTGAGCGTTACACAGAGCGTTACACACAATTCTACTCTTCATTCGTCCAAACAAAACCAAGAAAAGCTCTAGTTTCAGTTTCCATTTTCTCAGCTTCTGTTGAATGCAGAATGATGTGGGTGCATTCTTTCACGTCTTTTAGGTGGCCTGAGAAGGATGTTGTTGAGGAAGTGATAATACTGGTGGGGGTTGCGCGTGTCATAAAGTTCCACTGTCCCCTACTGGTCAGTGCCTTGAACTACATTGTTTTCCATCGTCGTGTAGACACTGTGCACTTTGAATAAGAAGCCTTGCATTGCAGCCACAGCGTCTCAGCAGTGTCTCCGTCTAAACAGGGCCTTAAAGTCATAATCACATCACTCATCAATCATCATCAAATTTCTGCGTGCAGTAGAAGAGGGTTCCAACAGAGTGTATTCCATATAAACAGACTATTGAAATCATTCCTATGAGTCTGGTCTGCCATGATGCCAATCCAGCTGAAACATTAAAAAAAGAACCTTCCGAAGAGCATTAGCCAAATCCAGATAATATCCACAGGCATTTACGGCCCATAACTTTCAGGGCACAATGCTGTCAGTGCTAATGGTCTCTCTTGGCATCAAGGTTCTGACACCGGGACAGAAGGTGCTGAGAGCCACGGCTTCAGAAGCAGGTCTCTCTGGACGAGGACTTGTCATGTCTCTGCCTCTCACTCACGACTCAGAAAACCCCTCTTCTCTAAACCTCTACCACCCATAGCACAGCCACTGCAAGCAATGCACTATTCTTCCACCTTGAGTGAATTCCCAGAAAGTTCATCAAGATTGCCTTCTGTTACAACTAGGGTTGCCACAATTTCAATTTTTGAGTCACAATTATAGTGAAAGAAAACATTGCGATCTTATGATTATTCACAATTATCACTATCACCATTTGAATTTTTTTCCGGAAAACAATAAATGGATAAATTAAAGTGATAGTCTGTAACTCTAAATGAATTACAAATTTTAGGAAATGTGTTAAATTGACCTCCTGGCCTTAAATGTTGATAATGATAAAATAAGTCATTTTATTAATTCTAATATTACGGGCAAGTCCCGCCTTCCCTTCTCTTAGCTATAGTTCAGAATCCACGGTGCCGTCGAGGTTAACCAATCGAGTCATGCCAAGGGCTGTCAATCATTGGCGCTGATGCTCGCGCGCAGTTGTTTGTTTTCGCGGAGCCTCCGAATCAAGCCTCTATTAGGCTCTGGAACTACATGAAAACTGAACAAAGAATTCTGAACATCCGCGCTGAGGTACTTATGTATATACTGAACCTATATCCATAATCATTTATATACTGAACCTATATCCATAATCAGATCCTCTGCAGATGCGTCCTATAATGTGCAATTCATGATAATAGCACTTCCGGGTTTGCCGCGATCGCTTTTTTTGTGCATAAAAATATTATTTTTTTGTGCATAAAAACTTTTTTTTTTTTTTTTATTAAAACGTTAACAAATAATTCTGAAAACCTCCGTGCATGTGTATTAATAATGTATATGTATAATGTGTTCTCTCATTAACATTTAAAAGTGTTACGGAAATGTAGGTGTAGACCAATCAGAAAGGAAGGGGGAGGGAGCTTGCGTTGTTTTTTTCAAATCAAGTACCTCCTTCCTCTCTTTCTGACAAACTCCAGACAATGGGCCTCATTCACGAACGGTTCTTAGGAACAGATTTGTACGTAAATCCTACTTACGCGGTTTTTACGAAGAAAGTGGCATTCACGAATATTTCTCGTAACCAGAATTTTTCTTGGGCAAGTACAAATCCTACGAGTCCTCAGGAGCACTCGTACGCATTCAGTGCCGACATGTTCACACGCCGGGGTTGTCCTCTTTGGTGAAGTTGAATAAAAATACAACATTCCAGTGATATGTCCGTCATATCGATGTATGTATTTATTTATTTGTAGTAATCTTTATTAGTAATCTTTATTTATATACCGCCTTTTTCACTGCAGATCTGGCCTACTTTTTAATTCATTTTGAAATGAAATGTGCCAACGCTTTATCAAATACATTGGAAATCTTGCCGTGTATTAGTGACCCCTTCCTATTTATAGGGGGCATTTCTTTATCCACGGGCCACAGAACAACGGCATATATACTGCTGCTGCAGGAGGTTACGGGGTCCGCGCTGAGTCTCTGCGCTGGTCTTTCCCATGGATCTATACGGGTCTGCACTGGTCTCTCCCATGGCTCTAGACGGGTCTGCACTGGTCTCTCCCATGGATCTATACGGGTCTGCACTGGTCTCTACGGGTCTGCACTGGTCTCTCTCCATACGGGTCCGTGCTGCATGCTCCTGGATCCATACGGGTCCGCGCTGGTCTCTCAAGTCTGGTCTATGCGGTCTATCTTCGGTCCGCGCTGGTCTCTGCGCACCGGTCTCTCCAGTCAGGTCACTCCAGTCTATGCGGTCTCTCCTATAGGTCCGCGCTGGTTTCTGTGTGCTGGTCACTCCAGTCTCTCCTCGGGTCTGCGTTGGTCTCAGCGCTGGTCCGCACTGGATCTCCTCCCAGGGTCCAAAATATTTTGAAATTAATCTCAAAACATTTTGAGATTCATCTTTAAAATAATACATAATATATTTTTAAATTAAGCTCATAACATTTTGAGATTCATCTCATCATATTCTTAGATTAATCTCATAATTTTGCTAGTTCGACTTTATTATCATAATATTTCGACTTTTAAGTCAACATTTTATAACTTTATTCTCAGTCTGGTAAAAGAAGAAAAAAGGCCTGCTTTAGGCCTGTTGCTGTTTCCTCAGCCGTCTGCACACGGCCCTGCATCCCCTTATATGGGCATTAATGGGCGGTTACTTATGCTAAGTACCTATGCTAATGAAGCACCTGGCACGCGCGCTGTACTTACGAGGAAATGGGATTCATCAATCTGAGAGAACAGCTGCGAACAATTCAGCGGCTTACGAGTGCGTTGATGAATCCCACGTGGGGACTTCTTAGAAATCTACTTAAGGACAACTTGAGAAGAAAGTTGAGTAGTTTCTTACGAAGTTATTCGTGAATGAGGCCCAATCACTTTAAGATTATCATATAATATTTTACACGAGTTTATTGTATGTATTAAATTTAAAATATACATCAATGTAAATATCTGAACATCAAGTACATCAAGTATAAAAATGTTCATTAAAAAAATGTCCTAATTGTTTTGTAGTAGTAGTACTAGCAGCCATCATCATAGTGGTAGTCTAGGATTTATGTCTGCATTTGTTTTGTTGATACATGCATACTGTCCCTTTAAGAGCTTCTCCCAGCACATGTGCAAGTGTTCGCGGCCAGTGCAACTTTCACTTTCAGTGTAACTTTCACTTTGCATTAATGTGCACCCTGGGACAGTTTTGGCGCTTTGTTTCTGAACATTTGGACCACTTTATTGACAATTATCCAGTTTTTTTACCTTGACGTGGACTTACAGCAAAGGCTGATTACCTCGAAGATGTTGTATCATGTTTGAAGTATTGGTAACACCACCTTGCTCATCTTTTGGTGGATACAACTCTCTATAATCGCGATTACGGCATAACTGGTTAACCCTAGTTACAACTATGAATACCTCTCATGGCATAATGGGAAGAGAACAATGCACAGCACAAATGGACATTGAGTTCAGAAACCAATGTCCATTTGCAGTGTTGCGCTCTCAAATAGAAAAAAAAGACTGTGGCAAATGGGGATCCTGTGTAAGCGCAGCAACAGCCTTCAATTAGCACCTAACGTCTAGCAATAGTAATCATGGCTTGTCAGTGACCAATTATTCCACTCAAGGTGACGATGTGAGTTTAAAAAAATTATTCTACCGATTGTATGCAGTGGGCTTACAGGACAGGGGAATAGAAAACAGTACATTTACCCAAAATGTACCCAATAATGCGACACAATAATGTGTTGCATTATTGGACAATTTTAGGGGCATGTATGGATGATTAGTATTTGTTTTGTGCTAATTTATATACAATAGTACAGGGTGAATGTGTGAGTGTGTGTTTGTGAGTGCGAGCTGGGATGCAAAATAGCCCAAGGCTACAATCTGGAGGTGTGTTCATTAACATGCACTGTCCCATCTAAATTAAAAACAAATGTTTAGATCTACGTAAGGCTAAAAAAATGTTAATTGATATCTAAATTAGTAATAATTCATTAGTTGTGATTTATCGATTAACTTGTTACAGCCATTTTGTTTTTGTAATAAATTATTACTATATATCTATGTAAACCATTTCCTCCTGGAAGGGTGGTTGACTGGAAGAAGTTCTGATCAAACACTCATTCATCCACTTTCACACCTCTCGACCCCTCAGCCAATCATAACCAACATAACATTGCCAAAGTTAGAAATATAGTGTCCAGGGCAGACTTGGAGATTCTTGTCCATGCATTTGTCTCCAGCAGGCTAGACTACTGCAATGGCCTGCTTACAGGTCTGTCCAAACAGACCTGTAAGCAGCTGCAGTACATCCAAAATGCAGCAGCTAGAGTCCTGACAGGAACCAGGAAGTATGACCATATTAGTCCGGTCCTCAGGTCTCTGCACTGGCTTCCTGTGGCTCAAAGAATAGATTTTAAAACGGCTCTGCTTGTGTACAAGTCTCTCCATGGCCTTGCACCAGAATACATTAGTGACATGTTGGTGTCATATGAACCGGCCCGGACTCTGAGGAGCACAGGGACTGGCCTCCTGCTGGTGCCCAGAGTGAGAACCAAACATGGGGAGGCTGCGTTTCAGATCCATGCAGCTAAGATCTGGAACAATCTCCCTGAAAATGTGAGGGAGGCGTCTACTCTGTCAATGTTCAAATCCAGGTTAAAGACTGTTCTGTTTGCCTGTGCATACAACTGAAGGATTTTATCTCCATTTTTAATGCACTGCTGTCATTTATTTATTTTTTTAAATTTCTTGTGTAATTTTGAAAGTTTTAATGGTTTTATTCTTTTGTGTGATTTTAATGTTTTAATTGTGTTTTAATCTTTTGTGTGATTTTAATGTTTTAATTGTGATTCTGGTGTTTGTTTTATGTGATGATTTGTGATGTGGACTGTGAAGCGCTTTGTGTTGCCATGTGTATGAAAGGCGCTCTACAAATAAACTTTGATTGATTGATTGATAACCAACGGGCTGGTTATGATTGGCTGGGCCGATGGGCTATCCCATACTATATTGAATAATTCCTCATGAGACAATGTATACATTGTGGTCAATATTGCCCTAACCCATCTCAAATTATTTCAACCTTTGTTCTTTTGTCTGGTAAACATTAGAACTGAATAGGAATGTTAGAAAATGAAAAATGACACGGATGTGAGAAAATCTGGTTCATTGTTCACAACTGACAGTGTTTAATCTGCGTAACCTGTTTGAGTCTGTCACATTTCGCTCCTCTGTGGAGGGATGGCATGGGTGGCATTTAAAGGCGAGCTGATAAAATGGCCGCCCGTTTGACCTTCATGTAATGTTCTGCATCAATTTAGAGGAAGTCCCGTTGCGTGTTTGGTGTGCAGGGGGTGTGTGTCCCTGTGTCTAATTAGAACAAGAACTGAAAAGAATCGGCATGCCAATGACGAGTGAAAGGGCTCCACAATAAATCAATTTATGGCATACGGTTATTGCAATTATCTCCATCAAGAGGAACTAAATGCATTGCAGCGTTTCGGTGTTGTTTATCATTGACATTTAAACTGACACAGGCGACTTAAAAAGGTTCTGAATTATACATTAGTCAGGCTTTTAAATCTGGGTTCTTCCAAAGTGGGTGTGTTAAAAAAAAAAAGTGTACAGAAGATTAAAAAGGACAAAACCTACCTGTGTTCTAGATTCTTTTTTGTGTCTTAACTGTTGATTCTCTGATCTGTGTTGGTGATTTCAATGGTTTTGTTAAGTCCTCTGAGATGACTACTGTTGTGATTTAGGGCTATACAAACCCCACTACACTATTCAATAATAACATTTATTGAATAGTGATTGTTGCCAAATCTAAAATTTCAGGCTCACCTAATGGATCTGTTTGCAAGGTGTGGGTCTCTGACTACTACATAACATCAATATAACAAAAAATGCCATCGCAAAATTATCTCCAATCTAATTTTATTGATATTGATCAGTATTAACTATAGTAATAATAATAGTTCATAAACTTTTCATAAACATTTTCAACAATTAATAATATGGTAAAGCATTGGTCTTGTAACCTAATGGTTGTAGGTTCGATCCTCCCACGACCCATGCCACCTGCTCCCACTGATGTCTGCTGTTATTGTGTCCCTGGGCAAGACATTAACCCCACCTTGCCTGAAGCCCCCGCTGAAACACAAAGGCTGGATCAGTGAGGGGCCAGTGCTATGAGGATTGGGTGGCAGGCTCTGATTGCAACCCCCCGTCCCAGAAATGGACTATTAAAGGGAATGAAAATTAATATTTTCATTAATTGTCCACAAAATTGTGATTCCTATGTTATTGCTATGAAACTTTGCACCGCTGTATTCTGGCTAATGAATGACACAAGTGGTTGCTCCATTCATCCCCGTCGGGGCATTGTGTGAGATGAAGGAGTATGTGATCTGTGCACTTTTGCTGACGGGGCAGATGTGCCGCAGAGCCACTAAGCTCAAACGCGCCTGTCGCTCCTGTCACCGTCCCGGGACATTTACCAATACTCCAGGGTGATGGAGCCGTGCCTGAAACATCCAATCAGGATCCCAGAAACAAGTGGTGGAATTACTGTCGCGCTCATGTCACCTCTGAGGTACGTCACAAGAGGTTTCAGCGAGAGCAAAAGGCAGCTGCTGATACATGTGAGACAGAATTATCACCATGCATTTTATCTTTTACAGTATTTCACTGCATCAATGTAGGTGGGAGATCAATGCACAATATTGCATTAGCAAATACGACATTTTAACAAAAAGGATAATAAAATGAATCAAGTACTGTCTTAAACAGTACTTGAATGTCAAACACGACTTATTACTGCCATGTTAAAAGACAAAAAGTATTGCTTTCCTCTCAGCATTACAGAGAAAAAGTCAATTTGATTATAAGCTTCAGAAGTCTTTTTATTGTTTGATTTTTTCAATATTCAAATCCTTAATTCAAATCAAAACAATGCCTTTTGGTAGCATCCAAAATCACGACAGCAGTACTCTCAAAAGGCATTACAGTTGTTGATTTCCCAACAGCAGATTATAAAATAAAACAATTAAACAAATAGAAGAGTTATTTATCCATAGAGAAAATTATAAACCAATATTCAACGGACAATTTTCAAAAGAAAACAAAAACATTTTCACTTTTGTGAAAGCCTTTGAGACTGCTGATGAGATTTTGCCTGATAAAAAAAAATATGGTTTGATTAATTTTGCACCAAACGGCCTGAAAATTAATCAACACAGAATCTTTACGGAATAAACCACCCACCCCAAACACACGTACACATTAGGGCTGGTCAATATGGCTGAAAACGATATCACAATATAAGTGATTCAAATCGGTTGATATCAATAATTATTGTTTTTTTTTGTGTGTTTTTTAAAATCCTAAATAAATAAATTTGTCGTGTCGGCTAACACACGTTAGCAGCCTTTGTTTACAGTCACGGGGGAATGAGAAAAGTGAATCTCTGGCTTTTTCCGCATGTATCGGGTCGCTGTGCCCACTGCCTCTATTCCTCGCACGGACGTGCATAACTATTGAAACACAATCTATAGATCTATGGACGCTACGCATGGTGCGGTCTGTTGCTGTTGTTATTTTTGCATTAGGTCGAGAAGCCTCGGCCTACGTCTCCCAGAATGCAGGGCGCTTATGACTCGGCTTTCATTCCTGTGTTTTCTTCTTGTTTTTACCGGAAGTGTAACTTCACTCTAACCTCATTTTCTATCGATATCAAACATATGTCTATCGCGATATATACAGTATATCATTATCGTTTATTGCCCAGCACTAGTACACATACAGTATCTGAAAAGTGTAATCACATGCACTGAATTCTGCAATTGTGGTATCTAGTTGCACATTCAAGCCTCAAGCGTGCGATTCTTTACATGGAGACGATCAGTCTGTGTTTACTGCCACTGTAGGACATCAATCTACACCAGTCATGGCCATAATTTATTCATGCGCGCGCTCGGGTTGCATGACTGTACTGTACATAATCAGAAAGTGAAGATAAGTGACGTAATCAGAGCCACAATTATAACAATAAATCTTCTATGTCCCAATGTATAGCTTGTAGAATAAGGACAAATACAGGTTGTAGTTGACATGCAGGATATATGGACAACAATATGATCCAAGATATATGATCCGACTCGTAACTAGTGCAGAGAATTACTGTGTCTGATGTATTGACCATTGTTCTTTGAGGTTTCTTTGAAGTGTTAAGTGCAATATAAATAAAAGGCATTAATGTTATTATTAATTTTTAGATAAAAGGTGCACAACAATATCACGATTGTGTGATTCACATACTGTTCATGCATTGTTATATTGCATATGCTCTTTCACCATGAAAAAACATGTTATAATGCCGGGTACATATTTAAACAACAAAAACCATGATTATAGGAGATAACTGTAGAATAGAATAATATAAATCCTAGAATATTATTAGAGTTTTCTTTTTTGATCCGATCAATATCACAAAAATTATTCAAGATAATAATAATAATGATAATGTTTTGCACTTGGTTTACAGTTTGATGCAGAGACATTATGAAGCAGAGTGGCAAATCAATGACAACTGACAATTTTGTCATGACAATTTTGCTTCTGAAAAAAAAAAATACATACATATTTCCAGTATGTCCCTGATCCCTTTTAAGACACACAGGCCTATCAGCAATAAAAATGGTACATGATGAATAAACAATGCACTTTCATGTAGAAGCGTAAAACTTTTGACTGGGCTGCGTGCAGAGAAACAAAGCCATCTGGGACTATGTGAGATCACAGAAGCAGCAGATGAGTGGCAACGCTTCCTACATCCTCCTCTCCGCATACAGATGGGTGGCCAACTTCCCCCGTCTTATACTTCTCCATTACTTACTTCAAACGCTTTCTTGTACAGCAAAATAAGCCTGACTGATATTTGGGTGCTGGAGGCAAAACGATTTTTGTTGAAAAATCTGAACCTTGGCCTACTTTTTCTGTTTCATTTCTAAATGATCACAGCATGAAAAACACTATTTCTTATACTAGGATTGATGGGAAGCTGTATTGCAGACTCTAATTATGCAGAGTCTACAATACAGACTTCACATGACTAAAGCAAAGTTACCCAAATAGTTTAAAAATGTTGTTTTGCTGCTGTCACATTGTTTTGTAGCAATACTATAAATTTCACATCACATGAAGAAAGAACAGGAAAGTTTAAGAAAAAGGTAAATCATCCCACACGTGGAGCCTCATTTATAAAACTTGGATAGGATTTAAAGTAAAAGAAATGGCTCATTTCTCATGTTTCTTGGCACAGATCAGATTCTATCCGTCTTTTTTTTCAGGGATCATATTCTTAGGGAAGCGTGCCGTTTTTGTTATGCCCGGAAATTCAACAACGCTGCTTTCAGTAAGAGATGTTATTGTTTCAAAATAATTGAGTATCTAAAATTGATTATTTAATATGAAAGATAGATTCAATGACATTAATGATGTCACACAAGTGAATACTGTGTGCATCTTTAACCATCTAGTTTGACAACTTAGGCAAACAAACTATTGTGTTTTCCGGATGTTGCTTTACAGACAAGCATTTCTATCAACAATAATTTATGTCATATATATATATATATATATATATATATATATATACAAACATATTTAAATCCAACTACTTATAGCTTTTTAACTTAAAAAGTAAACCACTATTAAAGCAGAGTATGTTGTCCTTTCCTCAATGAAAACCTTCCAGACACTGACCTACGTTTACCAGTCTTGTCAGTGAGTCTTGTTTTCAACTTTATGACATGTCCCTATTTACTGCAATTTAACACATGGCAAAGACTTGGTAATAAAAAACTACTGCTGTTGAAGTGTCAGCCATTAAATCTCAATGTCCTCCCTGTCCTTTATGAGCCAATGTCTGCAGCGAGACAAACCAGCCAGCTTTTTAGCAACACACTTCACTTAATAGTTGTTGGAGAGTTGGATGAGAAGGTCTAAAGGTGAGCTTTTAATACATGTTGATACGAATCGAGGGCAAAATGTCAAGCTACTATTCACACAAAACGTGAAAGTCTTTTCTGGTTTCAAATATAATGGCCAAGGAGAGGGGAAAGAGCTGGAGGAGACCGCTTGCATAATTCAAAGCAGACGGTGCCTATATCTGGAAGGTCCTCGTGCCTAAATTAAAAACAGACAAAACCAATTAACCTAACATTTGACCTGCCAAAGTCATCCATATTAACTTCTTCTTTAACTCTTGTGAAGTACAGAGAAAAGGCGAAAAAAATGGGCATGTAGAGGGCATTTTAGTCTGTTTCTACTTCCTCTACCCTGTAAAACATCAGTGTAAATGGTTTATAATGCCACCAGTGGACTCTGAAATGGCAGACCTGGTTTCAATCAGCAGTCAGATTGCTCTTACATTACCCCTGGCAGGCGCAGCAGTAAATCAGGCCGTGGCTGGATGCTGCTGACAGGCGGGAACAGGCTCAGTTAAGGCTGCACTGTGCGTTGGACTCGCTGCACTGTCTCTGCGGCGGTGGCTGTGGGAGGGAGGACAATAGCAGCCTCTGATAGCTCTATAGAGAGAGGGGGGCCTTCAACTATCACCGCATCACTGAGGAACTAATAATCCCTTCTGCACAGGCTCAGTCTGAAGTCTTGGTTTAGACCAGGATTCAGGCAGTTTGTCATTGTCAGAATAGTAAAAGATATGAATTTCATTTAGGGCAGGGAAACTTGATAAAAAGAAAAAAAATTCCCCTCCATATTAAATACTTAAAAAACTGGTAAGATCAAAAAAGAACATTTCTAGGGCCAAACTTATTTTCATACTATTTAATCCAATCACAGTGAAAGGCATCATACATGCATGAGGGAACTCCTCGACTTAAGTGAGTCTAACTACTCTTCAGATCTGCCTCATCATGTCGATTGTCGCGATCAGACAAACTTGAGATCGTGATTTTTCAATTTTCGGCACAGCTCTAATTTCCTACATTAGCATCGTTATTAGAAAACTGATTTGTATGTGTAAAGACTGGTTGCAAATATTTGATTGATGATGATTTCTTCTCTAGTTTCTAGCTAAACAGCTCTGCATAATCTGTGTTGTAGCCTAAAAGACTAAAAAGTGTTGGTTTGTAACAAGGTTAATACTTGCATTATAATAAAATATGAGGGAACGTGGATTTCAGTTCAAGAGGTGATCAAGTTGTCACAGGTTTCTCAATTGAACTTGACATCCCAAATGAAATGCCGAGCTCTGTATGTCCAACTTCTTTTGACCTAAAACATACTCTTGCGCCTCACCATGCCGTTGTTGAATGCCAAGAATAGAAACAAACGAAATACCCAAATTCCCAAACCAGTTTAAACCAGTTTCTTTGGTTCAGAAAAGGGTTCCTCGGTTTCCCTTGTGCCAACGCCCTGACCAGTGGGGCATCTCAAAGTAGTTACGATCCCCCATATAAAGTCAAGCTACGGCGATCCCGCCCACCACAAACCAGCACGCCACGCAGCCAACCTCTCATTACGGCTCCCGGGCCCTGAAATTAGCAACACTGAGGCCATATGGAAAGCATGAGTGAGCGTCAGCCTGGAGTGGTCTGTGCTGCGGGTGGCCACAGAGAGGCTGCAGCTTCTTAACAGTGCCATTCAAACACAGGGGGCAGCGGCGATGGCGGAAACCAGGCAGATGCCCCAGACCAAGCATGCTAGGAAATATTCCCAACGCAGACCGCATTGGATGGATGGTTGGTGAGTCAATACGACAAGCAGGGCTGTAGCAGAGCAGCAGGTAGACCAACAGAGGAGAGCTGGAAAGTCAATAGTAGTTTTTTCAAAAAGGGAATGATCGTCAATATTGTGGCTAACTATCAGCCGTTTTCTTGCACTTCAAGCAAACAGAGGTCCCTGTGTGTAAAAGAAATACATCCAAACTTCCTCACGCTGAAGTACCTCACTTTAAAACCACAAAATATAACTGTAATAAAATCCATGTAACTAGTTCCCAGGTTTAAAAACTCTTGGTTCGATAAGAAGCTTTCACATTATTTGTCTCAGTCACATCTTTTTTAGTGAAGACAGGATGTTGTGGTCTGATAGCTACTTAAACAACTTGTGATATGTGTTACAAGGCATGCCAAAAAAGTGCTGAAACTGGTTAATCTCATACCATCTTGAATTTGTCAATGTTTCTCAAAGTCAGGATGTTACCACAAACAAATACTTTGTTATGGCGTAATACTATAGGCTAGGGGTGGGCGATATGGCCTAAAATTCATATTGCGGTATAATTTGGGACACAGACGGTAGACGGTATATATTGCGGTATAATTTGGTGTGTGAATTTCAATATAGGTCTAGCAGGTTCTTGCATAAAATAGTCAAGATTGTTACTTATTTATATATTAGAATCTAATATATATATTTTTTGAGTTATTCAGTTGTGAGACGAATAAAGAGACACATGTTGTAACATACATTATTTATGTATGTTACAGTAGATACCATTCACTGTAAAAGCAATTTTTAAAAAGAAAAACATATGCATTCATTTAAAATATACAAAACTCACATGTTGAAATCAAAGTCTGTAGGAGTTAGACATGGTCATTATGTATAGTGTCTGAGAGTTTTGTGCAGGTACATGACTTCAGTAAAAGCTATTGTTCGTTTACAAAGCTGGTCATGACATTTGTTGACGCTCCCTAAGAGCTTTTCTCTGCGCTTGCAGTGAACTGGATGATTCAATGGATTTATGTTCATTAAAACAGCGCATTGGATTTGAACAATTGATGTAAATGATCATTTTGGCACAATTAATTTGGTTTAACAAAGTATTTTTTGTGAAATATTGACCGCGGAGGTCCGAATCTGACGCTAACTTTCCCAAACTTCTGCTGTGATGCTGCGGACACGGCACACGCATGGATCTATTTTGGCTCACACTGGCGCTTCGAGCCTACGCCGCTTAAACTGTGATTACTGTGTGTGTATTTACCTCTGCTGGGGCCGCTGTGACAACAATACAGAGACAGAAACGCGGTGTTAATGCCGTGCTGTTGTTCGTTGTTTCCAGTGGTGTCTGCTAGGCTAATAGTGCTAGGCTAATGCTGCTGAATGCCGGTTTGTTTTGGTCCTTTCTGCTGGCGTCAGAGCCTGCGCAATTTGATGACATAATGACCTATTGCAATGTGGTCCATCCATCCATCCATCCATCCATCCATCCATAGGCTATACTATAGGCTAATTTATCGTCTCATGAAACCACATTTGGCTGCAATGCTAAACTTGTATAATATTGGGGTAATAGGGGTAGGCGATAGGCCTAACTGCTAGTTAGCTAACTGCGCTAGTTTAGTCACAACTAGAGCCTGATTGAGAACAACTACTGTGTCCCCCGTTGTCAATCCTGGTTTAGTCCTGTTTTGGCTGCATTCTGAATTTTTGAGTTATTTCAGTCTGCTCACTTTGCGGCTCTCTGACAAAAGAGAGAGGGCGAGAGAGAGGAGAGAGAGGAGAGAGGAGTGGGAGAGAGGAGAGAGAGAGGAGAGAGAGAGAGAGAGAGAGAGAGAGAGAGAGAGATTGAGAGAGAGAGAGAGAGAGAGGAGAGAGAGAGAGAGTCAGCGGGAGAGAGAGAGAGAGAGACGAGACGGAGAGATGATGGGGCGAGAGAGGAGAGAGAGAGAGAGAGAGAGAGAGATATGAATTTAAGAGTACGGAACTACAGAAGGAGGAGAGAGGAGGAGGCTGGAGAGAGGAGGGGGAGAAGGACAACCCGAAGGGCCAGGACTGGTTTATTGGGTTTATTAAAACGATATTTGAAAAATGAGTTTGCATAATTGCATAATAACCTACCAGTCCCATTTAATCGCAATTAATACACATTTTTAATCGCATATAAATATTTGACCTGAGAACAGTGAGAAGTAATTTTTTTCACATGGATTTTTTGTTTACCATTGAATAATGACTGAATACATGAGGCTTAAGCAACACATGTTAATATAGAGTTTAAGGGATAACTTCTAAACATCAAATAACGTTTCTGTCATTGCCTCCACACTCTGACGACAACATCTGCTCCTCCTCACACTGACGACAACATACTCTTTTTAAGCCCAAAATCCACTGCACACGCTGTGAGCACTAAAGCTGGGCATGCGCTGTTTGCTAAAGCTTTTATAATACGTTTTTGATGTGTGCATTCGGAGTAAACATCAGCATTAGCAGCTCACACACCTGTGTCTCGCTCCTCCTTCTCCTTCTCCTCCTCCTCCGCTCACACAGGAGTCACTGCTCCTCCTCCTCACACACAGAGTCCATCGCTCCATACACAGCGCTCATTCCCGTCTAATTTACTCGAATATAAAGTTGGTCTCTGCTTGTAATAATGTACTTTTGAACAAGAAAAGTCACGGAGCTCCGGTTGGTGCGTCAGTTCAATTGGTCCGTCTGAAACTTATTCAGTGAGGAACGTTCCGCGGTGCAAAAATACATACGATTAAAATGCGTAATTTTTTTAACGCGCTTTTTTGTGTGTAATTAATTAATCTTTATTAACTTGTTAAAGTCCCGGCTCTAGTTTATATGCCATTTGTAAGTTGCATGTAAGTATGATTTAAACAAGAATAGCACTGGTAAGTGCTGCCATTTGAGCTATTTTTAGAACAGGCCAGCGGGCGACTCATCTGGTCCTTGCGGGCGACCTGGTGCCCGCGGGCACCGCGTTGGTGACCCCTGAATTAGACAACATTTTCGTAAGTCTGTGTCAGTAATTTCAACAGGGTCACAGGCAAAAACAACTTCCTTCAAAGAGAAAACACACGTCCTGAACATTAAATGAATAATCCAATATTACTTATGGCTCTGTGCGGCCTGTTCGAATACTAATCAAATATCATCCCGGTGGCCAAGATAATTCATTCATGGGCCGGATCTGGCCCCCAGGCCTTGACTTTGACACCTATGATTTAAAGGATAACCTGACGAAATTTAGCTTCATGCCAATTTCAATCAATCATCAAGTGCTTTTACAGTGCTGCACTAGCTCCCAGCCGAGTGTTCTGCAGTATGAATTGGCAGAACACTCAAATGGGGAAGATTCTTAAAAAACCCATTTGATTAGTTGATTATTGTTGACAATTGTTGGAGCCCTATCCTGTGGGTATGGGTGATCATCCCTCTGGAGTGTTACTGTCAAAAAGCTATAACATCCTAGAATTACATTTTTGTTGTGGAAAATATCTGAAAAACTGGCAAAATTAAACAGCATCATTAAAGTCACTAGAGCACATGTGGAAAGAATGACAAAGAAAAACACACATTCATTCCACATGTACAAAAAGGAAAAATGAAAAACCCTGGAAATCGTGCCTGCAGTATCTCTGGTCAGAATGATTGAAGAAAACCTTAATACTCTAGCAGCATGACACCTAATAGCACTGTCAACCTGGGTTTCAATGATAAAATACCCATCCACTACATCACAACACCTACTCCAGCCTCAGCCACAGCAGCGGGAGTCAGTCTGTAGTAAAAAATAAATTGTAGTCAGTCTTTGCTAATCGACAGGTATCTCCCAGAGCCAATATAACAACCTCTATAAGGTTTTACTGAAGGCCGAGTCCCCATGGCCTTGTACAATAATACAGTCCGAGGCTATGGGCAGTTAGGGGCTAAATTACAAGCTTGTCCAGTCATTCCATTGCTTTTCTATACTGTACCCCTTCACCCACACTGGAGCAAACACCAACATGAAGGCATCAAGCAGCCAATTTGTAATGATTCTTAAAACTTTACCAAAATGAATGGGTAAATTCTTTCATTTCGACCAATAAAAAACTTCCAATGAGATAACAGCCAATGGAGGAGTAAAAAAAAAACAGGTATGGGGAAGTGAGCAAATAACTCAAAAATCCTTTATATCCTTACAGATTTGCATTCAGTGCAGATTTTAGTTGAGCTATATTACATAACACAAGATTAAAAACATACAAACAGGGAACGTTCAGTGATCAACTTCTTAAACATATTATCCAATAGTCCATGATGTACTTTGCAAATAGAGATAAAAGCAATGGTAATGGAGGTCTGGATTACAAGGTTATCGATGAATTCCAAAATATAGTATGAAAAAGATTAGGCTGAACATAAGCAAGTCCCGTTAGCTTATAGGAAGAAAAAGAGCAATCTAAACGCGCAACAGGGCCACGACTTTAGGAAAACTTCTGATGCAATTGGACGAAACCTGCTCTGTCCAGGCCCCTTGCATTGCGTGTGACAGCTGTAAGCGGATTGGAGTATTGATAAAGAACCACAGCGACGAGGCTACTCCGACATGTCACTCCCGCTGCAAAAGTGCTGCCAATCGTGTCTTTAAATAAACCGGAGAGGGCCGCGGGCATGAAGCGCTGTGGAGAGCCGCTCTTGTGCATCCACCCCCACCAAGCACGCGCTATTCCTGATCTGTTTAGCACAAGAGGGTTACAGGCTATTGTAAAGGCCTGCACACCTGCAAAAGATGGAGCAAAGTATAGATCAGAGCCACGCATTGTCAAGAGGCTTTGAAATGGATGAGTAACGTCATTGGAATAAATATCGAGTTCAGCTGCAAGGAAGTCTGCAATAAACATTTGATACTTTTGCCATTACGATATTTTAGCCCTGGTTTTAGCCCTGATATTTTGCATGATTTTGAGTGTTTAATATACTGTATTTATTAAGTTTCAAATTTTACAAAAGGTAGACATGGAAAAAAAAAGTGCTAACAGAAACTACCTAATGTACAAATCTCTAATGTTTACAAAGTTATAAATTATAATCAACCTATATTTTTCTATACACAAGAGTCTCTCCCCTTTGTTCCCCTAGGATTGCAGTCTTTATGATTAGCTAACTGCAGCTATGAACGTTGTGACATGGATTCGATTGCGATGAATCGTGCAACCCTGGATGATAACCATGTGCAAATAAGTCTGCAGGATTTTCCTCTTTACTGAGAGGGTTTGTAACGTCAACATTCTCTGATTGCTCGTTTGTCTACACATGAGTCACAGTGTACATAATACATTGTTGAGTAAGGGCCACTTTGAATGATAATGACATTTTGATGGGTAGAAAAGAATGACGTAACCATGGGTACAAGTTTAAACAGACAATGTGACAAACTCAAGTTGGATTTCAGACATGAATTTCATACTTTCAGCTTAGTCAAACCATAAAATCTCAAAAAGATAACTGCAGCAGAGCTTGGCAGAATGTTGCTTGAAAATAAAATCTTTCTCTTGTACAGTATAATGAAGCGTTGCCATTTTTCAATTCATTCTCTTCAGAATTTGCCTTACTCCTACTGGTCAGCCACCACAAATGACAAGGAGCTTTCACAGATTGCGTCAAAGGCAAAATATGCAAATCAGTCATGTCTGCAATATAATTAGACAATAAAACGAACTGTTACATAGATCAGGATGATATGAATCAAGCCACATGGCAAGGTTACACCCAGATGTGACTTTGCCAAAGCTGAAATTAAAAACCAATGAAAGAGAAAATAGATATTGTAAGCTCGTGGATTTTTCTATAGGATGAGATTTGCATATGACATTCCATGTACCATAACCTTGAGTCCCACACACATACCACCTTTGTTTTACTCCTCCAATCAATGCATCTATACCAGAGTTGATTTTACAGACACAAAGCTTGCTGAAAAACCCTATAGAAATGCTTCACCTGTCCACAGCCTGCACCTTGTAAACACTGGATATATATGGCAACGTCAGGAGAATGGCAGATACATGACAGACGCGTTTGCAAGCTGATGGGCGTACAACAACACTCTCGACACCTGTGCCTCGATGAATAAAAAAAACTGGCGAAATTTCTTTTGCCGGGGGCGCTCAGGCTGAGGCTCCTCCAAAGATGCAGTCAGGAAGAAAGAGAAAAAAAACGCCTAGAGAGCCTGTAGGTAGCCTGTGCACCTCGCAGATGCCACTTTGGAGCACACTTTGCTCTGTCTTAACGAACCTAGGCAAGAATATGTAAGTGCATTCCAAAATAAGGCAAGATAAGCACGCATCGCTGACCACCATCACCCTCAGCCTTCACGTCCTTTACGTACGGGAGGAAAAAACATATTGCACGTGCACAGTTAACCCGCGTGACGTTGACAATTTAAGCTAGTAATGAATAAGTTAATTGTAAAAATACGTACCTTCAAAACGTGGAAATGCACTCAAGTGGTCATTTTATTTTTTCATTGCAGTCTTACTTGGTTTTTACATGTAGACACGATGAAAGAATGCGGGCAAAGTTGTCAACTCCATTAGCTATACGGAAAACAGCCCAGAAAAGAGGCTCGACGTTCGGCCAGGGCGCACGCTTTTCCTGTGGATATGGATGGATGGAAGGCAAAGAGTCCAGGCAAAGTACAGTCCGGAAAGTGCGCAAAACAAAGCTTTTAGGCAAATGATTTATATACGCGCTAGCAAGTGGACCGACGCAAGTTAGCGCACTCCCGGGGCAAGTTTGAATAGCAGGCAGTGAGAATTGAGAATAGACAGCACTTACTGAATCGCGTTTTTGTCACCACCGTGGGCATTTCTCTGCGTCTTTTCCACTCCAATAGCGTGTCCTCCTGTGTAGTTGGAGGAACAAGCACGAAAAATCCACTTGCGAGACCCCAAAAGCGACTGGCCGCGGCGATAGAGGCTCCACCAGGCGACAGAGAGAGAAGTCCTATCCGCTCAGAGAGGCTCGTGCGCTGGGTAAAGAACGCTGCAGACTACCGTGCGTCAGCAGCGTCCAAGTCACCACACACACAAAGACACAATTAAGGATCCTGCTTAATGCAAAAGTCGAAATGTATACTCCAGGGTGTGTTTAAAACGCCGTTAAAAGTCCGTGCATAAACCACAGCGCAGGGGAAAATTCATCAAAAAAGGGTAGAATGAAAAAAGGTGCAGTTGTGGGATGAAGACCGTGAGTCGCTCCTCGCTCGCGTCTCCCTCCGCTCTGTGGCACAAGGACGCTCAGCGGGATTTGCACACGCACGCTCGTCGTCTCTTTGGCTGCTCCAACGTCCACTCATCCCTGCGTCCCCCCAGCCATGTTTACTTACAGGATCTTCCAAATGCACCACTGATTTTCATTTTCCTTTTTGGAGAAAAGGATGTATTTTGCATCCACACTTTGCACCTGCCTTGTGGAGGATGTAAATCTTAATGAACCTGTTGTGTTGGTTGGATGGGGAAACATGTGTGGCAATGGCATATATGGCAAAATTAAAAAAAGACGGATTAAAGGTGCACACAAGTATCGTTGGGTTATTGAATGAGCCACCTCTGTCAAGTTTTTTTGTATAGCACAGTTCATACACAGGGCAATTCACAGTGCTTAACAAAACACAATCGCACAAGGCACTGGAATGATAAATAATCAAAGTACATTTCAAAGAGTGAAGAAACAACCCTTCAACCTGCATTTGAACATTGTAACACATTTTCAGGAAGACTATTCCAGATTTTAGCTGCATAAATCTGAAAGACTGCCTCACTCTGTTTAGTCCTGACTCCAGGCACCAGCAGGAGCTCAGTCCCTGTGCTCCTCAGAGTCCGAGTTAGTTCACTAACATGTCACAGATGTACTTTAGTGCAAGGTCATGGAGAGACTTGTACAAAAGCAGAGTAAGTAAGTTATCTCTAATTTTATAGCGCCTTTCACAGACCAGAGTCCACTTTAGAGACCAGCACTTTACGAATTTTATTTTTGGACATTTGTCTCTCAGTCCACACAGAGCTGGGAGCGAGGTCGCCAGTACAGGAGGCGCATGCCAAACCTATTGTACATGCTTTTAGTGGTAGGGGGAACCGGAGCACCCAGAGTAAACCTACGCAGACACGGGGAGAACATGCAAACTCCACTCAGAAAGGTCCTGTTCTGACCAGGACTGGAACCCAGAACCTTCTTGCGGAGATGCGAAAGTGCTACCCACTCAGCCACCATGCCGCTCAGAGCTGCTTTAAAGTCTATTCTCTGAACCATTAGACCTGAGAATGGACTAATGTGATCGTACTTCCAGGTTCTAGTTAGGACTCGAGTGGTAATCAATCAATCTTTATTTCAGATAGTACTTAAAAGGCAACACAATCTCTATAAAGTTCATGAAAATATTGACCCACCCGACCAACTGCCCCAACCTTATCTTACACATTACTGACATTGTTGCTATTATTTTTAAACTGTACTGGATAAATCACCAGAAAAGTTGTTCAACAATTAAACATGGGGTACTTAATGGGGATAAATAACACATTTTTACATTATATGTGTCCGTGCAAAAAGTATTATTAATGTGTGAACAAATTAAAACAGAACATGCTGCCTTAATCCTATTAGAATATCTTTTGCATATTGAAAAACCATGTGGGATTTTTTTTCACTTTTCTTTCTGAAAAAAGTTAATATACACATGTGACAGAAGCAAAGCAAGAGATGCACATGAAAACTAGAGGGAGATTCAAACTGTTTTGAGAATAAGAAACTAGTGACATGGAATTACATGGTTTAATAGAGTTTTTTCTTTGTCTTTTATTTTTGAAGCTGTTTCTTTGTGTTCAACCCCCAGCTTGATGTCTCACAAACCCCCTTTTGTGAACCACTGGGCTAATCCATAAGATTTAGGTAGGAGCGTCATCAAAGCTGGGTTTCAGATGACATGACCAGAGTAATGGGTAATAATATGTAATTGATTTGGTTCTAAATCCAGGATCATGAAGTTCAACAGTGCAAAATTTCCCTTTGACAAATGTATCATGAAATAACTGAAATCACGCATCACAACTTGGCTCAAGATATAATACTTGAAACATACAGTGACTCACTAGCCCTCCTCCTCTCTCACCTTGTGCAAGAACAAGGTTGTAATTTATAATTGATGTGCGCTGGCCAACTTCCTGTCTCAAAACTTGGAAATTATTTCTCTATACAGCTGTGGGAGGATTGGACAGTCTTTCCACAGTGTTGGAATAATGTCCCTGAAGACTGTTGCAGTGGCTTAAATACCTTGAAGTTCAGATTGCAAACATATTCAATGTCAATCTAACTAAAATGGTTCTGCCTGATTGTAAGTTCATCGCATTACAAGTGTACTGTGATGGACTGTGAGTGTTTTGACCACAGCATCATGAAGTCCAAGGAACCCACAAGAGGCTCAAGATGAAGTTTTTAAGTTTTTTGATAAATATTTGTTGAACTTGAACTTCTTGCACAATTAAAGACTGTTCCTGGACTGCAGACTTTCTTTTTCAAATTTTCTGTTTGCGCATTTCCTTTCCTTTGCACACCCGAGTGATTCTATTGATTCCAAATGTAACATGTAATCTTTTAATACATCATGCACTCCCAGACCTAGCCAAACAAATAGCCAGTAGAAACTCTGGATGGGTTGCAGACATCCACTGCTGAGCTTGGGGAATCTGTACATGTTGGGCTGCTGTTCTTCAGCCGGGCCAGGGAGTTCATGGGAAGATGACAGTATAATACAGGAGCCCCTGTTAGAGTCTGGGGGCCGAGCTTACCTACCATCAGGACAATTACCGGAAACATAAAATTCAGGTGATTCCAAGCCACTGTGTGTGCAACCTATTTCTAATTTTGAACAAGCCCTATTAGTTCTTGCTGACTTCTGAAATTGGCATATACTCAATGAATTATGGAAATATTTTGGGAGACTTTTGGATTCTTCTCATCGGGGCAGAGAGGACAGTGCTTACAGAGCAGTTGGCTGTTAGAACCGGAGCACTCAAGCATCTAAGTGAAAGGACAGGGCAGGGGTGTACTGACCCATGGTAATAAGGAGCTGAATATGTTTGAGCTCTGTGATCTATTTAGCATTGACTGGCAGGCTCCCCAGTGCCTCTTCCTGCAGTCACACATTTATAATAACTGCAGCAAATGTCATTTACACTTAATATATTGAGTGCTCTCAATATGTGGAACTGAATAAGTTGGTTTGTTAAGAATGTGTTTTTCATTGTTCACTCACTAAAGTCTACGCTTCAGTAAAGTTTGGTTAATCCTTTAGTGGTTTCCTCAACCATTTGGTAGATCACCTTTTGAGTCAGTATCTACTTTAAGCTTGGAACTGAAATCTACCTCTTTGGGGCATCTCGCTTGGTTTTAGGAACTTTTACCATCAAACTGCATCACAATTACCCATTTGGTAAAGGTCTATAATATAAACAAAATTACATTGATTTCTTCAAGGAGTGAATGTTAAAGAGTTAAAACAGATTGACTGCACTTTTAGAGTTCATTTTGAGGAAGAGGTTGTTGAGTCAGCCAGTAGTCATTCAACTGAATAATACGTTGTTGAGTTAAATGTAGCATGAACAGTAGTGCAGGACATACACACATTTAGCTCTCCAACAAGATTTGTGTAAACTCAAAGATATCTGCTCTGTCTAACATGTTTGTCCAAAAACACTGGCTTCAAAGTTATTTACTCATATGTAGACACGCAGATCTGTCCCGAGAGTCACAGTGGGACGACTTAACCTTACGTTTTCATGGTATTATGCAGATATATATATATATATATATATATATATATATATATATATATATATATATATATATATATATATATATATATATATATATATATATATATATATATATATATATATATATCTATATACATACACGTTATATACGTTATTGCCATCATTATAATGAGGTAAATTTCCAATATCTCGCAGGAGTTACTGATTGCCCCCTTTAGTTAGTTTAGGTAGTTTTAGTCTTTTAATCTTAATCTTTAGCCAGTTTTAGCATTTACACTCAAAGTGGCTCTGTTACTCTGAATTTGACATTCTATCCCTCAATTTGCAGGACATTGCAACAACGAAATTTCCCCTCTGTGGGACGAATAAAGGAACTCTTATCTTATCTTATCTTATCTTATTAAAACATATAACAAACAAATACAATATATGTACTTTGTTTAGACAAAATAAATCAAATATATTTGTTTGTGTTTAGGTTAGGGTCAACTTTGTTAACCATGTATGGTTTTTTTCTTCCAAAAAGAAAAATCCAATATGTGAAAACAAAAACAAAAAACACCACAAAAAGCTGCAACTTTCAACACATTTCAAAAAAAATATAAAATGATAACAATGTTACTACAAAGAATGAGCTCAACACAATTGTTGGTCAAATTTAATTAGATTGTAGCTGTAGAAACTTAATTGAAATAGAATTTTTTTTCTTTCATTGTGATTGGTGTAAAGGAACAAAATAAGTGTGTATTTCTCTGCCTGTATTAGCATCACTAGAATCATGATGATAATTAAAGGCATATTTGCACAAAAGGGACTCTTTAACACAGCAGCAAGTTAAGAAAAATAAGTCAAACATTTCTCTAATTTGATAAAATATATCTTAATTTGAGCACTTTTTGACTGTCTTCAAGCAAAATTATCTTGTTTTAAAAATATAAAAGAAATATCTCCCTTGGAATGAGAAAATAAAGCCTCAGTTCTTCAGAATGTACTCTTTTTCAGATAAAAAACACTCAATTCAAGCAATTATTTCTTGATAATAATAATTTGGAAATCTTTTGCAGTGTAGGTATTTTACATTTTGTTCCGGACCCCTTATTGAAATGATCTATGGTGAAAAACAATACAATTGCAATTTGTTCATCTAATTTTTATCTTTGACTGAGATATATCCTTTTGGGATCGTAAAGGCATAGCAACATTTTGTGACTACTGTAGCCATTGTACATATGCAACCTCCCTGGAGCTGAAGAAGCGGTAACCTTGGTCAGTGCAGAGTGAAAAGCTTCTGACAAATACAAGTTCCATTACATTCAGAAATGCCATAGGAGTCTCTTTTCCTCTGTCTGTGGATGTGCCAGACAGACATGGGGCTCTCTGGTGGCACCTTGTTTTCCGCTGCAGACGTCTCCAGTGGTCACCTGTTACACCTCATCTTTGGACTGTGAAGGTCAGGTTTTATTGCTTATAAATCCTGCAATGTATTGTACAACCTTAATCCTAAAACATATAGTCATTGCAGATCCGAAGACTAATTTCCTACTGTATAATTGCAACCCTGTGACCTTTCAAACAGAATGTGCGAACAATTTCACAATAAGTCAATGTGAGTAAGTAAGTAATCCTTATTTTCATTGCGCCTTTCACAGACCAGAGTCACAAAGCGCTTTACAAATGTTGTGGGCATTTGTCACTCACTCCACACAGAGATGGGAGTGAGGTTGGCGTACAGGAGGCGCATGCCAGACAATGGTTATAGCTGGTTTATACAGTAAGTGACTTCTACATTGGTGGTAGTAGTTATGAAGTCTTCCAGTCTCGAGGTTCAAACTGGAAGACTGGAAATTACATGTGCACAAGCTCACCGCTTTTCTCGTCAACTTTCCTACACAAAGCAAGCCTAAATCATAAACATTAAAAAGTACATTAAAATCCCACCGGGCATTAAAAACAAACATCAAGATCACAAAAAAATCATAAAAGTAACTAAAAACATTAATCACACATGGGATTAAAATAATCAATAGCCACATTGCATCAAAAAGAGTAAAGATAAAATCCTTCAGTTGTACGCACAGCTAAACAGAACTGTTTTTAACCTGGATTTGCAAACTAGAGTAGATGTCTGTCTCACATTTTCAGGAAGACTGTTCCAGATTGTACCTGTAAATCTGAAATGCTGCCTCCGAATCTCTAGTCCTGACTCTGGGCACCAGCAAGAGGTTAGTTCCTGTGCTCCTCAGAGTCCAAGCCGGTTCATATGGCACTAGCATGTCACTTTGGTTCGAGTCCTCCCTTTGTTGCTGCACTGCAACAGAAATTAGTCACTCACACTCAGCAGGTGGCTCCTGCTGAATATTCTCACCTCACAAATTTGACACTATACCTGCAAGCTTTCATATCATACAGAAACCTTTCATTCATGCAGCAACCCTCCTCCTCCCCATCACTGCTCTTCAACCCATCTCTTAGCTCCCACCACCAGGACCGCGGGGGATTTGTGCCAGGGAAAAATGCCAGACTTTGGGAAGGTTTTCTTTAGCTCCTGCTGGTGCTTTTCAGAGAAACCAGGGGGATTTCGGCAATACACATTTCTTATGAAAATCATTTTCTAAAAAAATAAAAAATATATAAAATAAATGTAAGATGTATCTACTTTTTTGCATTGTAGTCTAAAAACAGTTCTCAAAACAGTTCTATTCCCTGGGGCCTAGTTTTCCCTTGCATGTATTTTTGGTCTCTGTTGCGTCATTACAGCAGCATAAAACAGATGCAATGTTTTCTAATAAGACAAAGACAGCATGCTGAGGTCAGATTAGTTCCCAAAATGTAACTGGATCAAGACTCTTTCTTTTGGACAAACAAAGGATATTCAACTAAACAAAATATAAACTCAAGCTTTAAGAAAGTATCTAGATTTGAACATTAAAACAGCTGCATTATATTCAAAATGCTGTGGCTCAGAGAGTTAACTTTAAAGCAGCTTGGTTTGTGTAAAAGTCTCTCCATGGCCTCGGACCAAAGTACATCTGTGACATGTTAGTGCCACATGAACCAATTCAGAATGTGAAGAGCACAAGGACAGGCCTCCTGCTGGTGCCCAGAGTCAGGACTAAGCCCATGGAGGCAGCGTTTCAGATTAATGCAGCCAAATTATGGAACAGTCTTCCTATAAAAGTGAGACCTGCAGGCTGACGATGTTTGATTGTCTTGTTTTGTTCAGCAATTTGAGTTGCCTTGTGTATGAACAGTGCTCTTAAAATAAACTTGCCTTGTCTTCCAATTTTCCCTTGTATAGGTTCCCCACTGCTTATATTAAATACAGTTACAGCATAGAGACATTTCTTCCTTTTGTACTGTGTAAACACAAGTGAACCGGGTGGGTCTCCTGACTAAAGAGAAACTGTCGGAAAACAGGGACTTGTTCTTGGTGACATATGTGCTAAAACACCCAATGAAGTAAGTAAGTAATCTTCATTTATGTAGCGCAATTTACTGACCAAGGTCACTCAAAGCGCCAGATAATCAATGTTAGTGTACCGGTAAATCCCCATCCCCTCCACACACGGAGACGACAAGAAATGAGAAATCTCAAAACCTGGTGAGTAGCTGAAATTAGGAAATTATAGACCATATTCAACTCCACTCTCCTTTTTAAATCCAAAGAAAACCTAATTTCCTTAAGTGTATTGCAACAAAGTCCTGCTCTTAATTATAGCTCCCATTTGAAAGTAAATGGCTGGTTAAATGAGTGTGAATCCACAAGAAAAGACCCCAAATCAGCAGCAGCCCTCCTGGCGTTCCTCTTCATACATGGATTCCTTTATCAACGGTTCATTCTTATTAATTTTTTTCTTATTAAACTCTATAGGGAAATTAGTTAGAATAAATTACTTGTAAAACGATTCATTTCTATCGCCCCTGAGTTTGGTTCTTGACAGTTTGAAGGCTGATTCAACACTGGTGCAGTCACTTTTTGCCTGACACACAATTATTAAAAAAAGAGAGGAAACCACAGAGGACACAACACATTTAAAATTGTAATTACTGCATGTTAAAATTATATATTTTTTGAAACATTTGACACGGTCTTTTCAGAAGTATCATGCTCTGTTATTTTTGTGTTACCAGTTGACTTAACAAGAGATAAACAAAAGAGAAAATGCACAGCCACTAATTGATTCCTTGTTAGATGTTTTACATGTTCTCTGTGATGAAAAAGGTCGGTACTTTTCCTAGTGGCAATGATGACACTTTGCCTGAAATATTCCCCAATACACTTGATATTTCATTGATCAAAAAGACACAGGATGCTGCAGTCCCGTCTTACTTTGGGCGGCACGGTGGCTGAGTGGATAGCACTCTCGCCTCTCAGCAAGAAGCTCCTGGGTCCCGGTCGGACCTGGGGCTTTCTGAGTAGAGTTTGCATGTTCTCCCTGTGTCTGCGTAGGTTTCCTCCGGGTACTCCGGTTTCCCCTACCACTAAAAATATTTACAATAGGTCTGGCATGCGCCTCCTGTTCGGTGACAGGATGCTCCCATCTCTGTGTGGAGTGAGAGGACAAGTGCCCAAAAATAACAATTGTAAACCGCTTTGTGACTCTGGTCACAAAGTTCTTACTTACTGCAATATGAACTGACTCTGGCCTCCTGCTGGGACTCTGAGGAGCACAAGGACTGGCCTCCTGCTGGGACTGAGTGAGGACAAAACATTAAGAGGTACCAAAGACGTCACTCACACTGGTTGTTTTTCATTTATAAATGTTATTTCCTGGACAATCCTACTTATCTTAAACAATATGAATCAAATCCTCTTATAACCTTTGTCCGACCTCTGTTCGCTCCTAAACCTTTTCCTGTGTTTTAAAGCTGCTGTATTAAGGCACCTGTGTAATGTTTGTAACTGCTACTGAACTTTCATTTTAAACACTGCTACCCTTTAATTTTCACTGTCCCAAGTCCAGTTTGAGGATTAGGGAGACCTCTGAGAGCTCTGTGTGTGTTTGTGAGTGAGTAAGAGAATGATTCTGTATATATTTGTTTTTTCTATTGTTTTTTTTTTGTTTTTTGTTCCACCATTCTGTAACTGCAATTATTTTATAAACGCTGCTGCCTCTTGTGTTTTGTTATTTTTCAGATTACATAGCAAACGCACACAGTGTATATCCACACACACTTCCCCCAAGACGTTCCCAGGCCAGTTGAGAGGAATAGTCCTGGGTCTTCCCCGGGGGCCTCCCCCGGTAGGACGTGCCTGGAAGACCTCCCCAGGGAGGCGTCCAGGAGGCATCCTAAACAGATGCCGATCTTAAACATGAAGATCATAAACAACAACAGAAAACACCTTGAATCAAAATCATGAGGATGACAGCAAGCAGTCATCATCCTCATGCTTACTCAGAAAAACTTTTGCTATTTTCAAGGTATTACCATGTATTTAATACAGCACACCACTGTCCATGTGTCCTGAAGTCCTCACTGACCACTGCCCACATGTGTCTTTCAGCTGTATTGCAAAGAAGATTGGGAAAACAAATTCACTTTTTGCATGTCCATACTAAGACCCGACTTCCAACTACAGCCCACTGTGGCCTTTCAAGTGGCTCTCTGGCTCACTAACCCACTAACCCAGAGAACCCAAAGAAGCCAAAAAAACACAAAGTCACAGTGTCAACCAGCCAAATTCAGCTCCACCAATATTGTCTTGCTGTATCTTGTTGTAAAGCTTAGAACCACTGGAATCCAGCCAGTGACTTAATTTGTACACACTGGAATCTGTTTTTGATTGTGTCTCAAAATTCTGTATCGAATGCTTTTGTCACTAAACATTTGTCATTCAGGCAACTTCAGCAACAGTCAACATGGACATGCTAATTTAAGCTAAGAACAGCCTGATACCCATAAAAGAGTTTTACAATTTTTTTTGCACTAAAGCTAACCTCTTACTAAAAGGTTTGGACACCACTGACCACTGACAAAGACAAAAGGGAGGTCCACACAATACTAAGGCTGAGTTTACACGGAGACAATGTGGCAGTAAAACGGTATAGTTGGATGTCGGTTGCTACCAGTGGCGGCTGGTGGAATTTTCTACTGGGGGGGCTATGAATATGATGACTAGCCTGTAGCTTTCATCCAGCTGGGATGAAATATTTATCTTCCCAAACATAGCTAATTTGAGGGCATTTTGCATGTGGATACCAGTCTGCTCATGCTTCTTTGCCTTTTCTAAAAAGTGCTTCAGATCAGTCATACCTGTCTTGATCCATGCTGGGTCAGATCCTGATGTTTGAAACAAGAGGCATGGAAAGCAAAATAAAGCATTAGCCTCGCTACATGCTGCTAGCCAAGATTTGGCGCTGAACCAGGTCCTGGAAAAAGTACGAGTGTACCGTCTCCCCCTGTCGCTGGACTGCTGACTAATGGTAATATTTGGCTGATCAGGTCCAAGCTCTTTAACCTCAACCTTCTCCTGGTATGATCTTCTCTCAAACGGTATTGTTTTGAGTGATCTAACTGAATTATTCTTTTTCTCGTTCTCCATTTTGCGTCTCTTTACGTTCGTCTCAAACTCCCACAGCTTGACCTGTCAATCACTGTAAATGGACGTCACAGACAGTGACAGTACAGGTCGCGGGCAATCCCGCCCCCTCAGGGTGCACTTCTCCTGCGCCCCCAAATCGTCTTATCTCTTGCATTGAAGAGGAGCTACTGCGCATGTACAACTTTTAACGAGAGTCCATAGACGGCTCAGGGCGCAATCTTTTGCGCCCTGAGGCGGAAATACGTCCTCAGTCCGACACAGACAACGCTGATGAGCTTAATCAATCCAACTCAGCATAAACTATAAAGTATTTCTTCCACATCTGAAATAAAACACACATACATTTCGAAATATTTTAATGTTATTATTTTTTTTAACGTTTTATTCAAGGTAACATGGCAAGTTGTGAGTGGTGGGGCGGCGCCCTAGCGCCCTCTATTGGCCGGCCGCCACTGGTTGCTACCAAGCGTTCATACAAAGACTGTGTTTCAGGGGGGTGAAAACGTGAAGCCTAGTGTATACTTGCGCGGCGTGGCTTACGTTAGCGGTTGCGGTGGACCTACGTAAGCACAATTGATGTTATACAGGCGCGTTCCCCTTACGGAGTTTTGAGGAGAATGTTGTAATCCCACAACAAACCACATGAGGGCGATCACACAGGAGCGGCCCCATTTACGCTGCTACTTTGTCCTCTTCAGTACAACAATAGCAAACAAAGCTGTCATTACACGTGTTTCTACTGCAGGTTTATGTGATAGTTTTATGGATTCATTATTTTATAAGTCATTTCAACTGTGACGCTGTGAATAAAGACAGTTCTTGTTGGAAATATAGTTATTATTAAATAGTTTTCAGCACAAACAGCAAAACAATAATAGTGGTAAATATCTGAGACAAACATGAACGATTTACGAGTGCAGGAGGAAAGCAACAAACGCAGCTACGATTCAAACAAAGACAGGAACAGTGCAAAACAAACGACTGCACAGTTTATATGTTATATATATGTTAGATAGTCCACAGTCTCCTGTAGATCAGGCTCTGAGCCCAAACTGCTTTTCCTTCGAAGCACAAAGCTCTCTGCTCTATAGTGCCTCGTCCATGCTCCTGCTGCAGCCGCTCCGTGCTTCCTTCCAATACACACACACGGACCAATCACAGCAGAGCTTCCTTGCGGCGACCCTTACGTAGTTAGAAAATTTCGATGCTGCGCGGCAGGCGACGTAAGGGCCTTGCGGTGACCAACGCGTTGCGCAAGTGACGTCACGTCACCTCCGCGCCGCGCGAGTATAAACTAGGCTTAAATGTTCAGATCCAGCCTGCAGAGTGGGACAACTCAGAAACGCTGCACAGCGGGGGCTCTCTTTCACACCCGTGAGAGGGAGAAAGGTGTGAAATCCCCCTCTGCTCTGACCCCCACCTCCGCGCTGCTCCCCGCACGTAAATTTGGACATGCGCAGTAGCGGAGATCAAACATAAACAACAATGGCGGCGGTCGCACTAACTAGCTTCGTGTGCTTCCGGCGCTGCACAGAGGAGGATTCTACTCCTTCGTTCGTCCAAACGAGACCACGCGAAGCTCTAGGTTCAATTTCCATTTTCACAGCTGCTGTTAAAATGCAGAATGATGTTGGTGCGTTCTGAGGGTCTGGCACAGGAAGTGAGTATACTGCCGAGAGGGGGGCTGGGCACGGGGCTCGGGGTCGTGTGTCGTGTTGTAAAGTTTCTCTGCCCACTACTGGCCGGGCGCTAGAACTACACCGTTTTTCAACCTCATGTGAACGCTGAGAAATTTGCATTAGGAGCCTGGTCGTTTCTGTTAATAGCCTGGAAACGTCTGCGCAGCGTCTCAGTATAAACAGGGCCTAACTCAAGGAGGCTGAATACGCTAACAAGTCCCACTTTGGACTTGTTATTTTTGTTTAGATTAATGAGGATGTTCAATTAATGATCTTTTGTCATTGTCACCTTTATCTTTCTATGTGTGGTCTTTGTGTTTGTGATGCATCAAACTGTGTAGAGGTTCATGGAGTATGAATCTTTGCACAACTTCTGCAGAAACATTACCACATCCGATGCCTTGCAGTCTTTGAAGTTAGCGAAAATGAGCAAATGAGCAAATGAGAAAATCAAGGGAAAACCCCTTTTAAATAGGTGTTTGATACCACCATCTGCTTTATCCAATAATATGAACAAGCATCTCCAGACCTCGCTCTCCCCAGACACCGCAATACTGTTAGTGGTTTCACTTCTCCGCTGATGTTACTCTTCTTCCACTCATTACTATTCAAGAGCCATTAGGTAAACGCAAAGGTCCAAACCTTTTAGTAAGGGGCCACTTTAGTCCACCCGACTAGTCAAGGGGCCGATAACACGGATTGTAAAACTGTTCTACGCCTTCAGGCGGTACAACATGTCCATATTGATTCATGTTGACAAAGCTGAAGCTGATTACCTGCTCACCAGATTCATTAGGCAAGGCAAGGCAAGGCAAGGCAAGTTTATTTATATAGCACAATTCATACACAAGGCAATTCAAAGTGCTGAACAAAACAAGAAAGCATTAAAATCATAAATAATCACAGAACATTAAAAAGAAAGATACAAATATAAAATCCCTCAGTTGTATGCACAGCTAAACAGAACTGTCTTTAACCTGGCTTTAAACATTGTCAGAGAGGAGGCCTGTCTCACATCTCCAGGAAGACTGTTCCAGATTTTTAGCAGCATGAATCTGAAAAGCAGCCTCCCCATGTTTAGTTCTGACTCTGGGCACTAACAGGAGTCCAGTCCCTGTGCTCCTCAGAGTCCGGGCTGGTTCATATGGGACTAACATGTCACTAATATATTTTGGTGCGAGGCCATGGAGAGACTTGTACACAAGCAGAGCTGTTTTAAAGTCTATTCTCTGAGCCACAGGAAGCCAGTGCAGAGACCTGAGGACTGGACTAATGTGGTCGTACTTCCTGGTTCTTGTCAGGACTCGAGCTGCTGCATTTTGAATGTACTGCAGCTGTTTTACAGCCTGTTTGGACAGACCTGTGAGCAGGCCATTGCAGTAGTCTAACCTACTGGAGACAAATGCATGGATAAGAATCTCCAAGTCTGCTTTAGACACTATGTTTTTGATCCTGGCAATGTTTTTTAGATGGTAAAAAGCTGCTGATGTTACTGATTTGATGTGGCTATTAAAATTTAAGTCTGAGTCCAGTATTACCCCTAGATTTCTGACCTT
The DNA here is from genome assembly GCA_964034765.1 of Knipowitschia caucasica. Taxonomy (NCBI): domain Eukaryota; kingdom Metazoa; phylum Chordata; class Actinopteri; order Gobiiformes; family Gobiidae; genus Knipowitschia; species Knipowitschia caucasica. The sequence continues at coordinate 26,178,698 of OZ035836.1, forward strand.
GTTTGAAGGTTTTAGGGAGAGAGACTGTAGGTGACAGATGACGCTCTCTCTTTGTTTCTGGGGACCAAAGACAATCATTTCAGTTTTGTCTGTGTTTAGCTGAAGGAAGTTGTTTTGCATCCACTCACTGATCTGTTGGATACAGTGAAGGAGTGAGTCCACTGGTCCATGTTCTCCTGCAGTCAGTGAGACATAGATCTGAGTGTCGTCTGCATAGTTATGATAGGAAACTTCGTTTCTGCGTATTAACTGACCTAACGGCAGCATGTAGAGATTGAACAGAAGAGGTCCCAGGATCGACCCCTGTGGTACTCCACAGGTCAGGGCCATATGATCTGAGACACAGTTTCCAATCTCCACAAAGTACTTCCTGTCCTCAAGGTAAGACCTAAACCAACTTAGGGCGGTGCCAGCGACTCCAACCCAGTCCTCTAGTCTCTGTAAGAGGATCTCATGGTCGACGGTGTCAAAGGCAGCACTTAGATCTAACAAGATTAAGATTGAGACTTTGCCTGCGTCAGTGTTCAGCCGGATATCGTTTGTAACCTTGACGAGAGCAGTCTCAGTGCTGTGGTGGGGTCTAAAGCCGGACTGAAACATATCAAATGAGTTGTTGATTATAAGAAATCTAGTAAGCTGTAGGTAGACAACTTTTTCAAGGACTTTCCCCATAAATGGCAGATTTGAGATGGGACGATAGTTGTTAAGTACCGTAGCATCGAGACTGCTCTTTTTTAGCAGGGGCCTGATGACTGCAGTTTTCAGGGCCTTTGGGAATATTCCAGAATGAAGGGACATGTTTACTATCTGTGTGAGTGAAGGTAACAGACTGCTCAGAACAGACTTCAGAAATCTAGTGGGTAGTACATCCAAGCTGCATGTGGAGGAGCTCAAACTGGAGATTATCTCTTGGACAGTTTTATCATTTACAGGTCATTAGTCCAGGCCATTTGTCTCATCATTAGTGTATGATGAGACATTTTGAGACACAAAGAAAAACAAATGCCAGTAAATACCAGTAAAGTCAATGGTTGAATTGAGACACCAAGTCTATGTGGGGGGAGCTGAAGTTGGCTGGATGACACTGTGAACTTATGTTTATGACCTTTGGGTTAGTGAGGTAGAGGGCCACATAAAATGCCATAGACGGCCACAGTTAAGCCTTAGTTTGGACATGCCTGGTGTAATGCTTTTCATATCAAACAGCATATGAATAAAGTAGAACAATATATTCCTGGAATCCTGACAATTAGCAGTACCAATGTTTTTAGTCATTTTATCTCATGAGGTGCAGCTTTGCATCAGGTAGATGCCATTCCATAATGTATAAAACAACCAATACTTTAAAATCCTCAGCAGTAAATCTATATTCAATATACTGTATACGTAGATGTACATTTACAAGCATTATTCAACTTGAAGAATCCTCCATAATCCTGTATGTGTGAAATCAAGTTGCGACTCCCACTCATGAATACAAATATAAATCACTAATTCAAACAAGCTACATCCATTGCAGAGTTATTTGACTTAATTGTTTGACCTAATTTCACTTGAGTTATTGTGTTTTATGTGAAAAAGTGAAATACAAATACAAATGCAAGTTGCAAATACTGGATAATCGCTGCATAAAGATATTTGATTTACTATGCCCTCAACACAAATGCAAAGCATTTTTTCTGTAATAAAGCAATACATAGTTCCCACAGACCAATGAATGTCACATGACCTCCTCGGAGACGCCATCTTTGATGGCACGCTGCTGTGTTTGTGCATTCCATTAAACAGAAGAATTAGAATAAATGTAGATATTCAAACGCAAATTGGAAAAAAAGGGCAACTTTTGAGCAAATAATTGTATATTAATACAATGGCACCACAGTTTAACGTGCTACGGACATGTTTTACATATTTGATCAAATTATGCAGCAAAAATTAACAAGCAATGCAAAAATTTCTCAAAAACTTTTGATTTAATACCAGTTGGAGTTCCATTTAATTATTTTAATTATATTAACAATTAATTTAATTAATGCTAATGCCACACGGACACTCTGGATTGCTGTTATTGTTTATTTCCGCGTTTTTGACCGTATGTTTTGGTGAATGGTGGGCAACTGATTTTTCCAGGCGTAAAGAGCAGTTTATTTTATGACACAGATCTTTTCACAGAAGCAATGCTGTTTGTGAACATTGTTTTAGCCCACCATAGAACTATTATTATCTATTTAATACATTTACGTTGCCCTCGAGAGCCTCGGACGCGACACCGATCCTCCTCATAATAAAGTAATCTAACGCTAAATAATGAAACTCTCAAGTTACCAGCTATCAGCATACACAAGTTAGTACTGAGTAAATTACGTCTGTCAACACATTATAAGATACGATACGCACCTGACACAAAGTGCTCCGAGCATATTCTTGCGTGTTTTGAGGGAGTTTCTTGCCTGTTTATCTTCGCAAGCCATAACCTCCGTTGTTGTTCTGACAAAAGCTTAGTCTTCTCACATTCATGAAGTCTAATGATGGGTATACTGTAAAATCCAAGTTTAACGGAACCTCCGGCACGATTTGAACATCCATTGACCCAGCAGGAGATGACCATTTTCAACTTTATCACAACATTAACACGTTTCAGCTTCTTTTTCTATTGTTTTGCCCACAGCATGCCAATACAAATGGCGCCGGGTCGGCAAATCCCCGTATGTAGTGACGTCATGTGGGAACTATGTATAAAACGTAAGTCAATAGACGTCAGAGTTGGAGCAAAACTTAATCCATGATCATTTCACTATCGGGTTTCATTGAGCTAGCATGTTAGCATTGTCCATCTAGACTATGATCCACTATGATCACTATGATCTGTGTAACTCACTCTATAATTCATCCTGGAAGTCCGCAGTAAGTAAACTAGTCGACTGTGTGAACGTCCCTGGCTGCCTGAACTACCACACAGCAGCAAAACCCTCAAAAATTACAATTTGATTAGATTTTTTTTAACTCTCAACATCTCTGCGCCCTGATGATTTGCCACATTCAGAGACCTGGATGCCTTCATCTTGTAGCTGTTGCACAATTAACACTGAGCTCAATGAGGCAGGAGAACAGTTAATGGAAGTTAATGACCACAACGCTTCGACTTTTGTGTGTCATTAACCAACAGCCAGAGCAACATGCAAACGAACGTGAAGACCCATCGCCCACACACTCAAATAGCAGCATGTTTTTTAATTTAGGGCCCGCCAAGGAGCCACTGTACCGCGCTTAAATTGTCAAGAGTAAAAATTCAAAATGGATTAGTCAGCTCCCAGTCTTGTAAGAAGCATTAAGAGCCCGCTATGAGAAGTTAATCGCAAAGAGTTGGGAAATCATTTTGAAGAGGATGTAACCGAATATTAGAGCAAGCGTTATGGCGAGGTGGCAGTTTTTAAGTCAATTAGTTGCTCGTTTAGTTGAATTAGAAGCATCCATTTTTGAATTACACATTTTCTGACCTCGGAGAGAAATTAGTTAGCGCTCCTGCTTTCAAGATGTGGGTGGAATTGTGGAGCTGTCCTAGGTATGTCGCCATAGTTACAGTCTCCATACTCTTTCATACTCATTCTCTACTTTTTGTTAAATAATTGATGAACAATTTTTTCTACGAGAGACAGTTTAGCAGTTGCCAGGGGAAAAGGGAATGCATATCTATTATTGTCAAATGAAATATTGGCAAAAAAAGTATGCATAAAATCAGTCAAATTTAAGTATACTATATGTTCTCGTCTAGATTGACAAAAAGGTACATTTAATGGGTGCATTGTGGATTAAAGTGTGAATGCATCCATTACGTAAGTTCATCTTTGAAATAATGTGAGATATTTATTGTTACCAGTAGTAGAAGTGTTTGCAGGTAGTAGTAGTAGTAGTAGTAGTAGTAGTAGTAGTAGTGCCTTACAGCTGATTGGGAGATGGTCTGTTTTGGCTGATGCAGATTATGATCCGTTTAATGTATTTTAAATTGCATTTCTACTTTTTATTGTGTTTTAAGTCTTGTGTTTCTGTATTTTTATGTATCCCCACTGGTGCTCCATCTGCAAATGAAGTTCCTCACTGATAAATATTAGAATATGAATTTAATTAAATAGAATTAAAGGCATTGGTAGTAGTAGTTGTGGTTTTAGTATATAAAAATGTATATAATGTGGTAATGGGTTTTATGGCCTTAAAACATGTAGCTGCTTTTTGCATGTTATTTTTTAGAAAGTAACCCCTGCAATAAACATGCACATTTTTTGGGGCCAATATTGACATTCAAGCATTCAAAATATAAAATGATGATCTCCTGGACTCACCATAAAGCAGACAAAATCCCCACACACAAACCTCTCTTCTCCACTTGAGGGTGAGTTGTTCCGCTGATTCTGAGCTTTATATTACCTCCATTACTCAAACAAAAGTGCAGTGTGTGTTTTGTGTGTGGCTTGCGTTTTATTCACTTTTCTTATACCGGAGGATGGTTCAAGAGAAAGACACAACACGGAGTCGACACTTTAGGCACTTTATTTATTTATACAACAGCAAAAGAACATCTGTCATGAAATCCACCGTGATGCTAACCACAAAAGTCAGACAATTTCATTTAGGTTCAGTTGGTGCTGGATTGGATTACACCTGGATGCCATTTCAAAACATGTCCGCTGAAAACCTCTCCATCGGGACGCTGTGATGTGTGTGCAGTTGTAAGGCAAACAGGATTAACAGACATTTTCTCGCACAAAGCTGTTGCAAAAGCGTTGTACAAAGTTAACTGGAGTGCAGAGCAGGAAAGGCCTAGTCAGGAGAAGTTCATCTACTTTCCCGGGAATTAGATTAATCACCAAATGTCCAGCCACAAATGTGCTCGCTGGTGCATTACTTGGCTAAAGTTGCTTTGTTTTACAAGTTAAGTGGACTTTTTACCGCAAATGCACTGGTAATGAGTTTCAATTGAATCTGTAATACAGTTGCAGAAGAGCAGGTTCCATAGAAAGGTGGAAAACGCAGTGTTCTAATAGTTCATAAAAGCATATCTGATCAATAATAATAATATCGCACAAGAATTCCTTTGGCCATGTCAGGCCTCATGCATTATGGTAAGTGACAATACAATCACAGTTTATACTGTATTTAGCCATATCTCTATTTGTATGTCTAAACAAAATGGACTTGATTTTTGTCAATTAATACCTGATTTTTGATACTTTTGACGTCCCAAGTCTATTGCTCTGAACCTGTGATACACGGTGTTACACTGATGTAACACCCATGATGTAAATCCCCTGTCATTTATCATTATTATTATATTAGCCCTTTCCACTGATTGGCCCCAATCACAACTTCAGGAAGACTAACCCATTAGAGTTTTACAAATTATAACATAGGTTACACTGAGGATTTATTCTAGGTCATCTCAGGTCAAAGTAAAAACCAAAATAAAACTTCTGATTGTTAAATTGGTCTCAGTGGGGCCTCCAATAACCCTTTAAGATGATCACATTTGGACCGCGTGAATGGGAGGACTGGACTGAATACAGAACATGGAAGTATGCTGACTTGTTTATTTTATTACATCATTTTAGATCAAGATGAAGAGAGAGTTTTAAAGTCCTTATAAAGATACATTAAATAAATAAACAAAATTGTGTAATTTGTTCAAAACGTAATTTAGTTCTGGAGTTTAACTTACAGGGAGGGGAGTTTAAATGTTGTTTATGGGAAGCTCTTTTGTATAAACTGTGCTATACAAGTACATACTGATAGAGACTTATTGGTGACTAATACCGAGCCATTTGTTATAATGTTGATTATTATGGCGTGCATTTTCAAAATGTTTTCAATTTCTAAGAGGAGGAGGAGGAGGAGGATTTAGGAAGCTGTGAGCCAATTCTCAACATAATAACAAATGCAATCCTGATATTTCTCACTTTTTGTGTAATGAGTCTGCCATTATTTTCACATTGTGAGTTGAATTACAGAAGTGAATGAACTTTTGAAAAATGTTCTAATTTTCAGAGTTTTACCTGTAGAATATTAAGTCATGTGTGATAGAGACACTCACTTTATGGCTTTATGTCTGATTTTAATCACAGGGACATAAATGCACTGTAATAGTCATTTTTATTGTTTATTCTTAAACCAATTATGAACCATTTATCCTTGAATTTAATACTTGCGGCACTAGTGATTATTCGTGTATAAACATGCAGCTATTGTGGTCCTCCTCCTTTCCGAACTAAACTTAGCACTGCTTTGAACAAACATAAAAGTGATGCAGAATGTACTTGGACTTGGCTCAAAGAAAGACATATTTTCACAGTGACTGGAAGAGTGGGAAGAATATGAGACAATATGATATCATTTTTGTGTCATTAAGTGGCTGAAAGGGACATTTATGTTAATTTAACAAATTTTTCTGCACTACTTGAAACAATGAATGTAATAATGAATGTAATATAATATAATAATATGAATATATTACATGTTCTGGTTTTCTTCATATTTGCGGAGAGGATAACTGACTCATTGTAAGTACTCAGCAGCCACAATTTAATTAGCTCTGTCATAACAGTCTATTCAGAGATCAATAACACATTTGGTTATTGACTGTCTTGTAAAAAGTTAATTTAGTTCAACATTATTTAACTAACATCACGTGGGAATATACAGTATGTATTTTTTTCAAGGTATATTAAATCTACATCTTTCCCTCGTCCACAGATAACAACTGGTCACATGAACAAATCTCAGTCATTCTTGATTAAAAGTACAATGGGCATGGAATCTATAATATTTAAGCTTTCTATTTGTAAGCAGATCCAATCAGGGGGTTGCCAGTTTTTAGGTGAAATGTTGACGGTCTTGGCTCTCTCTCATAGTCAAACAGATTCTGTAACATTTCTAGCTAAACCTCAGCAGGTGGATTGCTTCAGTAGTCTACATGTGTCACTGGCAGGAAGGTTCAGGATTATATTACATACTGTCCCTTTGATATAAATTATAACTAAAAGCACCTGCGTCTATTGTCCAAAAAGGCAAAAAAAGAAAAGAAAAAGTATTTCAAAAGAAACAATTCTCCAAGGGGTTTGAAAGAGCTACAATCAAGTTGGATCTGTTACAACTGTTCGGCAAATGCTGATTCTTTCGACAATGTTATCTCAGGAGATTCAAAACCACAAACCATTCTGTCTGCATGACTGTAATTGAATATTGTATAAATGGGAGATGTTTCCGGCAAATGTGTTTCTCTGATTCCAATGACCTGGTTCTGGTTAGGTTCACATATGCTTTTGCCTGACCATCTGTTTGGTCACAGCCACAGTCCGCTGGACACTGCAGACCTGCAATTTAGGTTCACCCAGCGCGCCCCAAAGCAGCCATGAAAAATAGTGTTTATGGGAACAAATTGCCCGAGCAACATAAAAACTCAGCGCAATCATTGTAAATTATTACTCAAAATCACTGCCTTTTAGGGATGCTCTAAAGAAAGATAAATCAATAAATACCAAATCAGGAAACAGGACCATTCAATAATGACATACACCAACAACGTATTAGATTCTCCAACCTTTTTCGATTGGAGAGAAACTTTTATGAAACAGAAAGGGCAGAGCTACTCCCTTTAGAAGTTGTAATACAACTGTAGTCAGTTTAATAACTACTGCCAATCGTGGAGAATACACATGCATAATAGACTGCACCATTATACTGCACAGTGTCCCTGCATAAATGAAAAGAGCCACCGAGCCACAGGTTGAAGACCCCCAATAAAAAAAAAAAAAAAGTATTTATTTTATGTATCTATTTGTTTGGAGAATGAGCCTCTCGTGATTAAACATCTTGATTTTGAGGGGGTCCTAAAACATAATAATAATAATTATAATGCATCAAACTTAGCGCTTTTTTGGACACTCAAAGACGCTAAATGATGGATACAGTAAGGCATACGGTAAAACAGATAAATAAATACATAAATAAAAACATAATAGAAATCTTTGGGGAGACTATACACCTGTCCAGGGACTGCAAATGAAAAATAGCCCATCCATCCATCCATTTTCTTCCGCTTCATCCGTTGCTGGGTTGCGGGGGTAGCAGTCTAAGCAGAGACGCCCAGAGTTCTCTATCCAGGAGGGGATCCTAGGGCGTTCCCAGGCCAGCTGAGAGACATAGTCCCTCCAGCGTGTCCTGGGTCTTCCCTGGGGTCTCCTCCCGGTGGGACGTCCCTGGAACACCTCCCCAGGGAGTCGTCCAGGAGGCATCCGGAACAGATGCCCGAGCCACCTCAGCTGCTTCCTCTCGACGTGGAGAAGCAGCGGCTCTACTCGGAGCTACTCCCGTGTGACTGAGCTTCTCACCCTATCTCCAAGGGAGCACCCAGCCACTGTGCGGAGGAAGCTCCTTTCGACCGCCTGTATCCGCAATCTTGTTCTTTCGGTCATTACCCAAAGGGAGAGAACGAAGATAATAATAGCCTGAAAAATTGCCTGCTTGGCTAATTCTGGTGCATTTGTTTATAAATGCAAAATGTCCCTGCCAAATAAGAATAATAGAGAACGAGACAGACAGACACAGGCAGACAGACCGACGTAAACTTTGTCCAGTTTATGCATGTTGTACATTTTGTTCATGTTGTATAAGTAATTTCCATCCATCCATCCATCCATTTTCTACCCTTTAATCCATTTCTGGGTCAGGGGGGTGGCAATCAGAGATGCCACCCAAGTCTCATAGCACCAGCCCCTCACTGACCCTCTGCAGGTGGTGAGTCCACAGGAGGACAGCTGCTCTCTGAGTGTGAGCATAGCCTTGATCTTTCAGTGGGGGCTTTGGGCAAAGTGGGGTTAAGTGTCTTGCCCAAGGACACAACGACAGCAGTCATCAGTGGGAGTCAGTGGAGAAGATGTAGAGGTGGGAATTGAACCCACAACCTTCAGACCTGAAGGCCGATGCTCTACCAACTGAGCTACTGTCGCCCCTTATAAGTAATTTGGAACAAAAAATAACAGAAATAAATATTCCCTGTGACGAGAGCGGTTGGGGTAATACGCTGCCTAAACAAACCAAACAAAATGGTTCCACATCACAAGAGCCACATCTGCGTTTATGCCCGCTCTACTTCTTCAAAAACGCCATGCCACAAGAATCACAGCGGCGGCGGCTCATACAGGCTATATTTGAAAGGACGAGCACCGAGAAAGCAAGTGGAGCAGACAAGAAGGCGGGAATTAGTTGAAGGACATACAAGCGTTCTTTGCAACAGCGGAAAACCCGGTGGATATTGAGGAAAAAAGAGAAGGCATCAAAAGAAGGAACATTCATGCAGAGAAGAGAAGAGGTGTGGGGGGAAGAGGGTGTTTTTATTTGTTTGGAGACTCAGCATGAGAGAAGTGTAGCCAGCTTGTTTGTGTACGAGAGAGAGAGAGCGAGAGAGAGCGAGAGAGAGCGAGAGAGAGCGAGAGAGAGCGAGAGAGAGCGAGAGAGCGAGAGCGAGAGCGAGAGAGAGAGAGAGAGAGAGAGAGAGAGAGAGAGAGATTTTTAACAGACCGGAAAAAGTGCAAATACTGGCAATAAATAAACAATGCAACACATCACACTCAGTTCAATTCATAGGTTTACAAAGATAAAAAGGCATAAAAAAACAGCTCCCCGTCCCTCACAGAGCACACCTCCCTGAACCCCCAGCGCTCCTCAAACCCCTCCTGATCCCCATTTATCCTGTAGAGGCCGAACTCCAGCCTGAGTCTGGCCTGGACCATCCGGACCATCAGAGCCCTGGGACTGATCTCGCCCTGGTCCTGGAACATCCTCCTCCTGCTCACATAGACGGCCATCTTGTCCTGACCGACGAGGAAACTGAGTAGCCGCCCCCTCCTCCTGCTGCGGCTGGAGTACCTGACCCCCCCCACAAACACCTGAGCATTAAACTCTGCCCCCAGTGAAGTGAAGAGGCCCCTCAGCAGCTCTAGCATGTGCTTGAGCCTCCCACACTCCCAGAAGCAGTGGAAGACTGTTTCCCTTTCCCCACAGAAGGGACAGCCCTCCCCCACAGCCCTGTTCACTCGACAGACAAAGGCATTGACTGCTATTGCCCCATGCAGCAGGCCCAGGCCGGTCTGAAGGTGGGGCCCAGGTGTGACCTCCACACAGTGTCTGCTCGGTCACACAGTCTCTGGTGGTTCAGGACCTGGACCATGAGGCTGTAAAAGGTCTTCCCTGAAGCAGCCTCCAGAGAGGCAGCGACTGGACTTGCCAGCAGGGGCCCAGAGAAGGAGCCCAGGTCCGGGCTGAGGATGAGGCTGGGGAAGGGGTCAGTGGGGTCAGGGGTCAGTGAGCCTGAACTGTGTCCCTCTAACAGAGTCCAGTCCTCCTCTGTCAGACCCTCTCTCCAGAAACACAGGAGACGCTCCAGGGTACGAGCCGGCCTCAGGCCCAGGTGGGCTCCCTGGGCCTCTCAGTCCTCCAGCTGAGGACCACTGATATCTCGGAGCTGCTGCACCGAGACAACCCCCCCTGAACTGAAACGGCCCCGCAGCACAGGCCCCGCCCAGGCAGGAAACTCCAGGGACCGCTGTAGGAGCCAGTGCAAAGAGGAGCTCTTCACCTCTTCACTCTGCTCCACACCGAGAACAGCCCACGGAAGAAGGACAGGAGTCCAGCATGTGTGTGGTCACTGAGGAACCCTGGGAGCCCCAATTCCCCCACCCTCTGCAGGATGGAGACTGCCAACGGTCTCCACAGCAGCTCCTCTGGCCCAGCTAGCAGTCTCTGTAAAAACTGCAGCCTACAGGCAGCTCCTCGGCTGGCCAGATGGACCAGACCTTGGCCTCCCTGCTCCTTCGGCAGAAACAGCACTGCCTGGGGGACCCAGTGCAGCTTGTCCCAGATGAAGTCTCTGGATCTGTGAGAGTAAAGAGGTGGGTCTGTGCTCTGCAGCTTGTGCCACAGAGCGGAGGACACCAGGTTGTTGGCAACAAGGACCCTCCCTCTGTACGACATTTTAGGCAACAGCCACCTCCATTTACTCAACCGCCCTTTAACTTGCTCCAGAGACTGATCCCAGTTCCCCCGGACATGACCAGGGCCAACGAACACCCCCAGGTGTTTAAAACCCCCTGTCCTCCACACCAGTCCCCCAGGCAGGCTGAGACCCCTCAGGCCCTCCCCGAGCAGAGTGACCGAGCTCTTGCTCCAGTTCACCCTGGAGCTGGAGACCTGACCAAAGACCTGCACCGTGTCAGCCAGGACCTCCACATCCCTCTGGCTATTGATGAACACTATTATGTCATCTGCGTACGCAGAGACTTTCAAAGGTTGTGTTCCAGGCAGCAGCACCCCCTGCAGGTCAGCTCTGAGCCGATGCAGAAGGGGCTCGATGGAGAGGGAGTAGAGCATCCCAGACAGAGAGCAGACCTGCCTGAGGCCCCTCCCCACACTGAACGGAGCACTGAGCCCCCCATTCACCTTTAGTACACTCATGATGTCACAATACAGAGTCCGGATGTGGACGATGAACCCAGGGCTGAACCCAAAAGGCAGTCATGGTCTGCCAGAGGTACTGGTGTTCAACCCGGTCAAACGCCTTTTCCTGGTCTATGGAAATCAGTCCCAGGTTGATTCCCAATGAGCCGGAGACCTCCAAAACATCTCTGATCAGGGTGATGTTATCCCCTATGAGCCTGCTGGGCACACAGTACGTCTGGTCCACGTGGATGACCGAGGCCATTACCGCTCTCAGCCGGGACGCCAACACCTTGGACAGTCCATGCAGAGCAGCGACACTGGCCTCCAGTTCTTTAGGAGCTGCAGATCATCCTTCTTGGGGAGCAAAGTCAGTACTGCTCTTCTGCACCTCAGGGGCAAACGACCGCTCTCCAGACTGTCCAAAAGACCTCCAGAAGGTCTGGCCCCAGGACGTCCCAGAAGGCCTTGTAAAAATCGGCCGAAAGTCCGTCTATGCCCGGAGCTCTGCCTGGTTTTAGACTCCCCACCGCAGAGCCCAGTTCAGCCAGAGTCAGTGGGGCCTCCAGCTTCTTATTGTCCTCATCACTGACCTGAGGCAGACCGTCCCCAAACCAGCCTCCCATAACAGACCCGGGATGCAGCTCAGAGCTAAACAAATGTTCATAAAAGCCCGCGGCAAAGATCCTGACCTAGGCAGAGTCTGTAATGAGGCGACCGCTGTCCGAGCGCAGAGACTGGATGATCCTCTTCTGCCCGTTCTTTACCTCCAGACTGAAAAATAGGTGCTGTGCAGCGGTGCCCAGCAGGCTGGCCAAGGCTGACTTTTGTGCTTTGAGGGACTGTAAACACCCCCGTTCTCCTGTAGAAATTGCTAAACGCTGCAGTTCTACCACTGTAGTCTCCAGCTCCTTCACAAGCCGGGCCCTGTCTCTTGTGACACCATGAGTGTACTCCTGACACAGCTGCCTTATCTGCACTTTCCCATAGTCCCACCATCGCTGCAGGCTCACAAAGTGGGCCTTACACCGCTGGTGGGACTCCCAAAACACTTTAAAAGCACAAACAAACATTTTATCCAAAAACAGTGAATTATTGAAGTGCAGTAAGCACTCCCCACCCGCACATTAGACACCCGAATTACACAAACAATAAAACTGTGGTCAGAGATGCCCACAGGACTGATGTGAGCCGCAGTGCACATGCTCAGCTGGTGTCTCTGAGCATACACTCGGCCCAGTAGGGCCAGAGACAGAGCATTGTCCTTACAGTGGGACCACATGTACTCACGGACCCCTGGGTGCAGAGTCCTCCACACGTCCTCCAGACTGTGGGCCTCCAGCAGCCGCCTCAGCCTGAGCCTGGTTCCTGTCCTGTTCTACTGTACAGTTCCAGTCCCCGGCCACAAACAGGACGTCCCCAGAGTCTGTGCAGTCCCTGATGCATTCACACAGATGCTGTGTCCAAAACGGTAGGCATCGGGCCGCGTAGGGTGGATATGTAGGCATCGAGGGAAGGCCGCGTAGCCACAGGCGAGGTAGGAGGCGAGACGTGAGGTGGATTTGGACAGCAGCTGCCTTCTGCCTTTGTCACGTGACTACACAACTCGGAGCGGAAGGACACGGCGGCCATGATGGACGGTAAAAAGTTCTAAATACGCTTTAATTAGGACATAAAAGTTAATTCTAATATCATTTGAGGCGAGAAATATCCCCCTTTATTGTCATATCAGAAGTCTGTTTGGAGATAAATTCGAAAATTTTCGGACTTTACCTCCAGCCTGAAGCTCCGGTGCTATAAGCTAACAGCCCAGTTAGCTGCAGTGCTGAAGCCCAGAACAGGCTGTCTAAACACGGGTTCAGGTAATGAGAGCCCCCTGGATGTTTACAATCGTATTCTGAAAAAACAGAGGATGCTTTTGTTGTTACACTTTCTCTGTTATAACAATTGTATTGGCAGTAATCATTAGTTTTTACAAAGTTATATTTTATGTAAACAATGCACATATATGCAATAAATGATTATTAGATATGGATTATATATTTGCTATGGCCCTCGTTTGTGCATCACTTAAAAGTAATTTTATCAGAACTAAATGTATCAACGTGTGTTTGCTGATGAGAGAGAAACATCCATTTATCTATAATAATAACTGACACATCCATTTATCTATAATAATAATAACCGGAACATCCATGGATCTATAATAATAACCGGAACATCCATGGATCTATAATAATAACTGACACATCCATGGATCTATAATAATAACTGACACATCCATGGATCTATAATAATAACTGACACATCCATGGATCTATAATAATAACTGACACATCCATGGATCTATAATAATAACTGACACATCCATGGAAACATTAACAGACATCTGTAAAATGAAGTTGAACACAGATGTTTGACACTGCTCTTATTCACTTTTATATCTCTTGAAAAGCAAAGAGACCGTTACTAATCACATTTGAGTTTAATGTATTCAAGTATAAGTACTGCTGACAAATGGGTAGTTGTGTAAATAATACCTCACTTTGATGACTCTTTACATTTCACACAAACAACAAAATCATAATAAAACCAACAAGTTTGATTTTAGTTTTCTTTATTTCCAGGTTCTCTGAAGTGCTGTCGATGAGACCTGTGTCAGAGGCAGACGCCCAGGACTCTGCTGCTGCTGCTGCTGCTGCTGTTGTTACTGCTGTTGCTCCTCCTGTTACTCCTGCTGCTGTTGCTCCTTCTGCTGCTGCTACTGTTGCTCTTTCTGCTGCTGCTCCTGCTGCTGCTGTTGTTACTCCTCCTGTTGCTCCCTCTGCTGCTGCTGTTATTCCTCCTGTTGCTCCTTCTGCTGCTGCTGTTACTCCTCCTGCTGCAGCTGTTACTCCTCCTGTTGCTGCTGCTGCTGCAGCTGTTACTCCTCCTGTAGCTCCCTCTGCTGCAGCTGTTACTCCTCCTGTTGCTCCTTCTGCTGCTGCAGCTGTTACTCCTCCTGTAGCTCCCTCTGCTGCAGCTGTTACTCCTCCTGTTGCTCCTTCTGCTGCTGCTGTTACTCCTCCTGTTGCTCCTTCTGCTGCTGCTGTTGCAGCTGTTACTCCTCCTGTTGCAGCTGTTACTCCTCCTGTTGCTCCTACTGCTGCTGCTGTTACTCCTCCTGTTGCTCCTTCTGCTGTTGCTGTTACTCCTCCTGTTGCTCCTTTTGCTGCTGCTGTTACTCCTCCTGTTGCTCCTTCTGCTGCTGCTCCTTCTGCTACATGTCTTCAGAGATGCAGAGCCCACTGTTCTAACTATTCATGACTGGTGATTAAAGGAAAATATTATATACAAGTTTGTTGTAGTTCATAATGTTTTCAGCAGTGAAGCAGGAGGTGATGGAGGTGAAGCAGGAGGTGATGGAGGTGAAGCAGGAGGTGATGGAGGTGAAGCAGGAGGTGATGGAGGTGAAGCAGGAGAAATTATGACCTTAATTTCACCACAAGTCTCTGAAAAAGAAGAACACAAACATCATGCATTAAAACACAGCCCACATTTAGGATTCTTTTTACACTTCATATTCAATTAATACTATTTATTTGGGGCTTTGCAAAAAACTGGTTAAAAATAAAATACAGAAATCCTTACAGTATTTAATATTAGAGATACAAGCTTCACAGCAGGGGAAACAGAAGAATGATATGATAGAAATATACACAAATAATCAAGTTAGAAGCATGGCTAACCACTTTAAACCTGTGTTTGTGGAAGTGGGACTTTGTCCTCTGCAAATGTCTTAATGACAAACGAAACCTCTGTATAATGTGTGTTTACTATTTATTAGACTATTGTATGAAAAGGGCTTTATAATTATTCTTGGCCTATTCTATAATTTCATATGTCTAATATATACAGTTTTCCCAGTCTCAGTATGGGATTAAAAACGATATGCACAATCTATTTTATATGAATACAGAAAACATGTGTTAGCATACTATAGCTGCTGTGCTGCAGAGTGATTTTCCATGAAAACGTGACTATTTCCTCAGTGTAGCTTTAATATTTAATCAGTGGGTTTGTTTCTCCCTAAAAGATAAAACACAACATGATTTTTCTTGTTCAAAAACCGAATCTGAATGAACTAGCCTCGTAGCATTAGCTTTTCGGGACTGAGCTTATTCACAGCAGATAACAAGGTTAAATACACACATCTGTGGCAGATCTAATTTATGTCTGTGTTTTATCATAACAGTCGTGTTCATAACTCAACAGTAAAGTATAGCAGTACTTACTATAGACATAACTTCACAGTAAAGTGCTTACCATAATGTTAGCTCCAGCAGATCCGAGCTGTTGTTTACATGTTAATGCCGAACGGAGTTCTGCGCATGCGCGGCCGTGACTTGGCAAAAAGAAGGCAGCGAAGCATACATCAGATGCATCCTTCATATCTGCTCCAAAAGTGGCCGTTTCCATAGAGACGAAGTCATGATGCCTACGCTTGGCGAGCTCGCCAAGTGGTTTTGGACACCCCTGCAATAGCCGTCGCTTGAGGAAGTGACGTCACGATGCCTACATATCCACCCTACGCGGCCCGATGCCTAGCGTTTTGGACACAGCCAGAGTGTCCATCATCAGGACCCTCTGTGCTCCAGTGCACGGCAGGTACACACACACAAATGTTACTGTAGTGGTCTCCAACTGTGCACGTACGAGGAGCAGGCGGCCCGCTACCACCTCCTCAGTCTCTACACTCACTGGAAGACACCTCCTGGAGAACAAAACTGCTACTCCTGCACTGGAGGAGGAGCCATGGCTGAGGACCAGCTGGCCCCCCCACTCCCTCCTCCAGTCTGACTCTATCTCTGCAGTACTGTGTGTCTCCTGTAGGAGCACCACATGTACTCCCTTCATCTGAATGAACTGGAACAGAGCAGCACGCTTTGCTCTGTCCCACGCACCATTTATATTTAAACTGCCTATGAGTTTAAACTGAGAGAGAGAGAGAGAGAGACTATAAGAATAATGCATCAGTTTTATGTAGCAGTAAAAGTTAGATCCTTTATTCTTCCCACAGCGGGGAAATTTCAGTGTTGCATCACAAGTTTTAGAACAGTAGGAATGAAGAGCACACAGCACAAGATAAGTAAACAATAGCTATCCTAATTAAAATAAAACTAACTCTGTAACTCTAGCATCAAAGAACAAGTATAAATCTCTATCTTGAACATAATAATAATAATAAAGAAGTATACAAAATTTACATTTGGCAAAATAAGCGGCAAGTGTAAAGTATTGTGTATTCTAGTGCAGGCAATATGTAGTTGCATGTTAGCATCTGCAAATGTTAGCAGTAGATAGATGAGTCTATACAGTATATAGATGAATAGATAGAGAGAGGGAGAGAGAAAAAGAGAGAGAAATGAATGGAGAGAGAGACAAGATGACACAGCAAATGCTCAGATAGGGAAAAGGATCAGTGGTATAAAGTACGTAGTTTAAAATTGTATGAACATATGAATTATAATGAATCTTCTGCAGGGTCTCCTCCTGGTTGGACCTGCCCCGAAACATCTGCACAGAGAGGCAAGAAACCTTCACTTGACATGGAGGAGCAGTGGAACTACGCCGAGCTCTGAGCAGTGATAGGCTGATTAGCAATACATGGATAGCACAAGAGACGACATTACGATATATTGAACCATGCATTAAATGAGCTTTACAAATATATTATGATTGTTGTTGTTAGCACTTAGCTTCTCTGCTGTTAACTACAACCATAACGTGCAGGTCTTAAAGGGCCAGCGCTCTATACGAATAGGCCTATCAATTACTTTGAGTTGAGTAAAGTTGGTTATGTGACTCAAAACAAAAAACATAATGATGACATCTTTGGTGCTACCTGCTATATTCAATTTCCAATGCAATAAAGGGGATATTAGAATAACATAATTCTTATAAAACTTGTAATATGCAAACAAGGAATTCATTTCATACAAAAGTCTGTCCTAGGTTTATTTTATGCCGAGGGGCGGATCTATTGCTCTGCCACTGGGAGATCCGGCAGCCTCAGCCTCAAACTCTAAGATCTGCGGCCTGATTACACACTTTCAGAGCGTTTGAAGAGACACACAAAGTGGAGGAAACACATTTCTCACTCCTCAGTCACAGGGAAGCACACAGAGCCTCAGCCTCCAATCCTGTCTCCTGTCACTGTTCTGCCATGTGTCATCAAAAGATCTATTTCCAAAAAACATAAGCTCCAGTCTCATTCAGTGGGACCAGCTGTTGTTCAGAAGATCTTATTGTTGTAAAAACATCCTCATTTTGATCATTTTATAAGTAGCTCGCATGCTGAAAAGTGTGAGCACCCCTGGATTAAGGGGAAGAAAATGGATGGATGGACTGTTAAATACCAAAATAGATACAGTAATTCCATCTTCTGCCCCTGTTAACTAGCATTATGTTCTTCTCACATCTCATACCTTCTTTTTATCAAATGTTACAATCATTTTCTTATATTTAAATATGATTTGTGCACATTTTACCCCCCTTTTGCCTCCCTATTTGTTACGGCTGTGAACAAATTACCAACATTATATATGTGTGATGAGTCTGTCATATATTATTATCAACTGTAAGTAGAATGACAGAAGTAAATGGACTTTTGAACAATATTCTAATTTTCCTAAGTTTCACCTGAACAATAGAGATTGGTATACAACCAACATATCTGTGTGAATAGTATTAGTAATCTTGAATAGCATGAATAATCTTGCTGAAACTTCTGCTTCAGATTTTGCGTTTAGATTCACAACGTACCTCGCTGCACTTTGCACACTATTTAACATAGAAATCGCCCATATAGTTCGTAGCATTAATCCAATCATTCCTCATAACAGGGATATTTGTCAGGATTATATTCAAGGGGAATGTCTGTGAAACTGGGTTGCCGAAAGAATTAGAATAAGCACGACTCGGCACTAACGCACAAATGCATTTCTTCTGCTGCTGCATCGAGGGGATTTCCTAAGTGTTAAATGTGGCTTTTGCAGACGGAACAGCGTGACATGAAGAAACTCTGTTCGCTACGGCACTTACCAGGGCAACAAACACGTTTCCAGTGTTTTAACTCACTTATTATTCATGAAATGTTTAATGTATACCGCAGAACATGACGGGACGACATGTTGCATCGTGGCAAAGTCTTGGAATGCAGATTTCTCGCACTTGTTAAGGACATTGGCAGCAAGGTCATGCTGCTGTGTGGTTGCAGTTGATGTAATGCTGAGCGGATGACAGCTCTGAGCGCTGATGTTATGGAGGAGGTCATATCCCAGCAGGGGCGCAAGCTTCAGGGGGTACAGCCAGGGCAAATGGTGTGGAGCCCGAGGGTCCCTGCTCATATAAGGTCATGATATAGAACAAATCAGCGTTCAGCATTTCTCACAGCTCTTTGTGAAAGCTCGCACTTTACACATTCCGAAATATAATTATCAGACTTAAAGTGCAATTCAATTCAGTTTTTTGTATAGCCCTAATTCACAACAGTAGTTGAATTGATGAAACCGTCAATTTGCCAAGACAGATCAGAGAATGAAACAGTTCAAACACAAGAAATGCAGTGGGAAAAACACATGGGTTCATAAGAGGCAGATGTGGACATTATTTGACATCCATTAATGTCGTTGAATGTCAGGTGCCCTGGATCATCAGCTCTGTGGTTGGACCCTCCTGCATCGACAAGGAACAACTGTAAAAACCCAGTAGGAGAAAATGAGAAACCTTGCAGAGGTCCACATTAAAGCTCCTTAAAGCTAGGTACCTAACTTTTTGTTTTATAAATAATATGTAATATTTGTCCCTGGAGAAAGAGTCTTGTACATGTACAATTAAATGAACAATTCAGAAAATAAAATGCATAAAAAGGCCTGGGCTGCAGATCAACCGTGGGTCTTCCTGAACAGCTGTTTTCAGGTGCTTTTTGAAGGACTCCACAGACTGTGGCGCCCGCACGTCTTGAGGCAGAGCGTTACACAGGTGTGGAGCAACTGCTGAAAAAGTCCTGTCTCCCATGGAATGAAGGCGTGTGATTGGTTGACTGAGAGGGTAGGTGTTTGTGGACCGGAGAGATCGTGATGTGGACTGTAGGGTGAGGAGGTCTTTCAGATAATCTGGAGCGTTGCCATGAATGCCATGAAGTGAGTGAGGAGATAGATTTTATATTCTAAACGGAGGTGTATGGGGAGCCAGTGGAGTTTACTGATGACGGGTGTGAGGTGGTTGAACTTGTGTGTCCTCGTCAGGACCCTGGCAGCGTTGTTCTGAATATGCTGAAGCTTTTGAAGGTGTCATGGTGTGGCTTTTGATTGTGTATTTTGCTTTTATTTTGAAATGAGTTCTGTGGTTTTGTTTCAGTTTGACTTCCAGTCCTGTTTTCCCCTGTCTTGATTGTCTGCCCCGCCCTGATGTGTTTCACCTGTGTCTGTGTCTATATGTACCTGTGCTTCTCTCCCCTTGTTGCTGCTTCATTGTTTTGTCATGTTCTGTCCTGGTTACTTTGGATTTCTGGAGTTTGTTTTTTGCCTTGGACTTTGTTTTATTAAAAGCTTTATATTGGCACTCCTGCATTTGAGTCCTCACTCAGCTCACCCCGTGACAGAAGGCTTCTGCCAGGGATCCCGACGAGGAAGGCATTACAATAGTCCAACCTGGAGGGGATAAAGACGTGGACCAGTTTCTCAGCATCACAGAGGGACAGAGAGGGGTGGAGTTTGGCAATGTTGAGATGTTGGATGTGTAGATGAAAAGTGAGTTGGGAGTCAAACCTGACACAAAGGTTTGTAACACAGGAGGAGGGGGTGATGTCATGACCAGAGAAATGAATGCAGTCTACAGACAGGGAACTAAGTTGATGGGGGGTGCCAATTTGGAGAGCTTCTGTTTTTGTGCTGTGTAGCTAGAGAAAATTCCGAGACATCTACGCCTCTATCGCCTCCAGGCAGGAGGTGAGTGCAGCAGGGGTGGATGAGGAAGAGGCTGGGTCTAGTCTCACATAGAGCTGAGTGTCATCGGCATAGCTATGAAAGGACATTCCATGCCTGCCTATGACGTGGCCCAGAGTAGCATTAGGATGTTAAACAGGGTCGGCCCAAGAACCGACCCCTGACGGACTCCACAGGAGACAGTGTGAGTCAAACATTTAGACTCCCCCAAGGCCACATACTCAGCTCTATCAGTGAGATAGGACCCAAACCATCTCAGAGTGGTGCCAGAGACCAATTATAGTATGAAGGCCATGAAGGATGATTCAGTGTTCTATGGTGTCGAATTCGGCTGTGAGGTCCAGGACTAGGAGTAGTGATGGAGAGCCCTGGTCAGAAGCCACCATAAGGGTATTGGTGACCCTGACCAGGGTTGTCTCGGTGCTATGGTTTGATCCAAAGCCTGACTGCAATTTTTCATAGAGATAGTAGTGTTTGAGGTGGTCCTGAAGTTGGTCAGAAACAACCCTTTCCATGACCTTAACCAGGAAGGGGAGGTTAGAAATAGGGCGGTAGTGTGCCAAAATGTCAGGGTCCAGAGATGGTTTTTTAAGATGAGGACGAATGAAGGCTGTTTTTCCTGTGGGTGGGATGTGGCCGCTTTGAAGGGATTTCTTTATTATGGCAGTGATAAGTGGAGTTATTGCAGAGGCATTGGATTTGATCAGAGGGGTGGGAAGTGGGTCCGGAGAAAAAGAAGACGGCCTCATTTTATGCACAATTCTCTCTCAGTAGCAGTGGTGAACTGAAAGAAGCCACCTTCTGAAACTGCTAATGGCAACTTCAACTGAGGTTGCGCAGCAGCAGAGAGTGAGGTGCGGATCTTGTCTTTCTTAGTAGAGAAATGTGCCATTAATTTATTGCACTGCTGTTCTGATTGGTTACTGCATGCATTAGTCTTTGGTTTAATGAGTTTGTTTCCAAGTTGTTTTGACATTCCAGGGTTGTTGTTTATAGCGTTGGAATAATATTGCGATCTGGCAGTGGTTAGTGCTCTTGAATAGTGTTTTTTTATTGTCCCTATATGCCAGATTGTAAACAGTGAAGCTCAAGAGCACAACCTGTGAAAAGCAACAAGAGGTAAATTTCAGTTCCAAGCTTCAAGTAAATACAGTGACTCCTCCACCAAATGATTGAGGAAACCATTAAAGGATTAACTGGATATACTTTGCCTGGTATTTGATTTTTTATTTTAACATTTGTCAGTGTTCCTCCCCACATTCCATTTCATTTTTGGATTTTATTTTTATTTTTTTTAACCCAGATTGTGTTCTGATTTGATTCAACTATAACATTTTTGTACACTGCATTTTGAGTCCTTCCTTAGTTTTCATCTCACAAAAACATTACAACTACTCATTTTCTCTGCTTTTTCATTCAATTCAATTTATTCTTGTATAGCCCTTATCACAACAGTAGTTATCTCAGCGGACTTAAATAAAACTATTGAATTTGGCAACACAGATCAGAGAATCCAACTGTTCAAACACGAGAAATACAATGATAAAAACACATAGAGCCATTGGTTCATAAGGGGCAGAGACCAATGTCCATAAATGTTGATAAATTTCCATAAATGTTGTTGAATGTCGGGTGTCCTGGATCATCACCACTGTCCTTAGACCCTCCTTCATCGGCAACTAAAAACGCTTACTTACAGATGATTCTAATAATGTCCCTCCCACTTACCTGCTCCAAAGCTGTCCATCCCAGAGAGATGTCTACGGACTCTCTCCTCCAGCCCTCTCCTGTCAGCACTTTCCCCCTCCCGGCAGATCGAGTTGCACCAGTCCTCCCTCTCCTCCATCGCTCTGGGAATCTGCCGTTTCAACCAGCATCCCCTCAGACAAATGGATATTAGCTGGTTAATTTTTAATTCCTGCGATGCAAGAGGGAAGAGACACTCACTTTCATGGCTGGGAGGAGAGCTAATGGCCCCGGATTGGGTTTCAGCACAGCGGATATTTGGAGAAGAGGGAACCGCCTCTTGGGAATGGTGTGGGAGGGTGCTAGTGTCCATTGAACACCATTAAGAGTCTTGAAGAAACGCAAGAAAAGCCCTCTCTAAAGAAACACTGTCCGGCTATTGACCTACTCCAGACACAACGGTGGTCCCTCGCTCAAGAGGTATCGAATGGGGTGGTGAAAGCCGTTCATTAAGCCCACAGTGGGAGTGAAGACCTGCTTTTCTAATAGACTTTGTAGTTGACCCCACAACATTTATACACCATTTGGCAATAGATTTCTGACAACGAGTTTGAGGTCTAAAGGACGGTGGTCAATGCATTTGTACAGTAGAGCACAAAGAAAGCCTTTTATTGCAATGTGCAGTGATGTTTCTAAAAAGAAATAAATGGCATTCAAATCACAAGCTTGGTTGCAGCAGTACACTAGAGAGTAAAAATAACTAAAAATCTCAATTTCAGTGCAACCAATGCAAAATAATGTGATTTAATAAATGCCACAAAAAATAAATCTGTAAGTAAAAACTGAAACCAGGAACAAGACATGGGGACAAAACAACAATGGACCGACAACAAGAGGACAATTTGTTTTTGAAGCATTCACAAAAATACATATATGTATGCATGTTAACAAATATAATTTTGGTTAGTGATTTTATATAATGTAAGTGTGAGGGGTAGTTCTATTGTACAAGTATGATGCTATATGTGTAAGTAAGTAATGTTTAATTATATAGGGCATTTTACAGACCAATTTCACCCAAAGCGCTTTACAATGTTCAGAGTTCAGATATTTTTCCAACCACTGCACACACGGTGATGACGGAAGCAAGAAGCCGAACACACTGGTGCATCAAAGCCCCCAATCAAGCCCCCCATCCATTCACTCTCTCATTTACATTCATACAGTACCTATTGTGCAGGTTTTCAGTGGTAGGGAAAACCGGAGCACCAGGAGGAAACCTATGCAGAGACGGGGAGAACATGCCAATTCACGCAAGAAGGCCCTGTTTCGACTGGGATTTGAACCCAGGACCTTCTTGCTCAACAAGAATGTGAAGCATCCACAAAAAAAAACGTCCTTTGTTGTTTTTACAATTCATTTTAGGTATGAATCCTACATGTTTTTTAATTGAAATGCAGGGACAATTCCTCAAGTCCTGTCCCTGGACGAGTTTTTCCCCCAAAAATGAAGCTGAAGCGGATATTCAGACTGAAAGACCGAGTGCCAGGGTCAATGCGTAAAACAAATACATAATTGCATTGTATTAATTGTGTCTTTGGTCTCTTCAGATTGAATATAGTACATACTGTACTAAATACACTTAAATCAAAAAAACACAATTTGTGCAAAAGCCTGATGGCGGACTTCAAAAGCTAAGCAGGGCAGGACCAGATAAGTTCTTACAGTGGGCCGGCTGTAAAGTGCAAAATTTCTGTTGTTTCCGTAGACAAGACACTTCACCCACATTGCCTAGGATGAGTCTATGAAAGGCTGGTGGCAGTTGGAGGGGCTGATGGCAGATACTGGTTGCCTCGCTTCTGTCAGTCTGTTTCACGCCCGCTGTAGCGACAGTAGTAGTTTGCCACCACTGTGCGTGGAGTGAATGAATAATGCCATGTCCGAGTGTCCGAAAAAGTGTCCGAAAAAGAGCTATTGAAAACAGGTGCCTTATTATTATAACAATTTTGGGGTTGCCATTTCTCACACAAATCAAGTGCAAGCAGATATTTAGCAAGCAATTATTTTTTTCAATTTTGCCCTCCAAGTATATAACAATTCAAATCAGGCATTAATTGGGAGGTTACAAATAATGGTGCTAAAACTAAACACTTCCAACTTCATAAACTGCTTGAGTAAAAAAGCAATTCATTTTTTTAAATGAATGAAACAAAACTTTTCTTTAGTGCTTATGATGTAAGGAACAAGAAGCTGCTTTGGCTTCACCAGACAGCCCAAAAAAAAAAAAAAAGAATTATTGACTAAATCCAGTGGTCTTTTTATTGCCCGGTTAAATAGGGAATCACTGCAGCGCCTCCCCACCGCGACTGGGAATGATTTCTTATCTACAGAGCACAAATACTCAAACATCAGTCCAGTAATAGCCTGTCTGGGTAAGTGCGCATCAAAACGTCACATTCAAATTCTCCTTTCCATGTTTTTCTCTGCACTACCTCAAATAATTTCCTCAGCTTTCAGCAAGATTGGCGTATGTGATTGTTTTTATTGACTTGGACGTTCCATTAGGCGAGGAGTGGCTTGGGGGTAAATGACTTCTGACAGCCGACCTCACACTAAGGGTTTTTTTACTGGGGCGCCGTGTTGGACAGAAATCAGTCAAACCGTGATGCGCACAACATCTCTTCTGCTTTTTGACGGTGTTTCCAGATTTAGAGAGAGTTCTTTGAAAGAGAATTACCTCACATCGCCACATCAAGGCTGGCAAAGAAAGGTGCCAATTTAATCATAGATTTTATGGCGGATGATAACATAGCTGTGTTTTTGACTTGTCATTGATAAAAGTGGTTGGATATCAAAAAATAACTATTTATCAACAAAGATGACTGAATGCCAGTGCAGAAGGTTACAGAAGAACCACTCCAGTTTGAACGTTGACATTTGGAAGTCGTGGCCCTGAATTGACCAAAAATGCTCATGAACGGTTGGCCTGTAAGATATAGGGTGGACAGAGCAGCATAGGCAAAGAATCAATGACCGGAGCATCCAGAGGAAACCTACGCAGACACGGGGAGCACATGCAAATTTCGCACAGAAAGGCCCTATGTCCTGAAGTGAAATCAAACTCCTGAGCTCCTTGTTGTGAAAGACAAGTGCTAACCACAATACCACCATTCCCTGTATGAGGTATTTGCTACCTTTTTAAAAAGTACGCTTTAAACTCTCTTGAACTGAATTCGACTTTTTCTATATTGGTCAGAAATAAACATCTAAAATCAGAATTGCATATTTTGCCTAAATTATGCTTTTAAGATGAAGAGATCCCTTATTTCAGTGTTGCATCACAAGTTACAGACAGTAGGAATGAGGAGCAAACAGCTCAGAATACATAAAGAATAAAATAAACTAAATTCTTTAATAAAAAGAAGCAGTATAAAATCTCTATCTTTAGCATAATAAGGAAAGATCTATAAAATCTCCAACATTAGCATGATGAAGAAGCAAGACTTAAGTACAAAACCCCCTGACTTTAGCATAATAAGAAGCACGTATAAAACCCTGCATATTCTAGTGCAGGTATTTACTGTAGGTAGTTATATGTGAACATCTGTACATGTTTGCAGCGTGAGGGTCTGGGACAAAGTGACTCAGTAAAGTGACAGTAACATACATGGTTCCATACTGCACATTCTGACATTAGTTCAGTTTATTGCACAGGCGAACCGTGCACAACAAATGAGGGCGGGGCGATAGTGTTTGTTAGTCCTCATTGTTCGTTGTACAGTTTGACAGCAGCGGGAAGGAACAAGTCACATGTTGTCCAACAAGAAGTCAGTGCGTTTGAGAAGTAGCCTGAGCAACATCAGCAGTTGTGCCTCCAATAAACTCTAATGTTGTCAGCTCACCCATTTAGAATACCATGTGACCTTTAATACCAAGCTCTATACTGCACTGTAAGACATCGGCTAAAAATAGTCATTCAATTACAGCCTTCTTCTTCATTTTCTACACACTTCATTACAGTAACACCTCCAGCACTATTAGCCGCTGGGGTGCCCTGTAGGTCCAACAGCAGCAGCCTCCCCCTGCTTCCAGAGAGGACATCACTGGGCCAGGGCGGTGTGGTGGTGGTGGTGGTGGTGATGGGTGATGCTGCCAGAGCCCTGGGTCCTTGCACTTTTAATTTCACGCTTTGTTAATGTCCTACTTGCTATAGCTTGTCCGATGCCCTCCACAGCCCATATGCGTCTGAAAATGCCCCCTGCACTTCTGAAGAGTTTCTTGGAGTGTTATACTTACATTTGTTGTTGTTGTTTGGAGAGAGTTATGTCACATTTTTTGACATTTATTAACATTTATGGACAGTTGTCATCTGCCCCTTATTGACCAATACCTCTATGTGTTCTCTATCATTGCATTTCTTGTGTTTGAACTGGTTTAGTCTTTGATCTGTGGTGAGTGGTCAATGCAAGACCATTTTTCTTATTCTCAAAAATAAAATCACTGGGTTTTGATCTGAATATCCGCTGATTAAAGCTTATGTACGTATCCCACAGCAGCTGTCCAAAGATACCACAACGATATAACTCAGTGCAGAAGCCGTGTAAGGTGAAGGGACCAAGGTTATCAATTGGGATCTGATGGACTGATGCACATCGACTGCACTGTAAGTTAGATCTGAATGTGTTTGACCTTTCTTGTCACATTCTACTGCATAATTATGCCTCGGAGCAAGGAAAAGGGGTCACGCACAATTACACAGAACACATTTCAGCTGACACTGCTCCACAGGTTGTATTTGTCATGAGAAAAGTCAATGCAGATATATGAGAGTGCAAAATTGGTCGGACCAATGCATTTCATCGAGAAGGAGTAGGTTCAATTCCATCCGGTCTCTGCTGACTGATTTTGTTAATGTTTTCTGGGATGGATATGGTTTCCTTGAAATTAGGGATTATTGATATTTTGTGACAAATACGCCATGTTGTAGAGACTGTAAAATGAATGTTCCATTTCAGAACATGCACGACACATGATATGAATGAGGCAGCTTAAGATCAAAGTCCAATAGAGAGAAGACGTTTTTAACAACAACCGCAAAACATTTAACACATTTTCTTCCCATAAGAAAAAAGTTATAATAACAAATAACTCATAACACTTTTGGACATTTCATGTCCTATGTGGACTTTGATTAAATGTATATTCACAACCTGATTATGGATTCTTGATATTTGATTTTAAATTAAACTAGTAACTAAGTTTATCGGTATGAAATACACCTGTCCACAACCACAAACAGTCACACTTCAAACTTCACTATGCCCAAGACCAAAGAGCTGTCAAAGAACATCAGATAAAAGTAGACCAGGCTGGGAAGACTGAATCTGCAATGGTAAGCAGCTTGGTGTGAAGAAATCAACTGTGGGAGCAATTATTGGAAAATGGAAAACATACAAGACCAGTGGAAATCTTCCTCAATCTGGGGCTCCACGCTGGGTGCTGTTCTGAAATAAATATCTTGAATGATGGATTGATGTCTATTGTCGTCTAAGACATTGATGGTGATTGTAAAACATGTGCAAATGTCCAAACCAAAAAGTGAAATATTATAAGGCTTAAAGTACTCATGACAATGACAGAACAAAACTCTGGACACATGTTGGAATTACTCATCTGTACTTATTGCCTGAATAATAATTATTCACATGTGGACTATGTAACTTCATAGTGAAAAGGGTTAGCAGCAACACCCTTTGCAAATCTACATACACAGAAAAAGTTAAACTACGCGCTTGGCCTAAACAATGTTGTGATGTCATCAAAATCATCTCTTTGGTATAGTTTTTGTAATTAATTTAATATGTCTGTCAAAGCTTTATCGTAGTACACCAAAAAATAAAATCTATTGTCAGAATCTCTAAATTCTCCCCCTCTGCAGTGGATGTGTGACTCAGAAGAAAATCAGGTGAAAATAGGTGTTCTCAGTGATTGTCAGCACTTCCAGACCTCCTGCAGTTGTGTTTGTGGCAGTCCCAGTAGCACACATCATATCAGACCCTTAGAGCAGCTGGAACACACTGCGTTTGATGAGAAATACCACATAGACAGAGGGCAGGCAGGGTCAAGATCCAAAAAAACAAAACAAAAAAACGAGGTTGTTCACACTTGCTGGTCTGAATCAATTTGACTGAACCAACTCCGGCTTTACAGATCTGTTTCAAAAGATGTAAACTGACATAAAGGTGCATTTAATGTAAAAAAAAGTTGATATGTTTGCGTATTTGTAGTAACCCAGTGGATGTAAGAGTGGTAATGGCATGGTGCCTTAACTTGTGTGGACTTTGTGGGAGCTGTGCTGGAGAGAAGGATGAAAGCTCTAATGCAGGGCATCCTGGGTAACTAAAGGTGCTGGACACCTGAATTTCTCCAGTGGGGGATCAATAAAGTATTTGTCTATCCATCTAAATTTTGATCAGGGTTGTGTCTACAGTGCTCCAGAATCTATTGTTAGGCAGGTTTTCTGGTGCTGGGGTCCGTCAGCAAAGAAAACCATCCAAACCGTTGATCCAACAGCATCCCAGAGGCCACTGTGATGGGCAGTAAAGGCACCATGCTGACCGCTCTACTAGTGTTGTCAGGTCAAATACACAAAAAATGTAAACTTTTTTTTTCGGATTTGCAATAGCCTTTATGTGACTAGTTGACACATGATGACCTGAGTAATTCACAATCCGGGATCACTGTTACAAGTTGATCCTGGACTCTATATATTTACCCTATGCATAACCCTGACCCTAGTCCTAACATTCAGTGAAACATTCATCTTAGGCCAACATCTTTTACATTAATCCTGGTCTGTTAATTACTTGGTGATATCAGATCATCCAGTGGATACGTGTTCAGTTGTTTGGTGGTGTTAAATCCACAAATAAAGCATTTTTGTGAACCAGCAAAGGTGCAGTTAAAGTGAACCAGGCCAACAACACAAAGTCATGGTTCTGTCCCTGGCACTCTTCACTCCATTGTTATGCTTTTCTATCAAATTTTGGTATAAAAGGGAAAATCATGAACAAAAGGTGATGCTCAAGTACAGTATAACCCTCCCTTTCCCTATTATTTTATTCTGTATTCTACACAAATACATCACAAGGTCTAAAAAACAAAACGTACAGTACAAGCATCTGAAAATGTGTTAAACAATACACACTATCCTATTTCTTCTGGGCCAGGGGTATTAATGGGACTTGTCCAGGGGCTGAAAACATGGATTAAAAAACTATTTTATGGTTTTCAGGCTGTTCTGAGTTTAACATTACAGTAAATACAACATGTCCATTTGTATGTTGACAGAGCTGGAGTTGGCTGAATGAGAAAGGTTTACTGTCTCACTAGATACATTAGCGATTGATACAGAATATTGAGACACAATAAAAAAATAATTCCAGTATACGCAATAAAGCCAAATTCTGGACTCCAGAGGTTCTGACCTACACAACGAGATATAACAAGTCCACATTGATGTAGCTGAAGTTAGCTGGATGACACTGTGAACTTGTGTTTATTAACTCATTGGCTTCTCTGGGTTAGCGAGGCACAGGGCCACAGAAAATGGCACAAAGGACCTTAGTTTGGTCATGCCTGTTCTAGTCTCTGTACACATTGTAGATTTACAAATTACAGATTTATCCTCCTCCAAGTGTTCATATTTTTCTACCTGTTTCTTCCCTTTGCTTCTTCTATATACTGATCCTGGGTGGAGCCTTATCACTAAAACCAGGTACAATTGCTCCCCTCTATCCGGGGCCAGGACTGACTTTCAAAAAAAGATTGAAAGATCTCTATGGGATAAATAAAAGTAAACAAATACATAAATAATCTCAATCAAAATCCAATGACACATTTTAGATAATAAATTAAAAGATGTCATTTGGTCACCGATCCTCGTTCCCTGCCATGCATGTAAACCAAGTTTGTGGTGTGTCTTTCATGTATTCGCCCCAGCATCCCCTCCTCTCACTATCCATCCATTTGCTAAAGTCGGGATCATCATTCTGTCACCTGCTCTTTCTGCCTGAGTTGCCACTTGTCCCTGAAAAGGCCAGCGTCAGCACAAACTTGTTGAGCCTCACTTTTCTCGTTGAGTCAGCTCGAATGCCTGAGTGGAAAAGGTGAAACAAAAGGCCCACATTGGCTCACAATAACAACAGTTTGTCCAAGACTTCCACCTTCCACCTGCATACCACAGTCTGATGCCCAAGCAGTTTTACAATCAGTATATCGACTGGGGAGAGTAGTTTAGAACCAGGGGTAACTTTACGGCACATTAGTATTGTGCCTTGGAAAAAACGTTCTCACTGAGAGGACTGATGCTCTGCAAAAGATGATGAAAAATAAGTCAAAAATAGCTAAAATTTGGCTAAATGTATCTTGATTAGAGCACAATTTGACTACCTTAAAACAAGATTTGCCAATGGGACAGGTAAAATGATCTTGTTTTAAAAAGATACAAGAAATGTCTCCCTTGAAATAACTAAGTAAGTAAGTAATCTTTATTTATATACCGCCTTTCACAGACCAGAGTCACAAAGTGGTTCATCCATCCATCCATTTTCTACCCTTTAATCCATTTCTGGGTCAGGGGGGTGGCAATCAGAGATGCCACCCAAGTTTAATAGCACCAGCCCCTCACTGACCCTCTGCAGGTGGTGAGTCCACAGGAGGACGGCTGCTCTCTGAGTGTGAGCATAGCCTTGATCTTTCAGTAGGGGCTTTGGGCAAAGTGGGGTTAAGTGTCTTGCCCAAGGACACAACGACAGCAGTCATCAGTGGGAGTCGGTGGAGAAGGTGTAGAGGTGGGAATTGAACCCACGACCTTCAGGCCTGAAGGCCAATGCTCTACCAACTGAGCTACTGTCGCCCAAAGTGGTAACCACAAGTGTAAACCACAAAGTGGTATACAATTGTTATTATTTTTGGGCACTTGTCCTCTCACTCCACACAGAGATGGGAGCAGGGTCGCCGAACAGGAGAAATAAGATTAAATGGCCTTGTCCCATTGGCAAATGTTGTTGTAAGACTCAAAAAAAAAACTCAAGCAACCTATTCGATTGTGCAGAGATTCACAGAAATGCATTGTGTCTACATAGGTTTCCTCCAGGCGCTCCGATTACTCCTTCCAGTAAAACCATGTACAATAGGTGTGGATGGCGGGTTGTTGGAGGATCTGTGATTTCTGTGTGTCCGCCAACTCTGCTCCGATCACTGCAGGTGGAGTGAAAATGGTCATCGGTTTGTTTTTATTTTGTATCATGAATATCAAAATCTGTGTATACAGCACAGCAAGCAAAAATGAAGTGATCACAAAGTAATTTGTGGCCATACTTGTATGCAAAAGCTAGGTCCTAAAAGGCCAGACCTTTGAAGCTAAGCAGGGCAGGGTATGGTTAGTGCTATGTTGGGAAACCTCTGGGAAAACCAGGTGCCACAGCCTTTTTGTCCCAGTATGGCTGCCGTACTTGACGCTGTCCGTGTACTGGTCCAGTGCCTCTTGGTCACGTACTGGGTGAAGGCGGGTTCATGTAGCTGCAGCTCGCCGAGAACAGACAGCAGCAGCTGGCAGAGTTCAGGACGCTCACCAAACATTGGTTTCCTGTAAAGTGCCAAACTGTTGTTGTGTCCTTAGGCAAGACACTTGTCCCACATTGCCTAGAATGAGTCTGGTGTGTGTGTGAATGGTTGGTGGTGGTCGGAGGGGCCGATGGCACATACTGGTTGCCTCGCTTTTGTCAGTGTGCCCCAGGGCAGTTGTGGCTACAGTGGTAGTTTATCACCACTGTGTATGGAGTGAAATAATAACGACATGTGAGGCGTCTTTGAGTGTCCCGAAAAGCGCGATATAAAACCGATGCATTATTGATAGTTGTTTATTATTGAAAACACTTTTTTTCACTAATTATTTCAGCTCCAAAAATAATGTTGCTTGGTCAATTTCTCTTAAAACACTAGTGTTTATTAATAAAATATTAGACATCTTGCCATTATCCACTATGGAAGACTAGTCAGTGAGCATATTTGTACTTGAGATGGGATTCAATAAATCAACACTTCTTGTATGTTAATTTTTAGAAAAGATAACATAATACTAAATCTCAGTGGAGATATGCACATGTCAAACTTGGCATAAATATGATCATTCATGGTGTGCAAAAAGACAGGAAAAGTGAAAACTACATTTCAAATGTGCAAATGATTTATTACTGCATGTTTATGGCATGTTCATTTATTCCTACCAGTGTTTCTACATGCCACCCTGCTTTGACAGCCTTTATATGATGTAGATTCATTACATATAAGTGACAGATGCAAAGGCTTTGCTATAATTTTTATGATTAAGTCTTACAGACCACTTTCAAAATACACTCATTTCTGAGATGTATTCAATCCATCAATCAACATACATCATAAAAAAAACAAAAAAACACTTAAAATCCCATAGGGCATTACAACACACAATAGGATCACAAGACATATTAAAACCATTACAAAAAAATTATACATGGGATTATTATCATAAATTGCCACAGTGCACTAAAAAGAGTAAAGATAAAATCCTTCAGTTGTATACACAGCCAAACAGAACTGTTTTTAACATAGATTTGAAAATTGCCTGTTGCAGATTTTAGCTGCATGAATCTGAAACGCAAACCTTACCTGCAAGCTGGATTCTCGCGGTATTTGTGAGTTCACAAACACACGAGAATACATCTTGCACCGCTCCCGCTGACTCTTTTTGAGTAGAACATCTGGAACATCTTCTACCCAATCATGGGCCAGTTTTCAAGCTTAGCGCGATATCCGGGTTTGATGAAAGCAACCAGTGCCGAGCCGGGGCGTAACAAACATGGCCACCCAGCAGGATGGATGAAATGTTGCATTGGATGCGTAGCTGAGGCTATCAAGTTAGTTTTCTTTTTTGAAACATGTTGTGTTGGGTTGACGAGGTTGGCTTTACTATGTTGCAAATTTGAGTTACAAAAACTGCAAAAGTCAATAAAAGACATGATGACAAGGCAGTCATATTCCAAATAAAACTAGTTTAGTTCAGCGCAACTTCTCCAGGCGCACGCCAATGACGACATATTCATTTGTTACTGTGATTGGCTTGAGTCAAACCTTGGTAGGCGGGTAAACAGCGTCACTTCGCCCAATCAGCTTGAAGTATTCTGCTGGCTGCCCCTCCTTTGCCCGAAAGGATTCTCCTGCAGAAGTCCCTGACTGATATTGTGGAGAACTCATTTGAGTCCTTCACAATCATCGATCTGGCTTTTGCCAGGGTACTGAAACGCTGCCCCCCCATGTTTAGTCCTGACTCCGGGCAACAGCTGGAGGCCAGTCGTTGTGCTCCTCAGAGTCGGAGTTGGTTCATAAGGCACTAACATGTCACTTATGTACCTTGGTGCAAGGCCATGGAGAGACTTGTGCACAAGCAGCACTGCTTATAGAAATTATTAATTACTGTATGTTTATGACTCGTTCATTCACACCTACCAGCTTTCACTACCTGCCACCCTGCTTTGACAAACAACTAAAAACCTTGCAAAGTACGCAGATACCCACATGTAAAAATTAGCAAGACCCTTTGTGGTTAATTACAGGTGTCTCTTCCTGAACTTACGCCTCTGTTTTCTGTTGGTAAGCAGCTAACATGCCATTCATTGACCAGGTAAACCGAATTCACAGAGGAAAAATAACAAGCGGCTTCTCGATGATGCAATTAGAACGCAATTGGAAGTGAAATGACGGCAAAAGCATTCCTCCCTCTGTCTCGTATTCTGTGGAGAAACAAGAGCTCACATTAGCATGTCAAAGATGTGTCAGCTCCAATCCGGGCCTGCCAATGCTCATGTGCAGGCAGCGCGAGTAATTGAATCAACAATGTGCAATATGTCTTATATAAGCTCATCAGGTTAAATGCACGAACTGTTGCTGTGTATGCCAATGTTTGCTGACAAGGATTTGTTTGGAGATGTGTGGAAAAAAAGAGTGTGTGAGTCAAGGGTTGAAAGAAAAAAGGAGTACAAGAGAATGCCAGAGATGGAGTTTTGGTCTGGCATTTCACGTTAAAGTCTTTTGTTGTTTGCTTTTAATCTGTCATTCAAGAGTTCCCCTCGCAAACTGGTCCTTTCGAGTTGGCAGAGGTGGGTACAGAAATTATGTTTTTGGCTCATGTGAGAATAACTCTCACATAGCTCTACAAAACGAGAAAAAATGAATGACCCAAAGAAATACACAAGTACGTGTAAAAAGTTGGAGAAACTTTAGGATCCCTCTCTATATTACACATTGAGTTCAATAAATACATTATTTAAGTTAATACATTATTTTTTAAAGGAGGGCAAACTTCCAGGGTACCTAAGAAGTTTGCTAAATGTGAGTTAAGTAAGTAAGCAAGTAAGTAATCTTTATTTATTCAGTGCATTTCACAGACCAGAGTTACAAAGCGCTTTACAATTGAGAGAGAGAGGAGAAAAATCCGAGGCACTCTTGACAATAAAATACAAATCCTTATTGAACATATTGTGTTTTTTCCTCCACTGAGCCTTATAAGCTCCTGATAAAGTTAGACCCACTGCAGCACTCTTGTCCCTTGACATTTGTTAGCACTTTACAATTGTTGTGGGCATTTGTCTCTCACTCCACATAGAGCTGGGAGCGGGGTCACCAGACCTACTGTATATGATTTTAGTTGTAGGGGAAACCGGAGCATCCAGAGGAAACCTAGCAGGCACGGGGAAAACATGCAAACTCCACACAGAAAGGGCTGGAGGTGGAATTGAACCCAGAACCTTCTTGCTGTGAGGCACAAGCGCTATCCACTGTGTCACCGTCCTGGTGGTTAGGCTTTAGCTTCTGTTTTTCCAACACCAGAACCATGGTTTTACAAAAAGACTTCCAATTAGAAACCCAGGTGTCATTGGACAAGTTCAAGAACATTGCAAAAAAAGACTTTTGCATGTTTTTTCTTCAGGAATTAAAATGTGTTTTCATTTTAGTATAATTCTCTGTATTCTGTTGACTGTGTTGGCTGTTACCTTGGCCAGAAAAAAAGAGATTCTGAATCTTAATGGTAATGTAGCAATATGTAAGAATTTCCTGTCAAGTCATCATTAAATGGCCCTAATCTGTCAAAACCATGATCTTTTCTAATGCTTTGATAACTGGTAATAGTATAGTTCAGCCGAGATATTTGGATTTCAAAATTAGCTATACAGCCCCTAAATCTTGTTAATGTTTTAATTTTGATGTCCCCGCCCTCCACCGTTTTACCAATTAGAAAGTCTATGATCCGGGTTGCCAGAACTCACCATGGTAAATATAATCTCACTGGTAAAGTAACATGTGGCCGCAGTCCTAAAAAAGTGTTATTATGATTCTCAAATCCTTAATGACAAAACAAGGACTAAAACAAGGATTTCTGTTGGGACTTTTGTGAAAAAGGTGCTTGTTATAGATATGTTATTGACAAAACTCCTGCCTATTTAGATATTAGGGTCCCAGCTGGATTTGTCTGCATATCTGGCAACCTGAGTCAGGGAGAATGGGAGCGGTTGCAGCACAACTTTTTCCCATCAAAGAAGTACAGACTTCTTTGATGGAAAAGAAGTCTGTCTGATCACTTTATCATCCACAATGAACATGTGTGCTTATGTATTCAGTCATTATTCAATGGTATACTTAAAATCCTCACTGTTCTCAGGTCAAATATTTATTTGCGATTTAAAATGCAATTAATTGTGATTAATTAATTACAAAACCTCTAATTAAATAGATTAATTTCTTTAATTGAGTCCCAGCCCTAGTTACAGCACTAAATTGAACGCAGAACCATCTTAAAAGTGTGAGGCATAAATACATAACACCATCATGCTGGTTACTGCTGCATGTTATTTATTTATTTTGACATATGGAGAAATAATCAAGGAGTCAAGAGTTCAGTTCAGATTTTTTTTTTTTTAGCTCAGTGTATACAATGAAATAAACAATGTTTGTTTGAGTGTGAAATAGAGCTCAAAAGGAGTTGGCAGAAGTAAAAGAAGCAATACTTATAAACGCCTACCCCTTCATTGCATAGCAAATTAAATGTATGTTCTAAGTCAGAGTAATACATGTACACATTTCATCAGTAGCCGAGAGTAATACATGTATTTTTATATTATAACTTAAAAACAGCTTCTCTGGAGGATAGTTATTTTCTGGTGCAATTATGTTTACTTTTTTATTTTTTATGTTGGAGACAGAGCAGAAGTAAGATGTTTGGCACCGTAGAAAGGAGCAAAAAAAAAAATATAATAACAAAATATATAATAACAAATATCAGGTGGCATTGATGACGTGTATAACACTTGTTATTGTTATCATTTACTACTATAATTATGTTATGAATTGTTAGATTTAGGATATTTTTTGTTAATTTAGATGGGGGAAGAACCTGTATAAGCCATTATGGCTTTTTTTTTCTTCCCCCAGCACGTATATTTTCTTGTTCTATCATAATACAAAATGATTTTAATATATGCGAACAAAAAAAATCAAATCAAATCAAACATTAACAGAAAACTTACACAAATAATAGAATAACAGAAATAATAATCTTCTAAACAAATTGATACTATAAGTCCACGTTAAGTTCACTCCAAGATCAAACCCCTCGGTGATGAACGTACTCATTTTCATCAAACGAAACATTTTCTTCAAACAAAAAGTCTATAAGTTCAGCATCTTTTAGAATTCCAAACTTAGCGCCTCTTGAAACCGTTTACTAATTGTTGGCTCTAACGAGGAAACTATAGCAGGCGTTTGGAGCCAAGATGTGCCCAGCGAACTGTAACTGGTGCACAGATGGATGGGCAGATGGGCAGATGGACAATGCAAAATGACAAAGACGAACAAAGTAATACATTCAAGTCGTGAGTGTATTATAGTCACACAATAGAGTTCCATACTTATGAACCATCTCCACACTGTACAATATTGGTGTTGGATTAAGACCAAAACATAGAAAGCAAAAACCTTTTATACTGTAAGTGAATGTGTCCAATTTAACAGTCCCCCCCAGCTATTATTATCGTAACATTTATGTGCGTTTCTATCTTGTTTTGTTAAGCACTTTGAGTTGCTTTGTGTATGCATACATTCTAGGTATTTCTCAATAGAGTTTGGTGGCAGTGACCTTTGTTCAAACTACAGGTCTTTTCTGTGGAAAGGCAAGCAGCTGGGAGTAAGAATCCCTGTTTTGTCCAATTTGACCAATAAAACCCACACACAATAGACCAGGCATGTCCAAACTTAGGCCTGCGAGCCAACAGCGGCCCTCTTTGGCCTTTCACGTGGCCTTCTGCCTCACTAGCCCAGAGAAACCAATGGGATCATAAACACAAGTTCATAGTATCATCCAGCCAACTTTAGCTCCACCAATTTAGACTTGTTGTACCTTATTATCTCTCTCTGACTGTTGCACTGAGCCAAAGCAATTTCCAAGTCTGTGACTTCCTGTTACTTACGTGGCAATAAAAAATATTCTGATTCTGATTCTGATTCTTGTTGTGACGCTTGGAACCCTTGGAGTTCAGCTGGTGACATTATTTGTATGTACTGACATCTGTTTTTGATTGCGTCTCAAAATTCTGTCTCGAATGCTGGTATGTCAGGTGAGATTGTAAACATGTGTCTTTCTGCCAACAACATGAATCATGAATGGAATACTGTACTCACTGTAAGTGTAGATTATAAAACATCATAAATCAAGGGCATGAGCATGGGAGTAGTTTAATTTTGTATATCTGGGCAGCTTTAGAATATGCATTTTTTTCCTATTCACTAACATACTCATTCTTGTTTAGAAAGATTTTTTTTTGAGCGATCTGTATTCTCCTCCACTCAAGACTTCCATTCTCTAACAACTCTCACTAGCTTTCCTGCATCTGAATTCAGCAAGAAAATTACCTTCCACATCCTTCCTTCTCATTTTATAGAGCAATTTGGCATAAAAACGTTGTAATAAGGTGGAACATTGCACTCAACCAAACCTGGGGCCAGCGCCGTCTTGTATGTGGTCAACTTCAAAGCACAAAAAAGTGAATGGAACGAGGATTAAAAAATATAAAAATAAAATGGATGCAGCCAGGGTTCTAAATGAGTACATTTACAAAGCACTCGTGAAAACCTCATCCCTTGCCTCGTCCAATTTAATTTGAGCAATTTACATGTTAAAGCGTGCACTTCTACTTTTTTAATTGGTTTCACTGGCACGAAACCATGTCAATCAGATCCTGTTGAGATAAGGCCAGCAAATGCATTTAAGAGCACAGTGAAAAGCCATTCTTATGTGAGATGGAGTTGGCCGTATATAGACAACCCACTATATTTCTTTGTGTGTGTTTCATGGTTGTGGGAAGTGAGTCATCTGCTCCTTTTAGTGCTTACATCACTAATCAGCAAGTTTTGTGTAATATTTTAATCTGAGAGAGATCCTTTTCATCCCTAAGACTTAAGTTCCATGTTTTCTCTGAGCTTGAACTGGTCGCTCTTGTTGCCAGGCAGAAACTGGCTCGCACAGTGAAATGTAGACATGCAGATGGAAGAACAAGCGTTGGAAGTAGACAGTCGTGTTTAGGGAGGTTCCTATTTCCTGGATAGAGGCAGCAGGTAACAGAATCTATGAGACGGTGAAGTCATTGCTCTCCGGAGGGACGCCATTGATCCAACACCGAGCAGGGCAGCAGCGAGTGACTATCAAATTCTACAGACACACACAGTTTAGTCACAAAGAGGTTTTACGCACAAGCCACTCGGCCATTCCAGTCTGCTTACTTTGCATTTTGCCAACAGTGCACAAAGCTATCAGAATCGGCCTACAGTTTAGCGTTTGTGTTTGTAGTTTGGGGTTGTTATCGACTCAAATTTTCACAGCGTTGTTAAGGTCTTTGAATCTCACATTTTACGGTTAGACAAAGGCTATTCAAACTTTTTCCAACCAGATATAGGTAGAATTATGGTAGCTCACATGTATTGGTCTACAGCACGGTTGCGCAGTAGTTAAGCAAGTAAGTATTCTTTATCTATGTAGTGCCTTTTACAAACCAGATTCACAAAAAGCTATACAACTGTGGGCTATTAGTCAGCACCCAGGTCCTCTGTTTGATTCCACCTCCAGATAGAACCCTTCTGTGTGGAGTTTGCATGTTCTCCCCATGTCTGCAAAGGTTTCCTCCAGGTGTGTGAAAAATCTGAAGAGCCATTATGTTGGATGTTGGTAGATTTCAGGTTACAAACACAAGATGACCATATGAAGGCTGTTCACATCTCCAACTTTAAGGCGGTTTTCTCTCCTCGCACAGGTTTTTGTGGCATACAGGTTACAACTCAACAATTCTTCAACCACTATATTACATAGTGTACCTTTAAGCCAGATATTATATACGTAATATTTTTGTTGCATCTCATTTTGAAAAGAAGTACAAACACATGACAGTAACCTTATTCAATTTATTCTTGTATAGCCCTAAATCACAACTGTAGTCATCTCGGAAGACTTAAGTAATCTCAGAGGATACAGGATTCTAAATGGAAACCCAGCATAAAGTCATTTCAACTTTTGTAAAATACACAAAAAGTAAAAGCTAAAACATTTCTCATCTGGGGCAGATAAAAGCATTTGTGTTGTCTCGACCATTTGAATGGACCTGCTGTTAGCTGTAGTGGTTCTTTTGGCACCTTCTGATCTTCTCCAGATCATCGCTAATAAAGTTTTCTGATGGCCTCAACATGTCGCTCTAGATATGTTGAATGGACCTAAATCGTAGCACTCATTTCCCCACATTTTAACATGATCATTTGTGCTATTAAAAATGGGTCATCAGAAAATAGAAAATGAAATACACCACTGCCATGGAAAAAAAAAAACAAAGCATAAATTCTTCCTGGACTTGGACTCCCTTGGTCCAAAGGTCAAGCACAACTGAGAATAGTTGTTATGTTATTCAAGAAGGGTTATGCTTAGTAGATTAAATAGACAGAAAGTGCCTTAGCAATAACCCTGGACTTATAACATGCTTTAAAACGATTTGATACTGAGCACAGAGCTCATACAACTATAGTGCCACTTGTTTTTGTGTGGCTCTGCACTGCTACACTGAGTCACACCGATTTAGCATTTAAACATTGACATATTCTTTTCTGAAGAACCTTGTAATCTGTTTTCACTGTGAATCCTACATCTTCAAAAACACAAATCTATTTTTTAGTTCAGGATGTAGTAAACAGGTCCATAGATTACTTGATTAATAAAAGTAGTAGTTTGAGGGTTCTGCACAGTATCTTTGCAGTTCCTGGCACCGCACATTTCTGGACAGAGATTTCAGAGATTGTTTCCGGGATCTGCTGCAACCACTCCTCCAGCGGTGCACTTGGATCACCGCAGGCACTGCTGTCACTTTTGTAACTTCCACAAGACTTTCCGCTTCAGAAGATGCATGCGCTGTATAGGGGATGTAAGGTACAGCAGGTGTTGGAGAAAACAAAATCCCTCTACAGTCGCCCCTGCGACCCGCCAACAGATAAAGCAGAAGAAAATGGATGAATGGAGGGAAAAGGCTTGTTTTGAGAATCTGACTCAGACATACTGGGATCTTGTGCATCCAGCGTGGTTGTTTATTCCAAAAAATGGCAGTTGTTTCAAGACATGTTTTTATAGTCATTGTTACGTCACACATCGAAAGACATACGTGTCAATTCAGAGACACCCAGAGCATATCATAGTCATAACATGGATACACAATCAGAGTCTGCGTAGTGTCCTGCGCTTGTCAGCACGTAGGCCAAATAGCTATCTAATCCTCACACTTGTTAGCAGAGGACAAAGAAGTAGTTTATGATACATCTTTGGGATGTGTTTGAAGCCCTCCAATTTTCTGTAGCAGCACATTACTAAGTTACAGCTTGGCCAAACTTAGTGGCCATCACGGTTTATAGTTTTTAGACTCTGCCTTTTCTAAAATATTGCAATTTCCAGCTCCATAAACTGCAGCTGCTGACATTACAGGCCTGATGCCATCGCCTGACACCCATCGCCTCCTACTCTTCCATTGTTTATCCCAATAGCCTTCATTTCATTTTTACGTCCTCTAAATGGGTGGCTATCTCTGACACGGCTTTAGAAATCATATGCAAAACAATATTCACTTTGTTTGATTTTAATGAGTAGTAATTAAAAACAATTAAATGTAATATGATGGTAATTTTGGCACGGCAAAAACATCGAAATTGTCATTGACGTACGGGCTGCACTTCCCCCACAACCTCCCATCGTATATTGGTGCACTTATATGTACATTCGGAGGATTTTCTTTCTTGGCAACGTTGGTGCAAACATTGCTCTCATTTCAGGCTCTTCTTAATGCGTTGGCAGAGCTACACGAGCTATTAGTGTCGCCATGACTGTTTGTCTAAATTTGACTTGCCTCCTCCCTCTTTAATCATGAAAAATGATATGATGCTAGTCCACAAAACATGAGCTATGGTCAGAGGTCTTGTTGGAAACAGCCATGTCCAAAAATTCTGCCAAAACATTATGACCAACTATGTGCATTTTGTCCTATCTTGTCATCATGTAGATGTAAGAATGCCAAAAACAAACTAAATGTCTACATTTAACTATATTTGGACATGAAAGTAAGCTGTGTTTGTAAAGTGGTGAGATTGATTCTTAGATAATATACTTAGTAGGGCAGGGCGATATGGTCAAAAAATTTTATCACGATATAAATAGCAAAATTTGCGATAACGATATAACAGATGATATATTTGAAGCTAGACAAAATATTTCAAAACTGCACAGCTTTATTGGTGCAAATAGAAGAAAACATTTCTTTTCAATTAAACAAGCGGCTGTTTTTGATGTGCATTAAAACTATCATTTTGTACCAAAATCAATATTACACAAGTTGTAAATTGTGAAACAAGTTTGTGAAATCACAAGGCATTGAATTTGTTGACATCTCCTGAGCATATCCACAAAAGTAAAGTAGAGTTGCTTTGCAACATAAAACTGCAGTGTGCAAAATAAATAAGTGAAATAATAAAATTGCACAAACCCTTGGGTAAACAAAAATAATATGTGGATGAATAATGCTATTGAGCATGGAGGTAGAAGTTAGCTTCATATGTTCAAGCTTTAAGATTCTTTGTCAGAAACACCAGCATGTTAACAGTTGAGGGCTTCAGGGATGACCTTTGACAAGTTACTACATTTCCACCTGT
Source organism: Knipowitschia caucasica (assembly GCA_964034765.1). Classification (NCBI taxonomy): domain Eukaryota; kingdom Metazoa; phylum Chordata; class Actinopteri; order Gobiiformes; family Gobiidae; genus Knipowitschia; species Knipowitschia caucasica. The sequence continues at coordinate 26,221,168 of OZ035836.1, forward strand.
GCTGAACAACCTTTCAGATGCAGAGCTAGTAGCAGGAATGCACAGGTATTTTCTGGCTAACCTGCTGATGTGGGGAAAGTTTACTGTGTGAATTTTCCACCACACAAGTGGATCACACTCACTGTCTGCTGCTGGACTATTTACATAGCTGCTCAGTTCAGATAATAACCTTTCTGCAGTTACATCTGTCTTGCCACTAACTGACCCCTTCAAAAAGCTTCCAAGGCTCTTCCTTTGCTTTTTAGCAGCTCCCTGACTTATCTGGTCTCCTGAGGCTGGAGGAGGGGTTTCTGAAAAACCTATAGCTGTGCTACCCTGGTCTGACACAAGAGGCTCCAGTTCACTGATGGCTTGGACTTTGATGGCTTCACTTTCACTCTCGCTGAGATATTCTGTGCGGAAGCGTGGATCAAGGAGAGAAGCCATGTTAATAAGCCTCTCTGTGACACTGTCTTTGTAGCTTTTGTTCATGTAGTCAAGTATTGCTGTTTTGATGTCTTTGGTCAGCTGAGTGTCATTGTCTTTTACTTTTAACAGGTCGTTGTTGAAAATCTGAAGAACAGGCTTAACACATGAAATGGTCACGTATTCTTCAGCAGAAAAAGCATCTGTGAACTCGAGAAGCGGACTCAAGGCAGTGCTGATAGAGTCAAGTACCTCTATGTCTTGCCATGTCAACATGAGGTGTCTTGTGGTTTTATCAGCAGCTAAAACCTGTGCTATAGCCTTTTCCTGTTCAAGAAGTCGCTGGATCATTCTTTGCCTCGAACCCCAACGAGTGCAACATTCAGTTATGAGTTTGTGTTCTGGTAGGCTCAGTTCTTTTTGGGCAGCCTGAAGAGCTCGTTGGCGCTTCCAGCTGTGGCCAAACGCAGCGACGATCTTTTTGCCTACTCCAACTGCTCGTTCAATCCTTGGGTCTTTCATGCTTCTTTCTAAAAAGGCACAAAGGACAAAAAAAATGAACACCAAGTTTATTATTTAAAACAAATATTATTGGGTGGAATGGGTGACAATTAAAGTTTATTTTATCTATATATAAACTTTAAGTGCCCATTCCAAAGGGTATTAACATTTGTGTAATTTTATTTTTATAAATATAAAAACCAAACAGAGGCCACACAAGGACTAAACCAAAGCAGGATTTGCATCAAAACTGACCACATCCAGCCTTGACTACAAATTATTAATTTATTTATTTTTAAATCAAATCAACACCATGCAATACAGTTCTGGCTACCTTTATTTTAAAGAATACAAGACTACATCTAACGTTTTAATTAACTTACCTATTGCAATGTGCAGGCGATGTCCGAAGCATGAAAGCCTGGTCCAGTTGTTAAGCGCGGTGGCTTTCACTACATTCGCTCCGTTGTCTGTCGTCACACACACTTGTTTTTCCTCTCCAAGTTTCCATGAGTTGAGGAATTCTTTTAAGCCCTTCGCTATATTTTCCCCCGTATGGTCATCAGGGAAGAAACTTGTTTCAAGGCACTTATTTTGTAGCTTCCAGTCTTTGTCCACGTAGTGTATTGTGAGACTCAGGTATGGGTCCGATGTGCGGCTAGACCACATGTCCGTGGTGGACGCAAAAAACTCCACCGAAGAGAGTGCATTTGACACTTCAGTACGGGCGTCTTCATATAATGCCGGCAAGGCGACTTTAGAAAAGTACTTCTTGGAGGGCAGCTTGTAGCGGGGATCAAATGTTTTAAGCATTTTCGAAAAGCCCTCTCTTTCGACACTCTGAATGGGCATCATATCCCTGGCCAAACAACGTGTCACCGCATTAGTTAGGTCCCCCCAGCGTTTGCTACCTTTTTCATAAGGTGCGCCATTATTTAAAGTTACGCCGATTGTTTGCTGAGTGTGTTTCTTTGGTCTCACCACATCATCAGTTGATGCAGACGCCTCCTCGCGTGCTTTTACAGCTTTGTTGTACTCCAGTAAGTGCTTTTGCTTCAAATGGTGAAACAGGTTCGTGGTGTTTCCTCCCTTCGCCACGACGGACCGCTTGCATATTTTGCAAAAAATAGTGTTCTGCCGTGTATCCGACGGGCGAAAACCAAACCAGCTCCACACCACGGATGTTGCACCTTTTTTGCAAACCAATTCTGGTTCACTTGTGCATGCCGCCTCCTCGGTCGCCGCCATGCTTCTCACTCCATGTGCTAGACTGCATGAAAACATTGGTACTGCGCACGCGCGTTAAGACCAAGTTCTATCGCGATATGTCAAATTCATATTGTAGCATAACATTACACCGGTATTACCTTGAAAGGTATGATATGACCCAGCCCTAATACTTAGTACAGTAAATCTGCAATATAGAAAACATTCTGTTTCAAAGTACCATAACAATTCAATTCAATGTCAGCAGTCGTCAGCAGAGGACTTACAAAGTTGTTGATTCACCAACAACACATCAGAGAATCAAACAGTTCAAACTCAAGAACACATAGGGGTCAATGTTTGTTATTATTATGTTTTTAAATGAACCAAATCAGTACTGTCCTTAGACCCAGCTGCATCGGAAAAATACCCAGTAGGAACAAGAAGGAAAAGCAAAAAAACAAAAAAAACAAACATGAAATATAAATGGAAAAGGTTTTCACACACATTAAGTTTCAAGTCTTTGCTGCCTAAATTGCATGATCAAGTGCTGCAATCCGTTCAGTATTAAGTGTATTCTGAATGCTTCCAAATGAAAGAGTTTGTCATCGTGTTCTTGGGTGAGACCTTTCAGTCCATACATTCATTTGTGAGTGATGGAGACGATGCCATTAATGAAGAGATTGTAAAGAGCTGTGAGCCTCTTGAATGGTGCTTAGACGTGATTAATTCTAACATTATGAGCAAAAATTTTCTTCTATTTTTACTGCCACTCAACAAATGTTCTTGAATGTAATCATTTCTGGTCCACAGTTAAATAATTCATGAATGGGATGTGTGCAATGCAAATAAAAAGTTTGATTCATGTTCAATGCTGTATTGATAATAATAATCATAATCATTGAGTGAGGACTTGCAAACCCAAAATACAACAAGAAAAGATAACAATATTTCAAGATAAAGAGGGACATTATGAAAACAGCCACATGGAAGGTTCATGCAGATTAAAGGATGTCATTCCTAAAATATATTCTACAACACATGGATAGTATGTACCATTTATTTTAAAGCCGAGATATGGATCAGACATTCCAACTTGTGGATTTTGACTGGAACACTGTACTGACATTTTGGATCAGTTCTACAGTGCATATGCATGATGTTTATGAGATACAATCAAACTGTGAAACTACACTGGACAATCTTAAGTTATTAACATTTGTTTTATATTGGTGTACTGAAGGCAATTCTGCTATGATAACACAGAGACATCGAGGAGAAAACGAGGACACAGAGGTGAGGGAGTGTCCAGGCCAGGGGTGACTGGGAGACGGCCCATACAGTAGGTCTAGGCCAGGGGAGACTGGGAGCTAATCCAATGGGGATAAGTGAAAAGTACAAATACTGTAAATAAATGTCATTCTGGATCATGATGAAAAGTATAGAAGAATACATTCCCCAGGGACCAGTAAATCGCTGCTATAACATTACTGCTGGTTTATATGTCAATTTCATTCTATAATTTAGTTACATTCTTGTTCAGAGGTTTTCTTAATCTAAATCAGCTCTGTATACAACTAATTCCTGCTTCATTTTTTACTTTTGCCTCTTATCTGAAGTTGCTTCCTCTTTTATTGCTGTGAGGCCTGTTCTGCATTAGGCCGAGTGTCTTCTATAGTTACTGTAACACAGGGCAGATAGGCTTCCACTGCTGCAGGCTCCGAGCTGTGACACATCAATACTGAATCAAATATTACACTTGTCTGAGCTGATCCTGCACAGCCTGTCTGTTTATACCACTGGCTCCATGCAAATGAAAGTGTCCCGGAGATGCAGAGAGGAGACAGGCTCCGCAACGCCACTGGTTTGTCTCTGTGGTTATTGTTTTTGTACAAGATGAGTGCTCATTTGTTTATCAAAAAGTACTTGACATTAGATAAACTTTTTAAGAGCTTGAATAATCTCTGTGACAGTTGCTGTAAACAGCACGGCTTCTAAAGGAGACATCATTTGCCACTTTTAAGAGCTAATGGGTTTTTGTATTTCATATGCATTTCCTAGATTGTACTTTGATTAAAACACGCACGTTTCTGCAATCTTGTGTCATTCGGAATTCAAAGGCTGCTCCAAAAACATACAGCTAAAGTGGAAATCCAGGCTGGAAGATTGGGAGGTATTGTGCGTTGCCATAGCCAGCTGGACTTAAACATAGCCTCTCAGCCTTTGCATCAAGCATCAACCCGCCTCCTCCCCACCGTCATGTGATCGGCTCAGCTTTCGTCTCCACCACGGTCTAGACCCGAGGGGGTTCATAAACAAACTCATAATCTCTATTACATTCCCTCCTGACGTCATGCAGTATTTCTGCCGGGGTCTAATCGCCAAACCTTAGACCATAGATCGGTTCTAAATGCCTACCCAGCCTTTAGAAGTAATTTAGATTATCCTGAAGTATATTTTTCACAACTAACAGTTAACCCACTATTCTTCTCTTTCTCTCCACTTTGTTTGTTGATTATCTCGTGTTTAGACAATTAATTCCACTACTAATAATGATACATTGTACTTTGTGCCAAAAACTGAGGGTCCAAAAGCTGACTCAAATGTAGGAGGGTCTTAGGACAATGATAATTCGAGACATTTACTGCTTTATTCTCTGATCTGTTCTTGGTAAATCGACAACTTTGTAAATTCCTCCAAGACGACTGCTGTTGTGATTTACGACCATTCAAAAATAGATGTAACTGATTGAAATGGAATAATACTGATCCACATTTTCTTATAGCGATAGCAGATCTTGCAGCTCTGATGTGTTCTTTACATGATTCCCATATGACTCCACAAGTACTGACTCATAGAACCCAGGCCTATAAAAACATCCGCATGTGCAGAAATAACTTACTCGCTCGACGTCATCCCAGAGTCAGGATGGTCCCGTGCTGCTGCAGTCTGAGAGCGTGACGTATGGCCTGTCCCATGTGAGGAGTGCAGGTTTTGTGACAGGACGGGCCCAGACCAAGGTGACCCCTGGTAATATATGAGCCGCTGCTGCCAAGGCCTCCAGGAACGTATTTGTCATCAACGCCCCCCAAGAGGAAGGTTACCAGCAAATCAGGTTATCAGTCCTGGCTTTGTGGCAGCAAAGGGGCAAAAACCACATATTATCTTTCACTAAAGGCAGGTGGAAGAGACAATTATGCATTTTCAAGCTTGACATTTGGTGAGCTGCTGCTACCACTTAGTAATAATAGTTAGCGAGACCGTGTATGAGTTTCAGATTGATGGCCATCTAAAGCTGGAGTACTTGTTATTTGTTTCTTAATAGAATAGTTTGTCCTAACATAAAGAATATTGCTTGTAAAACGTTTTGTGAATAAATCAGAACACACTGTCAATGCTGTCTTTTTCTCATATGTTTTGCATGCTGAAAGCTGATGAGATCTAAAAATGTGATAGAGGCCAAACATACATGTATTTGAAAACAAAATGTCGCACCAAATTGTTTTGAGAGCTCGGAAATAGTGTCATAGATTTTATTACATCATTGTTGCCTGTGTGCATTCCTTTGAGTCTTGAGGTACTCCAGCCTCAAGACCCTTGTCACAATAAGTTTGAATGGAGTGGATGCATGCTTTTTTATCCAGTTGTCTTTGTTTGTATTAATCCTTTTGTCCAGATGGACTGAATATAGAGCGGTTTTCTTTTGTTGCACAGAATTACTAAAGGTCGGGAACTTTTTATGTTCCATAAATAATACATTTTGTTTGTCAGGCCCCAAGTTACTGCATGTGTTCTATTTGTGTACTGCCCTGTTGGTCACTAAATGTTGCTTTGGGCTGAGAGTTGTGACAGAGGGAAAAACATACATACATGTGAAAATTAGTGCTTGTTTGCGAGCAAGGACTTAATTCCACAGATTGTAATTCAATGTAATTTTGTTCTGGTTTGAATATTACAGTGCCTTGCGAAAGTATTTGGCCCCCTTGAACCTTTCAACATTTTGCCACATTTCAGTCTTCAAACATAAAGACATAACATTTTAATTTTTTGTCATGAATCAACAACAAGTGGGACACAATCGTGAAGTAGAACGACATTTATTGGATAATTTAAACTTAAAAAAAAAAAAAAATGGGACGTGCAATATTATTCGGCCCCTTTACTTTAAGTGCAGCAAACTCACTCCAGAAGTTCAGTGAGGATCTTTGAATGATCCAATGTTGTCCTAAATGACTGAATGGAGTGCACCTGTGTGTAATCAAGTCTCCGTATAAATGCACCTGCTCTTTGATAGTCTCAGGGTTCTGTTTAAAGCGCAGAGAGAACCATGAAGACAAAGGAACACACCAGGCAGGTCCGAGATACTGTTGTGGAGAAGTTTAAAGCCGGATTTGGATACAAAAAGATTTCCCAAGCTTTAAACATCTCAAGGAGCACTGTGCAAGCAATTATATTGAAATGGAAGGAGTATCAGACCACTGCAAATCTACCAAGACCCGGCCGTCCCTCCAAACTTTCATCTCAAACAAGGAGAAGACTGATCAGAGATGCAGACAAGAGGCCCATGATCGCTCTGGATGAACTGCAGATAACTACTTCATGGTTCTCTCTGCGCTTTAAACAGAACCCTGAGACTATCAAAGAGCAGGTGCATTTATACGGAGACTTGATTACACACAGGTGCATTCTATTTATCATCATCAGTCATTTAGGACAACATTGGATCATTCAAAGATCCTCACTGAACTTCTGGAGTGAGTTTGCTGCACTGAAAGTAAAGGGGCCGAATAATTATTGCACGCCCCACTTTTCAGTTTTTTATTCGTTAAAAAAGTTTAAATTATCCAATAAATTTCGCTCCACTGCACGATTGTGTCCCACTTGTTGTTGATTCATGACAAAAAATAAATAAATAAATAAATTTTATATCTTTATGTTTGAAGCCTGAAATGTGGCGAAATGTTGAAAGGTGCAAGGGGGCCGAATACTTTCGCAAGGCACTGTATGTATGAGGAATAATGTTATTGCATTCCAATCCTTTGTGTGCTGCTCGTTATTTCGAGCAGCACACATTTGTACATCCCATGCTTTGCTTAGGAATACGCAACACCATGTAACTGGAGTGATCAGACAATGCAACTTTTACGATTGATGCTTCCCACCTACTTGTGTTCAAGGCGATGTTATTTACTTTCACAACTCCACATATCATATTGTGTTACTGTGGGTGGGTTCTCCTCTCTAAATCTCAAGATCTGACATGTAACTAGATCTGGCGGAGACATTGGCTGTCTAAACTCCAAACAAGGTGGTCCTTTCTGCAAAAAGAACAGTGAGCTGTGTGCTGCTCCTTCTAGAGGATGAGTATGAGTCCAGACTTTTAAATCAAGCTCTCCGAATCCTCCGTGACTCTTTTGGCCCCACTGGGGAAGCCATGTTCCAGCTTCTTCCCTTTGAAAGACATTGTGCCATGCCAACACCGTGCACTTCAGCAGATGATCTTGCACTTTGTTCTACAGGTGAAACTCTGAACATTAGAATAACCTTCAGAAGTGACTTTACTTCTGTAAACCAATGTAAATGGTGAAACGAATAAATGTCAGACTCAATACATGCAAAGTGAGATATATCAAGCCTTTTGTTATAATGTTGAGAATTGGCTCACAGCTTGCCATCAAATGCTTTAATCATCAACGACATAACAAAGACTTTGCATATGTCACTTTGCATATAATGAGTCTATATCATAAGTGTAATGACAGAAATAAATGAACTTTTGAATACAGTCTGTAAAAGCACTTCAAGTTGTTTCTCTGTGATAATTGTTTATGCAATTTTTGATGTGCTTCATTATCTATCTATCTATCTATATTGTACTGTGTTTTTACATGTTCATCTCTGGTGCATTCTAGTGTTTATGCACAAGCCTTCCAAATGGCCCATTTTTTAAATAAATGATTCAAATACACAGCATTAACAAAATGAGTGAAGAGACTTTGCCCACTTGTTGTATATTCCAAGAGGCGTTTATGACATAATAATTGACTCCACATATCACAACAACGTAACCTACACCGTGTGCATTGCGAATGAGGTAACACTTCACTCTTTAGCCTCCAGCTTCCTCTGGCTGTTTTACCTCCACGGCTACCTTAACCTTAAACTCCAAATCTATTTATAATCCGACACCTTACACACAGTGATGCATAGTGGCACTGACCTGATTGTGTTAGCTTTATTATGTAGTGGGGCAATCCAATAGTGCTGCTGAGAGTGCATGCCTGGATATGAAAGGCCCATTACCACCTGGAGCCTTGACAACTTCCCCATTGAACTGTGAGACTGTGCCCCCTCTGCCATCCATACACTGTTACATACAAGACAACACAATCTAAGGCGTTTTGTCCGGTTTGACATGGCCCACGTGTATTTTGTAATTTATAGGGCAATTTCATATGCAATTGGACAGGGACTGTGTAAAAAAGTGACTGAGTGCTACTATGTTATTGAAAGTGTATTTTCGGGGGCCATGTTGAATTCATGAAAACTAGCTAGGTTTTATTTACGTTCAATAAATGGTGTCTCCTTTTAAAATGTGCAACATATAATTTTTTTGTGGGAAAAGCATCGATGAGCTTGGATGTCATTGCTTCACATGGAAAAGCACTTGTAAAACGCAGACCTCCACCTCGAGTTGCACTTCTATCCTTTAAAAAATCCTGCATCCAGACAGTGATTTGGATCAGTTCACTGGACTCAGTTCTGCAGCTTGAGTCCTCAATCTACAGCTTGTCCATCAGTGGGAGTGGTTCCCTCGCTCAATGTTGGCCGACCAAAGGTTTCTCACTTCCACTGGTCTATTTTTTTGTTTGAGTCATTCCTTGTAGATGCAGGAAGGTCTAAGGACAGTGATGATCTGGAACATAAATAACATTTATGGACATTCGTCAACCCGCTCCCTATGAACCAATGGCTTCTATGTGTTTACTATTGCATTGCCTATGTTCGAACTATTTGATTCTCTGATCTGGTAACGTCCTCCAAGACAACTGTTGTTGGGATTTAGGGCAACACAAGCAATACATTTAATTGAGATGGACCATTGCGCACGTTTCCTGAAGCATGTGTCCAAACCTTCCCATAACCTTTTGTTGCCCAGAGACAATCAACGATGATCGCTTTACCTCCTGGACAGAGGTAACAATACACAGTTCCATTGAAATGTTTTACTCGTCGAGACCATGTCCTATTCCATGATATATGTATACTCAAACCTCTGCTTCCAGGCGCACTTTAAATCCTTTCCAAAAGCCCTGGACCCTTGTGCTAATGCGTAAAACACCTCCAACATATAATCACTGGGCTATTTCACTAATTTCTTGAACATTGTGTCCAGAACTTTCCAGAACTTTTTGAGTTTTGCTGCTCACTGCCAAGTAGACGGACAGGCAAACAAAGCAAACAAACATACCAGTGATTCACTCTACCTCCTGGGCAGAGGTCTGGCACTAGTTAGTTTGGTTTGGGTTAAGGTTTGGGGGGCACGGTGGCTGGGTGGATGGCACTCTCGCTTCTCAGCAAGATGGTCCAGGGTTCGAATCGCAGTCGGAGCATGGGCTTTCTGAGTTGAGTTTACATGTTCTCCTCGTTCCTGAATAAGTTTCCTCTGGGTGCTCTGGTTTCCCCTATCACTAAAAACATGCACAATAGGTTGTGAGTGAGTGAATGGATGGTGCTGGTTGGGGGCTTTGATGTGCCAACGTGTTTGGCGTCTCGCTTCTGTCACCATGCTGTGTGAATGGAAAAATATCTTGAACGCTGAACATTGTAAAGGTGATCTGTAAAATGCGCCATATAAATACACATTACTTACTTACTAATGTTATAATAATCACTTTTTTTCTCATGAAACATTGTATCCACTGTATGTCACATAACGACTTAGTTATAAACACCGGTTTTGTGATTTCAATTTCCTTATTGCTTTTCTTGATGTTTGTTTTTTTTTCTTCATTTAAACCAACTGCTGTTTTTCATGCAAATGTTTTAAGATTTGAATAGCAGTACAAAATCTTCTTTAGAAATTCCTGTTCACAAGTATTGACCCCTTGCATGTGACGTCCCGGCCACGCCCATTCTCCATGACAGACGGTAGAAGTCTAACTGGAGCCTACGGACACCTGACCAAAACAACCTGTTTCAGCGCATTACAGCCAAAACTGTGACATTTTGCAGTGCGGATGATTGTACTAACAGGCAAGGACATACGCTTTTTTATCTGATACCTGCTCGTCATGAAGACAGAAGACGACGATGGCCAGCGACCATCAACCAAAAGGACTGGGACCCATCCAAGTACTCCCTAATATGCAGTGAACACTTTTAATAGATAAAGCAATCACAAGTTTGTATTTATTTTATTTCCATTAATTTGGAGGACAATGACACACGTCAAACGTGTCTCTTACTACTGTCCTGTATGTGCGCTGCAACATTGACATTTTTATCTTTTAAGTCAATTGCGTGTTTCACTATTTTCCTCTCCGTCAGTATGTATCATGTTTGGCTGTAGACAGAAAAGCCACAGAAAAGTGGACTATTGCTAATGCTACCAGCAAAATTTACATATAAATCTGCTCCAGTGTAAGGGGATGCATTGTTAACAATAATGATAAAGATCATGTAGGGTGAATTTGGGCAAAAATAGACATTTTATTTGATCGATAAAATTGACTGGGGGGAGAAGGTACGGGTCAACATCCAGTTAGGCAATCCTTAACTTCTCCAAATACCACTCTTTGTGAGCCCTGACCTGATGTCCTACTTCCACCTACAGTATAACGTAATCGAACATGTGCTTGAAGCAGCCACTTCTCGATTTAGGAGAGGAAGCTCCGTTTTTAAGAGTTGTGTCCGTTTTGCTCTCGCAGCAATGCTAGTTTCCAATACTTCCGCCGTAAGCTCATTCACAATCACGTGACTGGATGACGTTGATGCATCTGGTCAATAAGGAAACAGACAGGAAAGAGACATTTGCTGAAACAAACACTATCAATCGCTATCAACTACTCTTAACAGCGAAGAACTAAGCTTTGAGTACACTAACAAAAAGTGAAATCTATTAAAACTAGTTTATCAAGTTAAAATCCACGTTTACGTAACACAACCCTTAAGGTGTCACATGTTAAAACAAATGAAGACTACCCTCACTCGCAACACCCCGACTGCGAGCTCTAAATCAAACCGCTGTTTACGTAACGTTGTGCATATTGTGTGAACGTTCGAAAATAGACGAGCCGAGGTGCCAAACAGAAGTCATCACGATTGCGATCAATTTCTGTGGGAGTCGTGCACTGGAGGCTAACATTGACAGACTGCTCAAACTTTTAGGCGGGGAATATTTAAACTGGCTGCCCATTAAATCCCTGCTAATCCATCATTATTGGCCTTCCCCGGAGCCAGGAGTCATTGATATGCCAGCGCTCTCCCTGCTTTAGCCTGCAGCGCTGAACCACAGAGGACGCCGCACACGCAGAGCTGCTTTTTATATCAACCAATATGTAAAGTGATTATTGACAAAAGGACACATGACCAGCGCTTCTTTTCGTTAGTTAGTAACTTGATCACTGTACAAGCATACTATCTCAAATCTTATGTTTTATTCACGGATCTATTCTAGTTTTTGTGGCTTGAGGATACAGTATGATTGACTCTGATTTGATGAATGTTGTGTTTTGGTTCAGCGTGATGTACCAACAATGCAGGTGCTCTTTTTGTTTAGTTTCAGTCCTTTTATCGCAATTGTGGTAAAATGGCACGCTAAATAAAACACAGGAAAAATCAAAAACATTATAGATAAGAGGTGAAACACGCTCCACGCTCCACACACATGCACACACTGTATGATTGCTTCGATTTTGGATTGTGGGTGGCTCCATGAGAAACAATGGAACGAAAGAACATAAAATGGGCTTTTTCATGGATTTAACCATATAGCAAACCTTTGTTGCATTGTGGGAAAATGATTGACAAATGTATCTTTTTTATGCGTTTGAGCTTTTGGTGTGAATAGGGAAGTCTCTGCTCAATCTGCTGCCCCTGCGACCCAGCAACGGATAAAGCGGAAGTGAATGGAATAGAACTACAGGGAATTCCCATTGCACATCACATTCACATCATAGACATTATCAAAGTTGGTAACACTGATGTTTTCTTGTGTGTTGAGCTTTGAATGAAAGCAGAAAGAAATGAGAGGCCATGTTGACAAATGTAAGTAGCACTTTTTCAAGGTAGGTTTATTTTTATCGTACAATTCATACACAACACAACTCAAAATGCTTAATAGCTAGAAGATAGAAACAGTCACACAAACCATTCAAATGATAAATATCCCAATACATAACACAAAGCCAAGATACAATCCTTCACTTGCTAAACAGAACTGCTTTTACATGGACACATTTTCACGAATAAATCTGAGACGTCATGTTTAGTCTTGACTCTAGGTACCAACAGGACACCAGTCCCTGTGCTCCTGTAACATGTAATAGATTTACTGTGGTACAAGGCCATGAAGAGACTTCATGGCCTTGTAGACACAGAGGTGTTTTACAAAATACTCGAAATTAATGAAAACACCTCCACTATATTCAAATCACATCTACGGTATGGTCGGAATGAGGACATTACAACAAACCTTTTTCTCTGCATCTGTCACAGTTCGGATGCAGGATGAGTGAATTGTAGGAATTTTCAGAGTCACAGTGATCTCAAACACTATGTTTAGCAGTTTGGAAAAAGCACTAAAGTGTGACTTTACAGAGCAGGTCTAAACTGGCATGCCAGTGCCAGCCGCAAAATCAGACAATTCAGTCATTGTCCCTGAGATGGGACAAGTGCACTTTGGATGTGTTCAAAATGCCGTGTCCAATGGAGAAGAAGCCAATTTGGGCCATCGCTCGAACCGGCTCCATGAGCGAGAATCTGGAGCCTGATGACGTAGGGCTGAACGACCTCACAAACAGTCTGTTTCTACTCGCAAGCTATAGCCATATTCATGGATAGAGGTAAGCCACCTGATTGGTCACTTGTTAGGGGGCGTATCTGGATTGATAGTTTCCAAAACCAGATTAAATGGACTTTTGTGACACAATCAAAAACAAATGTTAGTATTTACAAATAAATCTCTGGAGTCTAAAGGGTCTGAGCTTTAAAAAGAGGTGTAAAATAACTATATTGTTGGAGCTGAAGTTGACTGGATGACTCTGTGAAAGTACCTCAAGGGCTAGTCCTTTTTTTAACAGCAGAGGGTCACTGATCACCGTTTTTATTCAGCTATTTAAATCATCTAATTTAAAATTGTCCATATCGGTCAATCTCTACCACACAGTCCTTCTACATGACGCCAGAGCCTGCAGTAAACTTTCTCTGCGTTATACCTCATAATCAACACATTTTGCACTTTGATAACTTCTCATATAGAATAATGAGTAGATGAGTGGGTACAGTCACCTCTTTCGGCACCTTTGGCCATCACTTACATACATGTTAATACAGGCAGAACATGTAGGCGTTGAGTTTCAGGCTGCATTATGGGAAAAGGCAGGAAGCAGTGTACAGTCACAGCATGTGGATTGATGGATCTCAGCCCACGGTGATAATTTGTTTGCCTTGAACACGACTCTGCAGCTCTGGCCTCACAGTAGCAGATCACAGGTTAATGCACAGGTCAGGGCTGTTTGAGCGGGAACTGCATCTGACTGTTGTGTTTGTGCAACTATCAGAGAGAATAATTGTACCAGGAAGGACTGTAGTGCACCCACAGTGGACTATACTGGATCACAACAAAAGCTTTCAGACGAGTTGGTCTGAAACTTTTAGATGGGAATAAAAATAATGAAACAAAGATACCTGTATCTTTTGTGAAAGCAGATGGAGTGCAATAGATCTCTATATCACTTGGACCAAGATCTGACCCAGACTAAGACCAGGCCCAAGACCAGACCAAGTCCAGACCTGGCTCAAAACCAGACCAAGGCCAGATCTAGACCAAAACAAACCCTGACCAAGACCAGACCAGACCTGGCCCAGAACCAATCCAAATCATGCCGTTGGTTCAAAATTACTTGATTACTGAAATCAAGACCAAGAAGAAACCAAGACCAGATTTAGACGAAACCCAAACTGAAACCAGACTAAGACTAGACCAGGACCAGACCCGGTCCAAGCTCGAGGCTATTTCACAGCCTTAAATGAAAAAAATCTGCAAGCAAATCAGGTCTCACCATGCGGTCTTCGTCTCATTAGAAAACATTCAAACTTGAACATCAGTATAAAACTTTGGGCTGAGAGTTGATTGGCTGACAAATGGGAAGTTATCGCTCCTACACTTTTCCATCCGAAAAGCAGATCAAAATATGAGAGATAGAAACTAGATAAATAGTTTAACATACTGTACATAGTTCCACTGTTTGCAGTTTTAAATGAGGCGCCCTAGATTTAAATACATAGGGAATTATTCATGTGCATTAAAAGATTGATTTCAAGAGTTGGTCAAAAGAGTTTTCAGAGCTAGTTTTCGTGGATGTTATAAAATGAATTATGGAAAATATATAACAAATCGTTGGATCGACATTTCTTCAGAATTCTGTTTGATTTAAACAGCGCTTTGAGTAATCATTACAATGCAATATGACTCAATAATAGTAATGATCGATAATTATTAGGGCTGTCAAAATTATTGCGTTGATGTGCGTTAATAATTTTTTTTCGTTAATCACATAACAAAAATAACGCTTTTAATGCATGTGCCAAGTAACTGGCACCCCGCGCGTGACCGCTGGGCAATTGCTGTAAATGGGAGTCCACAGCGTTCTGGGGCAGCTGCGGCCGCGCATCTGTGAGCGGCTTAGCACGGGAGCACGCAGCCGTAACGTGGCCATGTACCCAATGCCATACACACGCACAGGACCACACAAAAAAACAGCGCCGCAACAAACAGTCCGTCTTGCCCGTGTCTTCCCCCGAAGCGAAAAAAGACGCCAAATTAAAGTTGGGGTACCTAACTTTTCCTTTGCACTACCATTTCATCTTATTTGTGCCCAAAAATGAAATGTTGTGAGCAAATAAGACAGAGTTAATGACAGCCATTAAAATTTCTAATCGTTTGACAGCCCTAATATTTATAAAGTATTAGTACATCGTATATAGATATAGATGAAATGAAATAGTCTTAGTACGGCAATATTAGCCCCCTTCAATATTTTACGTATTTATTTAATCTTGAATTCAGACACACAAAGAGTCCATATAACACAAAAACACACAAAAACATAGACAAAAAGCAAACACACTTTTATGTTGGTTTATGCAAGATATACACACTCTATGAAAAATTTACTCAAGATAAGATAAATAAATACATAAATCAAGTTTATGTATTTATTTGAATGGTACAGTGCATGTCAATTAACAGACACATTAAAAACATGAATGTAAACATGCCAGATTAGAGCCAAAGGCTAATTTCCATCTGTGGTCCCATAGGGTTAGGGTAACACAGGTCAAATACAACAACATCAACAGAAACAAAAGAGGAAAAAAAAAGAAGAAGCTTGTGTAACCGGGTGGTTCAGCTAGTTCTTTAGGTATGACATTTGAACCAAAACCATGAGGAACACAGGTAAGGAGCATTGATAAGAGAAGGCACACTTTCATTACATCATATTTATTTTTGGTTGTCCTCTTAAGTTTGCATCGCAATGGGACATCAGTTAGCCGAAGCGTAGAGATACAACTCCATTTGTGCAGGTTGACAAGGCTCTATCACGCTCAGAACCCACCTTCCCCAGCTACAGCCATGCTACCGAACCGGGGCAATGACGCTCGGTGAGGGGCCATGACGGCTGGTCCACACCATTACCGAGTCGCGGCCAGACTGGAGACACACGCGGACCTGGAGCTTCATCGTGGGGCACAGCCACGCCACGGACTAAATTTAAACAAACAAACGCTTTAAAAACTTGCATAAAATACATTATTGTCACCCAACATTTACCTGGGAGCCAACGAATGACAGGGAAGGAGGCAACAGCACCGGCAGGACCAGGAAGTAAGGCAAGCGGCAGAGTACAGGGCATAGACGCTGTATACACTGTTCCAGTGTACACAGCCCTTGTAAGATAGAACATTTTGTCCGAAAGTCGTTTTTCTCACAGGAAACTCACGATCACCTCGACTCATGGCTCTGGTGGTTCATGAAGTTGAAGTTTTGTATCTAATGTGGTCCTTCAGAGAAGGGGGGGCTAACCGATGCAAACTTTTGTCGATGAGACAAGCATTTTTGAATTTGATTAAGTTCTCAAAACTTAATAGTTTATATTTTGTGAGGATACTACAGTACAATGAAAAATAGTGTAGTGTCTTTTGTCTTTTGTCCGATGTTAGAGGCCTGTTTAGAGAACCTTCCACAAACAGTTTTTTGTTTGTTTAGGAGAAGACAGGACCTCATGAGCCAACTCTGAATATTTTCCAGTATTTGAACAGCTTCCTCAGATGATATTGCACTTGCATAGATCACTGCATCATCGGCGTATAATTGAATATTTACACCTTTACAAATATTGGGCAGATCATGTATGACCAGCGAGAATAAAATAGGGCCAAGAACAGATCCTTGGGGGGCCCCCAGTGGACAGTTTATAAAACTTGATTTCACTCAATTGACCACAGACTCTTGTTTTCTGCTATACAAGCAGAAGCCATCCATTTCATGGCTTTCTCAGAAGTACTGTATATCATGGTTCACTACATCAAATGCTTTTCTTAAATCTAGAAATACTGCACCCACATAAGTATGTCTATTCAGACTACTTTTTACTCCTTCTAAAAACATTGTTATTGCAGATTCTGTCAAATGGTGCTCACGGAAGCCTAACTGCATTGGTGCAGAGGAGCATGGCCATTATTGAGCTGTTTGAAAAAACAGGTAATATGCTTATCGGTCTATAATTGGATTTATTGGTTTTCTCACCTGATTTAAATATTGGCGTCACATTGACCATTTTCCAGGTATTAATCTCACAATGGAGATATTGACTTTTGTCTACTGTATGGTTATAGCTCTCTTCCTTCATCATTAATGTATACATAGTCATAATTTTAGTCTTTCTCGCTTGCTTTAGTAATCTGTAATCTCATTAAGCACAAATGCATGAAGAATTTGGATGGATGGATGGATGCTACACATACACACAGATCTACATTTTCTTTTTGATGCCCAAAAAATTTGACAAACAGTGGCCTTTCTGAAAAGTCGACACATATTTCAAACAGATGTGGCTATTCATGTGAAAAAGAGGTTAGTAAGTACTCTTCTACAGCGTCTTCGTAGTTGTATTGTTGTGACAGTATGGCAGCAGCAGATGACCCTCCTCATTAGTGCACCCTGTCCATTATTATTCTGAATCTTATATTATAATCCACGTTGTGAAGACAATGGGTGCTGCATGTGCCATCTGGACGTTGACACTGTCCGCCCCAGTTTGAGATGAGCAGGAGCCACATTTAAATATTCACAAAGGTTAATGAACAGATCTGTACATTTCAAGTGACATTTGTCTAAAAGGAGTTCAGGAGCATCCAAGCGTAAGGTGTTAATGGCATTTTCTGGACGCTTACTGTAAACCCTGACAAGTAAAGTTTACTTGAAAAAACCATGGAAATAAATTGCGTATTAACTTCACTTGAATTCCTCGAGTACATCTTTTACTTGATATTACCAAGTAACTCGAGTGATTGCAATAAAGTTTAAATTTTTACTTGTGCTCCGACCGGGATTCGTACTCAGAACCCTGTAGTTGAGAGGTGAAGGTGCTACCCACTCAGCCACCAGGACACCCTGACATTGTCACACCTGCCTCATTAAAGACTCTACACATCAAAATGTCAAAAGTGAGGCTTACTTGAACAGAAACAGTTCAATTCAAAGAAAACCCTGAGTGACATAGGCAAGCTTTAAATAAACTAACAATAAATGAGTAATATATACTTACTGGGAAAAATCTATTTAAAATAACTTTGATATCTGAAGTAGGATTGAAGTTAGGGTTTACAGTGTGGGGTGCGCACCTTTCAAAACACAAAATGGAACTAGAGTATTGAGTGCATTTGAGTAGTTCCTGGCTCTAAAAACTAGTTAGTTCCATCACAAGTTTTCCCATTTATTGTATTTTCTGGCCTGGGTCACATTTTTAAATCAGCTTTTTCAGACAAAAAACTGAAAAAGAGAAGACCACCCTTACTCAGCCAATCAGCTCTCAAACAAAGAGTCAAATAATGTTTCAAGTACGCAAAAAAAAACATGTTTTCAAATGGAAGGATGACGGCAAAATGCGGTTTGGTGTATTTATGAAACATTATTTTATCATTCGTATATTCTAGGTACTCCCACATCTTACAATATGCCTGTGCAAGGGGAAAATAGGGTTTCATTATAGGTGAAAACAAGTGAAAACAAAAACATAAAAAAACTTGGACTTGGAGTCTTTCCGTCCATAATTCCTGAACATTTTTTGCTTTTAGCCCCCAAATTTTAATTGTACCGGCTGCAAACACAGACATGCAGTTTTAAAGAATGTAATTTCTGCAGAGAAATTAGCAAAAGTAATAATCAATAGGTTTTGAGTGTGATGTCATAACGCTACAATGACATCATACTATTACACTACTAATACCACTACAATGACATTGTAACTCTATTTTAAATGTATTCCTTAGAAGTGTTTTTTATTCTTTATTTTTTATTATGACTTTTCTACCCTTACCTCTCTCTCTGACTGTTGCACTGAGCCAAAGCAATTTCCAAGTCTGTGACTTCCTGTTACTTACGTGGCAATAAAAATGATTCTGATTCTGATTCTGATAACAAGACTGATACAGGGGCGCTCAGATTGAAAGGGCAGAGTTACACGTTTGTGCCAATAGTTCCTGACATTTACCGAGGATAAATATTTGTAACAATGTTACATGGTTAAAATCCAGTGGGGAAGGGTGTCGGCTCAAAAGTGGCCAAAATGATGTGCACTGAGAGGCTTGCAATACCACCCCGGGCCGATGGGGGTGGACCCAGAAGAAGAATTAGCCAATGCTAACATATAGCATTGGCTATAAGCTCTCTCCGGCTGACGCATGCGCAGATGCGTTTTTTCACAATTTTCTTGTGGGCGGGACCACTCACGACCATTTTGGATAGCTCCAGTAGAGCACATTTTTTGACCCATTAGCTAGAACGGCTGAGATAGGCGTGACTCTGTCCGTTGATATATACAGTCTATGTTAAAATCTCAAAACAATTGTAGAATATCTCCTTTAAAGTCGGCTGATGAGTTCAATGACCAAGCAGTATGTTTGTGCAGAAGATAAAGCCAGTGTCTGTAAATGATCCAACCTGGACTGGATAAAGGCGCTAATGCAGACCTGGATTCAAACGGATTTTCTTTACTTTCTTTGCTCTCTCAACCATGGCATCTAACAGTAATAGGTTAAAACATTCTAAAGGTTCAAAATGACTCTGGGAAATAATAGGTTGATAATAATAAGCTAAGAAAAGACTTACCTTTTATATAATGAAAAAAAATTGCGCAGAAAAGTCCCTGCTGTGAGAAAAAAGAAGGCTGCCATTGTGTTTCAGATATAGGTTTTTAACTTTAGCTGTATTACTTTTTTATTACAAGTATAATCCCATTTGCAATCCCTGCTTGGACATACATATACATAAATGCATAGTTTCAGCCCAAGATTCAGTCTCAGTGTGAAGGAATGTGATTGAACATAAACTTGACTGACATTCGATTGTTATTCTACTCCCATTAAAGGAGATGAAGTTGGCGTGAGTGCAGTTTCTAATCTGGGTTCCGCGGAGGCCTGTGGAGCCGTGACCACCGACTCCATGGGTAGATATGTAATAGAATCTAGGTTTTTATTGCAAAGTTGAAATAGTGACCAATGCAGCATCCTTTTGGGACGACAGAAAACAGAATACAGACACAGAATACACATACACACACACAAATACATTTATAGAAGTCAAAAATTGTCATTCAATATGAGTGAACAATGTGTGAAATCACAAACTTGGATTTGACCAATTATTTGACAATTATAATAATAAAAAGTGCTGAACAAAACAACTAGTGACAGACCAGGAATCATGTTACTTGTGAGTTATAATGTTGTTCTTATTATCAGCAGTTTGATGTTGTGTTCAGCCAATTTCTATTTTGAATAAAGGGTGAGAAATGTTAAAAAATAAAAATAAAACATCATTCACATGCATTTAACCAATACATTACTGAATTTACATACATAATTTACTTGAGAGTTGCGCTGAATCCAAAACGACAACTAAGCAGTAAAAACATTATAAAAACAGCTTCTGCAGAAACTCCACTGGCCTCAGGAGTGGCCTCGCCAAAGTTTTGTTTTTTACTGTTTCTAATAGTTCAAATATGTGTGTGTGGGTGTATGTGTGTGTTTGTGTATGCGTCTGTTTCAAAGACATTTATAGCTGTACAATTTTTGAAAGCATGTTTTTCTTATTCTACTGTCTATCATCAAAAATGCATTAAAAGCAGTGCAAAAGTGGTTGAAGTAAGTGATAAATTAACCCGACATAATTGATGAAAAAAATCAAAAAAACATTATGGTATAAATCTATTATCTTTTCTTATTTAAACGTTTTAAGGCCTGTACTTAAATCATGATCATTCTTTCCAAATCCAATGTTTAAATTGTTTTGCGGTAATTTTTATGGATAAGTCACACAATGAGCCGCTACATTTGTAAATTTCTCCTTTGTGAGATCAATAAAGTATACAGTATCTTATCTAAACAGTTAATTTATTCTCTCACTCCTCACACACATTTGGAGTTGAAACATGCTGACCGGGCTGTGCTCTGGTACAGTCACCATATAAAGAGACTCCCTTTAGCCATGGCAACTTGCTAATCTGGAGTCCGTGGGAGATTCCTGAGCTGAAAAAGTGGGCCAGCGACGGGGACTTAGAGGCTCAAGAGGATCCAGCTAAAGCCTGCACGACACCTGTTTCTGCACCTCTGACCGCAGACGCCTGCTGACCTGGATCTGAGGCCAGGTAACTCCGGGACACAATGATATAACTCTGGGAGAGAGGGACTTCTAGGAATCTCTGACCCATTTGGGAGGGGTTGACTGTCCAATCACGGCCATAAGGAGGCACCATCAGTATCGTCTTTTATCAAGGACACAACGAAAGCATACATCAGTGGGAGTCGGTGGAGAAGGTCTCGTGGTGGGCTCGAGACCTTGAGGCCAATGCTCTACCAACTGAGCCACTGTCGCCTCTTGCAATAAAATCAAATCCAGAATAATACACAAGCACAACAATCCAAATTAAAAACAGAAGACTTGGGGAAAGACCATGGACAGTCAACAGGTAGGGAAAAGCAAAGAGTGTAACACAGGTGAATCACTTTAGGGGGCGGGGCCAACAGTCAATGGGACAGGAAGGGCAACTCAAGACAACAGTTGAGGTGTCAAAATAAATCTAAATGGAAAATACAAGTCCACACCATGACACACATACGTATTTACTTCTTTTGTAAGGTTTGTCTGCTGTGTAATGCAGGCTTTTCCACTGCACCTGTAATGGATTCTACACAGGGGGATGCTGGGTTAGAATGGACTAGAACGAGTCACTGAGGCAGAAGGATTCTTGTCGAGTGGAGGATTTCAAATGATGCTTGACTTCTGCAGCTGTTTTCCAGCCAAAGTATTTATCAATATCAACATAACTTGTCAAAAGTGCAAATGTTTCAAACGTGAAGCAGCAAAATTAAAACAGATTTGTGATTATTACAAGCAGCTGTTGGTAGCGCATTGAAAAATTACCTCAAAACATGTAATTATCAATGTTTTTTTAAATAACATACTAAAAACAGGAAATCAAACAAATTAAATATATTTGCACAAAATTTAAAAAGGGGTTTCAAAACGAGTAAATACTTGTAGGCAGAATATATCAATTTATTTCATTGAATGGAACCTGAAATAAAGAGTCTGTGACATCATAACAACTCGTTTCCCCTGATGGCCTGAGTGGTGCACTTCTCATGTCCACTCCTCTGCTAGAAATTTGGAGTTATTTTTGAGCCTATTTTCAGGATGGACAAGCACACAAAATTCTGTTATTAAAGCAAGCTTCTTTCAGCTCCTGATCTTAAGCAAAGCCAAGGCCTTCATCCCGCCTTCTGACTTTGAGCTAGTTTTTCACCTTTTTATTTCTTTTAGGTAAGACCTCAGCTCACTAAAGTGCCTTCAGCAAGCCCAGAATGGTGGGACATCTGAGAGAGAGCACATCACCCCTGTGTTGGCCTCACTTTTCTGGCTCGCTGTCACGTTCTGGGGTTAACTTTAAGATTCAGATGTTTGTTTTTAAAGGTTTTAATGGTTTAGCCCCTGTATATGTGTCAGAGCTGTTATCTCTGTATGCCCCTGTCAGATCAGTGAGGTCAGAAAATCATCTTCTGTTGAATGTGCCCAGATCTCGTCTAAAAACTCAAGGAGACAGATGTAAACTGTGGAATAGTTTACCTCTGTATATTAGAGTAGCTCCGTCATTGATTTAGACGAGGTTTTTAAATATAGTCTAAAGACACATTATTGGCTTTAAAACACTAACAGAGTTTTACTTTTGACGTGTATTTTTATGTATTTTATGTTGTTTGCTTTTGTTATATTTTGTATCTTTCGTGCCTGTGAAGCACATTGGGCAGCTTGTGCTATACAAAAATGTGCTATACAAATAAAGTTGACATTGACATTGACATAGTGAGTCACAACAATTGCAGATTATCAGATTACTTAAAAAAAGTATGATTTTCTATTGCAATATTGAATATAGATCATATAGGCACATACAGCCACATGTATGATTCAGGAATAATTCTAAAATGCTGTTTGTGTTTATAATCCCAGATCAAATCGAAGTCGATAAAAAGTCTATTGCATTGACCTTTGCTATAGACGGATCATTATTAGTGTTGGCCTCAGAGGACGACATGCTATTACATCATTTCAGGCCACACTACTTCTCCTATCGCCTCTTTCCAGCTGTAATTTCCTCTTATTACAAAACTTAATAATGTTTGCTCTGACTTTGCAAACCCTGTGGGAACTTACCAACTGCCTGTGTTAATATTATGCTCAAATTTATCATTTGGAGATAATTTGTCCAGTTTATTGGCCGTGCATATATTAAGCACTCCAACACACCTCCTGCTTAATAGTTTTGTTGCTCCTTTTGCCATGTTTTAATCAGTATTAGGCAGCCTCCCATGGGGCAGGAACACTATGCCCTGCAGTTTCTTCTCCTTCATAATGATCAGGAAGTAAACAGTTTTTACTGCCGTGTAACTATCCTGCAGCTGAGGCAGTCAGCCACAGACCGTCTGTTCTCATAGAAAACATAGCTGCTCCTGCTGCTCCACTGTTCATTCAAATTTAGTTTGGTAAACTGCATTTTCCACAGACGATGTACAAGCCTGATGATTATTTCCACTGCACTGTCACAAAGAGGAAAATGCGTGCACTCTAGTTGGAATGACACAGAACGAGGTAACCCAGAGTTGTGCGCTGCTGCTGGTGCGGTGGCCTTCCTCCAATTCCACACACGGCTCCCAGGAAAGGCCCTGTTGCGTCCATGCTTTCGTTACAGACATTTTGTTTTATGTATCAACATATTTCATACTTAAAAAATGTGTCTATTTCCAATGAAAATGCGTCCAAAAAATGTAATGCGTTATTTTTTAAATAATTAATTAATCTTAACGCGTTAAAGTCCCGGCCCTAGTATAACATTTATTTCAACACAGGAAAACCTCAAATCAGCAATATCTGACCATAATGAACTGGGACAATGCCAAAAATACTAGGAACACAAAAACGTACATAGAAAAGATGGATACTTGAGGCTTTTGAAATCAGGAAGAGGGGAGACTGGCAGACGGACCATCAGCAGCGACAGGAGAGCTTGAGACCCACTTCTCTAGAGACCACAGCGCGGCAGTGGCCGTGGTCAGTGCCCTGCCTGACTGATGACATCACATAACAACAGCTTAACTGTCTCCTCTGACGAAAAAGGGGAACCTTACTGCCCAAACATTTGGTAATTAATTACGCAGTACTTTACACTTTTTTGCCTAATTATAAGAACCTTTGAAGCCTTACACAACTATAGTATCTCCTACACAAATGTGAGTACTTGTAACTATTGGAGCAGGCAATGGGGGAGTGAGATTATGAATGGGGGTTAAGGGTGTCATGAAGTGACTCGGAACAAATAGGACCATTCCTATTTGTTCCGAGTCACTTCATGACACCTCAATGTCATCACTGTCTGCTGTAATAGAGCCCATGACATATTGATCTGAGGGTTAATGAAGACAAATCAGGCAGCGAAGAGGGCGTTTAGATCCGCCGTGTTTAAAAAGTCAAAATCTCAGCATGAATCTTAATAAATGAGCTAATGAAAGAGAATCATCAGAGATAGACGTTTGGTTTACGGCTCTGTCATCTGTGGACTTGGATCGGCCCTTTGCATATTGAGTAGAAGGATCAAGGTCGAATTTAGATTACAAACATTTTATGCAGATCTTTGATTTACTATAGCGGTGATCTGGACGGTCATACTTTAAAAGGCTCCTTCTTCCACTGGCAAAATGCATAATTTCCATAGAAATCGTAATTGTTGTTTACTAAGATGGATGATCTGTTTTTTTGAACCTCTGAAGAATCTGCCAGAAGCTTGTTGCTACATTGCTCTGCTTATAACGCAATAAGACATTACTCATTTAATAAAAAGCATGTGAAAAAAAGAGAATCCTCTGTGATTTTGAAAAGGCAGTTACTTGTGGACCATTTCTACTGGAATAAAATTCATTCTTTCATTCATTATCGCTACTTCGGAGAGAACATAAGCACTAAAATATGTGCATTTGTGTCTTTCTTTCACTTTGGCCAATATATCAACTACATTCTGTGGGTCTGTATGTAATATGCATTCTTACTGGTCTAATAAAGTCATTACCCTTACAATCACACTTATGTAGCCGGAATGTTCCTGTCTGTGACACATGTAGCTTTTAAGCATTGAGGACTGACGCAATCCATCTGCTGGAATTTAGTTAGAATTGGTACAAACTGAAAGAAATGTATGACTATTATTTTGTGTATCTGGTTTTATTTAAATATGTTAAAACAAAAGAGCCAAACGCAGCAACATTTACAATACAAACTGGCAACCCAAACGAGACCTTCATTCTGCTGTTTCTGTAATTTGCTTGAAAATTTTAAACATACACGTTATGGATGTCATGTCAAAAAAAATAATCAGAAAAGTTCAAATATGGTATGTACATGAGACCTGAGATCTTGGAAAACGTACACAATATGTAGATTTAATTTAGAATGATAAAAATAAAAACATTACATACTGTCTCTTTAAATTGATTGAAAATTCTCTCTTGGAAGAAAATCAAACTTGCAAAATTAAAATTCAAACCAAGGGCAGCACGCATGGAGCCTTAACCATCTACCACTTAGACAGAATTTTAATCACCGTGGATGGAACCTATAGGAGAACGGTTAAAAGCCATTAAAAGTCTGATGGATGATACTTATTTTAGGCACAATCCATTTCCAGGTAAAAGTGTAATACATCTACTGACAATTCTGGCATCATAGAACATCTGTCAAACTTCAACTCATAGTCAGGAACCCTAACCATAAAGTATTTGGTAAGTACTGATACTGATTAATTTTATTTGCCATGTGCAGTAAAACCACATTGGAATACATTTGCAAAAGTCCCTAGAGAGCACAAGACAAGTACATAAATAAAACAAGGAAAAAAGTACAGGATTAAACAGTGCTGGAAACGATTGACACTGTGAGAATGATCAACTAAAACAGTTTCAATAAATTGCAAGATCATTAAAGTGTCATCTTCTGCCAGAGGGAAGAAGCTGGAACATGGCTTTTCCAGGGTGGCCTGAAGAGTCATTGATAATTCCAAGTGATTATAAGAGTCTGGATTCATAAAGAACCTCCAGAACAGGCAGCCCACAGCTCACAGTCCTCTTTGCAGAGCGGAGGATCTTGTTCAGAGCTCTCTTTTCTTTGGGGATGCCAATGTTACAATATAATTTACAATACCATTTATTCTTGTACAGCCCTATAAACAAAACCGTTGAAATCACCAACGCAGATCAGAGAATCAACAGTTACGACACAACAAATATAGAACATATGTATTGGTTCATAGGAAGAGACCAATGTCCATGTCCACGTTTAGACAATACAGTTTCACTGACCTTAGACTTGACAGAACACAACCATAGATTTGACATGGGACAATGGCAAAAGTCAAGGAAAATATTCAAATTATTGTTTTACACTCGGGTGAGGACGAAAAATGCAAAATGGAAGCCATAGAATCATTTGTAAACTTGGTGCATTTTTGAAATAGGTTCTTCCTTTGTTAAAATTATGTATTGCTTTGCTGTTTTGTTTTGTTCTTTAACTTGTGCTCTTATTTAAATAATAATAATAAAGAAAAAGGCACACGTTACATATAAGACATCGTTTTGCTCTTGACGTCATTTGAAAGTTATAACAAAACAAGTCAAAACCACTCAAATCAAGTTATGAATCACAAAAAATGTTTTTAGAAAAGTGGATAGTCTCGTTGCAGTGAAGACGCAGCTGTATTTGACTGATATTGGTCCTGATTTCAGCACATGCTCAGTCTCAGAGGAGAAGGGGGCTTTTGGAGACAGAAATGAATCATGGCTGCCCCGACTACACTTCCCCTCGCGGTGCCTTTGTCCTGCTCCTTTCTCTCCATTATTTATTTACTCATGTCCTTCCATCTCCTCTGCTTTCCCTCCCTCTATATATGCTATTTTATGCTATTCTATGTATATAAATAGTACATAGGTCTATACATAGTTCTGATTTACCTCCAGGGCTCTACGCAGATTTGTATAAAGTATTTAGTGAACAAAACATACAGTGACACAGCCCACACAATGTTAATAACTTCAATAATCTACTAGGCCTTAAAGCAGAGGTGGGCAATACATTTTTTGAGGAGGCCATATTGGGTCTGGACTCGTTTTCATGTGGTTGATATTTATTGATTATTTCTAAATGCTACTTCAGTATTTGAATGTTAAACTAACATGAAGACTTTCAAGATTGGAGATTTCCTTAAGCACTGATTATCGCTAAAAACATTTGGGTTCATAATATATGGTGAAACAATAAAACAAAAAATGCTTTTTGTCTGTAACTCCCTATGCTACCACCAGAGGGAAGAGTTGACAGACAACACAGGCATGCAATTAAAAACATAACTTCACCAGAGAAACTAATTTTTGGACAGGTGTTTGCTTTGCTTTTAGTCAACTGCTCTGAGTGATGTCATACAGTATGGTACAATGATATCGTACTATTACTGGAGTTACTGTACATGTCTGTGCCAGAATTCCTATTATGGGCATGGGTGGATCTAAAAACAATTCCAGGTATGTTTTTGATGAGAGACAATGTAAAATTATCAGAAAAAGTTCTTCCTTCACAGTATGTCTGCTTTAGATTTAAATTTAATGATGTCACATTTCACATGCTATCCTATTTAACTTTGTAAAAATGTGCTGTATAAAAAATATTGAAATCTCAACTTTCACATTCTTTGTTGCCAATTGCTTCCACAAACATGTCATATTGATCTCACTGCTAAAAGCACTTAAAATTTCTCATAGCAATTACACCATAAAGTTTGGATAATGGCAACACTTTCTGAAGATAACGTGAAAAGATTCTTCCACTTTTGCTAATTTATTTTGACAGAGAAGACATTGAACTTTTTACCAGCTTTGCTCCTTGTGAATAGGTCCAGTAATTACGGACCAGCTTGTTTTGATGTTTAGTCTACCTTGAAAAATAGGTTCTTAATCTTAATGGGACTTTCCAGGTTATTTCATTCCATTTTCTACCCCTTTGTCCATATCTGGGTCGGGGGGTGACAATCTTCCTGGTCATATAAAGGTTTATAAAAAATATAAAAACTTTCCATCACTGTTTTCATGCATTTTTCATCCATTTGAAAACAAAACTCATCAAATTGTTAATGTCTGCGATACCTTCTTTTTTCTATATTTCCTTTTCTTTCATTTCTCGTTTTTCCCTTTACCTCCCTCGACCTTGTAAAGACACAAATCTCTCGTCCTGTGTCACCAGTCGTTAAACAAAGCAGAGCAGCCACAGTGCTGATAGCCACTGCCACACTCCATCACTAACATCTGCTTCTGGAGCCAAAAGGGGGAAAAAGGGGGTTATTATTTATGTGCCTCAACTTGTCTTGGTATCAAACTTTCAAGGATCAGATGAATCATTGACTTGGGGGGATCTTTGGAGTTGCTCCCAGTTTTCAACAAATTTTCGGGGACGAGTGACTTATGATCCCAACGTGTGTCAGCTGTATATCATTGGAATGAGACTAGAATAGTTTTGCATAATGACAATGAGCTTAAACATACATTAAAGACGGAAAGAACTTACACAGATAGGAACGAACCCGGCTCTTTCTCCTGCTCACCGATGTGCAATTTTCATCCTGAATAAGAAAGTTTCACTCTCTGTTACTGAAAGAAAATCTTGAATTTTGGTAGTTTAAGAACTTCATAACACCAGCACAAACTTGGGCTGCTGGTACTTCATTCCCACTGATTATCAATAGCTGGCGTGTCATATCAATATGGCAGTCAACACGCCTTGCGACATGAATAATGTGATACCACCGAGTGATTCATAGTCCAAGATCAATGTTACAAGTAGATTTTGGATTCATAACCTTAACATATAAAATGTTCTTAAACATAGCCATAGAGAACCTAAGCCCCAACTCTAATCTCTAACATTGATCTTGGGCAAACAGCTTTGACATTGATCCTGGACAGTTAAAACTTGTCATGTCATGTCATTTTCTACCCCTTTTTCAATCCATTTCTGGGTCGGGGGGTGGCAATCAGAGCTGCCACCCAAGTCTCATCGCATCATTCCCTTGCCAATCCTTCTGCAGGTGGTGGGTCCCAGGGACATGGGACACCTGGGACAGGTGACATGGGCCGTGGTGGGCTCGAACCCCAACAATAGGTCGAAAGACCAGTGCTCTACCAACTGAGCTACTGTTGCCCCCAGTTGATAACTTGATGATTGTTGTGTTGCTTACATGTGAGTCAGGTAAAGACGGTAATAAAACACAACCCACACAAGGCAGGGCAACTTTATTTGTAAAGCACACTTCATACAGAAGGCAACTCAACATTCTTAACGAACCAAGAAACAATACAAGGCATTCAATTCATAAATAATTAAAATGAGTGAAGATAAAATCCGTCAGAACGGTTTTTAACCTGGATTTAAACTTTGTCAGAGAAGAAGCCTGTCTCACACAAGGGACAGTACTTTACCTAACGACAGCGTAACAAGGTCAAGATTCAAAAGGAATATATCTGTTCCAAAAGACAAATTCTGTTCAGTAGTGATTTTCACATCCATCCACATCTACTTTCAAAAGCCGGTTAAAAATAAAATAGGCCTCTGTGAATGTAAATTGTGTTTTCTGTGTTTGTTTTATCTGACTTGTATGTGTATTTTGTATTTTAATGTGTGAAGCGCTTTGTGACCCTGGTCTGTGAAAGGCGCTATACAAATAAACTTTACTTACTTACTTACTTACTTAAAAAGCAGTGGAAGTATGTTGGTCAAAAAGACAGAGGAGCAATAACCATTATACGGTCGTGTAACAAGAGTGAAGCCCTCACCGTCAAAGTTCGGGCTTTTCAGTGTGCTGCTCTTTCCTATATCAGAGTTGTTCTTGTGAAAAAATATGTTCTAGCTTGATCGGATAAGCTTGTCGTTGCCCATTAAAATGTGACTCACTGTGGTCCTGGGTGCACTGAGCTGTGACTCGAGCAGACTAATTTAGTTAAAGTCAGCAATTTGTTTTCCCGACACGCCATTTCAACACACTTTGAAAAATGCGGGGCACAGCGTGAAAAGTGTAAATTCTGGTGAAGATTGGCAGTAAACTTAAACCTACTTGTTCTGGAGTACCAGCTTGTGTCAGACCAACAGGACAAGATCGTGGATACAAGCATTCAAAATTCAATTAGCTTGGTCACATGAAAGGAGCTCAGAGTAGATCTGCTGCTCTTCCATGTTCAGAGAAGCCAGATGAAATGGTAAGAGAATGTTTTTGGCTTTTAATAAGTTTGTTCATATGCTTACTTTTATGGGGACCTTGTGTGTGTTTTGCTGAACCTACTGTATACAGCTGGCCTATTCCTTGGTAACAAAAAATAAAATGCCTTAGTGTCAGTAGAGTTTTCCGTGTGACAGAAATCTATACAAAACTATTCAAAATGATTATTCTCCACCCACCTGAAGCCTGCTCAAGTGACTCCTTTCCCTGCAGAGGAGAATGATAGACACATCTGTCACGTAATCATTGTTTAACCAGCACTTGTGCCTCCCTGACCTCTCACAAGAGTCATTTCCAACACAGCTCATTGAATATTCATAATTCATATCCTTAATCAACTCATCAAGTGGCAAAGAGCTGCGGTGAATCTCCAAACACACACACACACACATACACAAAACCAGCAGCGTCAATAACACAAGAGTTCACATCCATCCAGGATTTTTTTTTGTACACATTTTAATGAAGTGTTTAGGGAAAACATAGCGAACAAAAATAACACAGAACAGACAAGCAAATATAACATGTTTTGATGTCTGCTTTGAATACAGTATACATTTGAAAGTGAAGTCTTGTCTGCTGTTTCTGAAAAAAAAAAAAAAAAAAGCGTGCACGTCTTGTGACATGAATACTTTACACTTTTATTTTGAAGTCCAGAGACACTTTCGGTCCAAACGATCGATGAGGCTGCCCACGCCCAGAGAGCATAGTCATGTATATGTAAGGAGGCAATGTCTGCACACTGAGCTCAGAGTGGAGAAAGAACAGGTGAGAATGTGGACAGCACCGATATCTTTCCTGATAATGTGAGACAGGTTTCTACTCTGTCAATGTGTAAATCCATGTTAAATGTAGTTCTGTTTAGCTGTGCATACGACTGGGGCGACAGTAGCTCAGTTGGTCGACCATTGGCCTTAAGGCCAGAAGGTCGTGGGTTCAATTCCCACCTCTACACCTTCTCCACCGACTCCCACTGATGACTGCTTTCGTTGTGTCCTTGGGCAAGACACTTAACCCCACTTTGCCCAAAGCCCCACTGAAAGATCAAGGCTATGCTCACACTCAGAGAGCAGCCGTCCTCCTGTGGACTCACCACCTGCAGAGGGTCAGTGAGGGGCTGGTGCTATGAGACTTGGGTGGTATCTCTGACTGCCACCCCCCTGACCCAGAAATGGATTAAAGGGTAGAAAATGGATGGATGGATGGACGACTGGAGTATTGTATCTTCACACTTTTTAATATACACTGATTATTTTAAATTTCATACCTTCTTTTCTTTGAGTTGCCTTGTGTATAAACTGTCCTATATAAATAAACTTGCCTCGCCTATTGGTTGAATATTAATAGATATAAGGCTTTTAGATATGGACTTGAATTGAATATAACCATCACAATTATTGCATTTATTTTAATAAAGAAGATGGAAAAACTTATTTTTACAGTGATCGGGCCTTGTCTCTACGCAAATGTGACTAGTTACTGACTGGATGAGCTGTATTTCGAGGACAATCATGAAACAAATCAAAATTCTGTGATCTGGGGAGCAGAGGCAGATGTCAGATAGCTAATCAAAGCTCCTTGCATCATCGTTTAGGGAGCTTCCATTGCTCCCAGATAAATCTAATTTCGATCATTACCCAAAGCTCATGACCATATGTGGGATAGGTGAGAGTGGAAACCTAGATTGACCGGTAAATGGAGAGCCAGTTCTTTAATTTGGTTTTACTGCAACTCCGATGCAGTGACTGCATCATCGCAGATAGTGCAAGGATCTGTGTCATTACCACACTCCTCCATCCCATCGCTTCAGATTCTTGAAATCCACCACCTGAGAAAGGACTTCTATGGTGGCTGGGCTTTTCTTTTTCCGAATAACAGTTGAGTTGGGTAAATCATTCTCCAATCAACCCAGTATGAATAGATTTATTGACAGCCTGTTATGGCACAGTTGGAGCCCCATCGGGGATCCAGGACTGACGTTTGGGATTGAAAACAGGCTGGGTTGCCAACAACTCAGCCCAATCTCCTCCTCCTGTGCACTCCCCAACCAAAAAGGATTTTATAGGGGTTGGGACTCTCCAGGACTGGCCAGTGAAGGTGGACAGGTGCAGTCCGTGAACTAATCTAGTAAATCACACCATCTCCTTCATTGATTTCAACCCACATTTGCACAGCATTCTGGGCAGACTTGAGCTATCCCTCCTTTACTCCACTGTGAGATCTTCCATTCCTGTATGCTTATAGAAGGCAGCCAGTGTTCAGAACAGCAGTGACAGAAACCGGATCGTGCAAGACAGAAGGACCAAAGCCGCTGTTCCATGTCCGTGTCTGCACCCGTCAACAGCGCTCTTTTCCCCCGCACACTTTAAACGTCTCTTGTTGTCAGAAAGTCTCTTGGCTGCACTGATGTGAGTTTTGTCAGGTCACCAGCTGCCTCCTCTCTCTGGGATGCGGTTGCTGGTTTTGACGGGGGACTGCGGACGTGACACGGCCGTGACAGGTCTGTTTCTATGGTAACGCTGGTGTCGCCGGAGTGGGGAGAGGTTATAAAGATGAGAAGATCGGCCAATGAGATGAGCCGTCTGCCGTGTGGAGCAGGAGAATTATTCACACACTAATGATGAGGCCAGACGTGAGCCGCGCCACAATGAACCACTCACTTCTACAGACTATCGCCACAAGATTCTGGTAAAAGTGACATCAGTAAAGTCACAAAGGACATGCTTATCTCTGCAAGTAAAGAATACATTTTATAGACAACAATTCAGCTGCCTGTTAAATGTAACTGTGCTATGTTTGTAACTGTATTTAAATCTGGAGCAACTCAAAACAAAGATAGCACTAGAATGATATTCACTGTGTTTGCATGAATATATTTATATAAAAATTGTCCACTCACCTTTGGCCCTCCGCGGGCGGTTATCCCTCTCTAAGCTCGGGTCCTCTACCAGAGGCCTGGGAGCTTGAGGGTTCTGCGCAGTATCTTTGCTGTTCCTAGCACTGCACATTTCTGGACCGAGATGTCCGAGGTTGTTCCGGGGATCCGCTGTAACCACTCATCTAGCTTCGGGGTCACTGCCCCGAGTGCACCGATCACCACGGGCACTACTGCCACCTTTACCCTCCAGGCCCTCTCCAGCTCCTCTCTGAGACCTTGGTATTTCTCAAGCTTTTCATGTTCTTTTTTTCCGGATGTTACCATCGCTTGGAATTGCAAACACTATGCCAGCCACTTGGTTATGGCGTTCCATGTAGGCCTTCCCTGCCAGCCTCTTGCACCCTGCAGTTATGTGTTGGATCGTCTCAGGTGCCTCTTTGCACAACCGACACCTTGGGTCTTGTCTGGTGTGGTATATCTGGGCCTCTATCGCTCTGGTGCTCAGTGCCTGTTCCTGTGCAGCCATGATGAGTGCCTCTGTGCTGTCCTGTAGGCCAGCCCTTTCTAGCCATTGGTAGGACTTCTTGAGATCAGCCACTTCTGTTATGCTCCGGTGGTACATGCCGTGTAGGGGCTTGTTCTCCCATGATGGGCTCTCCTCCAGCACCTCCTCATCTCGCCACTGCCTGAGACATTCACTGCGTACGTCATCCGTTTTGGCCTTCTCCATGATGTAGTTATGGAGTTTGGATGTTTCGTCCTGGACAGTGGCTCTCACACTCACTAGTCCTCAGCCTCCTTCTTTACGGCTTACGTACAGTCTCAGGGTGCTGGATTTGGGATGGAACCCGCCATGCATGGTAAGGAGCTTTCGAGTTTTAACATCCGTGGTCTGAATCTCTTCCTTTGGCCACCTGATTATTCCTGCAGGGTATCTGATCACTGGCAGGGCGTAGCTGTTAATTGCCCGGGCCTTGTTCTTGCCATTGAGCCGGCTTCTTAGGACCTGCCTTACTCGCTGGAGGTATTTGGCAGTTGCCGCTTTCCTCGTCACTTGTTCGAGGTTGCCATTTGCCTGTGGTATACCGAGATACTTGTAACTGTCCTCAACGTCTGCTATTGTTCCCTCTGGGAGTGAGATCCCTTCTGTGTGGACTACCTTGCCTCTCCGAGTCACCATCCTGCTACATTTCTCGAGCCCGAATGACATCCCGATGTCATGGCTGTAGATCCTGGTTGTTTGGATCAGAGAGTCGATGTCTCTCTCGCTCTTGGCGTACAGCTTGATGTCATCCATGTAGAGGAGGTGACTGATCTTTGCTCCGTTCCTGAGGCGGTATCCATAGCCAGTCTGGTCAATTACTTGGCTTAGAGGGTTGAGGCCTATGCAGAACAGTAGTGGGGACAGAGCATCTCCTTGGTAGATACCACATTTGATGTGTATATATATGTATATATTATATAATATATATATATATATTATATATATAATATAATATATATATATATATATATATATATATATATATATATATATATATATATATATATATATATATATATATATATATATATATATATATATACTAATGCATTTATTGCATTTGAACATGAAATGTTCATTAATGGCCCTAATATGTCAAAAGGCATTAATAAACCATGCTCTTTTAGAATACTTCTTTAACAGTAGTTCAACCGAGATATTCGGATTTCAAAATGTGTTTTACAACCCCTAAATCGTGTTATTGTTTTCATTTCGATGTCCCGTTCTCCACCGTTTAACCAATCTCAGAGAGTCCGTGACCCGGGCTGGGAACTCACCGTTTCAAGCTAATCTCACTGGTAAAGTATCATGTGGGCACAGTACTAAAAAAGTGTTGTTATGATTTTCAAATCATTAATGAGAAAACAAGGAATAAAACCAGGATTTCAATAGGGGCATTTATGAAAAAGGTGTTGGTTATTGATTTGTTGCTGACAAAACTCTTGAGTCAGGGAGAGTGGGAGAGGTTGCAGTACCACTTTTGGCCAGGTTTGTACATACTGCTCCTTTAAGGTTTGGCCATTAGACCTTGGTAGAAATCCTGCATAACGTATGCAGTGGGAATTTGATATGAGTTCTAAAATGTGTAAGTTCTGGCTTAGCTTATAGGGGGGTGGGGGCACATATTTTAAACCTATTTACATTTAGCCACTAAACCATGATCGAAACATTTTACCCATTCACACATCCTTGCAGTTTGTTTGTTGTCTTCAGTTCATTTTCTGGTAGTTGGTCGTATTGTATTCTCCCACAACAGGCCTTATGAACATGCGGTTGTTGCCAGAAGAAAACAATTTTTGATCCACGTATTTCAAGTCTGTAGACAGAACAAAGCAACTGAACACTGGACGGGTCACTGCTTGCCACTATCATATTTGGCATAATCTTCTACAGACACTGGTATGACTGACTGGTGTGGACTCCTCCGCTGTGTTGTTGAGATGAGAGGAGAAAGAGGGGAGACTTTGGCTTTGAATTAGTGCAAGATCAGAGAGAGATAAACTTCAGTCCCTGCCATGAACTCCTGTGTGCTTCTCTGCTAATGGGCCAGCACTGCAGTCAGACAGCCTTTGATCCAAGTCCACACTACACATGATCCGACATCCTTCAAACTAATATCTCTATGTCTTGTGTCAGGGAATTTTACTGGTCACAATTATTTGTTGAATCTCCATCTTTTTCACAGCATTCAAACTTTGCCTGCAACCACGATGAAACTCATCCGGTCCAACATGGCGTGGTACCCATGATTATAAGCACGTGTAATAATAACGCTGTAACAACAGAATATAAACACCAACTTCATATTTTATCATATTTTAACGTATAAGTACAGGAATTTAGAATATTTTAGACAGGTGACTGACAGATTGGGGAGGTCCTAAAACTGTGCTCAGACGAGGAATGAGTGGTGATGTCTTTTCTCTTGTGTTGCAGGTAACAAGGACTGCTTAAATAAAAAAAAAACAGCTGCAGGTGGAGGAAGAGTCAAAATAAGGCCCAGTTTAGATGGACATGCTGCAAAGCAATTAGCAAAAACGACCAGGCTCCGTATTCAAAGTGTCTACATGGCTACCGAAAAGAGTTCTAGCGTCCAGCCAGTAGGGGGCAGTGTAACTGACATGCGCAACCCTCACCAGTATAATCACTTCCTCAACAACATCCTCCTAAGGGCGCCACAAAGACGTGAAAGAATTCACCAACATAATTTTGCATTTAACAGTAGCAGCAAAAATGTTAACTGAAACCAGAGCTTTGCATGGTTTCGTTTGGACGAACGGAGGACTAGAATTTTCCTCCGTGTAACACTCGACACACATGTAGCATCAGTTGATCTGCTGCCATCATTGTTTACGTGGTGAGATCATTGCAGCCAGATAATTCACATCTTATTCTACACACAGCTGTGCCTGTTCTGTTCCACTCTGGAGAGCGTTTCCTCCCCTGAAAAACAAATCTTCATGTAGACGAAAGGCCAATCCGATACCCAACTCTTCTATCTTATTACTGTCACAGCGTCTCCTTATAAACAGCACATAAATAATGCCACACACATCTGGACTATCTATAGGGGTGCATCATGTATGTAAACTCTAGCCATTAAACAAAACAAAATGGTTTGAATTGCATTTCTTGAGTTTGAATTGTTTGATTCTCTGTTCTGTGTTGGCGAATTCAACGGTTTTGTTTAGTCCCCTGAGATAACTTCTGTTGTGATTTAGGGCTATGCAAGAATAAATTGAATTGAATTGAATTAATGTGAACTCCAATGTGATCACAGACGCCGAGACCATGGAGGGTGTTGTACTGGCAGAAGAACATACCAGAAGCGTGTTGGAGACTTTACTTTGTCTTTGACTATTGTTTACTGCAACTTAAGAGATGGCTTGAATGTCACTGTCACTGTAAAACTGGATTGCTCTATTCAATCGAAGAAGTGTGGACACTAGAAATAAAGGCTTATTTATTTTGAGCCACAGTTGCTGTATTATTGTAGCCTTGGGCTGAACTCCACATGTTTCCTTGCACTCACCAACTCACCAACATGCATCCACCCTGAACTATTGGACATGTTCTAGGTCGTAGGGAAACTTACCCAGACAGAAGGAGAACACACAAACAGTTATACAGACATCTACTGTACACTGATGTATTAAAAAGGGAAATACAGACCTCATGAAGTTAGTTGAGGATCTTTATGTCCTCGGGAGATGTGAGCATGCAGCATTGCTTCTGCACTGCAAAAAGTTGAGGTAATGATTGCTTGAATGGAATGATTATTATTTTTTATCTTAATTTGAGTACATTCTAACTGCCTTAGAAAAAGATTTGCCAATTGGAAAAATCCATTTATTATTTTTTCAAGAACTGTTTTTTTTTCTCATTCCAAGAAAGACATTTCTTGTATCTTTTGAGAAGATAATTTTGATTGTCCCAAAATGAGCCAAAATGAAGATACATGTTACCGAATTTGAAAAATTTCTGACTAGTCTTTGCACCTCCTCGCTTGAATGGACTCGCACTCGCTTCAAGACCAGAGGAGACAGGTCCTTCCAGGCTGTTGCTCCCAAGCTTTGGAACGTTCTCCCGCTCTCTCTGCGTTCTATAGAGTCTGTTGAGTGCTTCAAAAGTCAACTGAAAACCCATTTATTTGTTCAGGCTTTGGCGTAAGTTTGTCTTGCTGTTTTTTTACATGGTTGTCTTGGCCTTTAAAAATGTGTATGTCTAATTTATATAATGTCTGTTTTTATACTATGTGAAGTGCTTTGTGACACTGGTCTGTGAAGGGCACTATATAAATAAAGTTTACTTTCTTACTTACTCCTCAACCTGTTCTGCTCTACTCTCCTATTCACTTCTTGTATCCATTTTTGCCTTTTTCAATTCTAACTATGTGGGCATCTCCTATGTAAGATCAGTTTGCATCTGGATTTGGCTGGTCAAAGAATTGCTTTGGTTTTTTGAAGTCATTTTTTTTTTCTCTTTCAGTGCGATCTGCTTTGCTGATTCCATTTGTCTCTGCTCCACTTGTCCCTGTCCTCCTCAAAATGCTTCGTCATTCAACATCAGTAATTTCCCAATTACTTTCATTGCACATGCCAGACTGAGTGGCTGGTCCTGGATGTCTGTATTAGGGCATTCTACTATTCTGCAGATGATTTTACTGATAAAAACCTGAATTCTTTACATTAATCAGATCTTCTGTCCACCAATTTTACCTTTAACCTATGAAGTCCATAATCCTTCATAAGTTATAGTGGCTGTACTTGCATGTGAAAGCCAGATCCCATCAGACCTCTGAAGTTGTGCAAGGTAAGGCCTGGTTAGTACTGTGATGGGAGACCTATGGGAACACCAGGTGCCACAGTGGGGTGGCTGCAACGTGCTAATCTGTCATTG
Organism: Knipowitschia caucasica; assembly: GCA_964034765.1. Lineage (NCBI taxonomy): Eukaryota > Metazoa > Chordata > Actinopteri > Gobiiformes > Gobiidae > Knipowitschia > Knipowitschia caucasica. The sequence goes on from OZ035836.1 coordinate 26,259,965, forward strand.
TGTAGGTAAGACACTTCACCCACATTGCCTTGAATGGGTCTGGTATGTGTGTGAATGGCTACTAGTTGCCTCGCTTATGTCAGCGTGCCCCAGGGCAGCTGTGGCTGAAGTAGTAGCTTTTCACCATTGTGTATGCAGTGAAAGAATAATGACATGAAGCAACTTTGAGTGTCGTAAAAAGCGCTATATAAAATTGATGCATTATTATTATTATCAATCTGTCACTTAGTTTACCGCCATGCTGTGGAAAATTAGAGGAAAAAAGCAAGAACACATTTAGACAGACACACAAAACAACACCAAAACAAAAAGCAGACCCTCCACCAGCTGGCCTTGTCTGAAGTAAACTTTAGATATTTTGTCTTTTGCAACTCACTCAAACGTGTCCTTCACAGAGCCCAGAGCATATTGACAAAGGCTCATTGCTTCTCTCTAAATTGTATTTCAAGCAGAGCACAAGATAGGAGTGATCACTTGTGTTTTTGTACATGTATTGTCAAATTGTCTCATGCTTTACACTTACTCTGAACTGAAAAAACCCTCACTCATTTGATCTCAACTTCTTTAGCCATAAAACCCTTCTTTGCTTTTTGGGACCAAGCCTACTTCTTTGCAAAATGTCACGGTTGTGCTTTTGATACCGCCCTAGTTGAATGTATTTCTTCACAACTTCATTGCAAATGGTGTCGTTTTATTTCAGCAAAGGAGCAACATAGTGCACTTCTGCAGCCCATGAAAGTGGATGCAAATGGTATTCTAAGCTTAAAGGGTTCTTAAGGTGAGACACTCCTGGCAAGGGGATACTTTAAATAACAGTTAACAAGCATTTACATTTTCAGCTTTAGACATAAATTCGCTTAAAAAAGGTTGACCTGGTAAACTGCAACAAGTATTGAAAAATATGAAGTAAAAAATTGCTCATATTTTAAATTTATCTCAATTCAAGCACATTTGACTGCCTTAAAACAAGATTTGCCAATGAGACGATTGAAAGGATCTAATTTAAAAAAGATGAACAAATGTCTCCCTTTGAATGAGAAAATAAAGCAACAGTTCTTGAAATAGACTAAATGGCTTCTCTGTTCATCCTCCTACAGTGAGAACAAACAAAAAATAGGACATTGTATTAAGAAAGGATCATGTACAAACAGCTTTCATGATTAAAATGTCAAATTTATTTTTCTTCTGATCTGCCACTGAAGTATCTCCATGCTTCAGCTTTAAAAGAGGTGTGAATACGGAAAACGACTCAGGCGCTGTTTAGACGCTGCAGAGACGCAACAAGACGAGAGACAAACTTACAACACGACACACGCGATCGTCTTTGTTTGGATAAAGAAGTAGAATTGCTCCTCCGTGTAACGCGTGAACGCTTACGTTTGTTCGAGGCTACTGCGCATGTCCAAATGTACGTGGGGAAGCGGTGAGGTCATTGCAGCCAGAGAATTCACATATTTTTCTTCACTCTGCTGTAAAACTGCCCCCCCTCTGTTCTGTTCCACTCTGGAGGCTGTTTCTCAATGCTGGCGTTTTCACCCTCCTGGAACACTGTCTTCATGTAAACAACAGGCCAATCCGATATCCAACTCTATCTTAAGCACATCAAATATCCCTAATACTGTAACTCTAACATCAGAAAAGTGTTAACTCATGATAAGCAAACATCACAACCTCTTATTTGGTGCAGAAATGGACTGTGTGAGAATCTTCTGGGCTCCTGTCCAGTGCAGTGTGCAAACATTTGAATTTATTACTTTTACAAAATGTCGATGTAATTACACAGCTCAGTACAGACAACATACTGCTGCGGACAAACAGTTCTAACTAACTAGAATTATGTTTTTTCCCCATGAATATATCACAATGTGCAGATATGACACATTGGGTGGAGTGGTCCTTCCTTAAGTGGAGGAGTTTAAGTATCTCGGGGTCTTGTTCACGAGTGAGTGAAGGATGGCGCGTGAGATTGACAGGCGGATCGGTGCAGCGTGCGCAGTGATGCGGTCGCTGTATCGGACCGTTGTGGTAAAGAGGGAGTTGAGCCGAAAGGCAAAGCTCTCGATTTACCGGTCAATCTTTGTTCCCTCCCTCACCTATGGTCATGAGCTTTAGGTAATGACCGAAAGAACGAGATCGCAGTCACACGGGAGGAGCTCGGAGTAGAGCCTCCCTGGGAAGGTGTTCCGGGCACGTCCCACTGGGAGGAGACACTGGGGAAGACCCAGGACACGCTGGAGGGACTATGTCTCTAAGCTGGCCTGGGAACGCCTTGGGGTCCCCCTGGACGAGCTGAAGGAAGTGTGTGTGGATAGGGAAGTCTGGGCGTCTCTGCTTAGACTGCTGCCCCCGCAACCCGGCAACGGATGAAGCGAAAGAAAATGGATGGATGGAGGTATGACACAGTGATTTCAAAAGTTGTGCATCTTGCATCTGTTAGCCTGACTCATGCCAGACCCTTGTAGTTCCGCCATGCTCCACCGTCAGGGTTTTGTTGAGCACAAGGGTCTGGGATCGACGACAATGCAAACTCCGAGATCAAAAAATAGATTTCATAGATGTGACGTAGCATCAAACTGACTGTTTGATACAAACAACAATGGCGGCACGCAGAGAGGAGGCGAGTGCTTACATTGATTGTTGAATCTATCAGATATTAATTTTTAAAAAATGAACAGAGAACGGCTTGAGAATTTCTTCAAATTTCCCTATCAAGCGAGAGCACCGTAAGCATATTCGACACAGTCTTTCCTGAACGTTCAACAATATCAAACCTAGTTCTGTTAAACAGTCGTCTATGCTTTTTTTGTTGGGGACTTTGTGATTTTTTTTTGGCTGTTTGCAAAGACGCCTTTTATGCACATGTTTTCTTTGCTGCGTTGTTTCAGTAAAAGTAACTTTTTCGCTCTGTCGTTATCCAATATGTCGCCTGTTCTGTCTTGGATTGCCCAGCGTCGCTCTCATCAGCATCACGGGTTGATTTAGAAGGCCCTGCCTTCTGAAATGTATCCACTATGAAGCAGACCCAGACCCTTGTGTGAAGCTCAGCAAACTACTGTACAAGGCTCTGGCGAGAGTCAGGCTAGCAATCTGTTACAATGCAAGTCAACTTTAAATGAAATAAAATGTATCAAAAGTATTTTCACAGCAATAAGTATAGTGGAGTGAAACAACTACTCTCATTGCTACAGTAGGTCCCATTCCGTTTTGTCGTCTTCATTCACGCTTCTCGGGAATCACGCAGCTGCGTGAAAAATAGTACATCTTATCGCCACAAGGTGGCAGGCTAAGTCCGCTTTAGCTCTGCCAGCGACTTAGACGCTCAGGTATAAGACTGCGTGCAAACCTGTCTAACTCCAGAGATGCTATGTTGGCCGAATGGTTAGCATTAAATACAAGGACCTGGAGAACCCAGGTTCGATTCTTGTCTGAGGCACATCTTTTAGTTGCTTGTGGCAAAATTGTTTTTTCATTAAACAATTATTATATAACATCTTGTCTTTAATGTCTGAAAAAATCTAGGTGAAATTCACTAGTGTTATACGTTAAATATTGTGATATGTTTTGATAAACCGAACGTTACGTTACATCCTCCGCTCTGGCCCCGAGAGCAGCTGCTGTGACCCCCGCTCTGACAGCTCAGTGAACGCACTGCCGTCTGGGCTCCGAGCGCGGACCATAGACACGCGGACTCACGTCTCTCTCTCTCTCTGCTCGCGTCTCTCTCTCTCTGCTCGCGTCTCTCTCTCTCTGCTCACCTCTCTCTCTGCTCGCGTCTCTCTCTCTCTGCTCGCGTCTCTCTCTCTCTGCTCTCACCTCTCTCTCTGCTCGCGTCTCTCTCTCTCTGCTCGCGTCTCTCTCTCTCTGCTCACCTCTCTCTCTGCTCGCGTCTCTCTCTCTCTGCTCACGTCTCTCTCTGCTCTCTCTCTCTGCTCACGTCTCTCTCTCTCTGCTCACGTCTCTCTCTGCTCGCGTCTCTCTCTCTCTGCTCACGTCTCTCTCTGCTCTCTCTCTCTGCTCACGTCTCTCTCTCTCTGCTCACGTCTCTCTCTCTCTGCTCACGTCTCTCGCACCTGTTCTTCTTAAAGATGTTGTTTGATGCGGAGCCGAGAGTCAGCAACTAGATTGGTTGTGAGATTATTAAAAGAAGCTAGTTCTCTCATCTTTACAGCATGGGAAGTTTGTGAATGTTATTGCATCGGTGATTAAATGCTATTTTATTTTAATAATGATAGTAAATCTGACATTTAAAGTCAGTGCCTCCCCAATCACAATCCTCACCGCACGTCACTGTCTGTCTGCTATATGCATCTGATCATTTGATGTTGCCTCAACCTACACTTGTTTTAGTTTAAATGTGTAGGCTAGCTGTTTTTCAGTCTTTGAAATGTTGATGTGGCCATTTTATGGCTATTAAAAGCATCTGCCTCTGTCTGTGCGCTTTAGCTGCCGGCACTAGGACCACTACGTGGATTAGCGCCCTCTCAGCTGTCTTCGCGCCGAATGAATGACAGATAGCATGATAGTGATAAGATATGTAAACAATGGCAACGCCGGCCGGCTCTTGTGTCCTACTGGACACAAGAGTTTGGTTTTGTGTTTGTGAAGGACCGTGCTGTGTGCACTTTATGCTGTGAAAATGTTGTGTGCAGAACTTCAAGTGTTAAGCGTCATTTTGAGACGAAGCACGAGAAGACCTTCAAAGACCAATCAGACAAAGTAGAGTCAATTAAATGTGCTGTGTCCAGATATGGAAAACAAGCTAGCTCCTTCAGGGTTTTTACCACTGCTAAAAATCACGGGACAGAAGCAGCTCTCCCTCCCCCACACGAATAAACAAAGCCCACCCCAGGCCCCTGCTGTTATAAGTCATTACCTACATTTGCAAATCAATACATGCAAATGTTAGCAGCCAACCTATCCTTCTTTTCAAAACAGGGGCCAACACGCAAACTTCGAATCATATATATAATAAGCCTCTGAATTTATTCTTTTAAATAATGTTGTTATAACACTCACCATTAATGCGACTTCTGGTGCTGGACTGTAAAAAATACAACTCAAAATTGTTCACCTTACTAAGATTTTTGCATTCACTGACAATAAAATTGCCAGTTGGAACTTATGAACAATAGAAGGCCATGGCCTGTATAGTAGTACAAAAACAAGATAAAATAGAAGTACAAGACACACAATGTTCTTTGATTGTATATCTGCTACGATTGTGTATCCGTTGTTTTAGCTGACTGACGCCAATATATCCAATATATAATGTTTCCCTGTTTATTGTTCTGCCTGAATCTACCACCTGTTGTGAATAAACTTCCAGGTTGCTCTGGTGTGCAAAGATCCCTGCCTATGCGTCTGATTTTCGACACTCACTTTCTGAAGTTTCTGATGAAAAGTTCATCTTATTTGATATATTAAGTTGATTTGACTTTTAAGTTGTAGTGAACTTCTGAAAGTTCAAGTGGCTCACAAGATAGTTCCAGTTCCAACTGGAAATTTTATTGTCAGTGAATGCAAAAATCTGAGTAAGGTGAACAATTTTGAGTTGTCGTTTTTACAGTTCACCGAGCTTATAGTGAGGTCAACTTATCTGCGTTTGCTCATTTAAATATGTGTTATGGCAACCAGCTGCATTCAACATTTTGAACAAACTAATTTGACCAAAAAAATCACTGTATTTATTTTTACCAACCGTAATCGACAGGGCCAAGCCAAAGTAGCCCTTTATATTCTCTGGGTCAGTCTTAGAAACATTAAGTTTCCCCTCTGGTTCACAGTGTGTGCGGCACGGTGGCTGAGTGGATAGCACTCTCGCTTCTTGACACGAAGGTCCTGGGTTCGAATCCCGGTCGGAACAGGGCCTTTCTGTGTGGAATTGGCATGTTCTCTGTGTCTGCATAGGTTTCCTCCGGGTGCTCCGGTTTCCCCTACCCAAGTGACCTTGGTCCATGAAATGCGCTATATAAATAAACATCATGATCTTTTAATGTGGGGGCTAATTTAAACTCAAAATAGTAAGTTATTGTAGGGGACAGTAATCTGAACTTAAAAAAGTAAGTTTTTACAGACTTGAAATTTCCAGTAACTTGAATTTAAACACTTAGTTGGCAGAACTTGGAAAACTTAACTGACACAACTTAATAAGTGTAGTTCTTCAAAACTTGAAGAATTAAGTTAATGCCTTCAACTCAAAAATCCTTCGCAGCTGGTTGCTTTGAAATTTTGAGTTGAACTAACTTTATCTTTTTTACAGTGTGCATGGACCAGAAGTCCAATTAAAATAATGGACAATTGCTCCTGCAGCCCTGAACAGGACATGCGAGATGCGCGGGTCGGCCCGAAACCCGCAGTCAACCCGCGGGTCCCGCGGTTTCGGGCGGGTTGGATGCCTCAAAAATATGAGTCATGTCAGGTGCGGGTGGGGGGTCGGGTCAGAAAGCTCCTGATCCCTATATAATATTATATATGTGAGCCACGGTATGGGAGTCCCTTGAGTACATTTGCAATCGCGCAGGGAGGCTGTTAAACAAAAAAATCATGCTGACAAACAGGATCGCTCCTTCCTGACTCCCCGCTTAAAGCCTCAGAACACTCCAGCCCGAGGACAGACGTGTGATCTACACAGAGGCACCGAGACTGATGACGGTGTGGGCCTCACAGCAGAGGCCTAAAGCAGGGGCCTCATTACTTTAATACTTACAGTCTGTGGTAAATACACGGGCTACATGTGGTACACGTGCTTAGACTATATTAATATTGTATGTGTAACATTCAAAATAGATTGAGTGAATATTCCCTTTTCCTCATTTAGTGATTTGCGGAGGAGAGGAGAGGAGCAGCGAGAGAAGTTTGGCAGTTGAAATAAATGAATTACAGCTTGCTAAATTATTTGAAAGCATCTTCATTATGATTGTTATATTTATTATTTATTATAAATGTTAGAGATGCCAGAGAAAAGGCGTCTGCTTTTTTTCTGAGTGGGAGGAGACACCAGCGGAGCTGTTTGAGTCAAATAACGTTCAGCGTTATATTACCAATAGTTTCTCTTTCCATAACAATATTCTCTCTTTTTGGAAAGATCACCAACGTGATGCAAAAGTTTACGTTATATGCAGTAGTTTTAATGTCTGCGGGTTATTCCAGAGACTGGCCTGCTACAAGGAGTTGCCCGTTTAAACCAGATTGTCGATGTGCGCGGGGCAGAAACTCGCCAATGTAACCCTGCTCACAAGTGCCACCTGGTGGTTGTTTTGGTCATTGCAACGTCACTGGGAGGGGGGAAAATAAAAGACGCGTGAATCACACGTGATTCTCGTGTGATTCACGCGTGAAAGGCGACAAAACGGAATGGGACCTACTGTATGGCTCCGTTTATTAAAGATCTTTTATAGTGGCAGCAATAACAAACGCTGATAAGCTGACCACAGTTGTGAATGGAAGACCTGTGAGCACTGCTCCATTTAAGTATTTCATGTATTTACAAGTGAGTCTGTAGTCCTTGGACATGTGAGTAGAGAAGTAGTTTCTTAATTGATGCTACACTTTTAGTTTCCTTCATTTCCTTTAAAATAGACTCCACACAAGTCCTCAACACTCAAGTGACATTTCAAACAGCTACATATACCACATAAAGGACCCTGTACCCCTGGGTTTAAGACCACAGAGATGACCCTGTACCCCTGGGTTTAAGACCACAGAGATGACCCTGTACCCCTGGGTTTAAGACCACAGAGATAACCCTGTACCCCTGGGTTTAAGACCACATAAATGACCCTGTACCCCTGGGTTTAAGACCACAGAGATGACCCTGTACCCCTGGGTTTAAGACCACAGAGATGACCCTGTACCCCTGGGTTTAAGACCACAGAGATGACCCTGTACCCCTGGGTTTAAGACCACATAAATGACCCTGTACCCCTGGGTTTAAGACCACAGAGATGACCCTGTACCCCTGGGTTTAAGACCACAGAGATGACCCTGTACCCCTGGGTTTAAGACCACAGAGATGACCCTGTACCCCTGGGTTTAAGACCACAGAGATGACCCTGTACCCCTGGGTTTAAGACCACAGAGATAACCCTGTACCCCTGGGTTTTGTACATTTAGATGATTTCCGAGATGTATAGTGGGGCGAGTTCATTCACGACTCGTATGATGACTTTACTTAGGTTACAACAGCAAACACAGTGACTAAACATTCTGATCAAAACAAAAGTCGGCTCATTACTAATCAGGCCGGGTTGCCCCTTTGCATTGGTTGTTGCCTCCAGCCGCATTGAGGAGAGTATCGGAGTGGCTTCTTCACAGAACTGGATGGTCCTCCACGGCACACGCTGCAATCATCTCTGTAAACAGCACGGCCCAGAGTCCTGACTCTGCTCTGCTCCGCGGCTCTTCACTCGCCTACATTAATTATGAATTTGCTGTAATTGTGGGATACTGCAGCATGCACACACCTATTGTCCGTATTATCTGGGCATAATTTTGTGCAAAACAGATAGTACTGAGAACAAGTAGAAGTGAAAACCAGATTTTTTTGCAGGATTGAACCGTTTCTTGCACTTTCTTGGACACATAACCACATAAAAATAGATAGAGAGACACTTTATTTGATTCTCGTAGGAGAAATTCACAGGTCAAGCAGTGGAAACACATCCATCCTAGCCTGGTCATACCACACCTTAGTACAAATTTCATTTCATACTAAGGTCTGGAGGTGCTCCATTGAGCTCCGTGAACAGGTGGGAGGGGTTAACTCGTTTTGCAGATTGAAACGATTGGATCTGAGTTTACCGTGATGTATGTAGTGCGCCCGAGTCTGTTGTTAGCATTTAGCATTTAGCCTAGCCATCTCCTTTGCCGCTAACAGAGCCCGTGGGGAGTAGCGCCACAATTTTTTCCAGCGATTACATTTGCTAAACATTCCTCTTGCTCCTGCTTCAATTTCTGGATAGTACCAGACCGGATTACTTTACTATCGCATTCTTCGCCATTGCCAAACTACAACCGGCCCGTTCGGCGCTAACTCTTGACGTCACCGGCACCGACCTACAACACCTGCCTTCCACGCTCTCTGAGTAGCCGGTCGAAATACGACCGATTGTATTCGCCAACACAGGGACCAGACCCAGACGTTACATGCAGTGAAATTATGATTGAGCGCAGTGTACGGATGGCTATGGCCAGGCTACATCAATCCATACAAATAAATACATCATTATAAAAGTCACTAATAATAGTAATGCAACAGCACTTAAGGTTACAGCAGCGGAGGTGGAACAGCAGCAGGTGATGAGCTGTTCCTATCCTCTAGTTGATGTATGCAGAGTCTGTTTGGATCGGACAATTGTCTCTAATCTGGTTCAGAGTGAAATTCTAAATTCTTTATTTGCATTAGAAATAGCATTTACACTTGATCTGCTTGGTTCGGATCGTGCAACCTCTCTACTGTGGAAAAGCAAATCCTTTTGAGACAAGAACGGCAAATGCATTTAAGAGCACAGCAAAAAGCCATCTGTTTGCTAAAAAATACAGGCAACTTTTGATTATTGAGATGTCCCTCAAAGCAAAACTTTACAGGAATCACACTGAATTTAAGAACTTTACAAAAATGAAATGTCACAATTGACCGTTGAGCATGTGTGAAAATCAAATGCCAAGTAAACAAGATGTCAAATTTGCCAAATGAGTGCTTATGTTCTAAATATGATAGCAATTTTCTGTGCAATTACGGTTACACAGTTTTGAGATGCCTTCGATAGCTTCCAAAGGTCTGGGGAGGTGCGCACAGAGACAGGACCAAAACTTCAGAAGGTTTTGAAAATCATATCAAATCTTTATTCAGGTTGTTATGCTCTGTAAACAGTCTTATTGTGTTGTGGAACATTAATACTACTACTGAAAAAAATATAATGAAGTTCCACATCCAATAAAACAATGCTTTGTTGTTGCTCAAATGTGGTTGCACAAAAACAAAGTTTAACAGTGCAGCTTGTTCTAAATGTTGTGGATAATGCTGGCTAATTGTCCATACTGTTACTTATCCAGTGGCGCTGACTTTAAAGCTGATCTCCACTTTATGTGTAATTGCAGGACTACAGTAAGTCTCTAAATAATGAAGCCCTTAATTAAAAACCTTTAGGTGTAAATAAACCCTGTTCAGTTAGCAAACAAAGTCGCTCGATACAATCATATAACAAACATATTAAAAAATAGTTCAACAAAAAGTGAAATTTACCAACATAGTCACAATGTACAAGATACAATATTATTTACATTTAGTGGAAAATGGAGAACATACAAATTACTAGTATGTGCAGTAAAGTTACACATAAAAAGTGAAATACAATTTTCAAACAAATATAGAACAACGGCTAGGCCAGAGGTGCCCACACCTTTTAGAAAAAAGGGCCAGTTTAGTTCACCAGACTTGTCCAGGGGCAGACATCCCATATTATAAAACTGTTTAGACTAGATTCGAACTGTTCTGAGATTTATAATTAGCTTTGACGAAGCTGAAGTTGGCTGAATGATACATGATCATCCCACCAACTACATTAGTGTCATTAACAGCATTTGGAGTTATGAGCAAAAGCAAATGCTAGCATTTACAAATAAAGTCAATGGCTGGATTTCAGAGGTTCTCAGCTGAATTGCAACTAGGTACAGCATACCTATTGACTGAGCTGAAGATGGCTGGATGACACTGTGAACTCATGTTTTCTCAAAGACTACTTTGGGTTAGCAAGGCAGAGGAAAACTGGCCTGCGGGCCTGAGTTTGTACTGCATGGGTGCATCCATCTTTATTTTCATGAGAACCGGACTTGTAACTTCAGAAGAAAATACAAATCTGTTTCATGAGGAATGACCTGACTTTTGTGACTCGTGGATCGGTGCACACCTGTTTTGATTTTATATTCCCTCCAATCAAGCATCACTCAACCAAGAAAACCAGAATTAGTTCACTATAGACCAAGTACTGGGGTGTGATGGGGAGAGGTATAGGGTCAGAGAGTGGGTCCTGGGACCTTGGTCTTGTCTTAGTGAATGCGAGTGTGTTTGTGTCGTACTGTAAGTGTGAGAGGCACTGAAACCAAATAACCCCTCTTCAAACTTTGTATGACAATCTATAGTAACCTGTTTATTGCGTTTTGTTATTCGTACATGAACACAAACCTGGACCTCAGAGATTTTCGTCAAGAGCTCATCTCTGAATGGTTTGCAAAACATATCAAACTGGCAGATTCTAGTTTCAACTGAGAGAAATTTGACAGCTGAATTGAAAATGTAAAAATCCAACCACTGAATAATTCTATCATCTGTCCTTTTTTGTCTTACACCAAGTTTATCCCTGGTCCTCTCACATTTGATTTAGCAAATTTTAAGAGAGGATAAAGTTTGAAATTTTTTCCAGTGAAAAAGATAGCAGCGGATACATTATTTATTGAAACGCACTGATCTGACCATCTGGACAGCGTCCTCTCTCCACTGCAGTCCTTACTAAATCATATCCGCCATCTTACCATCTCTGTCATCTCTGTCATCTCTCCTCTATATTTTGCTAAACTGGCGTTGCATTGCTTTGCCTTGGCACAGGCCTTTTGGTGCAAGTTCAATTCAAATTCATGGTCTCAGCTTGCCTCTCCCTTTCCCACAAGTCTGCCATTGCATGTGCACTGAAAAGCTCTCCAAAATTCCTCTATTTGGTTTTGGATCATCACAGCGACTGGGTGGTACCGTGGCCCCTCTCCAGCGCGATGCATGGGGCTCGCCAGCATCCGCAAGTCCTCTTCCAGTCTTTGGGTTTCGGTTGCCAGGTTGGATGGATGACGGAGGAGGTGGCGGGGAAGAGCAGGGAGGGGGGGGGGCTGTAGCCAGTGGGATTTTGGGATCACTTTGCTTTGACCCATATCCTTCGTTATGCTCGTCAAGGCTCTATATGAAAACAACCCAATTACTGTTGACCCCAGTGCCGCCTCCAAAACACTGCAGCTACTAATTAAAAGCGAAGGGGCTTCCTGCTCTTGCCTTTGTTTTTGCGCACTGTGCCGGAGTGAGTGTTGTAGTTAAAATGAAAGACCCCCTTTGCGTGTTGCGGGGTTTGGACTGGCCAGATCGTACATGGTTAGCTGGAGCTGAATAATAAGTTATGATTATGCAGGACTTAGTTTGAGATGTCCATATGGTTGAGGCAGATACATTTATATAATTCTATTGTCACGGGTAGGTGACCGGGTAGGAACAAACAGCAGCAACAACTAGCTTTCACTTTCCTTACATATTGAATCAATTCAGTTTATTTAATTCATACAACGACATGAATTCATACACATCTGCAGGATTTATAAAACCTATGGGGGTTAAACATTATAACAATAATAAAAATGTCAGAATCGGCCCGGGGTGGTATTGCAAGCATGTCAGCGCTCTTCATTTTGGCCACTTTTGAGTCGGGACCCGCCCCCACTGCCTAAAACACAACTAAATATCTAAATTAATGCTGGGGTACGTACATTTTCCCTTTCATTAACAGCTCATGTTGGTTATGCCCAAAAATAAAAGGTTGTGAGCAAATCAAACAGATTTAAGTACATTTGGTATGAATGATGATATGTTATTACATTTGATAATCTCATTTAACTTCAATTGGAGTGGATTTAAAATAGAATGTAAAAAATGTGATTAATCGTGAGTTATCTCACCATTACAATGCGATTAATCAACAAAAAATTTAAATTGTTTGACAGCCCTACAATCAAAACATAAAAGCAACACTCAATGTCAGATTTAAAACTCAGTCATATACACAACTAAATGGAAAAGTTTTCAGACTGGACTTGAACAATGCGAGAGATGAGGCCTCCCTTACATCTGTTCGATTGTTTCCCATACACCTAATATGTTGCCTCCCCATGTCTTGTGCTTGTCATGTTTTAAGAGGAGGAAGGACCCAAAATGTGCGACTGCCAAAATATAAGATTCAAAAAACAAAACTGAAAAATTACAAAATCCAGGATACAGAAAAACACAGGGTTTAAATACACACTGAGGCACACAGGTGAAAACACATTAGGACGGGACAGGCATTCAACAGAACACCAATATATCAAAATAAAACCAGGAAAAGTAGTCAAAAAGTCCACACCATAACAGTCCTGACTCTGGGCACCGGCAGGAGGCCAGTCCCTTTGCTGCCCAGAGTCTGAGTTGGTTCATATATGGCGCTAACACATCATTAATGTACTTTGGTTTGAGGCCATGGAGAGACTTGTACACACACAGAGCCAGAGCAGAGACCTGAGAACTGCACTAATGCGGTCGTATTTCCTGGTTCTTCAGTACTCAAGCTGCTGCATTGCCACTCCCAACTGTTTGACAACTCGTTTGGAGAGCCTAGCTGATTACAATATTATTTTATCTTATACTTTTTTTCTTGTTTTAAGTTTCTGAAAAAGCTCTGATGCCGTACAGGTTTACTTATCCGGATACTATTTTCAGTCCTATGACATGCATTGCTGAAGTAAAGCTTTTGAAGGTCCCTAAGAATCACTTTCAAGTTCCATAGATTGTCAACTTTAAAATGATATGAATATGACTTTCTCTTCAGGGGCAAAATTATTATTTTTGGGAGTATAAAAAATTATTTCATCTCCACTGTGTGAGCCTTAGGATGTTGAAAGGGGCCTTGCACATATTTTCTGATGGAGGTCTACAACAATGTTTTAGGCTGGGATCCAGTCTGAAATTCCGGCTCATATGTCACAAAGCTTCAATATAAAACATATGAGCTGGAATCTTAGTCTGGATCCCAGGCAACACATTTGTATCCATGGATATGTTATATATTTGCTTGGATTGTGTCACAGGACTTCATAGAGCTACTGGGCTAGCAGTGTCCTTTCCTATATTCAGTCCATGAGCCAAAGACAGACCAGCCAGCTCCAATGTGTCATCTCATAGTTCAGTTCAGTTCAGTTTATTTATCTTTTTTAGGGCAGAAGCAAAACACTTGTGCGCCCATTATATATTCATGTTACAATACAAGTTACCGTAACACAGAGTCAGGGGTTTTTTGTACTCAGTCTTGCTTCTTCATCATGCTATAACTGGAGATTTTATACTGCTTTTTATTTGAATTCAGTATAGAGTTATTATTCATTTATCTTGTGCAGTGTGCTCCTCATTCTTACTGCTCTATAACTTATGATGCAACACTGAAATTTCGCCACTGTGGGACGAATAAAGAATCTCTTAATCTAAAATATCACGCAAGTTCATAGTGTTTCATCAGACAGGTATATGGACTAACACAAAGACCACATTTATGTCATGTTTTGCTTGCAGTAAATTAAAACCGGCTCATCCAGCTTCTGTTAGTCGCTCCATAGCCGGCAGCACACTGATTTGACGTTACAAGCCCAATCTCAGATCCATCCAAACAGGCTGCTCCTCCTGCACCGGTCACACCCTGGGGGCTGCACAGCGCTGTCATCAGCCGGTGTGCCTCCGACAGCAGCCTCCAATCCAATCTCTATTTCATTCAATTATCATCCTCCACAGCAGCTCCAGGCCCGGGCCCGGCTTGCCCTCCAGAGGGGCCCGGTGTCTGCTCCATCTCTCTCCCCACACCTCCTGGACACCTCACAGAGACACCGTGCTTCACATAAACAAACTGTAATGGAAACATGACCCTCAGAGGTTTACAGACAGCGGATATATGCCGCTTTCATCCTGGCTTGGTTTTTGGAAGCGGCCTTCGGTTCAGCCGCTGAACACAACATCCACAGAACTTGAACATCTTTCATGTTCAGAAATGTAAAGGCTGCTTGGTAAAACTCACAACTGGCTTTTATCAAATGTTGTCAAATACTGGGAAAATTAACTGGGACTATTAAATATGCCTGACTGGTCTATCATATAACTGTTCACTATAATATTAATTATGACTTTGATTCGAGGAATTTAATATCTTAATGCTATCCTTAAAAACTAAACTAGTGCGGTTAAAGAATGTTTAATAGTTCAAGCTACTGTAGAGCTGTAAAAAACTATTATTCAAATAATCGCTGGCTGATTATTTTTTCAATGAATCCATTAGTTGTTTTGATCCCAAAAGGTCTGTAATAAAGTGTTGGATTTAACAAAGTGGAAAAGCAACCTTTTCCAAAGAATAAATGTCAAGTTGTATCAATTAATAATGAAACGTAAGATTGATTTGTTGGCTTGAAATGTTTTGCCGGCATACTTCAGTCTTCCTCAGAGGCGTCTGAAGAACTGATCTGCTAAGAAAACAAGATGCAATGAACACTATATTTGTCCCTGTAGGACACTTTAAACTTCTGCATTTGACCCATTCTGCAACTACAATGTCACTAGGGCCCCTGTCAGGAGCAGTGGTCACCACAGTGCATGGGGACCCATCAACAGATGTCGGTGCTCGGCTTGGTCAGGACCAGAGCTGGAGGATTTTACCTATTGTGCATGTTTTAGTGGTAGGGGAAACCCGAGCACCCGGAGGAAACCTACGCAGACACAGGGAGAACATGCAAACTCTACTTAAAAAGACCCTGCTCCGGCCATGATTCAAACCCAGGACCTTCCTGCTGAGAGTCCTGAGCAATAATATCTGGATAGGGTATTACTAGCTTATAGCTGTCATACTTATGGGCACAGAGGGCGCCCGTGGTACTGCAGACTAAATTCAACGCGGGCTACCCAGAAAAAAGTCCCATAAAACTCAATGTAAACTAAAACAGCTCGACCTCAGCTGACAGAGAACCTACAGCTTTCATACAGATCAGATGTTCTGGGGATTTTAGTGCCCCTTCACTGACCAAAAACAACAAACTCTGCTTGTTTTATTCCCGCTCTGGCTCTGCCCTGGCTCCGCTCTGATTGGTAAAATATGGAAAAGTTCCGTTAATCTCTCGATCCCCATGCACTACCGAGCACAAGCCATTGATTTGAAAAGGATCACCAGGGCTTGGTGCTGAGTACTAAACACTGTGCCCAAACTGTAACATTCACTTTATCTGTTACTCCAACGAGACGGTTTTTGTGGAAAAGTTGCTTATTGTTACTTACATTTACTAATTAAATCCAATACTTTATTTCTTAGTGTAGCAATAGCAGCACACTCCAGGTTTTACAGACAATAACATGGCCCACAATTAGGTAAAGAATGATGTACGCAATCTTTAAATTTCTCCATTGTGAAATCAATAAAATAAATCTCATCTCTTAAACATTTATAACAACATCAAAAGCTGATTTTACAATATATCCATTTTGGGACAAACCAAATTTATTAGTGTGCCAGTTTTTTTGTCTGAAGTCTGAGGTAAGACCTAGATCTATTGTTACAATGTCATTTCTAGTTATTGATATTCAGCAGTAAAAAAAAAAGTATAAAGATTTCAAAATAGACTACAAAAAACTTCCTGACTCATTGGCTACACATAGGTCCACCCCCTTTGCATGTATACACCCATACAACACACACACATCTTGACATTAAAAACATTAACATTTCCCCTGGCATTTCTCCAACTCGGACCACTCCACAAGTTCAGACAGGCGCAGAACATGCCCTGTCTCTGCTCACATTCAAAGTGGTGCTTATATATAATAGCTCCATGATGTGGGAGCTTAATAATTACTTTCTAAAAAGAACAAATGTCTGCCAAATGGAGATGCGAGCCAGTGGTCTGTGACTAAACTTGGGCCTGAACCAGTGACGACTAATTGGTGGCTGGCATTTGTCGACATGAAGCTTTACACCCAAACGGTTTCGACTGGAGTGCTATCGGTTGGCGAGGAGAAACCCACTTGTCCTACTGATGTCCAAGAGTTTTAAACTGCGTAGATTTTCTAAGAACACCTTTGTTTTTTTTTCCCCGGAGAGCAGCTCTTGGACGAAGCACGCTGGGTAATGAGTGGATGTGTCAAAGATTGTGTGAACAATTAAGATTTTAGATTTGTTTTTTGAAATAGACAGAATGTGGCCCTGCTTGGAAACAACCAAATCCAGGTCAGGCCCTCGTCTTTTTAATGCACCACAAAGAACAGGAGACTTGGAATAGACACACACACACACACCCAGGTTTCATTTAGAGAAACCCTACATTACCTTTGAAGGCCCCATAACACGTTTTTCACAACTACATCATCATACACACACACTAACAACAAAAAGACAGTCCTCACACAACTGTTTTACAACTGTTACAAACACCAATAACTACATTTCCTAACACTTTTGTCACATTATCCAGCAATAACAGTGACCACTATACACACACGCACACACACACACACACGCACACACACTCCTTATCTGTATGAATCTCATGTTAATACTGATTTGCATAGTTTCAATAATATCACAATTTGTCACTTTCGGGCTTGATGCAATTTTTCAGAAGAACAATGGATCCTTTTGGTTATGTGTGTTTTGTGAGAGGCACCATCAGACGGTGGAGCTTTTTAGGTCATGCCTTTACCGTACAAACCAAAAAGCTCTCTCTGTAAGTGAAAAGGCAAGGCTCTTCTTCAGAATGAATGTGTTTTCAAGGTAGTGACGGATGGCAGTGCTACTCGTGACTTAGCACCAGCCGAGATAGTCTTTGCAGCGCTTTCAAACTCATATATGGTTTATTTTTTTTGGAGGGAGGAATTATTTGTAAAACTGAATTCTGGACGCAGACGAGTAGAGCTGTAATATGTAACATGGTTCAATAAAGTTGACTGAATATCCTATCAGCGGAAGGTGAAACTCCAACAATAATATCATTCAAAAGTCTAACTAATATGATACTAATATGATAGGGGTATGGTGGCGCAGTGGTTAGCGCTTGTGCCTCACAGCAAGAAGGTTGCTGGAGATTGCACCTCCAGGCCTTTCTGTGTGGAGATTGCATTTTCTCCCGGTGTCTGTATAGGTTTCCTCCGTGTGCTCCGGTTTCCACTACCACAAAAAATAATTAGGTCTGGCATGCGCCTCCTGTACTGGCGACCCCGCTCCCATGTGGAGTGAGAGACAAATGCCCACGATAATTATTGTATAGCGCTTTGTGACTCTGGTCTGTGAAAGGAGCTATATAAATATTAAGATAACTATAATAAAATGATTTACTTAATTACTTACTCTTAGCTTGTGAAAAAATCCCCAAATATGAATTGTCCAATAATCTCAGAAAATTTGAAGGACTGTAAGCCTTAATCACCCAAACTTAAAATACTTTGCATATCTCACTTTGTATGTAATGAGTCTCATATATTGGTTGGTTGAATTGACCCAATTGTTTTGTAAATCTGTCTGTCTAATAACCAGTCCATCTATCTAGTATAGATTGCTTTGCATACATTTACCAGTTTTTATCTGAATCAAACATTCCAGGCCTGTGACCATAACCTCTATTTTATTTTGTCAACTCAACAGTGCAACATAATCACTTTGAATCATAAGGAGTGTTGTGGGTTACTTCAGAAAAAATACAGACAAGCTCGGATTGCCGTGATTAGTTGTGTTTTTTATTCTCCCAAAGTGCATAAAAACTGGTGCAGGCAGTGCAGCGCATATGTACAGTGAATTTAGCAGAAAAAACAACAGGTTCACCCTGACACATAGGTCACCTTTAAGTAGCCCAGGTAGTTACCTCCTCTGTAACCAGCGGCAGACTGACGTGGGCCAGACGGCTCCTCTTTATAGTCCCCCTTGCCCCTCCCATTGAGCAAAATAAATTATTAGAAACGGGACAGAAAACCAATATATGGGCCCATTCCCTGATGGTCCAACACATACAACTATACTTTTTCATAAAACATTAGTTCATCAAACAGTCAAAACATGTATGTTAATTATGCGCATCACATGAGCACAATTCCCCGCGCTCCAGGGCGTATTCAACCCACCAGGAAGTATGGTCCTGGTTTGATCCTCGCGCACTGATGCAGAGGAGCGCGACAGACCGGTAGGTGTATGAATGTATGCTATGATGTATTTCTAGCCCGCACAAGTGTGCACCCTTGGCGGACTAGTAACTGAGGGAAGGGAGGGACAAGGGTATGGATGATGCGATGTTACGTATGACTGGAACGGAGGGAAAAAAAGGGTGAGCGAGTGTGGTATTGCGTGTGTGTGTGCAGGTGTGTGTGTGGAGCACACGGCATAGCCTTTAGTTTAAAACTCAGTCCGTGCACGTAGCTACAGACGGGCCCGCTCCGTCACAATGAGCAATATGAAAAAATAGATAAAATATATTTTTACGAGTTATCAATTGTTACATTGAAGGTGATGTCTACAACTTCTACTTCATTTGGAGAATAATAGATAATCAAATATCACTAGTAATAGCAAAGGAAGGTTTCTCACCCATCATCTGTACTTCTCAGCAGGTTTTTCCAACGTTTCGTCCTTAATCCCAAGAACTTTTTCAACGGAATGAGATCTCAGACCGGGTGTTGGAGATTTATTACCTATGGGTGTGGTTAGACACACCCTAATCCTGAGGCTAACTCATAAACAATCTAAGGTGTGTTAAGATGTGGTAGGGAGCAGGTCTTACACAAACTTAACACTAGTAATATTTTCTGCAGGGGAGAAAAGTTAACACTAGAACTCACAGAGCAGTTAATTTGACGGCTTTTAGTTTTGGACACATAATTACTCAGCTCATGTACATATTTGATCATCTTTGTGATTTTTTGTCATTATTTTTTTTTATAAAATCATCTTTTATTTTTTTAATGTGAGAATTTTATATTTTACTCCCAGAAGTCAATTTGAAGATACAATTCTGGAAAAATAAGTAAAAGGTAAAAACCTAATACATTAATTATAAAACTGAAACTTGTGGAAAACTAACTTTTTGGGGCATTTCTCAAAATTCCATTGTTTTGAAAGGGAGCAGTCAGAATGACGGCTCTGGGAGTTTTTGGAGTATCAGAATTGTGGTAGTCCTAGTGTTAAACCAATGCTGCGGGGCCTCAGCTGTCTTGTTCATTGCGTCCAATCAGGAGGGAGTTTGACAAATGGTGCGCAGCCAATCATCTCTCAGTCCTTTGGGTTGTATATTGACTCAATTCTATCATATTAGCCGGTCCTCACACATATCCAAAAGGAAAACAAGACAGAACATTGTTTTGTCTCATTTGTACACACTATTTTTTCTTTTATGGCCAACTGCTGGTTTTAACAATTCCCCTTTCACAGCTGAGGAACAATTCACAGAGAATAAGATTTAGGGACCTGTAATGAAGCAAAACTCAGCCTGTGAATCCAAGACACATTTTCTCCGGGACATAATAAATTAATCTTGAAAAACAGGTCCAAGAGGAATACATCACAATCACTATAAACAGTTATTTTGACATTTAAATTGGTCTTGATGACTCCCAGAATGTTCGATTTGGCTGGAAAAATGGGGATATATTTTTGTTTTCATTTTTCATGTTTGCAGGCGATAAAAAATAGCAAAAAATAGAGTAATATCTGCAGGGCGTGTAACTGTTTGTGGCCCATGACTACAAAGAGCTGCTCTCTGTTTCCTGCCCTGCATGAGCCCCACACAGTCCAGCTCCGTGTTGGAGTCTGGATCATGTGTAAATGTGTTTCCAAAGCCAAAAGAGTCTTGTGTGAAACTTATGCAAACACGCAATCTGTCTCTTTATGGCCATTTGCGCCTCTAAATATGTATGTATACAGAACTATCCTAAGTCACACGCTGTTCCCGGAGAACATTTGGAATGTTTTCTCATTTATTTCTACTTCACTTTTCATGTCAAAACACAGCATTACCATATTACAACATTTTTTGAGGTTAAAGTAGGAGGTTTTTTGAGTATAGAAATAGCCAGGACTTATGGGGCCACTATTCAATTCATTTTTGCATGGTCCTAAATCACAATCATAACAGCAATCAACAATTCAAACACAGGTAATACAAAATTAACAAACACACATTGGTCCATAGGGAGTGGGATGACCAATGTCCATAAATACTACGCATGCTATCTGTCCAAATAGCAGAATTGATTTCAAAACAGCGTCCTTGTTTTAATGTTTTAAGTCTCGTCCTAAGACCCACTTTTACGCTCTGCTTTTAGAGAGTGAGTAGTGTGGTCCCCTAATTTATTGTATTGTTGTATGTTTATTTATGTATAGATAATTGTTTATTTTGTTTAAAACATTTTATTATTATCTTTGATATTTTTGTGCTATTAATTTTGCATTAATTTAATAGTTTTTGTTGAATAAAAAATTGATTTGATTTTAATTATTTTTATTTAAATTAATAGTTTTTTTTAATTCATTAAATTTTATTGTTTTATATTTTATTTTGTATTGTTTTGTATACTTTTATTTCGACTTAATTTAATATAATTTTTTTATTTAAAGCTGGCCGACTTGTATACTTAAACGCGTTACTGTTATTTGCGCAGTACTTTTGAAAGGTGCTTGTGCTGTATAAAAAACTTGTGTTGGATTGGATAAACAATTACCATGTTATCAGTGGATTACATACACATTTTCTATAACAGCAATTTTATCAGTCACATTCCTTCAACTCAAGTTTCTCTCGATGAGATTACAGTTATTTTCTTACAGCTGTCAATTTGGAAACGCGTCCATCTATTGCACATGTTATTTTGTTTCTCAAACGTCGGGTACAAAGTGTGCTTGGCTCAGTGCTGCAAAATGTCAAAGAGCAGCTTGCATCGCTTAAGCAAAATCTCAATTTGCAACTTCAAATAACAGGTTTTTAAATGCTTTTTTAACGTGCACAGACAGATTTGAGTGCGCATTTTTATATGGGGCAATAAAGCATCCGATCTGCCATCTTTTTTGGACGATTTTTGCCATATTTTTCATTTTTTTCAAGCCGCAAGATTCTTCAAAAGTGGCTGTGTACCAGTCGTGATGCAAAATGGGCACAGTCTGTCTTGGGTTATGGAGAATGTAAAAGAACAAGAACAAGTCACTCCTAAAAACAACTTTGAGAGGGTAAATGAGAAGGAAAAACATTTATTTTGTGGTGAAAAGCCAACAAAGTCAAATTCAGATTTCAGGTCAAAAGGAAGATAAATCATGTGGTGAAATACTCAAAACAGAGCCTTCTCAAAAAATGTGGTAAACAAACCGAACTGGTTTGAGAATCCTTCGGAGCTCAAACACATGGATGCACTCTTTGAGATGCAGAGGCCCTGTAGTTTGTGCCTCTGGTCTATCTATTTTACTGTAATTATAAGTAGAAACTGTAGGTTTAGCTAGTGCCTGGGGATAGGATCTTTTTGCATTAGATTTACTGATATAACTTGTGGGAATATATTAGGTTTATTTTGGGTTTTCATAATATCTCTTTCACTGCTGATCAAATGTCACAGAAATGAGTTTTTGAAACTTGTAATAAAGCAAAAGGCTCCACTTCAGATGTGAAATCCCTGTTAACTTTTTAGCAAATGTTTTGGGACTATGTTTAATTTAATGAGTTTGGAGTTCAGACGGGTCCAGGCTCATCTATTTTTTTTTTTACCTTTCAGATGTCTGGGAGTTTGATGGTTATATTTGCCCAATTAGCTGATAAAGAATAATTTAAAAATGAGTCCAGTTGTACCGGCACATCAGTGAAGTAGGAGAACAGTCCAATGTATTTTTTTCAAGAACTTATTTCGTTTATAAATGCCCTTCACCCGCTGTTCCGTTGCCTGTTTCATGGCCTGATGATGGGATCCCTGAGTCTGGCCTCTTTCATCTAAACCTGTGGACTGGTCTCCCCCCTGGGCCAAACTCGTGGGCTGCACCCCCTTCCTCACCTGCGCCTCTACAGTTCTGAGCCGCACAGCCTCAGTCCTCGTTCTCCAGGCCGAGTCCTAGATCTGTGGGAGCGGATCCCTCTTTCAATGTTGGGATCCCCGAGGTTTCTCACTTTTTCCCACTGGGTTTGTCGTTGTCGTTCCTTGCAGATACAGGAGGGTCCGAGGACAGTGATGATCCAGGACATTTAAAAACATTTATGGACATTGGTCATCCACCTCTTATGGACCAATGGCTCCTATGTGTTGTTATTATTGCATTTCAAACTAAGATTATTTGATCTTGTAAAGTCCTTTGAGCAGGCCGCTGTAATGATTTAAGACAGGGGTTCAAACTCATTTTGGTTGTGGGCCAATTTTAAAAACATAAGAGCTGGATGGGGCCAAAAGTATCACAGTGGTTTACTTTTATGATAATTATTTTGTTTTTACACATTTGTTGTATTGTATTTATATGTATGAGTTTGGAAATTATTCTCTAGTAAGTTTGGATTCAATCACAACTGGACCAAATATCAAAAAACACCATTAAATATATTTATAAAAAATACTTTGGCCTAACTTATAATTACATGTTAATTAACATTTTAGAACAGATTTAAATATATTGCTGTTGTTTTCCTGATAAACTAAGCTTCAAAATGAAGAATAACATACCATGGTATTCCATTATAGTCAATGCTGAAAGTTACTGCAATAACGATAATTGAAAATTATTTGAGTGGAATTGAATTAGCTCATCTATTTTAGTAAAACATTTCTTTTCGGTCTAAATATAAGAAGTGTTTGAAGGTGTTTGTACCACTGTTAGTCCTTGATTGAGGCCAGAACATTTGGCTCAGTCCACTCCTGTCCACAGCAGCAGCAGCAGCAGCAGCAGCAGCACCTCTGTCTCCTAGGGGACCTCTGGGCTGCTCTGTCCGACAGATGGTCAAGGTCAAACCACTGGACCTTGCTACATCGCACTGCAGCCAAAACACACAGCGCACACTCCAATGACACATCAGAGGTGATCCAACGCCTCCCGCTTCCCCCTCAAACTGCTCCAATGTTTGAACTGAAGGCATCGTAATCCACCTCAAGTTTATCAAAAATGCAGGTGAAGAGAACAGCTTTGACAGGCCGACCACGCTTGTCTAGAAAACTAAGCAAACGTGACATTCTCCACACGGCTCCTTCAGGATTCACAGCAGAAAAACTACAGCTGAATAATGTATGCATTCCATCACCAATGAGAGCCACGCATTTTTGAAGTAGAATTTTCACATGCAAGCTCACATTTATTCTCAAGTGCTTTTTTGAGCTGTACGTCCAGAAATTGTCTAACCGTGAGTAAAAAGGTCCGTTATTAATTATTCAGCCACCTTGAACTATATTTGCCATATATTCAGAGTGGACTGACAGAATACTGATGTCACTCATAGTGTTTGCCAAATATGAATACATGTACTTGTACAGTGGTCCCTCGCTAAATCATGGTTCAGTTTTTGTGTGTGAATGTTTTGTTACAGTGTACCTCTCATGTACAGCGTGTATACTTCAACTTTTTATACAACACTATATAACTGTTATGAGGGAAAAATGATAATGGCTAAAATAATGGTATTCGTAAAATTTAATGCGAATGAAGATACAGAGACAACAACACAAAAAGTAACCGAACTGGGACAAGAACTAAACAGACATGGAATGGCAATGACAGAACAGGGAGTGAAGGAACACACAGGGTGGTACACTAGCGGGGCAGCTAGTCAGGAAACAAGGAAGTAGAACTAAGGAAGTAAACCATGACAATAACCGCTATAACATCAGAACTGCTTTTATTTGTGGCTTGTGTTGTCTTATTGTGATATGTTCAGAGGACTGCCACGGTCTTCCCATAATCCTCAGTCCTGGCCCTGCTCCTAAGTGCGGTCTCCTCTTGTTATGGCCAAACCACTGTCTTTGTGTGATTTATTCAAATAATGTAATACATACATAGGGTTGTCAACCGTCCCTTAAAATATGAAATCGTCCTGTATTGAATCGATAAGGGACAGCTTTTGTCCCTTATTTTCAGACTCACCTTAAATGCATTACTCACTGACTGCATCTCGCACGCACACACACAGTAATCACAGTTTAAGCGTCTACATTTCGGCCAATCAGTGTCAAAGGGGGGCGTAGGCTTGATTACATCCATGGGTCTAATGTTGACAAGCGCCAGCGTGGCCCGCGGCCGCAGCATCATCACGGCAGAAGTTTGGTAAAGTTAGCTTGATATTAACAGATTCGGACTTCCACGGTCAATAGCTCACGAAAGCTACATAGTTAAATAAAAGTAATTGTGCCAAAAGGTTGTTAGGCAATTTAGAGCTGACATAGCCTAACAACTACAACATCAATATTTTAATGTAGAGTAAACCATTGAATCCATTGTGCTGCAAGCTCTGAACTGCTACGAACATTGATTTAAACATTTGCGGGTTATTTGTTATATGTTTTGTGATTAAATATGAATAGCTTTTCTTCTAAAAGGGATGTGTTCACCAAATTCTCATAGGATCAATACTTTTTGATATTTTTTATGAATAAAAAGCCTTCATTAAGTCCTTAACTAGCCAAGAGAGCACCTGTTCATTAATCTTTATTTTTGATTACCAATTTATTTTATTTAGATGTAGTCAATAAATGATATTCAAAAAACTGCATGTGAAATTCCATGATTCCTGTGTAGATTGAAATTAGGACAACTAAAAAGTGCTCAACCCGATCCACCCAAATGGTGTCCCATATTTTTCTCTGAACCATATACATACACGACAATTGCATAAAAAGTGAATCTACAGAAAACTAAACTCATCTTCCCTGAACAAAGCCACATATTTCCCTGGCAAGGAAGGGGTGAAAGAAGGGAGAGGAAGGGAAGATACTGAGAGGCCAGTTTGTGTCATATAGCCCCCAAACACATAATTTTACAGTGTCTGCACAGCAGCGCTCACACCATTAGCAAACAGGTTTGATATATCTGTGATCTTCAGCTGGCATGAGTCAGTTAATATAACAGTATATAAAGAGGGGTTTTACCGCCATAGAACACATACTTTGGTGATACTTCACAGATTTCACTTTGCAGGGACAGATGCAAACTAACGTTTTGCTAACATGGTTAGCTGGAGTTTCCCCTGCTAATGCAGCCATCTGATTGGTCTTTCATTTTGGCTCCTTCTTGGAATTTTCAAGGTCAATAGAGCACTTCACTGTTGGGCTTCAATGAGCTGGGGTAAACATTGTCCATCTACAGTGTATTGTAAAACAGACACAGTGATGTGTTTCAAATGCATATTGATGACGTTTGTAAATATTTTTGCCACTTACTGTATCCAAGAAATTATTGATCGAATCTTGAGGATTTCACCATGGATCTATACCCACAATTCAATGGCACGAGCACAAGATTGAAAACACAATGAAAAGAGCGTGATTATCTGAGAAAGGGAAGTACATAAAGCAGGTCTAATTGGCTCTTCATCACAAAGGGATTCCAGAATCACTTGTACTGTTTGATTAGCAAGAGATAGGAATACATACTGTTTACAAAGATTGGTACACACTTACATTTTACAGTGATTTTATCCATTTTTAATTACTAAAACAAGGAAGGAGCATTGCATGTTCACACATGCTCGAGCACACACACAGTGTGCCCTATCTGTATTCCTTTTGGCCCTTACAAATGGTATTGAGAGTATTTGTAAGGTAAATATAAGTTTTAGAATAGAAAGGCAAGCAATCAACAGAACAGGAAGTAAAACTCAAAATGACACAGGAGAACTGACAACACAAAATAAAACAAGAATTAAAAATGACAACCATGACAAACCCGCCATATTCTATATCTGAAAGTCCTACTTACTGACCAACATCTTGCATATATTATTTGAATAGTGTCACATAGTCTTGACGCCTTTTTATGAGGAAATAATTAGATTATAGATTATATGACATGTACTGACAGAGACATGGAACATGGTGACAGTTTTTGTTTCATGTGGATTGGCCCAGGAATGACAGAGAAATTTTAGACAGAGTCTAATTTTTAACACTCATAGTTACCAGGAAAACCTGCCCTCCACCAATATTTTAAACAAGAGGCTCTTTGGAATGTTGTGATGTCACATGAATCAGAATGCCACCTAAGTAACAAACAAAGTTACCACTTGGAAATTGTTTTGGCATAGAGCGTGCCACTTCGCCATTAAGGTGCCGTGCTAAGTTTCAGTGATCCCATTTCTTCCAGACGAGTCCACTACAGCTTTTCGACGCAGTGATGTGCTCCTGAATCTCCATCTACACGATTGTTTATCCCGAATGCGTAGCCGGCACTTACACGTTATGTCTGACCTGTTATGTGATACTTCACGTACATTTAGCACTTGAGAAGATGGGCCGTATTAGAACGAGAGCGAGGATACAGGAAAATGGCTGCGCGTCCTGTAAGTGACTCATTAGACCCTGTTTATCTGTGCGGCCAACACGCCAGCCCAGTGTTACAACAGGGAGGGTCCCACAAATGGATTTCTACTTAATGTCCGGATCTTGTTTCAAATTGATTACTATTTGTATAAATGAGGAAGCTGTGGACATTATGGCTTTGTTTGCAGGAGCAACTTTGTCATTAGGGGCAACTGGCTGGTTTTGTAGTATTTGTATGAAACGGTTGATAATGCCTTGATGTGTATATGTGTATGTGTATTCATCAAACGGAAATTTCCCAACTGTGGGACGAACAAAGGACCTTCTTCTTCATAATCCACTGCAATGGGGCTGCGTGCATTGACTGGTTTAAAACATTCAAGGGGTTGGGAGTTCAAGACACAAGGATGAGTTAAATGTTGACTCTATTAGATACATTGCACATTCTCTCTAATCACACATCACTAAATAACATGGATTTATTTATTTCCCCATGTTTATAAATCACCCTACACAAAACAACTATCTCATGCACACATTGCTTGTTGCCATGAAGAAAAAAACAAACGTATTTTCTGGTTTCTAACTAGGGAGAAATAGGGAGAACGGGGTCATATGAATATAGGACTGTTTGTCTGCATGTTTGTTATCTAAATAGCTCAAAAATTGAGACCAGATCTTGACTTTTTGCAGGAGAGCTGGAGAATGGGATAAGAAACTAATAGCATTCTCAAGGTGACCCGGATCATCGTATGGATCAAGAATGTTTTAAGGAAAGAGATTTCTCAAGTGATAATCTAGTAACTAACCCTACTTTACCAGAGCACAATTTATCATGAACACTGACCATATTATTTCTTGACAATGAAAGCCCCTTAAGAATTAAACAACAGGGACAGGTGCAGTTGTATGGTTTCAACACACGATGCCGTGTCTATGCGGGTTTAAACCATACAACTGCACTGCTTTGCTTTCGTCTTCCTACTCTCACATCACAACAACACAATTTCCACTCAATAAATCAAATCAATTCAATTTACTTTAGTATAGCCCTAAATCACAACAGTAGTTATCTCAGAGGACTTAACAAAACCGTTGAATTCGCCAACACAGATCATAGAATCAAACCGTTCAAACACAAGAAATTTAACCGATAACACGCTGGTTTTGGTCCACAAGGGGCAGTTAACCAATGTCCATAAATGTTGCTGAATGTCAAGTGTCCTGGAACATCACCACTGTCCTTAGACCCTACTGCATCGGCGAGGAAAAGGGAATATAGAATGGCTGTAGAATGAGGACTGAGGCCATGCAACGCAGGCCTGAGACAGCTCCTTTGAAGAGTTTGCACAATCCAAACACACACACACACACACACACCCGCACGCACAGAGGTAATCTCATTCATTTGTGCATGTGACATAGAACCATCCCTCTACTTTACATTTATCTGAATTATCATGTAATTGCTGTAGCTAATCTGTCACATGCACCATCTTAATTACAGATATAAATCATCCTCGTGTTTCAGCAGATTCATATTTTTCCACACGAGAATCCGCCCTGTTGTTCACTGAGCACAAAGCCGAATCCATCAGACCCTCTCCCAGGTCAAATGAGCCCAATTTGATCAGAAATGTTCCTCTGATAAAGCTGATGCCACTTCCTCTTATGGGACAGCGCTGAAGACAGACACCGCCACGAGACCCACGGATACAAAAATGGTGTTACCGTGCCTAGCTAATAGAGCATTTGATTTGATCTGGAACCAACAGTGTGTTTGTCTCTGCTGATATTTGCTGCTCTAAAGCACAGATACAGAGTTATTCCACAGCGAATCATTGACATCGTTTGTTTTGTCCGTGGTTTTGTGCATTGTGCATTGTGGATGTGAGAAAAGAGTTATGCAAACAGTAAAGTAAAGAAACTTAACTTAGAGGTTGTGGCAGGCTCATTAACCGTATCTCATTAAAGCATACATGAGGATGGGTACAATATATTTCACATTTAACAAGAAATTACAGTTTTCTGTTTTAGACTATTTGGAAAGAGCTACGCTACGATAATTGGTTGTATTTCTATAAAGACATCACTTGAATATATGGTCAGGAGTGTTTGCCCCTTCCTATGTTAATATTTCAGTGAAGTAATTTTTTTTAAATAAAGCACATTATTTTATTGATATTGTGACAACAGATTCAGCCTGGATGCCTCTTCAGTCCTGGAAAAACAGCCTGCAAAACTGGAGCAAGGATTAAAAAGGCTCATACTTTTTCATAAGAAGGCTATAAATATTTTTTGTTTGTGTTTGAACTGTTTGATTCTCTGATCTGTGTTGGCGATTTCAACGGTTTTGTTAAGTCCTTTGAGATAACTACTGTTGTCATTTAAGGCTATACAAGAATACATTGAATTTAATTGAATCGAAATGCAAGGGTTAAATTTAATAAATAGATAAATAATTGGTTTTCTTGAAATAATAATCTTTATAAGGAGATATTACATGGCATCAGAGCCATAACAACACATTTCAATGCTTGTGTTTGAAACAGCAGTAGACAGTGAGCTGGAGAGTCGGATTCAAACCTTCAACCTTTCAACTATTGACTCACGTATTCTCTCCTCTCTGTTCCGTGACTACCCCCTGATAAATCCTGCATATATATCACATTTCAGACGCTGCACTTGTTTGGCCACATGCATTCCTCCTGGCCCTCGCATGTAAGTGATAAATGACGGTAACCCCAGAGCAAGCCCATTACAGACGCTCACTATTTCATTAAATGATAGTTTATCAGTGGAGTGGTTATCACCTGTTGTGTGGAAATGTAAAATGACATGAAGAATTGCCACCCTGGTGGTTCGGCATCGACTCCACTTGACGGAGACTAATTGAGAAATCCTGCAGCGGCGTTGTAATAAAAACAGCAAAAACGCGTATTTGTACTGTGGGTCATAGAAAAGGAAGTGAGATGTGGACAGAGATTATTATTAGGTTATGAAACTAGCTTAAAAGTTTGAACGTAAAACAGTGAACTTGATCTGTGTGAGGTGAGAAAAGAGCAGGACATATTGTTTGTTTAAAAATATGTTTCATTATTGTATTGATGAATGAAACGTATCCTTTAAACTACCACCTAAGTATATTTATATGTAAAAAAACACTGAGATTAATTATTTTTCACACTTTTTTATTATGATCTTTACCTATAATTCATACTTTAAAATGTGTGTGTGGTTTTTTATTACTTATTTTAATCATTAAAAAGCTAAAATTATTAATTATATTACTGTTTCAGACTCAAAAGTCTGAGTAAGATATAACATAAAGTATGCAGATATATTCAAACATAAAACATATTCCACCTTCTACTTTTTCAAGTATCGAAGGTTGAACATATTTTATAGTTATGTCAAAAACATCATTTTAACTCCAGACTGTTAAAAAATTACACAATGCTCCCGTTTGACAATACATTTTTAGATAACTAGCATAAATGATGAAGAATCTATGCAAAAAACCAAACCTCAAAAATGTACTAGGGTAAAACCTTGGTACATTTTGAACAAGGGGGGGGGGACTTTTGATCAAATGGTCTTTTTGTACTTCAATGTCACAATACTACCAAAAGCCTAAATTATTATTTTTTGCTGTCCCTGAAAGGAATAGAATCCACCCTTCTTTGCCACTATAGGACCTCTGTCATGAGCAGTGGTTGCCGCAGCTCGGTCTGGGCCTTTAACCTGCGGTGTATGTTTTGGTCTGAGGAAACTCATCCAGACACACCGGGAAACATGCAAACTCCACACAGAAAGGACCAGGCCAACACAGGAATCCAACTGACCTTCATTCTGTGACAAATTACCACTACGCACCTCAGCCACCAAGCGTTAGGGAAACAAAAAATGTCTCACACTTGGGAATTTGGGACAAACGGATCAGATGTTTATGGTCACAGTGTAAAACCTACGTACGTGAAAAACGGAAAATAAAACGGCAGTCACACCTGTCTTAGTTTCATGATTTGAAAAACACAAATCACTGCGGACTTCAGACACAACACGGACGGTTGTGTCCTCCAGAAGTTCTCCGACGACTCTGCCATCATCGGACTCAGCTCCGAGGACGATGACACAGAGTACAGAGGAGTTATACAGGACTTTGTGGACTGGTGTCAGCGGAACCACCTCCTCATCAACGCGGGGAAGACCAAGGAGATGGTGGTGGATTTCCGCAGACGTCACTCTGCCGCTCCAGCCCCAGTGAACATCCAGGGAAAGGACATTGAGAGAGTGGACTCTTACAAGTACCTGGGTGATCATCTGAACCACAAACTGGACTGGACTCATAACACAGACGCCCTCTTCAAGAAGGGCCAGAGCCGGCTCTACCTGCTGAGGAGGCTCACGTCTTTTGGAGTGCAGGGGCCACTCCTGAAGACTTTCTATGACTCTGTGGTGGCATCAGCCATCTTATACGGTGTGGTCTGCTGGAACAGCAGCATCACAGAGAGGGACAGGAAGAAGCTGGACAAGGTCATCAGGAAGTCCAGCTCAGTCCTGGGCTGTTCCCTGGACACAGTGCAGCAGGTGGGGGACAGGAGGGTCCTGAGCAAACTAACATCTATGCTGGACCATGACTGTCGCCCCCTGCAGGACACTCTCTCTGCTCTGGAGAGCAGCTTCAGTGACAGACTAATTCACCCTTGCTGTGTGAAGGAGAGGTTCCGTAGGTCTTTCCTTCCTGCTGCTGTCAGACTGTACAATAAGAACTGCTGAGCCTGTACATTTCATTCATCTGTAAATAAGTACATTCTTAAATCATGTGCAATGTGCAATACTGCAACTTCAGAATGTCACAGAACAATGTCACTCTACCTCATGTCACTTTACCTTATGTCACTTTACTTAGCTACTTATTATCCTGCACTATTTAACTGTACAGTATATAACTGCACTACTACATATGTATATATCTTTTGACTGCTATTGAAGCATTTTCAGCATCTACAGCTAGTTATGTTAGCTAAGAAACATACTGTAGCTACTACTTATTTGTATATATTGTGTGTGCTCTTACTACTGTCCTACATGTGCGCTGCAACATCAAAATTTCCCCACTGTGGGACGAAAAGGAATTCTTATCTTATCTTGAAAAATTGCTTTCAAAAAATAATCACTGTTTAATATCGTAAATGTTTCTACACATATAAGAGAATGCAATAGGATTACCCCAGCCAATCAGTGTCTCTCTTTTTCATTGTAACAATGTAACTGGCCGTGGGAACATTTTTACCAGGGGCCTTTTGGGTTCAGATTCTCAGATGTTCTTGATAACTCCAGATTTTAGCTAAACAGTAATGGTATGTCTTTAAGAATGTGTCACAGAACCTCGGTTGTTGTAAGTATAGCACATGCAGTATATACCATTACTACCTCAGTCTGTATATCTGCTCGACTTGTAGATGTGGGAAAAATACAAACTTTACAAGAAAAATCAAAGTTAGAGTAAAAAGTAAACATGAAGCAGAACGATGAAACAAGACTTCAGATCAGACTCCAAGAAACATCTTCAGTAAAAACACGGGTTGTGGCTTCTTTGGAGATAGGACTTGAATAGCAGCCTGGTCCTGCGTGTGTTTGAAGTGAGGAGTGGACAGCGTGTTGCGAAGAGGGGGCTTTGAATACCTGCAGTCGTGATCTTGAGTGACCACGGAGCTGTGCATGCAAGGATCTGAGCAAACCTCCCTCCGGCTCATTGAGAATTCTGAGAAACACAAGTGTCCAGCTGCTCACGGAGAAAAGATGCAGAAAAAAAGAGAAAAAACTGGCAAAGTTTCTGGTAAACAAAGCAGAGCGGGACTGGGGCAGGAGATTAGATCGTGATGCGAGGTGATAAGGACTTCAAGGTAAAATGGAAGAAACATATTTGCATGTATTTGAATTTCTGGCTGCCTCCTGCAACGATCGCAGATGATTGTGTTGTGAAATCAAAAGGAATGTTCAAACTTGTACAGTACTTACAGTATATAGTTCACACCCATTACTCTTTTCTCCTGGTTTAATTACTTTTAGGTTGTGGTTTAGCTGGGGTACCTGGTTTTCAAATGGCAGCACATCCCAGTAGCCTGAACTAGCGTGCTGGATTCAAAAAAAGGTTCACAAAATAAAATACAATATTGCTGTGAAGATTTTTCTTTCTGTTTTCACGTTACACACAACAACATTTCATCCATCCATCCATTTTCTTCTGTTTTACTAATTGCCGGGTTGCGGCGGTAGCAGTCTAAGCAGAGAGGCCCAGACTTTTCTATCCACACACACTTCCTCCAGCTCATTTGAGAGAATCCCAAGGCGTTCCCAGACCCGCTGAGAGACATGGTCCCTCCAATGTCTCCTGGGACATGCCCGGAACACTTCCCCTGGTGCCCAATGTCACCTCAACTGGCTTCTCCAGCAAAGAGAATTTTAGCCAGGGCTAGTTCTCAATGTCCATCCCAAGGTAATTACATACACTGAAACAGACAACTGTTGAACACTATTCACATTGAACACTATTCACATTGCAATACACCTGCTGTGATCTCATTTATGTAAGTTACTTCAGCTTCAACCAACGACCACCCTGATTCGAAGTCTTTTAAACAGGAAGTATCATAGATTTAGATATATATTTGGTGAGTTGCACAAAAAAACTAAAAACCCATTCATATTCATAATATATGAATATGCGACAGTGGCTCAGTTGGTAGAGCATTGGCCTTTAGGCCTGAAGGTTGTGGGTTCGAGCCCACTATGAGACGTACTTCACGATTCCCACTGATGACTGCTGTCGTTGTGTCCTTGGGCAAGACACTTAACCCCACTTTGCCTGAAGCTCCCACTGAAAGATCAAGGCTCCTGTGGACTCACCACCTGCAGGAGGATCAGTGAGGGGCTGGTGCTCTGTGGGTACAGCTCTGACTGCCACCCCCCTGACCCAGAAATGGATTAAGGGGAAGAAAATGGATGGATGGATAATTCATTATATAGACTAATTAGAGTATATGCATAAATACATTGTTTTATCTAGTCATATGGCATTATACAAACAAAACGCAGAACAATTATCTAAAGATAATAATAGTCATATTGCCACAAAACCAACTTTTCTCAGCAATAGGTAACTTTGTGCGCTAATCCAATAGTTACTTCTTAACATCAGTGACAAGATAAGTGCTAACAATAACAATTTGGGCAAAGAGAGGGACGTAAGCAGGAATCTCCTGTTCATCAGACTCAAGTCTCCCTGCATGTGTATATGCGTTAGGTGTATGTGTATAGCCACCAAGAGGCATTTTGGGTTTTCACAGATGTGAAAAAGTGAAGATTCTCAGTTTTCCAAAAAATCTATCAGGCAAAACATTCTGATGATAATGTAGGGATTGATGACCATTTAATAGTGAGGTCACCTGGAATTACAAAGCTGAGAAAAACAGCCCCACAGTTTTCTGTTTTCTTGTCCAGTTCAGAGAGAGGGAACACGGTACTGCTGGTTTGCATTTATTAGACTAGAAGTTGTTATCTGAGACACTGATGAGATTGTTTCATGATCTTATCTAACACATTCTCTAAAAATGACATCTCAAAAGTGAAATCCCTGGTAGATTTGAGTGGAATTGTACTAGACAGCTTGCTTTTCCCCACGGCCTGTCACATACAGAATTATGTACATACACGTCATCATACTATAGTCATAACCTGTTCACTGGACAAACAACTTTGACATTGCAGCCGGAAAAATGGCGGCGTGGCAAGAGCACCGGTGTGCATCTTCTCACTGGAGTAGTCTTGCACAGTTTTTTCCGATGGGGTTTTACTGCAAATGGCAAACACATTCTTGCATCTTGTGTCTTTATGAGACATCAAGCTAGATTCATTTTTAACATGAGAAGATAATAAAAACACAAAAGAATAAATGCCTAATTAGCTATTTGGGAAAATATTTAGCAAACGTGTCTTTTCATAGATGGCAGAACACTTGCACCAAAAATACAAACCAATCCCATGTATTTTTTTTAGCACATTTCACCAAAAAAGTGCTTGACAAGGGCAAGTTCAATCAAACCAGTCCCTAAACATTTAAACCGTTGCAATCAAAGATCAAATTTCAGTGTTGCATCAGCGGTTACAGAACAGTTGAATTGAAGAGCACACAACACAAGATAATTGAACAATAACGCTATACTGATATGACATAAAATTAAAATAAAAGCAAGTATAAAATCTCTAGCTTTAGCATAATAACGCAGCGAATCTAAAACATCCAACTTTAGCATCATGAAGAAGCGAGAATTAAGTATAAAATCTGACACAGAGAGCGAAGCTAAAACTGATCAATAATATTTATGTCAAGAGGTTCAGCTAATGGAGAAACTGTCACACAAGATTAATAATGAGGAACATGATTTCAGCAGAAAATGGCACACCTTCGATGATACATTTACTTAAATGTCGCCACTTAATTAGAATGAAAAATAATAATGCATTTTTATTTGTGAGATTTCATAACACTTTGAAGCAACTATTGTTAAAGTTCAAACTCATCCTTATTACATTTGCACGAGCCAGTACTTTTCCCTTGTTTTGACTTCTGAAGGCCAAGCTACATGGCACCGTGGAAGCTGCTGATTGGAGGACTGCATTCCTGTTCATGCTGTCTTTACCATTGACAATAAAACATGTTTTCTGTCTGAATAAAAGACACGATCCCAGACTTTGTCATCTTCTTCATATTTCAACAATAACCATAAAACTAAATAAAGAGGAGCTTCTTAAGGTGAAAGAGAAATACGAGAAAAATATTGTGTGTCTACAGGTGTGCGTGATTATGTGTATGTGTACGTGTATATGTATGCATATGTACTGTATATGTATGTACGTATGCGTGTATGTGGATGTATGTACATGAGTATATATGTCTGTGAATGGGAATTTATCTATTTGTATCTATGTATTTGTTCTGCTTTGTTTTGTTTTATCCTTCTCTTGACACAAGGGAAGCATAGTGAAAAAACAAAAACAAAAAAACATTAAAATGTGTCTTGTTAAGCTGTATGTATTAAGAAAACAGTCTGAACTAATGAAGATAACACAATAAAGTATAAAAAAAAAAACAATATTTCTGCAATTTCTTATGTTTTCTTTGGTGCTCAGGACTTGAATAAAATCTTGAATGGTGCATGTACAGGAAATGATCAAGTATCTCCAAAAACAAACAAATGCACTGCTATTATTGGTCACTGCTGCAGCTGTACTTTTCTCAATGCCGTCTCTGGTTGGCGGTCGGACTGAGGGAGATCTCTGGCTCATATTGGATTCAGTGGGAGACAAAAGTCCAGCTGGGGTCTGACGAGCAGCTGCTTTTTGAAAAGTCCAAAATCTGTGAGAACTGCGTGCAGAAAGGGAGCTGCAGCTAAACGCGAGGCCGAGGAAGCAGATATGATCGTGATGAGAGGAGATAAGGACTTCAAAGATGCCAAGCTCTTCAGAGAGGTTCAAGGCAAATCGAAGAAAAGTAGTTTGCACAGACGAAAAGGCAGTGTCAATATTAGTCATGACTTGTATTACGTTTTGGACGCTTACGATTTTTTTCAGACTGTATGTGCTATAATTTTAAAACTTGTTTCAAAGGCACATTGTGTAAAATCTCCCTTTTTGATTCTTTTGATCATGTCACAACATTGTCCCTCTTAAAAAACTGGCCTGGAGATGTTTTTATATCCATCCATGCTAATAATAAGGAACTTCTGGCACAACTTCTCTCTAAAAGCTCCTGTCTCAGTCCTGTAATTTTATGATGTCATTCTACCACTATGACATCACGCTCAGAGCAGTTTGCGACCATTTAGAACAAGAGTATTGCCCATACAGTCGTTTTGGCAATTTCTCAAGTCAAATTACGACCTTTGCCATCACATGTGTGTGGTTGCAGCAGGTCATTTTCACATTTGCTGAAAAACTAAAACATTTTACAGTTACCCCTGGTGGGTGCATAGGGATAGAGCAGTCTGATATTTTCTACAGAAGATATTATGTAACATTCTAAAACATGAAAACAAATAAAGAGTCTCATCCTCCTTCTCAAATAATAATGCGTAATAATAATTGTCCTCTTTTCATCTGAAAGAATACTACCTACTTTTAATTGTAAATAAAATACCTTGCACAAAAAAGATAATATTTTAAACTTTAACATGTTTTCACATTTCATATATTTTTGCACACCCTGAGTGATCCCATTTATACCTACAGTATGTGACATAAAATCCATCAAGGAATTCTATCTTATCTTACATCTAACTACTACTACTACTACGGTTATTAACACCAGCTTGTGCGATATGGTGATATTTTTCTACATCAGCAGAGTTACAGCCAGACATGTTTGAAAGGTGACCTTGCTCTATGTAAAAATCACATTTATGTTATTACTATTTTTTGAATGAATGAAGAGAAATTATGTCTTATGATAAAACATTCCAA
The DNA here is from genome assembly GCA_964034765.1 of Knipowitschia caucasica. Taxonomy (NCBI): domain Eukaryota; kingdom Metazoa; phylum Chordata; class Actinopteri; order Gobiiformes; family Gobiidae; genus Knipowitschia; species Knipowitschia caucasica. Next base: position 26,297,763 of record OZ035836.1, read on the forward strand.
ATGAGTGTAACTTAATGGACGTCAATGCAGTTGATCACAGGCAAGAAGTTAAAAATAAAACCATAATTCAGTCACAGCCAAAATAAGGACTGTACTGAAAAGGAAATATCTCACCTGGCTTGAATATTGGAAACACACCAGACATTGTAAGTCTCATAACACATTTCTCATTCATCACGTTATTATATTATTTCCGTGTCTTTCTCAGAGCCAACCAGACTGACTGAGCTTTAAGCCAAATGTAAAACCTGAGTCCGTTCCATACATTAGTCCCATTAGAGTCTGTGATTGTGTTTGTCTGCTGCGTTTGGGCTTGAATTGAATTTGGAACAAGCTCTGGATGCAAATGAAGAACTCCTGGACAAGCTCTGACAGAACAACCTTTTCCTGAAGCGACAGAGCCTCACAGTGAGTGGGAACCATTTAGATCTTTTCAGTAAGAGGACCACTTTAAAGTTCACCAGGCTTTTACCGGAGCTGGCAACATGGATTCTGAAACTGCTTTTACTGTATTTAGGCTGCTCCGAGTCACTGTCTGATTCACACCACATTCTATGACACTATCAAGAACAAATTTGATAGTGCCATAGAATGTAAAGGGTCGGGGCTTTACAACGAGGTACACAATGACTCTATTGGTGGAGCTGAAGTTGGCTGGATTACTCTGGGAAAGAGCCTCAATGGTTGCCTAAAGAAAGTAGCTGTGCATTGTGTATCATTGCTATCTTCTTTGGCAATATCTATAATATGAGGCCCACAGTTTTGAGGGCATTGAGTTTTGAATTTTAAATGTACGCCACCTGCAGGTGAAAGCCAGATCCCACCAGATCTCTGAAGCTAAGCAGGACAGGGCCTGGTTAGGACTGTGATGGGAGACTTCTGGGAACAGCAGGTGCTACAGTGGGCTGAAAAAGGCCAAACTTTCATTGTGTACTTGTGCAAGACACTTTACCCACATTGCCTATGAGTCTTTGTGTGCATGAATGATTGATGGTTGTCGGAGGGGCTGATGGCACACACTAGTTGCCTTGCTTTACTTCACCCTCCTAGGGCAGGTATTGCTACAGTAGCTTGTATGGAGTGAAAGAAGAATGACATGTGAGTAAGCTTCACACATTTTTACAGACCAAGGTCACCCAAAGCGTTTAACAATTGTGGCTGAGTGGATAGCACTCTCGCCTCTCAGCAAGAAGGTCCTGGGTTCGAATCCCGGCCGGACCAGGGCCTTTCTGAGTGGAGTTTGCATGTTCTCCCCGTGTCTGCGTAGGTTTCCTCCGGGTACTCCGGTTTCCCCTACCACTAAAAATATGTCCAATAGTTCTGGCATGCGCTTCCTGTACTGGCGACCCTGCTCCCATCTCTGTGTGGAGTGAGAGACAAATGCCCAAAATTAACAATTGTAAACCAGAGACTCAGATCTGCAGTGAAAAGGCGGTATATAAATAAAAACTTACTTACTTACTTACAATTGTCCCAAAAGTGCTACATAAAACTGGTGCGTTAATTATGATTATTACACTTACAATCCTTGTTAGATGTTCTCAGTGGAGTTATTGGCAGAGATTCCACTGTGCTTGTCTCATGGTGCTGCCACTGTTTGTGCCTGGAAGGTTCTTCAATATTATGTCATAAAGTATTCATCACAGAACAAAGACTTCTTTCTCTTTAGACCTTTCTGTCTTGTTATGCACGTTGAGTTGCAGTTCATGTGCGATTGTTACATCCTGTCGAGTTACTTGTAGTTCCATGAGGAAGCCGTTATGTAGCCACACAATAACATGTGGGGCGACACAATAACATGTGACTATTGTGGCTCTGCTAACCTTATCTACATTTGAAGCAGGAGTAGGGCCTTGTTTTACGGCAACCACTGCTCCCGACAGACGCCCAGTGACATCTTTGGGATGGGTCAAATGCAGAGGACAAAGTTTCCTACAGGGATATTTAAAGTACAGGCAAAATACACTAATAAACAATCAGAAAGAAAGAAAGTGCCACATCACAATCTCTAAATATTTTACATCCAACTTGCATTTTTTAATAATGAGACTGTCATGTAATTTGTATATTGTGGAATAAAATCTTTAGTTGAAAATATATAATGTGTGAAACAAGAATGAACGGTAAGTAATGTTTACTACCACCATGGGGAGTAGTTTAATTTTTTTCCAAATTCAAAAAGTATAATTTGCAAACACAGCCATGTGTCATTACATTTGACAATTACATTTTAACTGCTTTGTGATCATAGTGGTAGATGACGTCATACTATTATAGGACTGACACACACACACGCACACACACACACACACACGCACACACATGGGACAGTACATTTTCTCATTACATCTGACCGGTGGATGACTCTTGGAAGAATCCAGTCTGTTCCAAGATGAACTATGCTGTGCTTTCCTGTTCCTCCGAACCCGTCTACTTCTAGCTATTTTAAACTTTGATCTGGCGCTCTCATCTGCGGTGCCGAGTGTGGGCCCTGATTGAAGGTGATGGGGTGAATATTAGAAGCTGACATTTCGCTGTCGCCTGAACTTCAGCGAACGAGGGGAGGACATGGAGGGGAGAGATGAGGAGAGGAAGGCGGACAGATGAAAAGAGAGGGCTGGAGAAGCTAGTGACTGAAGATAGTGATCAGTGAGTTTCATGTTTGTCTGATAAGTGATAGTTTTAACCATTATTAGCTGCTATAGTCATCCAAGTGGGTTCATTACTTTTAAACCCAAATATCTCACAGGTTTTGTCATATGTATTCTGTCTATACTGTTGGTACAATGTTGTTTAACTAACTACAGATAAATCATTACATGAAAAAAGTCTCTGTCTGAAAATGGCTCTCAAAACTACTACTCATAAACATAATTTTTTTGTCATAACAGTAATTGTCAATCATTCTTGTGATATGTGACTTAAGGCCGTTGTACAGTACGTGCTCGTCAGACAAGAACACAGTGCTTTTGGGATATTCTTTCGCATAATAGTGTGGGCCGAAAGATTGGGTTACTCAACAGGTAAAATTTGGTATTCTATTTGGAGAAATCCATTTCAAATCACTTCCAGTAAAAGTTATCTACGTCTATGTTGTCTGACATAGTTTAAAAAGAGAGCTTGTGTGAGCGATGCCGACAGTGACTTGTAAACAGAGCGTGCACGAGGAAAACTGGGCTCGCACGTGTTTTAGCAGGTGTTCTCTCTCAGGAGCAGGTAGATCGTTGTGCCTATGCATTTTTTACAAAGTGGAGAGGCTTTCCTAAAATTATGAAAAATCCTCATATACCTTCAGCAAAGCCATGTATCATTTTGCTTTCACTTCATAAAATATGTATATTTGTGTTTGCAACATGACAAAGTGCAGAAGTTCAAGCTGTGTTAGTACTTCCACAACGCCCTGTGATACATTGACCTCTGCATACCTGGGGTACTGCTATTCTGAGGGAGTGCAAAGTTAACAACTAAATCACTAAATATGAAACAGTTCAAGGCAAAAAAAATAGTCTCTTATGCATATATCTTGTTCATAGAGTAAATGTAACTCTGATTTATAGTGTTCATAAGACCAAAACTTTCACAGCAGCCTAAAGTCAAAACAGTAATTGAACAAATTACCTCTGGATTATCTGTCTCTGTAAATATGTTGTTAGAGACAAATAGACTGGTTTGATTCAATAACACTGTGTCCTCATGATAAATGCTGGGCCTTCTGGATCCTACAGGGTAAATAAACAAAGAGTGGCTTGTGTTTTAAGCCTTCAGCCCGGCTTTAATGAGCCCTAAACTACAGCTATTCCTCTTGTCTGCTTTATCTGCTCAAACAAACGCATTGCATCAGCAGTGACCTCTTTCATCCTATTTTCTCTTTTACTTATCTCCGAGAGCAGAGCACAGTCCTGTGGCACTCATATGTGCTTTGTCATCTGAAATGAAGATGCATTGGTTTTCTGCTTCTGACTAAGAATTAGGGCAAGAGCTTTAATTTAAACTTCAACTTTTTGGTAAATCTCAAAAAAGAAATGTTTTTATCGTAGAATAGTGTGTAACCCATTAAGTGGAAGACTGCTTTTTGCTTTGGGAGAGATGTATGTGTTTATCTTGATGTTGAGATTTGATTGTTATTGTACTGTACGTCTGTGTCTTAGGCTGTGTTCCGGACATCTGGGAAGTGATATATTTCCCAGTTTAAAATCACGTGTTCTGTTCAGAGTTCTGAAAATAAACTTGTATGCAAACAGAAACTCTAATGTTGATTTAGAGACTAACAATAAACTATGTGGTCTAGGTTTCTGTGTGTTTAACAAGTCACATCATCTACCGTCTCCAGTGGTTATTTGTGTGGTAAAACGTTGATTTCTTTCCAAATGATGAATAGAGTGAAACATTCAGAAGAACAGCACTGAAAAAGACCGGCCCCTACTCACTCCTCAGTTTCGTGATTGGTCAAAAGTTTAATAAAATCCTAGAGTCCCCTCATCATTGGTTGAACTACTCTCCTCCAGCCAATCTTCCTGGTCGTAGTTCTGCCGACTACAACCACCTTTCAGATATTATTGTTGGAAAAATACATACTGTACATAATACCATTGTGTCTCATGGTCAGAAATATACATTATTAAGTCTGTCTTGTGAAAAATTCCAGTTCCTTATTCCTGTTCTATTGTATTTTATCTGTACAGGAATGAAAATAAAAATCATCAGAAAATTCGCTTGATATTATCATTTGTTTCGGTCATCAGACTGTGATGGAGCTCTCGTTTGCGCTGGGCTTTTTAACAACCAAGAAACAGGAGTGAACTGTTAGCATGTGAGTTGTTGTTAGCTTTACTATTTCTCATACATAAAATTCTCATGAATCGTACAAGCGAGAATGTACATTTTCTTTTTAACAGTGGAAATAAAATAACTTCATGTTCAACATAATTACTGAAGTGGCTGTCACGATGTGGGTGGCTATACGCTTGCAAGAGTACACACGGGCACGGAAGATTAAAAACCGGTTCTTGTCTGCAACGTCAATATTCCTCGGATAGAAAAACAAACACAAGAGAAATAGCCGCACCCTGAAGAGAAAGTCAAAGCTCTCTTAACTTCATTCCGAGGCTGCATTTACATCTTATTGTTCGGCTTCTGCACCTGTTGCCTCCTGCCGTGTGTTGCCATGTACAAATGCATTCTTCCTTTGCGTCTGCGATGGACCTCGGGTTTACATGAGCTGGACCACAGGTGTCAGGGGTGCGTTTCCCGGCCAGCGTCCACTTCAAAACCAGGTTAGGAGCCGTAATCTGATTCCACAGGGCTCTAAACTCATTTGAACTGTCATTTACTGTGTGGGGAATGGTCATTATGCAGCATCTGGTTTGTTTTGTTTTGTTTTCCGCGGTCTCCCGGTAGTTGTAGTTTTGATTTGAGAGGCTCACGAAAGGTCACGAGAGATTGTTAAGATTACAGTGTAAGAAGTGTATAAAACAAGAACTTCATGTATGCTGAAACACACGGGAAATTGCAGAACAAAGTGGGATAATGATATGTTTTTAACAAAGTAAATTCACTACAACTTGAGTGCAATGGCGTTTGAAATGAGAAAACTGAAGCCCTGTACAGACAGCCCACACTGTTCTTCTCTGGGTCTTGACCTCTCCTGCTCTGTGCTATTTATACATAAAAGAAATTACAAAAATGTCCATCAAATTGTTGTTTCTTGATCTCAAAAACAGCTCGGTTCTATCACTAGTTTTCTCATTCTCGTGTATTTTTAGTCTTTAGATCAAATTTTGCAGACAGAAAGGTGACAAAGACATGGCCACTCTTCTGCCCACAGAGTCAAATAGTGACTTGAGACAGAGCCGGTAAATCTGCTTCATCTATGAACAATTATGGACATTGGTCATCATGCTCCCGATGGACCACTGTGTTTATTACTATTGCATTTCCTGTGTTTGAACAGTTTGATTCTCTGATCTTTTATTGGTGAATTGACAGCTTTGTGAAGTCTCCCGAGACAACTGCAGGTGTGATTTAGGGCGATATAAACATAAATGAAACCTGCGGGTATGTAGTGTTGGATCCATGCTCCTCCACCATCACACGTGTCATGAGGAAAATAGTAAATACAGCATATTAACTACAGGGTTAGTCAAATCTCTGTTTGAAGAATTAGTCCATGCAAAATGTCTCTCTTAATAGTTTCACCAGCTGAAAGTTCTGGGCATGGTTATTCAATGCTGGCCCATTTCCTCAAGGTGAGTCCAGTTTGACCTGAGGATTTAAGAAAATGGGTGGAGTCTGATGTACTCCTATGAGTTGAAGATCTTTAGGACCAGGATCGAGGTGAATACCCCTGGCCAGGCAAAGTAAGTAAGTAATACATCTTTAATTATATAGAACACCCAAAACACTTAAAAATGTTCAGAGTTCAGATATGTTTCCATTCCCTCCACATGGCGATGGCGGAAGCGAGGCGCCGAACACACTGGGAAAGCCCCCAACATAATTAATTCATACCTACTGTACATGTTTTTAGTGGTAGGGGTAACCAGATTACCCGGAGTGCTATCCGTTCGGCCACCGTGCTGCCCATGTACAGTATAATGCTCTGAGTCTTCAACTTCATTTGGACGAATATATTTATTGAGATGGTTTTGACTGTAGGCATTACAGTTTCAAAACTACACACCGTTGACTGTCACACATACCTCCACTTTACCTGAGATTAAATAATCACCAATGATTCCCACGCATAAAAACAAAGACATCTCTTGTTTTGCCTCATAATGCACTGGTTCCCACATTATGTTATTGAGTGAGGAGTTTCCATTTTGATCCAAGCATTTTAAAATCAGATATTTTTCTCCTCCATTGAATCTTTTGGCTCAAGCTAAACCAATGGCCTTTTCAGAGCAACACACTGTAACACCCGGCTTTACTCGAAAGCCAAACATAATACAACATATTGGAAAGCACATCGATTCCTCTCGCGTTGGGGTCTTGGATTATTGGCCCGAGAAATGTCTGAAATGTTTGGTCCAAGCTCCCTTTTATAATACATTACAATGAGTGAAGCGTTGACAAATGGCTCTGGATGGGTGTGGATGGCTCTGCCCTGCGTAACCTGCTCTTGGAACTCTTTGTTTACTCTGTCACTTTCTGTCAACATGAATTAGTACTAGAGTCTGTGATACATTTCAACACAGATTTAATTTAAACTCATGGTGAGAGTGGCCAAAAGTCCATCAGTCATATTCACCAAAGGACAAAAGCCTGAACAATTAGATCATCATCATGGAAATCAAAATATTGGACATGGAATCGTAACTTTACTTCAAATAAACCATAGCTTAAACATATGGACCGTGTTACTATTGTTATTTACTTTTACAATGTATTATGTATCTATTGATTGTGTGGATGAATGTGTTTTGCTTCTGGACACCCGAAATGTTGCTAAAGGGATCAATAAAGTATCTTTCTATCTATGAGGCAAACATCCCATGGCATAACAATGTACTGTCTCCACAGATATATTTTGGATTTTCCTTGAGGCTGGTATTTGGGCCTCTCCAAAAAGTTACAGCTGATATTAAAAACCAAAGAAAACTTTCTGTGCCTGTTCAGATGGATCAATATGTTATTTTAAAAATTTATGTTTGGCTCAAATTAAACAGTTTATTGCCAAATCCTCATTTTCTTCCTATTATTTTGACATTTCACTTCATAAAATTGTGTTGATCCACTTGGCTGCACAGTCTTCTGGGTTCAATCTGAAGAGACCAAAGACACAATTAATACATTAAAATGATTTATTTGTTTGGCGCATTGACCCCAGCAGTGATACTTGCAGCAATGAGATCGATTGCAGCTGAAGATGATCTCAGATCCCCCGGGGTCAATCACTGGTAGTGGCTAGAGTATGGTGTGAATGGGGCGTAGGCGGAGCAGGAACCGGAGCGGGAGACTAGAGCGGGAGCCAGAGCGGGAGCCAGAGCGGAAGCCAAGAGCGGGAGCCAAGAGCCAGAGGGGGTGCTGGGGAGGTGGTGGGTGTCTAAGAGCCTCAGGAAGCGTTGCTTGTCAGGAAGTGGCTGCCTTTTAAACTACCCGCTTTGCTGTGAGAGGGTTGGCAGGAGGCTGGCCTGGCTGTGTGATTGGCTGAGGCTCGAGGCTGGCAGAGCTGTGTGATTGGCTGAGGCTTGAGGCTGGCCTGGCTGTGTGATTGGCTGAGGCTCGAGGCTGGCAGGCACTCGGTCTTTCAGTCTGAACCTGCGCATTCAGCTTCATTAAACCATGAGGTATTGTGAAGGTGTATGTAAACAGCACGTACTGTAGCTCTAGTTTTAACGTCTAATTTTACACAATGTCTAATATGTGTAAAATTGAGTGCATCTGTGTTTCAATAAGTGGTGCAATTAAAATAAACATCAAATTTAGGTGGTTAACCTAAAATGTGTACTGTATTTGTATGTAGTGTAACATCACAACAGTCGTCTCAAAGGACTGATATGTTAGAGAAAATAAAGCTGTGGGACCAGTTTTTGTTTTTCTAAATATTCTTGTATTTTGACAAAGTCATTTAATTTGGATTAAATCACAATTGGGTCCGATTCATAGTTAAATATGGACATAAAATGTATCTTTGGCCTAACTTCTATTTACATGTTAGTCAACATTTTAGAACAGTTTCAATTTTATGGTTGTTTTCCTAAGAAATGTGTAAACCATTTTCAACATACTGTAATAACGATAGCTGAAAATAATTTCAGGAGCCACTAAGAATGGTGTCGTGGGCTCGTGGGCCAAATGCGGCCCACGAGCCTAAGTTTGACAAATGCCTGCTGCGCCGCAAAAAGTTATGAAAATGTCTCAAATTTCAAAAAATGTTTCTTAATTTGAGCATTTTACAATAAGAAATGCAAAATTATCTTATTCTGGAATGAGAAAATAAAGCAACAGTTCTTGAAATAAGACTAAATGGCTTTGTCCCATTGGAAAATCTTGTTTAGAGACAGTCAGAATGTACTGAATGTCTTATCTCTTGTTTTTTTCTTTTTTTTGCAGTGTATAGACGCACTCACCGTGGGTTTAACAAACTAAAACATCAGTCATGAATGAAGAGAAACCAGCTCAGTACAGTTATCAAAGGGACACACCACTACCTCTGGGTTTGTCTGTCCATAGTTTTGGCCTCGTCTGTTGACAGCTTTAACATTGTGATGATCAGACATTAGTCCCCCACAGGAGGAGGAGGGCCTGGACGAGTCTCATAAGATTATCTTCTCATGCTGCAATTATCTCCCCCTGCGAGCGTGACGTCAGGTATCTGCCAGAAAACGCACAGGCTCTTTATCTGAACCAGGATGCACATGTAGACAAGAAACGTGCTGATTGTTGAGCGGGAAGCAGCGAATGGGGCTCACGGGAGACCGGCTAATGCAGGGAGAGGCGTGTGATGGATGAAGATCAGCTGCACATACTAAAACATGTTCCATCAAGACAGGGAAGTTTCAGTGTCTTTGAGATACAAAACTTTCTTGTGTATTCAATTAAATTCAATTTATTGTTGTATAGCCCTAAATCACAACAGTATTTATCAAGAAGGACTTTACAAAACCGGACATCAAAACAGCTCCCTAGTTGGAATGTTTTAAGTCTTGTCTTCAATTCAATTTATTCTTGTACAGCCTAAAATCACAACAGTAGTCATCTCGGAGGACTTAACAAAAACCAAACACAGATCAGAGAATCATCAGACCCACTTTTACTCTCTGGTGTTATAGGTGCTCGGGAGAAACCAGAAACGGGGGCAGAGCGAGCGTAGAAGGACCGGGGAAGTGGCCAGAGGCAGCAGCTCAGCGACGGGGGCAGAACACCAAGTACAGGCAGTGGTAAAGAGGGGCAAGGCGGAGGAGCGCGCGAGACGGGCCAGAGCGGGGCGGCGAGTGCGGGACCAAGAGCACCCAGTTGGGCAGCCTCTCTCAAGGAGCAACCACTTCTCTTAAGGGCTGTTTTCGATAGGCGCTCAGGTTTGGTGAGTGGCAGTTCTCGGGGAGTTCTCGGGGCCCAGCATTCCCCCACTGGCGGCCCTATTTGTGTTTGGGTCCTCCAGAAATGGTGCGCGCGACCGTGACACCCAGGGATACTTGACTGAGTAGACTGAAGTCCTCCAGAGCCCTGCGTTCCCCTTCTGGCAGCCCTGTTGTGTTTTCTGTCCCAGTAATGGAGCGCGTTGGAGACAGAGCCATTAGACCGAAACAGGGGCGCACCGGGATGGTCCACTGCCCGTCATAACAGACCTTTTTCACTGACTTTTAAGATAGAGATCGCACATTGGCTTTCAAAATGTTATTGTAATAACCTTGGTGGCGTTTGAATTTTAATCTGAAGACGTTTGAATTGGGTTTTATATTAAACCATTGTTTTAAAAGTCTCTCGGTCACACAGGAGTGCTTACCACTCAGCCACCGTGCTGCCCTGTGTGTTTAAATGTTCTCTCTATGCATCACTTGGAAACGTGTTTTATAAAATGTGCTATATAAAGTAGATTGATTCTCTGATTTGTGTGGTCAAATCCAATCTAAATGGTTCAAACACAAGAAATGCAATCATACAAAAAACACAGAACCATTAGTCATGTGCACCTTATGGACCATAAGGTGCACATGACTACTGTCCATACATGTAGAATGTTAAGTGTCCTGAATCCTCACCTCTAGACCCTCCCGCATGGGCAAGAAAACACTTACATTTCTATCTATTTGTAAGAAAGCCAACAAACCTCACAGGCCAAGGTCACACAAAGCGGGTTGTATACATGTGTGGGTTGGACCTCATGACTCATTTGGCTTGGCACAGAATAAGAGCTTTGAGTAATCGGCAGCAATCCATCACGCTGATTTTTTTGCGTGATCAATAGCTCTTATTGACATGAGCTGCACACTGTACACACGCCTTCTGAGTTTGTAAGAATCCTATCAATAAGATGCAGTGAAATGCATGATCGCTGCTCGATACGTGTGCTTTGGATTTATGACGTACATACAGTAGATGCTGCTGTTTATGCATTCTCCTATAGCGCTTCCGATGGGTCACTATACTGTAGGTAAAAGCTAGTCAATTCGGTCTTTCTGCAGGATAAAAAAAGTGTGTTTTGTTACCGGGCCAAGGGGTAATGTGATCACCTCTGTGCGTGTGTTTGTCTGTAGACAGGATTAGACAAAAACAAATAGAAGAAAGAATGAGGTGTGTAGATGAGGGGTGATGGGATTTATATTTCTGAACAATCTGTGGCATCCGAGTGCACAACCTAGTTCAACCTTTCAGATTACAAAACACAAAAGTTTATTTACATGAGGGGAATTAGTTAAAGAAGACATTGTGCATTATTTTTGTCCATTAAAACTAAAATAACTGAATTAAAACGAATAACTATCATGCACTGTAAACAAAATTCTTTCCTCCTGTAAGTGCCTAGTGTGGTGTGTCTTGAGATGTTCATTTTGCCTTGGAAATAGACCAATATTTGGTCAAATCATGTGAAAAGGAGATAATGTGAGATGATTAGAAAGATTTTTGTGCTTGTCTTTGCTATATATGATTGATGAGATTTACTTTGCTTTCCTAATAAAGGTTGTAGGGTTGGATGTGTGCCCTAGGATTTTTTGCAATGACAGGTGTACCACGGCAAAAAAGGTTGGAGAACACTGCCCTACCAATAATTCTGTAATTTATAATGTTTCCTAAAATGAGAATTACCTCCTGCGACTGATGACATCATACTCTTACAGTGCATCTCCTGTTCATACGATACGAATACTGTAGGTGGCAGTAAATGGACCTTGATAGTTGGATGCCAATCACCATTAAACTGAAAAGAAGAAGAAGATACTTTTACAGGACTGAGACAAGAGCTGTGAGACAAAGGGTGGTGTTACATGTTTGTGCCAGCAGTTCCTGATATTATTATTATTGACGTTTATTTGACCAAGAAAGTCCCACTGAGACAAAAGTAGACCAGGTATTGATTGCACGGGTATTAACACTGGGAATGGAAATGAATGTATCTTTCATTAATAAGCTAACTTGCCTACAAATATTCGGCATGGAGACTGGACTAACTCAAATGTATTCAATATTATTGCATTTATAGTGTTGTCGGGAAGGGTGTTATGAAGACTACTGTACATGTTTTTAGTGGTAAAGAAAACCAATGCAGACACAGGGAGAAAGACCTGGAGGTGGAATCGGACACAGATGTTAAGACAAACAGAATGGCAGACCCAAAAAGGCAGGATACAGATTTATTAAATAGATAGTGGAAGGGGTTCCTAGAAGGCAGACGTAGAGAAAGAGACTGGGATATGGCAGGCTGATGATGATGAAGAACTGGAGCGGGACCGAGGAGACTGGAGAACACAAAGAAAAACAATGCACGGGCAAGTTCAAAGGAGCAGTATGTAAAAAATCTGGCCAAAATGGTACTGCAACTTCATCCTCGCTCCCTGACTCATGTTGCCATATATGCAGAAGAATCCAGCTGGGATCATAACAGCTGAATAGACAAGAGTTTTCTCAACAAAAAAATCTATAATAGACACCTTTTTCATAAATAAATCCTCCTTGTTTTGTCATGAATAATTTGAGAATCATAGAAAGATATTTGTTTTTTTTTTCGTTCTGCGGCCACATGTTACTTTACCAGTGAGTTTAGCTAGACGTGGGGAGTTCTGGCAACCCGGATCACGGACTTTATGATTGGTAAAATGGTAGAGGGCGGGACATCGAAATTAAAACCATATCAAAATTACGGGCTGCAAATCAAATTTTGAAATTAAAATATCTCGCTTGTACTACTGTTATCAGTTAAAGATGTAGTCGAAAAGAGCACGATTTAATTATGCCTTTTGAAATATTGGGCCATTTAATGATGACTTAACATGCAAATATTACATATTGCTACTTTAAAGAAGTATTAGAAAAGAGCAGGGTTTATTAATGCTTTTCAACATATTAGGATTAGGGCAAAAAAAAAATCTTATATTGCTACTTCAAGATTGGGCAAGTTGGCAAAAAGGTATCAAAAGGAAAGGCTCAACGTGAGCACCACAGGACGTGACGGAAGGATCTGGCAGTTCTACATGGCTTTTGAATGTTGGAGGATGGTGATGATTGGTTCAGGTGTACAGCTCCACAGGTGCAGGTAACGAGGAACCTCTCAGGAAAGGAGGAAACAGGAGGGGAGGGGTGATCAGAAGGAGGGGAGGGGAGAACAGAAGACGCTGAGGGAGGAACAGCAACACCAGGACCTTCTTGCTGTTCAATTCAATTCAATGTATTCTTGTATAGCTCTAAATTACAACATTATTTATCTCAGAGGACTTAACAGAACCGTCCCATTTGCCAACACGGATCAGAGAATCAAAAAGTTCATACGCAAGAAATGCTATGATAAAAAACACATACGTTCATTGGTCCATACATGACCGATGTCCGTAAATATTGATAAGTGACCACCTCTGCTGCTGTGGCCCGTCCTGCTCCACCCAGCGGCTACTCCACCTCTGCTGCTGTGGCCCGTCCTGCTCCACCCAGCGGCTACTCCACCTCTGCTGCTGTGGCCCGTCCTGCTCCACCCAGCGGCTACTCCACCTCTGCTGCTGTGGCCCGTCCTGCTCCACCCAGCGGCTACTCCACCTCTGCTGCTGTGGCCCGTCCTGCTCCACCCAGCGGCTACTCCACCTCTGCTGCTGTGGCCCGTCCTGCTCCACCCAGCGGCTACTCCACCTCTGCTGCTGTGGCCCGTCCTGCTCCACCCAGCGGCTACTCCACCTCTGCTGCTGTGGTCCGTCCTGCTCCACCCAGCGGCTACTCCACCTCTGCTGCTGTGGCCCGTCCTGCTCCACCCAGCGGCTACTCCACCTCTGCTGCTGTGGCCCGTCCTGCTCCACCCAGCGGCTACTCCACCTCTGCTGCTGTGGCCCGTCCTGCTCCACCCAGCGGCTACTCCACCTCTGCTGCTGTGACCTGCTGCTTCATTTTGTTATTACTATTTTTAGCTTTTGAGAATGATCAATGTATTTGTTTTGTTTGTGTGAATAGATGTTTTTTTGCTGCTACTGGACACGTGAATTTCTCTTACGGGGGATCAATAAAGTATATTTATCTATCTATCTATAAATGTTGTTGAATGTCAAGTGGCTTGGATCATCGCCACTGTCCTTGGACCCTCTTGCTGTGAAACTGCTAACCACCGTGCTTCCTATTAGCATGGATGTAACTAATCACAACTCCAGGTCTGTTTTTGATGAGGAAACAAGCTTGTAACATGGTTGGAAGCAGCTGAAAACATGTGGGTAGATTGCGCATAACACATTTCAAAGTACCAATTAAAATACACTTCAAATATGTGCATGCAGCCTCACTTGGCATGCACACCTGTATTAGACCTGCAGCTCCAAACACATACATCTCCCCCTGTACACACACCGAGCTGCCATATTGACTCCACTTTTCACAGCTCTACTTCTTGCTTCTTTCATCTTTTCAAATCAAACATAAAAGTCTCGGAGCCTGAGTGCCCTAAAGCTGGTCAATGCTGCACATATGAAGACCCAATCTCCCTGTCCGTACAATCACAGAGTCTCAAGTACAATACAGCACCAATTACACAGAATTTATACACACAACTCCACTCCGCCTGCACTTTCTATGCTCATATTTTTGCTAGCTCTGATTGTGCTGGGGCTAATGAGTGTGCTGCTGCATCCAATTAAGTTATAAATGTGGACAAGCAGGCGCGGTGCAACACATTTGAATGTATATAGATGTTGTAGATACAGTGAGGGTCTCATTAAAAAGAACAAATATATGTAACTGGGGGAAAGAGGATTGTATAAAAAACAGAGATGTTTTTTGTTTTTTGCCAGATGCTATGAGGTTAAAGTCTGAATATTTTGACTTTGAATTTGAGAAAAAAGTCAACGTTGTAATACTATGATGGTTATTAATGTTCTGAGAATAATCTTGTGATATTTATTATAAACTGTGAGCGTGCTATTGTGTCTCAGTTGCAGATTTATAAATACTGTTATCACTATAAATAAAGATTGATTGATTGAAAAGACTGATCATGAATGAATGAATACTTTTATTCATTCAAATAATTACAAAATCATAATATTTCAAATGTATTCTCACAAAGGTACAAGATTAATTTCATAACATTGCAACTTTGACTTTATTCTCATCATATTTCGACTTTAAGGTCAAAATATTCTGACTTTAATCTCATAACCATCATAGGTTTTATTTGGTTTAGCTAACTCAAAAATAAATGTATTTCATTCTTATAATGGGATTTTGTCCGTCACATTTCTATACTGCATTAAACCAAAGCAGCTTCCTGTCCTACAATTGCATATCCATAATCTGCTTAAAATATTGAATACAAGATTGTGGATTTCAGCAAAGCAGTTAAAATATTGATCATAACTGAGGGAATATGACCGCT
Source organism: Knipowitschia caucasica (assembly GCA_964034765.1). NCBI lineage: Eukaryota > Metazoa > Chordata > Actinopteri > Gobiiformes > Gobiidae > Knipowitschia > Knipowitschia caucasica. Next base: position 26,313,265 of record OZ035836.1, read on the forward strand.
TACTTTATAATACATTACAGTGTGAGTGGCAGCCTCTGAGTGCGTTCGAAAAGTCAAGAGAATTCAGTTGCAATTTTGACAATATGGGTTATTACACCGGGAGCATAATAGTGCATGTGATACTGCCATCACTTTGGGCGCCGTGTCTGGAAGTTTCAGCGCCTCTGAAAGTGCTGACAGATAATTACAGTCTCATAATATCAATGTACATGTGGGTTTGCTTCACCAGGTTTCTACATGATTTTTCTACAAGGACACACACTCTTAGAACAGAAACCCAGCCATCTGAACACATGTTTGGCAGTGAATTAGTAGTTATTGGATAATTTGTCTCAACCATTTTGTTAGATAAATGGTGTGTTTGGTTTTTTTTGTTAGAAAATTTGCTTTAAGCACTTAGCGACAGTATGTGATATGTATTCTTAGTGGTCTGATAGAGTCAATGCAATTGCAATCTAACTTTTGACAGTAGCTCAGTTGGTAGAGAGCCCAGAAGGTCGTGGGTTCGAGCCCAAATCAAGACTTTCACCTTGAATTTCCACTGACTCCCTCCGTTGTGTCCTTGGCAAGACACTTAACCTCTGGGAACACCCGGTGCCACAGTGGGGCGGCTGCGGCTGTAAAGTGCCAAACTGCCATTGTGTCCTTAGGCAAGACACTTCACCCCCATTGCCTCGAATGAGTCTGGTGTGTGTGTGAATGGCACATACTGGTCGCCTCGCTTCTGTCAGTGTGCCCCCGGGCAGCTGTGGCTACAGTAGTTTATCACCATCGTGTATGGAGTGAATGAATAATGACATGTAAAGCGTCTTTGAGTGTCCAAAAAAACGCTATATAAAATCGATGCATTATTATTATCATTATTATTGTTGCCAGAATCTCCTAAGCACTGATAACTGATGCAATCTACCTAATGGAATTGAGCTAGAAACTGCTAGTATCTGCTTTAAATTCAAAATGCTTTTTGTCAGCACCTTTTCTTTATTAATAAAAGAAAATAGAAGAAAAACTGGAAACAAATCCCCTAATAAACACAAAACTCATTCTGCTCTCTAATTGGATAATCTGCTTGAAAACTAAACATAAATATGTTTTTGTGATGTAATTTCAATAAAGAATAACTCAACTTTAAACATGTGTTCATAAAAGGCCAAATATAAGGATTTGTACATCTGTTCTCTGGAGACATTTTTTGTTTGTTTTGTTTAATTCTTTTCAAGCAACCAAAAAAAAAGGTTTACTATTTACAACCTCTAAAAACCATCGGTCGTAAGAATATTAACTAGTAAATGAAGAAACTTCAATTACTAGGATGAGATAAGATAACCTTTATTGGTCCCTCGGTGGTGAGCACATCCCCCTCCTTCTGTCAACATCTTAATATAATTAGTTTACTTCCTTACTTGCAAAACACAAGCATCTTTATTTTCTTGTATATTTACATTATGTTACGACCAATTATCCATTGCTTGGACATTGCTTGAGTTTCTCAGTTAAGCTATTCCACAGTTCAACTCCTCTTATTTATACTGTCTACCATGGTAGAAACATACCTTCCTTCCAACATTTCCAAATCCTTCAAACATTAAATCTCTTTAAATCATCTATCTCAGTGTCTCCCAAAGTGGGGTCCGCGGCCCCCTGGTGCGCCGCGAGGGTACTGCAGGGGGGCCGCGGGAGGTCATAAAAAAAAAAATATATATATATATAATTATTTAATGTTAAATGTATAATGTTTTTTTTGTAATATTAAAATATTTGTGTTCATTATTTGACTTGAATAATCCACTGTAATCATTTTTGTATTACAATGTTTGTAGCAGAGGCTATTTCCCCAAAATAAAATAACCAGAAGAGCCTATTCTTAATGTTGTCTTCTTGGTTATTATTTTGGGGGGCCGCGCAGACCCGTCAGATTTTTAAGGGGGCCTCGGTGTTACTGAGTTTGGGAATGGCTGATCTATCTGATATGACCAATATTGCAATCTCTACGGACAACGCGCCGCTTTTGTGAATGTGTAACAAATTGCGTAACTACAGACAATCACGCCCAGTCGATCCCAATGATACAATGTCCTATTCTCCACCAGCTTTGTGCTTGTTGCGGAGGCTCTTTGCTTCTTGTTTACACACATCGTCCTTGCTCTATACTCCGATTCCTGCGTCGTAATGAGGACATCCCTGCTGCACGAAGGTTAATGCCGGACATAAGAGAAACCTGGCCAATCTCGCACCCCCAAAGTCCTCAAGCAATCTCACAGGGACCTGTCTTGTTCCCCAGTCCATTCAGCGTCTCAATGAGGACGCTAAATCCAATTCCAAAAGGCAATGGGATTTGAGATGGGGGAGCAAATTGCACCAAGGTGATGGCGCACTGGTCAAGAGGGACCCTTGAGAAAGAGAAAAAAATAGTGTCTGGTACAGCGACACAATGGGGGGCACTGCTGTTATCTTTGCTGTTAGTGGTGTTTTTATAATTGATTTCCCCCTCCGGCACAATGGAGCGCCAATAATGAAAAGGCTGTCATTCCTGCTTCTTTGTGTTGTCGCCTGATGGGGTCAGAGACAGAGACGCTGGTCAGGGGTGGAGGACATACAGGTAGAATGAAGTGGACAATGGAACTCCGAATGACCCTAATAGTGGAAATGGACTGGAATTCAGACATGTGCGACTTTTGTAATCCTTGAAGAAACATTTGAAAATGACATGTGTCAATAGTTCTAGCACTTTACACGCAATCAAAATGCAAACATTGATTATTGCATTGGTGCCATAGACTGTAAATATTAACAGATGTTGATATTAACTTCTGTGGGCTTTTTCAAAATGGCTGCCGTCATTCCTTCCAGCAGGAAAATGTGAGTAAAAACGCATTTGCGTATGCTTTAGCCGGTATGAGCCCCAATCATTTACTACTAGACTAGACTAGACTGGTCCAAAAAAAATACTCCCCTCAGCATTGACACATCTGGAACGATTTCAAAAGGAAAGAAGGCGGCATACAAAAGCATTGAGTTATTCCCTTTCCAGGTCCACCCCCACCTGCCCAAGAGTGGGATTGCAAGCATGTCAGCACACATGCTCATGGACCTTTCTGAGCCTTTCTGCACATTTCTTAATGGCGTGTGTTTTGAATTTCTGTAACACCAACCTGCCAGCAGGTTTGAGGATGTAAACTAACCCAAAGCAAAATTGTGGCATATTTGGAAATGATAGTAATGTTTCCCAGTAACACAACAACAGCAGACTGCTGGTGATATGATTGGTGGGGAATCGAAACCCACTGTCACGGTGTGGATTTTGTTATTTTGTATTTTGGTTTTCTTTTGACATTGTTCTCTGTAGTTTGGTTTGACTTCCTGTGCTGTTTCCCCTGTCTTGATTGTCCCCTGATTTGTTTCACCTGTGTCTGTGTCTATATGTACCCTGTGCTTCTCTCCCCTTGTTGCTGGTCCATTGTCTTGTTCATGTCTTGTTCATGTCTTGTTCATGTCTTGTTCATGTCTTGTTCATGTCTCGTCAAGTTCTGTCCTGTTCCTGGTTTCTTTGGATTTTGGAGTTTATTTTTATGCCTTGGACTTTGTTTTATTAAAACCTTTATCTTTGCATTCCTGCGTTTGAGTCCTCCATCATCTCACTCCATGACACCCACAACCATTTGGTTAATCTGACCTTAAGAGATGGGGAAGAAGGAAGCGGGTCTGTTCAACAAAGTAGGCCTGTTTCATTATAGTAACAGTAAAAAACCTATATTGCTAATGCATAAACACACAGGAGGAACTGCACATGGGGTGGTACTCATGCGAATGTATATTTGTACAAAGTGTTATTGTGTACGTTGATATATTCATATAGTCCTGATAATAGTTGAAATGGCTCACCAATAGTGCCCACTTACATCCTACACGATTGAATGTTTAGTCAAAAATACATGTGTTGAACAATATGGATTCTTAATGCAAATATCCTAATGGCGAAAAGCAAGTACCCTGTTTGAGTTTGAAAGCCAAAAGATGCTATCCATCTACACAATTTCGGGAAATTTCTATGACAAACTTGAGTATTTGAAAGAGTTAAGAATAAAATAATGCAGGTGAAAATGCCTTACATCTTAGAGCCAAAACTCCAGTGCAGGGTGAACAACAGAAAAAATGCGTCGATGGGACATACGTAAGAGCTCTCATTGCTATTGGCCTGTCAAGCATTGGAATTCAGCGGTTGGTTGGCCTTGAGAATTATCGACTGTTAGCAAGTGGCTGTCAAATGTTTGAGCTGACCTCCTGATTGGCGGGTGAACGTTTGAGATGACCACACAATTGGCTTATGAATGATTGAAAGGTGATGTTGATTGGTCCCCATATACAACGCTGAACCGCCACTGTCTAGAGTGCTACTGTAATAGTGCTACAGATAGCTTCTTTACAAAGTCTAAAATCATGTTTTAACCTGTCACAGATTTAACATCTATTTTAAAAGAAAGTGCTGAAGGAGTATAGGGAGGTGTCGGGTCGGAGTTTGTGTGTGTGCGTGTGTCTGCCATGTATCGTGTGTGTTGGGTTGGGGTGTGTTCAACGAGTGAAAAGGTTGGAGCCAATTTTAGTCCAAACTCTCTTTCAAACGTATTTTGTATCTTGTTTATAGTTTAATTTTGTATACATACATAGTAGGAATGAGGAACATACAGCATAAGAAAAATGAACAATATCTCTATACTAAAATAAAAAAGAACCAAACTTAGCATATAAAGAAGCAGTGTAAATCTCTTATTACTACTACGCTTTTCAGGAGAATCACTCTGAGGAGCACAGGGACTGGACTCCTGTTAGTGCCCAGAGTCAGAACTAAACATGGCGAGGCTGCTTTTCAGATTCATGTTGGTATAATCTGGAACAATCTTCCTGAAAATGTGAGACAGGCTTCTCTGAGAATGTTTAAATCCAGGTATAAAAAAGGCCCGTTAAGCTGTGCATACACTGAGGGATTTTATGTTTATTTTTCTTTTTAATGTTCGGTGATTATTATTTTACTGCCTTGATTGTGATTGTTTCTATCTTGTTTTGTTCAGCACTTCGAGTTGCCTTGTGTATGAATTGTGCTATACAAATAAACTTGCCTTGCCTACTACTACTACTACTACTACTAGACAAGATCAAACAAAATGAAAATTGCCAATGACCTACCTACTTGGTTTTATAAGTCCGCCATTCCAACCCTGTTTAAAGACCACTCCATTTATCCTATTGGCCCTAATGGTGAAATAACACGGGAGACTACAGCTGCTTATTTCCATATTAAACGTTGGATATCTGTGGCCATTAGCGCCACGTGCAGAGGTTGGCCACCCTGCTCACACTTTCACCTGAATAATGAATCGCTGAACTCAAAGGGACACAGGGCGCGGGTTAACTGAGGTAGTTGCGTCCCATAATGAAAGGAGACGCTTACTGTCACGGAGCCCATTGTAAACTATGTGATCGCCATTAGCCGCACCTCCGTAGACCGCTGCATTAGTAAATAGCATCTTTAATCCTCTAAAGCGCTTAGCCGAAGTACTTTTATTCTGTAATAGCTTGGAGGGAAGTGGAAAAATGGTGATTTAAAACAGTCATACGGGGAATCTATCAATTTTATACACCTGTCAAATGGAAAATGACTTGGAGAGCCATTTGATGCATTGACAAAAGATAAAACGCTAATGAGGATTCGGATTGAAACGTTTCATTTAAATCGATGACGGCTTAAACGTATTTTAATTTTATTGGATGATCGGCCAGAATTGCTGCCAGAGCGTATCATAGAACTTTTTGCACATTTGTTTTAGGCATTTTGCACGGGTGTTAATGGCTTGTTGGGATTAAAACAATGCTGAATTCATAAGAAGGATGGTTTCTTTATTCACTCACTGTACGCTTTGTGAAAAGATAGTTCTTTGATGTCGGCTCTTCGTACATAAAGCAGAATTGCAGAAGTGCTGGATTGGACGGAACATGAGCTGGAGCTTGACCATCGTGACACAGGTTAGTTTTACTCTACTGATGATGTGTTGAGATGCGATCGCGGAATTGGACCCGTTGTGGTGCAGCGGGAGCAGCGTATGCAGTCCAAGCTCTCGGCTAACTCGATTGACCCTCACTCTATGGTCATGAGCTTTTGGTAATGACCGAAAGGATGAGATCACACAGATACAAACCACGGTCAACATGAGTGCCCTCTGCAGAGTGGCTGGACGCTATACCTTAGAGCAGCCATTCCCAAACTCAGTAACACCGAGGCCCCCTTAAAAATCTGACGGGTCTGCGTGGCCCCCCAAAATAATAACCAAGAAGACAACATTAAGAATAGGCTCTTCTGGTTATTTTATTTTGGGGAAATAGCCTCTGCTACAAACATTGTAATACAAAAATGATTACAGTGGATTATTCAAGTCAAATAATGAACACAAATATTTTAATATTACAAACAAAACATTATAAATTTAACATTAAATAATTATATTATTATTTTTTTTTTTTTATGACCTCCCGCGGCCCCCCTGCAGTACCCTCGCGGCCCACCAGGGGGCCGCGGACCCCACTTTGGGAGACACTGCCTTAGAGGGGAGGAGCTCAGAGTAGAGCCGCCACTTCTCCATTTCGAGAGGAGCATGTTGAGGTGGCTCGGGCTTTGTTTCCGATCATTCCCGGACGCCAAATTATTTTCATTGTTATGGCTTGGATTATTATGGCTTACAGTACATTTTCAGATTCTAAACATTATCATCTTTGCAATATACAGTGTACATTAACTTTCTGTCTATATCTTTTTGCACTATATGACATACCTTGTACTAATCTGTTCCATTGCCTGAAATAAATGAATACATGAAATGAAAATGAAACTTTAAAACAAATTAAGGCTTGATATATAAGATAAGAGATCCTTTTAGTCGTCCCACAGTGGGGAAATTTCACTGTGCTGTAATGAGTCATTTATTAAAGTAGCCTTGTCCGCTGAATTGCAGAAGTACAGGGACTTTTGAACTCTAATTTTCACCTGTATGTATCTGTTCCAACAATCTATTTACCGAGTGTATAGCGAGCGAATAATGCAACAGCAATTCTTATAAACTTAAGTCTTATTCCCAAAGTACAAGTTTGGGTCTAAAGCTAGGCCCCTCAAATCATCCAATCCATACATTCACCTTAATTGTATTATTTATATTCTCATTTTGTACAAGTTATTGTTATATATTTTCCCAAAATGGTGACATCTCATATCTTGTGATGCAGCAATAAATAAGTCCGTCTTTGTTTTATTCTACAATCCCAGCTTGACTCTCGTTTCCACAGTAGCCTTGTGTTGGTCTCTAGGTAAGTGCAATGCTTTCGACCTTGTATGTATTATAGATATTTATTTATTTTCTTAAATCTGCATTTTATTGCATTATTAGTCGCCCACCAGTCTCAAACGCCTTCTCGCTTTGACATATTGTGTAATGTTCAAGGACTAAAAAGTACCATGTCTGTGTATCAGGGATAAGTCTGGAGTTAGCCAAGAAAAGTTATTAAGACATGTTATTGACAAATCTGTGAATTGTTTTCGGACTTTCTTTGCATGAAATCCTTGCGTAGATGTTTAACAATATATACGTAATAGACATTGCTTTGAAATAACGACTGAAAGATATAATCAATTTTCATATGTGACTGATTATACAAGTGTTATAAGTGGTTTGTGAGCGGTACATGTGAGGTTAGGATTGTGTGGGTCTTTTGGCGTTGGCTGCGAGGGTGAATGTGTCCTGACCGGACTCCTGCAGGTAGACTTCTGAAGTTCGACTTTTGATCTGTGTGTATGAAAAATACATTTGTACGCCACAAATATAATGTAACTGCAGGCCAATATGCCGCTACTTCGCTTTAGCATTTTTGCTTTGGAAGAAAGTTAAATCATTTTTGCACCGCACTGAAAAGAAAGTACTGAAGCTATGATGTAGATTCCTTGTCACAATTTCATATTATAGAAAACATAGATCTACTGCTTTACTTTTAGTGTAAAAAAAAAGAAAAATACACAATTAGTTGACTACTATGTTAAATATATAGTCTTTCGGTGCTGTGGTAGCTGAGTAGTTAATACTCTCAGTGCATGGAGCAGGGCCCTGGAGTTTGCATGTTCTCCCCGTGTCAGCCTAGCCTCCATATTCCCCTGCTACTAAAACATATACAATAGGAAATATCCTCCAGCTCTGGTCCTGGCCAAGAGCATGAACATCTGGAGACGGATCCCTGGATATTGTACTACAGCGGCCACTGCTCCAGACAGAGGCCCAGGATTGGTCGATTGCAAAGGTGAGGTATAGCTTTACAAACCGTAATGATAATACATTGGCTTGTTGATGCTTCTCATGTCATCATTCATTCACGACTATATCTTTGCATTTTACAGCCTCAGCCATGCCTCTGTTTTATCTGGTCCCCATCACAACACTAACCAGGCTCTCCCTTGCTTAGCTTTGGATATTGGACCAGATTAGGGTTTGACATGTGGTTATAGACAAACAAAGCGGAACATCAAGCTAAAATATGTCTGCATTATAGGATTTTGTATGGACACTATTTATATACCTTTATATAATCATGGACCTTTGTGTTACCAGGCTTAATTAACATGCATAAAAAGTTAAGGTTATTTCTCGACAAATCATTTACGATCAGATTACATTTTAATGAAAGTAGTTATACAGTCAAGGTTCTCAGACAAGGAAAAAACATGGTGTGACCATTTTTTTCAGGATTTGATTCAAAGCTACAGGGGTGACCTTAAATCCAAGTGCATAAGGCATTAACATTTGGCGTCACGCTGCACTTACTGCCGCTGTGGGAGCTCACCTTTAGTCCAGTCTGTGTTCTTCTGAGCTGAGCCGGACCAGAGGAGGCCCAGAGCAGTATAGTACCAGGCCAAATGTGCATAAAGCAAAGATCATACATATCAGTGGAGTACAAGCCCAGAATTAGCTTTAATAATGTTGTCACTTCAACATGAGCTGACATGAGAGGAAGTTAGTGACCATCAAAGTAAAAGTCAAGAAACAAACTATAACTAATTTATACAGATGCACGAAGGAACTGACGATCCAAAATATTCAGCTTTTGAAACCTATATGTCTGGGGTTTCAGAGTTGTGCATTATTGTTCAACATGTAATAATATAATCCTCTAAAACTGGGCTGATGGGTCAAGTAATGTTGATATAGCAACAAAAGAAACCAGTGTGACATTTTCCAGTGAGACTATTTGTGAACCAAGATCTAACCATGTTTTGGCCTCTCTTTTACCCACCCAAAGTTCTGTTTACTGTAATTACCGCCCAGGAGGTAAAGTGATCACCAGCGTTTGTCTGTAAGCAACATAACTCAAACATGTGTGGGAGGACTGGGGAACATTTCCTGGAAATGTGCGCAATGGTCCAGTGTACAAATGATTAAAATGTGGAGATAATCTGAATCACCGTCTGAATCCAGTTGTTTTATCTTCTCCTCGGCAGAAGATGGGGTTCCTCGCACCAGTGTAGTGTTGGAGAAGGAATGCACTCTGAGTTATGTATCAAAGAAAGAGTTTAATGACATATCAGAATAGCATTTAGTCAAATTCAGGCTTACTGCTCCCAGCCTGGGTCAGCTCTGAGAATGATGAAGAATGACCCCGAACACACAAAGCAGCGAGCCCTTATAGAAATTAGGAGAGTCACAAGACTTTACGACCATCGCCGGACATTCATATGTACCTAGAATATAGTATTTCAGTTTCATGATAAAGATGTTGTTCACACATATAAGGTCTCTATTGTTTTACCAGACGTCCTCTCTGTCTCATGACTTAGAGAGAGTGGTCAGCAGTTTTAGACATTAAGTGCTGACATGTCCCATCACATTCTATACATATGAAGAGACATACATTTACATAGAATTAAAGAATATTAATAATAGCAGATACCACACAGTTTTTTTTTTTCAATGAGTGGAAGCTGGAGGACTGCAAGTTACTTAGAGCTTTCCCCATGTGTATGTTTAATAATAAAAAAAACATTCCCAATAATGCAATACAATCAAGACAAGACAGACTCTCCCTTGACAAATATGCAAGTAATGCCCTTAGACGATTTCATATGAAGTTTGTGGCTAGATCCTGTCTCTCTCCATGCAGCGATGAATTGTGGCAAAACCTGGGGCACTTTCCGCTTACAAACATGCTGTGAGTTTCCCTGCTGAGCCACTGGCGCCCGTGTTACTCACTCCAGCTTCCAGAGTCGACATTTGTCATAAAGTCACAACACACAGACGGAAAAGTATACTTCTGATTTTTGCAGAAATTTCATCGCCGCAAGCTGGCCTGATCTGTACTTTGCTGCTCGGGAAGGCCCCTGATGAAGCTTTGAGATTTTAGAAACGATAGCTTTTCCTTCAGGGGTATCCGCGCCCGTGTGCTTATATCAAATCTGTGCACGTAATCAGGCTCTCCAGCGTCCTGCCGTAGTGTGCCTGAAAAACGAGCAGTTGAAATTGTGGTGACAGTCGGCAGCTAACTCCATCCACAGTGAGCGGCATTGGTAGGAAGTACCCAGTTTTGTAAAGTAAAAGTAAAAAGACAGTCAGACATGGGAGTGGAGCTGAAGTGATGTCTCCTGTTTGTGTTGTACCACATAATGCAAGAAAAGTCTCTCAGATGAGGGTATGGTTATACTGTATCTCAATGGTGATTTGTGTTCCGTGTTTGTAAGCTCACAATATTGTCTTTCAATGATTCAGGGGAGAGGAATCTTTTGGAAAATCTACGCCAACCCAAAAACATGCAGAAGTGACAGATTGAACAGATGGGGAAGGGTTATTCTCAAGCACTTTTTTTTTCTAGAATTCCTGGAATTCCTTTTGGTTAAAATCTTCCTCTGTATGGGAAAAAAACTATTGTCATGCAGTATGTTCCAAAGAATTGTTAATTTTCTGTTTCTCCAGAAGATGACCTTATGATGACAATTTGTGCCACAACCAAAAACAAAAGTTAGTTTGTTCACACAAAGTCCACAACTGGATTCAAGACATTCTGAAATTCTCAACAAAGTATAGCATGCATATTGGCAGAGGTGAAGTTGGCTGGATGACACTGTGAACTTTTTGCTGCTTTAGACATGGAGTTGGCAGAGGACCAAATGAGAAAACGCAGAATGCCGCAATTGACTCTTGGGCCAGACTTTGGACAGACTAGCTGCAGGTGAAAGTGAAAATCTTCTATGAGCTACAATGTTAGTAGCAGTGGTTGTAGTGGTATAGTGACGTAAAAACCCGATGCTACTGATGATATTTCAATGTTGTACTGCATATAAACTGCATTTTAAACACTCTTCTGTACTGCCACAGCCGTTTCTCCTTTTACATTTTTATACGGTGCAGTGGTAGACATATTATGGTTCATAAATACATCAAAGAAAAATAGCCAAAGCAGGGAGGTTACGTGGGGCAACCAAAGTGGCGAAGGGAGCTGCAGAAAGGCACTTCTCCAGCAGGCGGCCGAGAAGAGGCTCATTTGAATTACATGGAACAATAACTCAGTGGGGCTGCAGAGCTCAGGATTGCCATTTTATACTGCAGCCGGGAGAGCGAAATGAAATGCAAAAGGCACAGCAGAGGCTTAAAGTCAGTCACGTACATATCAGGCTCTCAAATGGGAGGGCTGTTGTGAATGGAACCATCGGTGTCCAAACCACTCCCAGTGCAGAAGAAATTCAAGGCCAGACCGGTGAAGGACGATGGAGCACATGTGGGATCATGTGTCGACATTAACCACCGTCCTTAAACCCTCCTGCATCGACAAGGAAAAACTCACACAAAAATCACTAAATTATAGATCACACGATTACACGATTAATAATATTGCTTCAAAACATTTCTACGAAATTGATTTTGGTCATTACACTTGCAAAGTCTGTAAAATAAGTGATGCATCTATATGTGCTCAGACTGTGTTCAGTTCCAAGGGCAATTTAAAACGCAATATTTGCCCCTAGTTTTAGTTCGATTTAAAGGTAAAGTCAGTCCCATCTGCCTACAGTAAATCTGTCTCCTTTGCCGAGATAATCCATTCCACCTAGCAAGGATACCTTCGGGCGACCGCGGTGAAAAAGACATCCTCACTAAATGCAGTGAGTCACTCATGGAGCATGTTTGGGATGCTCTGGATTGCTCTAAATGACAGCGTGTTCCAGTTCCTGCCAAAATCCAGCAGCTTCTAGACCAGCAGGCTACATTCAACAACCTGAGCGGAGAATGTCTCAGGTTGTTGATTGATTGAAGATGGATTTGGATTTGATCCATTGTCGCCCCAGTTTGGTGTGTGCATGTTCTGGGCGCTCCGCTTTCTCCAACCACCCAAAACATGCACCGTAGGCTAATACTATCACCTCTAGTAGTCCTGACCGAACATCAACATTTGAGATGGGTCACTGGGTCCCGTACAAGAGCGACCAAAATGTGGCGTTAAAGTGCCGTTAAAGTTGGGGTACCTTTAACTTTCAAACCGCATGTCTAGAGTCTGTCACATCTTTTGATCAGATTTTTCAGATAGAAACGTTAAATAAAAAGGGGCAAACTATCCAAAAAAATCATATATAGTGCAATAAAGGGCTCTTTCTTACACATATGCAAAATCTAACATGTTTTCTTCTAGATAAAGACATGTGCTGTGATCTGATTTAAACACATTTTGCAATTACAAGACTCATACGTGTATTATGTATGAAAGAACCCCTGAAAGTGTTCACATATTTTCATTATTAAATCTTATAGTTGGTATGGTATTTGTTCTATTATGCTAAAGTTAGAGAATATATACTTGCTTCTTTATTACGCTGAAGTTATTTTATTTTAGTGTAGAGTTTGTCATTCTTTCGGTCGTTTGTCTGGTCTTGGAGTCTGATTGTACGGAACCCGGTCCGCTGCATCTACGTTTGAGGCTAGGCTTAAAACCAGACCAGTGATGGGAATAACGGCGTTACTAGTCAACACTAACCAGTTGACTAGTTAGTGTTACTAATGCCATTACTTTTTTCAGTAACGCGTAATCTAACTAATTACTTTGACTGTAACTATAACGCCGTTATCATTGCTGACACCCCGTTACTGCGCATTACTCAAGTCGCAAAATGAAATTCTTTTTTTACTTCGTAATGGGACTCGTGCGCGTGTTGTCATGAGAGAAGGGAGGATGAGAAAACCTCTCAGCAATTATTGGCTGATGTAAAACACATTTCCTTTCCAATCTACATGTCTACAGTTGAGACATAAATTGTGTTTTTGAAACAAATATGGGTCTTAATCGCGCTCAACCACGGCTTGTATCACCGAGAGGCCTCAGAGGAGCGCATGTGAGCGCAGAAGCCGGCTGCATACAATTCCATCAAAAAGCTCCTTTCTCTTCCTGGTTTATCTGCTAAGGGCAGCAACAGGTTTGGCTAACATACATGTAAAACATTTTATATAATAGATAGATAATTTTAAATGCACTTAGGGGGATTTTTCAATGACTATAGGAATGATAAGAAAGAAAGGTGAAATGTAAGATGGTTGATTTTAGAAATTGGATGCAGCCGGCTGCAGCTAGCAAAACAGAGGAGTTTATGGAGGAGACACGCGTTTTGTTTTACTTTTTAAAACTCATTGGACTCATTTCCAAATGGAGGATTACATATCTACGCTCAAACTATTATCTGGACTTAAACACGGAACTGTTCTGAACCGAAGTGACCTGTGCAGGTCATTTATAAGGTAAGACCCATAACTCATAGTTTTGCGTTTTGTATGAACAAACAATGCGGGCATGAAACATTTTTTGCTGTAGCCAAACAAATTGTCCACTTGATTTATATGATGTATATGTTCATCTGATTGGTCTGAAGTCAGTGCTTCACCGGTGTTTCCACATTCACAGTGGCGGGTGTTGGTGTTTAGTGCTTACAGCACAGAGAGATGAAGAGGGAACAGGACTTAAGCAGCAAAACAGCCTTTTCCAGATGGAAATATTGGCACTATTTCAAACTCACTGAGGTTAAAGGTAAAAATGTGCACGTCGAGTGCACATTATGTTCCAGAACAAAACGAAAAAGTAACGCAATAGTTACTTTTACTGGTAACTAGTTACTTTTATAGTGGAGTAACTCCGTTAGTAACTCAGTTACTTTTTGGGAGAAGTAACTATAACGAATTACTTTTTCAAAGTAACGTGCCCAACACTGGGTAAGACTCAAGGAAGGCTAAAAATCTTAGACTGTCAGTCAAGCTGCATAGGGAGTCAGTTTGCTGGGAGAAGTATGGTAACTTGAGCACTATCCTCTCCTCCTTCCTACTTTATCTGTTTAGCATTATTAGGATTTTGACTGTAGTCTATTAATTGCTATTCACCCGTTGTCCCATTGTCCGTTTCATGGCGCGACGACGGGATCTCTGAACCAGCCCTCTCCATCCACACCAGCGGACTGCCCTGCCCGACCCGGCTAGGAGCTGCTTCAGTCCTGCATCGGACCTGTCCACGTCCTGCGGCCGCTGCGTGGCCCTGGTCCCCGTTCTGTAGCTTAGGTCCTGGATCATTAGCTCGTCCGTCCGTGTGGAGCGGATCCCTCTTTCAATGTGGGTCTCCCTGAGGTTTCTCACTTTTTTCCCACTGTTTTTTTTCTTGTGAGTTTTTCCTTGCCGATGCAGGAGGGTCTGTTGGACAGTTAGTGTCCAACTAGAAGGACTGTGGTGATGATCCAGGACACTTTAACATTCTACAACATGTATGAACATTTATCAACATGTGTTCTATATTCTTTATGTGTTTTAACTGTTGATTCTCTGATCTGTGTTGGTGATTTCAATGGTTTTGTTAAGTCCTCTGAGATGACTACTGTTGTGATTTAGGGCTATACAAGAATGCGTTGTATTGTATTGTATTGTATTGTAGAGTTATAATTCACTTATCTTGTGCTGTGTGCTCCTCATTTCTACTGCTCTGTAACCAATGTTGCAACACTGAAATTTCCCCACTGTGAGACAAAAGAAAGCATATCTTAATCTTGATCTAGTGTATGGTCTTCAGGTCTTCTGTGTTATCAAAGTTTCCTGATTTTCCAATTGACTGTAATTTCCTTTTTTAATTGCTTTAATTGTTGTGCTAATGAATGTACATATTTAAGCCTATTATCATTTACAACAAATAAACACAGACAGTTGTTCAGTTATTTGTGAACATTTACCGTGCTTTGTGAGCCACCTTAGTAAAACTCCCTAATGGCCCCACATAATCCCTGGCCCAGTATTTCAGCATGCGTCCACGTTTATAACATTCTTGATTAAACGTACAGACTCGTTTGACACATGCAGGGCTGGTGTAATTACCTCTCCACTCTGGGTCTGGCTTCTAATTAATAAGTGTGATGTTTAATCAAGGTTTACATCAAACTAACTAAATGATGGCTGGATAATGGCTCAAATTCAACACTATATCAAACAGCAGGCTGGGTTTTGACTTGATGTTGGATCATATTGTAATATAGACATTATGGACTGTACACGGTATCTGCACCTGCCTCTGAGGTTGTACTGCTTAATTAATTGGCTCGTAATTAACTGTTAGCATCCAGATCTGAAAAGAGAACAGGAGAGTTGAAAGAAAAATCCAAACTAATGAGTGAAGACTTTGAAGTAATGGGCTCGGTGGGTTCGGGCTAATCATGCAGGCTTTTGGGTGCTCGGGTTTTATCTTAGTCACAGCAGCACAGACGTCATTGTTGGGGGTTTTCAACGTTTCTGTTCTCCACAGAGAGAGTTCAGTTGGGAGGAAATAGTGTTTCAATTCTTTAATTCAGTGCTTTCTGGTTAAGACTTATGTGTTAATCCTGCTACAGCTGGTTCAGTCAGAGGTGAGTAGATTAACCAAACACTATTAAAAAAGGTTTTTATTTTGTTTTAAGCATGTTACAACACTACACTTTTCCTTCATCACAAAAACTTGTTTTTAGATACAGCCATGCACACAAATATTTGCCAGAGCAGACTCCTGTCTCACTCTCAATAGCAATATTATGACATCATTGTGTCACGGTGACATCACAACTGGTGCAGTTTTCTGCCTAAAACTACATTGTTTTTTCTTATAATCTTTGAAAACATTCTAATTCTAATTATAAAATAGTGTTGTTAAAAGGACCATGGTAAATTTTCATTCACAAATTGTTGGTGCCAACTATTTTCTATCTAGACTCAAGACAATGATTGCATTAGAATGATATTTATTGGCATAAAGTATATGAATGAATACATTGTAGCTTCTTGATTAGACATTAGACCGGGCTGACGTAAGATGAGGATTTGAGCATGAAATACTCAATCAAGTTTGATTAGACCCCGGGAGTTTTGTACAGACGTTAGCAGGAGGGAATTGAATAGATATCCAGAGTTTGTGAATACCCCGTGTCTAGACCAGTGGTACTGGAGGCTCAGCCGATGAGGTGGTGATGGGGAGGAGGCGAGTTGCTGCACAAACAGTATAGAGGGGAGTGAGAGCACTGAGAACCATGTCTCCCAGTCTTCTTGTCTGAATTTCTACTTTAGCTGCATTTCTTGACAAAAATGCCATATCGTGCAGCAATGAACCCAATTGATGTATACATATTCTCTCAAACTAAATGGTCATTCAACTTGGACGGAATAGCAATTTGTTAAGTGAGCCAATCTCCTTCTATTGACCAGAAACCAAGCTATGGTCTTGTAATTGTCTGGCTCTATTCACAAACAAGCCTTTCTTTAGCTGTTGAATTGCTCAAGGACGGATGAGAATGACAATGAATGTGTCTCCCAAAGAACTGAGGAAACTCTTCTCTTTCTGGACGTATACCATTCAGTATATAGGTCAAATTTAAATATGTGTATTTGTAAATGGTGATGCGATATTTGAAATCTACTCCTGGGCTATTTGAGTAACTGCGAGTATTGAAAATGTCTTTATTGGACTTATATAAAATTCTCCTTTGACTGAGCCCATAGGGATATAACTGTCCATTTAGTCCATCCGTCTCCTCCAGTGCCTGCAGGCTGCCCACCAGGTATCCAGGCCGGAGCTGGAGGAATGGTAATGGGATTTATCACACAAGATATTTTGTGAAAGACTGAAGGCTTCACAGAGAGGAGGTATACCTCTCTGTAGTATGTGCAGCCACTGGACAGCTTAGATATATGAAATAGGAAAACTAATTTAATGCACCTTTGTCTGGAATACTGTAGGTAATACGTAACATTGCTATTACGTTTTTTTTTTTTTGTTCTCCTGTAATTTTTATGTGGAAGATTTTGTTAATAGATGTGTTATTCTCAACATTAACAAACCTGTGGATATGTGGTTTGCCATGTGCTGCTCCAGCATTTTGGCACACATGATAATCAGCTACAACATTCATATTCCAGAAGCTCAGGGTGTCATCTTTTATGAAACCAAAGGAACAAATATATATATCATTTTTATTCTTTCTATTGGCACACATGCCCATTTGCAGCTTTTGAAAAGAGATCTCATCCAAATTGAACATAAGTACAAACTTACCATTGTCTGCATGTTACTTTATTTTAAAAGATCATCCTTGTAATTGTTGAGTTACTTCTTAACTTTTATCCTAGCATTTGCCCTCTGTGAAAATGGGCACGGCCGTTGTTGCGTAATCCAGATCCAAACCAATCCAAACAAACCCAGGGAGACACACATTGCGTGAGCTCTCCTGATGGAAGTAAAAACGGGGAAATGAGTGTTGCATAAAGGCCAGTGTTAATCAGTGTATGTGGACTTAGTTTCACATCTTCTGTCCTGAACACTAGTTTTTAAGCAGCAGAAAGAAATCTGTTAAATGGGGAAACAAATGCAAGAAGTGATGGAGCAGATGGTGATGAACCGGTGTTCTGGATACTGGTGTAAAGAGTTCAGTCTGTGGTTCAGTCTGTGTCCAGAAAGAACTGGCTCCACAGGCTCCTGATTTGACGCAACATCCTCTCCCCATCGGTCTAACTATTCTCCCCAAGCCAATTTTACTGCTGATGTTTGTTCTACGGGCTGGGACTGCTTGAAATATATTCATAATAAAAACATGAATTATTTAGAGGCTACTACAGGATCCTATGAGACACTTTTAATTTGGTGTGATGGTGTATGTACGTACTGTGTTTCTGAAATGATACACCTCAAGGGACTTTCTGAAGTAAATCAAATCAAACCAAAGAAGAGCTAATGGGGATCAAACTCGCATCAGAGAACACATCACCCCAGTCCCAGTCAAAAACTCCACTGGCTGGGCGGCACGGTGGCTGAGTGGATAGCACTCTCGCCTCTCAGCAAGAAGGTCCCGGGTTCTAATCCCGGTCGGAAGAGGGCCTTTCTGAGTGGAGTTTGCGTGTTCTCCCCGTGTCTGCATAGGTTTCCTCCGGGTGCTCCGGTTTCCCCTACAACTGAAAACATGCACAAAAGGTTTGAATGTAAATGAGAGAGTGAATGGATGGTGTTGACTGGGAGCTGATGCACCAGTGTGTCGGCGATTCGCTTCTGTCATCACCGTGTGTAGAATGATTGGAACAATATCTGAACTCTGAACATTGTAAAGTGCTTTGGGTGACCTTGGTCTGTAAAATTAACCTGGCAAGAGCCAGATTGATGATTGTGTAATCATGTGTGTAATCTAATGCGTTCTCCCCAATATAAATCTGGGACTTCTGCAGGAGAATCCTTTCGGGGAAAGGAGCGATAAGCAGCAGAAGTGATTGGGCGAAGTGACGCTGTGTGCCCGCCTTAAACCTTATGTCGTCATCGGCGTGCACAAAGCGCCTCTCGGTGTTCATCTTTCAAAAAAGAAATTGGAGATTCTGCTAAAACTGACTTGATAGCCTCAGCTACGCGTCCGTCCTCCTGCGTAGCCATGTTTGTTTTGCTTCGGCCCGGCACTTCTTGCTTTCGTCAAACCCGGATTTCCCGCCCTAAACCCCCAGACTAGCGCGTGATTGGCTTGAACACCTAGATGTTCTACTCGAAAAGGGTTGGCAGGAGCGGGGCAAGATGTATTCTCGAGTGTTTGTGAACTCACAAATACCGCGAGAATTCAGCTTGCAGGCAAGGTTACTGTAAAATGCGCATATAAATAAACATTACTTACTACTTACTACTCCCCATCAAACAGCGCAATTACAAAATCCTCCTCATCACCTACAAAGCTCTCCATAACCTCGCTCCTCCATACCTCACTGAACTTCAACTCTACAGTCCCTCCCGTCGACTCCGATCTGCAGACTCAAATCTCCTCACTCCCACTGTCAAATCCAAGCACCGAACCTTAGGAGGACCGAGCATTCGCCCTCTCCGCTCCCGCTCTCCAGAACTCAGAAACTCAGACTCACTAAACTCCTTCAAAAAACAGTTAAAAACTCACCTCTTCCTCCAAGCATACAACTCTTTGTTTCAGATTTGCACTCTTCTTTCCTCCTTTTAGATTTTTTTGTTTTATCGGGGTATTATTATTATAATCATTAAATAAATTATGAACGATTTACTGGCTGATATAAATAACGTTATTAGTAAGAAACATGTTAAGAGTTTTTATTTTGTACTCATGCAAATTCATTCTTGTGTTACTTGCAGTTAAGAAAGTACACAATTGGACCAATTTTGTAACAACTTATGTTCCTTACAACTTATGTAAGGAACTTATTGGTAGATATTGAAATCAGTTTCTAACAGACATGCTGGGAGAAGCAAGGCTGCAATCAAATATGGACAAAGAAATGATTTAAAGTTTGCACATTCAAGTGTATCACTTTTAGGGACATACATTCATTCCATCTCTTAAGAGAAATGCCACATGGGGTAGGAGCCTCTCTCTTTTCTTTTTTAGAACAGGAAATGAAAGTTTTGTCTGGAGAACTGGTGGTGTCTGTTCACAAAGCACAAACTGCAGGATACACTTACTACAACAAAGACGGGAATAACAGAATTTCATATTTCTATCTCGCACAATCCACCAGAAAACATCAGGGACAGGACCATCAATCGGCCGTGTGTTGATTGGGTTTGGGAGGTTGAGAATATTAAAAGCTTTTTCCCT
Source organism: Knipowitschia caucasica (assembly GCA_964034765.1). Taxonomy (NCBI): domain Eukaryota; kingdom Metazoa; phylum Chordata; class Actinopteri; order Gobiiformes; family Gobiidae; genus Knipowitschia; species Knipowitschia caucasica. The sequence continues at coordinate 26,333,405 of OZ035836.1, forward strand.
TTTAGAAACTGTCTTTAGATTTGAGTTGTACAGGTTTTAGAATTGTTAAACCAGCTATATGTACGTGTGTGTGTGTGTGTGTGTGTGTGGTTGTACATCGTGTATTTTTCCTGTCTGTTCAAAAATTAATGTATGCAAAAACAATGCATCTTTTGTTGTAGTGCCATAATGAACGGATCAGTCTCATTAAGTTGGCGACAAAACTTTAAAATATTCCTGAACAGCACGATTTTCAAACCACTGACATTTAAACAGCAGTGTCCAAGGAGAAAAAGCTATTGTTTCACGGAGAAAATGCCGGCTGATTGAAAGTACAGTGTCACCAAAAGTAACACCTGTCAGAGGCTTTCGTAAACAAATGAAAAATAAGCTTTTGTCGACACCAGAATAACAAAAAAATGTGGCTGGGTGACACAGGACCTTCTGTACCTGCTTGGTATATTGTGAACTCTGTTATTAGACCTCAATGTTCCTCAATGTTCCTCAATGTTAACCCCATACATACACAATTAGATACAAAAATTGAGATAAGATGGAATAATCCTTTACCTGATCTTTATCCTTTTGAGGCCAACAGTGGGGAAATGTCAATGTAATATATAATTCATAAAATAATAAGAAAATATAAAACTATTTAAATGCACTTGGTTCCAGGATAGTACACTAGTGGAGTAGACACTGTAGTCAGCAGGAGGTATTTACAGATGTTTGTATTTTGCTTGTGTTTTAGCAGCAGATAATATGACTGGAGTGAACGATAGTAATATTAGCAGCAGGTAAAGTGACTTGTAAATGACAGAAACATACAGTAGCAGTAACAGGAGAATAAGGAGAAAACCATAAATGGGGAAAAGTCAAAAACGTTTTTGTTTTGTTTGACTGGTTGTGGGGTGTTGTCGGTCTTAAGAATATGGGGCTGGTAGCAGGCTGGAGAGGAGCAGAGTTAGGGAGCATGTGGGTAAAGTTGTGGGAGTTGGAGAATAGACAGCGTAATAAATCAAATAATCAAAACAGTGGTATGGACTAATAAGAGAAAGAAGGGAAGAAGTTAAAGCTAAAGTCCTGTGCCTCAGTGAGGATTGTCATGAGCCTGATTTCTGCTGAGCTGCGAGAGGGAAACTACAGGAAATAAAGTGATGTGTGTCATAATATTTTGCAGCATCAAATGAACATAAACGTTTTTATAGCATAATATACATTTATACTTCATAGACCATCAAAACAGCTGATCATGCACCCGATTTATAGAGAATTTTCACAACCTATTTGATATTAAGAACAGAATGCATACAGATAAAGGGATTTACTTAAAAGGATTTTTTTTTAAACACACAAATAGAAAGGTCATTGCAGGGGCATTTTCCATCAGAATATGTTCTCCTTGTTTTCAGGGTCATTATTTATTTATACAAACTGACAGTGACCACAGAAACCTCCCAAGATGATGCTGTCCTTTCTGAAGGAGGAGCACCTTCATGTTGACCTCACAGAGTGACAGTGTCCTGGCTGCAGTGCGGTTCACCTGGAGTCTAAACTTTAAGTGCCCTGCACTGATGGACATGCTGCTGGTCACTGATGAACTGTGTCTTACTGACAGAGAAGCAAGAGCATGTAGATGTTCATTTACACATGCGTTTCTTAATCATTTCTTCTACATTGATCATTATTATTTTAGACATATTTAAAGGAGCAATATGTAAAAATCTGGCCAAAAGTGGTACTGCAGTCACAGTCAATATTTTGTAGTCCTCTCCCACTCTCCCTGACTCAGGTTGCCAGATTCACACCAAATCCAGCAGCAAACACAGGGAATTATTTTATCAATTGTTTGTCCGTCTCCATTCACATTGCCATGACAGCCGTGCTAATGCTGAATGAATGTTTTGATTCATGTTTTTTTATTATTATAATTTGGACATTTGAGATAAAAAAACAAAAACAAAATAAAAGCAATGTAATTATACATAGTTTATGCAAAATAAATAAGAAATTGATGTCCAAAATAGGAGTTGGAAGAATGAATGTTGGAACGTATTTCTTCAGCGTATCAACATCAGGGTTTGCTCAAGAGGATATCACCTTTCAATTTGATTTATTCCCTATTTTTTAGACAAACATGTAAAAGTCCCACATCAAAAAGAGACTAACATTATTTTAATTGGGGTACATGTGGTCTTAAATGATTATTTTTACAATTAAGCTATAATCTGCAAAAAAACGTCTTGACCTTCATCTTTTACCGTTTTTAGAGCAATCTGTCATAGAATGTGATAACATGCAATAAATACAAAAAGACATAGCCCGGAATCGAACCCAGGTTCCTGCATCGTAAGCGCACGGCTTAGACCGCTAGACCACCGGTTCACACGATCTCAATTGTTCAAAGGCATCCCGATATAAATCCTCGTTTTAGTCTTTGTTTTGTCATTAATTATTTGAGAGTCATAACAAGACCTTTTTTAGTTCTACGCCACATGTTATTTTACCACTGAGATTAATGAGCCGCGCTGAGTTCTGGCAACTCGATCACGGACTTACATGACACTTCCTGATTGGCGAAACGGCGGAGGGTAGGACATCAAAATCAAAACAATAACAACTTTTACGGGTCGTAAAACTAATTTTGATGATCAAATATCTCGGCTGAACTACTGTTATCAGTTAAAGATGAATTCGAAAAGAGTATGATTTAATAACGCCTTTTGAAATATTCGGGTCATTTAATGATGACTTGACATGCAAATATTACATATTGCTCCTTTAAGATGTGAGCTGTGTACAAGTCATGTCCCTTGTAGATCAGTAGTTTTGTCTGTTATATATTAATTCAACAACTGCTATATTTCTTCTGAAAAAAGGCACAGTGCAAGCTACCACTTGGTTAATCATATCTCCCTGATATTTGTATCTATAAACATCTTTGTTTAGTGTCAAGACAAAGTGCTGAAGGATTTGCTGCTGATTGCAGCTCAGTTCATGTTAGTTCAATATGAGATGTTCCTGTCAGTCATTTCAATGAATCTGTACAAATGCAGTTTAAAACAGACTCACAGGCCACAGGATTATGTGAGGAGCCCATGTCAATCCACTCAAACAGTTTACACATATAACAGTAAATGTACCTAACGACCCAACGATTTCAGTCTGTGCTTTTCTTACTAAATAACTTTTTAAATCAGAGTACCTCAAGGGAATCTATGCAGACACGGCTAGAATATGCAAACCCCACTCAGAAAGGCCCTGTGCCCACATACTTGCTGAGAAGCCCAGTAACAGCAGGTGGATTCATGAAACACATATATTGATACTTAGGTACACTTATATTGATTCTATTACAATCACATCATGTCTTTAACATGTTCTGCAGAGTACACGCGTGCTACATACAGATTCTCTGCTTCTTCTGCAGGCAGCTGCCTTTACTGCATTATGATAAAAACAAGCGGCTGTTATGTTTATGTCCACTTCACAGTCGTATTGTCCCTCTGACAGACAGCACGCAGCACCTCCTCAACACTTCATCGCAGGCGCTTCACGTTCACAGCACACAGATTGGTTGGACTCTCAGTTTGCCGAGGAGGGCTGGGTCCCATATTACTCTGCGTCTCCTTACGTCAGTGGTCATAACGGCCACCATCACTTCAGCGGCGAGATCCAATCACCTGCACACAGACCATGCATCGTGCACAAAGAGCCGCTTGGGCACTTTTTGTCAGGCTCTGGCAACATTCGCTCTGAATTGCATACAGAGTGACTCCCTGATAGCATTGTTTCTGGCTCTCATAAAAAAAATCTATTTAAGGCAAATCTAATCTTCATAATCTTCCTCCCTCAGAAGGTGGTGATGGGAAAGATTTTCATCCGAGAGGCGTTTGGCACAGCACGGTCGCTTTTCGAGGAGGGAGGAAATTGCTCAAAGCAGGGGATATTAAACTTCATTTTGCAAATACTGATAAGCAAAGAATTGGTGATTTATTTAGGCGTTTTGTTGAGTAAATCATTCTGTACATTGGATACAAGTATATTCATAAGCACCGCTCCCGGCTTGGCTTTACTATTCCTGTCATATCGCAAATGTGCAGCGACAAGATGGCTGCACTGTGTAGCTGAATGTAGGAATCAGCCACAACATTATGACCAGAGAAGCAGCCCTGTCACACTCATCTTGGTTATAATCGAGTGAGCCACAGATGTCGAGGGGCAGACTGAAGCAGGCATGGCTGTCAATGACCTTCCAATAAGCTCCGTGTTGCCAGGTCCATGACTATAGTTTGTAGACTTTTTTGAAGTGAAGTTCCCTAAATGTTAAAATCGTATATAAAACAAGACAAGACAAAAACTTGACAAAAACTTGACAAAAACGTAACAAATATCCCTGTGAGTCACTAGTTCATAGTTTAGACTGAGAGCTGAGTCCTCTCAGAGGACAACAACACAAACTGTTTTGAGAGTTCCATGTTTTTTATTACATTTTTAAATCTTAGTGGTTTGAAAGATGGTGCATGTTTATCAATGCAACAGAAATGCTTAAAAAAACAGATTTACCTAAAATTGATTGAGTTATCTCAGTATTCTTTAACGGTGTTCTTCCTAACACTGGACATCGATACTGTGAACATGACATCTATTAAGCACATGTACATATACATATACGCACATGAGGTTGATTGATACGTATATCAGGGGTGTCCAAACCTTTTAGTAAGAGGGCCACTTAAGTTCACTCGAAATTTCAAAACTGTTTTGACTAGATTCTGATTGTTCTGGGCTTTAAAATAGGGTTTGATGTGTCAATATTGACTCACAGCACAGCTGCATTAGCGCCATTTATGGAAACACACATTGTCAATATACACAAAGAGTGTGTACACTGAGAGCTAACAACTGGATCCCTGGAGTTCTGGGTTTTACAATGACATACAGCATGATTATTGGTGGTATTATTTTGTGCAACAAGGAAGAGAATTTGTTTCGGGACACGATTGTGACCAATCACAGCGGGCCGCTGGCCCCCACTTTCTTGAGAAATCTACAGGTCTCTCGTTAGCACAGACAGCTGAGGTAAACAAGCCGCGGAGGCTAACCTGAAACTTCCCGTGTCTTTGTTACCGGTTTCTGCTTACACAGCAAAATAGCCATCCAAAAGAAAGTGTCGTTCTTCCGCGCTTCCCGGTTCTATCATTCTATAGTCACGCCATCCACGTTCAAAAGTGCAATCCATGTGAGAAGCTAGCTCCATAAACAACAGTGGGTGTGGGCTAGTGCTTGCGGGGAGGGGACGAGAAAAAGTGAGGTCAGCGCTTACTTTTGAAACCGCTCCTTCGAAATCACAACGTCAGTTAGTGCAGCTTTAAGCCTGGTTCTCAGTGCAGGATAATTAGGCCTTTTTAGGACCTGATTCACCCCTGACGTCAAGCTTAAAAATGTTCTGATTTTTGTATAATAAATTGATGAATTGTCTTGCCATGTGTAATGTGTTTAGACTGCGCTCGTCGCCCAGAAGGACTTCGGGACTGCTCCGATCTTTTTTGGTCCGATTTCTCTTCCTGTGTGGACAGACTGGCACGTTGCCAGTGGCCTGCGGTGTGTAGCCAATTAAAAGACGACGTGACAAGGCGGCAAGGAAACACTGGAAAAACGTCAGAGATTAAATGTAGTCCATGCTCGCGTTGTGTCCACTTCTTTGACCTTTGTCTTTTCTTTTGATGACGATTTTTGTCTGTTAAAAACAAACTGCAAACTATCGCCACTGCAACCTCTTTGTCTGCCATGATTGTTTACTCTGAAGTCACGCCAAAATCTCTTGATCTCGAGGGATTTTGACAGATTTTCTGTCTGACCTGGGAATGCTTGGGAGTGAAATCGGTTTGTGTGACCTGTGTAGTTTGCGTGATTTTGCCGTGTGGCTGCGCACCTCACACTATACGACCAAAGTGGTTAGACTCTTGATTTTTATCTCCATGTGTGGGGTCTCTCAGTTTTGGACAATTGACCGACAATTTTAAAATCGTCTCGTGTGAACCAGGCTGTAGTTTGGGCCCCCATGGTCTATAATGAAACAATGGTCACGGTGAAGTTGTTTTTGTTACACAGCAAAAAACATTTCCTGGACTTGGATGCGGCTAAACCCAAGGAGCGTGTATTTGATTTCAGAAGGAAAAAGGATCTCACTCCTTCAAGTAATCCACACAATTCACAATGAAGGACAAAGACTCTCGCACTATAAATACCCTCGCACTATTTTGGACGATCAATTGAAATTTGATGATGATGTTGTGTTGTGAAACTCAAATGTACCTTCGACATGAATTCCTTTGCCGCCAGTACCACTTTTGTCTCAACTGTATCATTCCTTCATTGGAAGCCTTTTGTGTTTCTTCTCTCTCTGCTGCTTTTCTAATTTCTCACAACGACAAAAAGAGTCTTGATCAAAGTGCGCACACAAAGAACGACACATCAGCTTTGTGTAACCAGTGGACTGTGAGAGTCTTGCACAATATTGTCATCAAAAGACCATATTCAGATGAGATCACATTGCTTCAATCAGCAAGATGTTATGTTTCAGCACATTGTAAAACCAACGTCAACCCTTTGTCCCAGCTGGAATTAGGCCTCTGAACTCTCTCTAGTTTATTGGAAAAATTTACTGTGTGTTTTTTTTATTTTTTTATCTGAGGCCAAAATATTCTAACATAAAAAATATATTCTAACATCTAAAATTAATAACTAATTATTAGGTACACTACAAGTAATAAAGTAATAAGTAATACCAAAAGTAAAAAAAAATGCTCGAATTTTCAAATTGTAACTTCATTTGAGCACATTTTAACTGCCTTACAACAAGATTTGCCAATGGGACAGGCAAAATGATCTTGTTTGAAAAAAGATAAAATACATTTCTCCTTTGGAATGAGAAAATAAAGCAATACTTCGTGAAATAAGACCAAATAGATAGATAGACACTTTATTGATCCCCGTTGGGAAAATTCAGTTGTCTAGTAGCAGCAAAACACATCCATCCGAACAAAACAAAACATGGCTAATCTTGTTTTAAGACAGTCAGAATGTACTCAACTTGAGATAAAAAACCGCCCACTCAATTCAAGCAATTATTACCTCATATTATTTTGCAGTGTAAAGAATGGATGAGTCCCTGTGTATTCAACTTCCTTTCAATGATGTCCTTCTAGAGCACCTGAAACACACAATTTCAAGCTTGTGTAGCACTCGCCTTTCCCATTCTTCAATAATATTGTTTGCTTGTGCCATGAGGTTCCCTAAGTCACAATCTGACAGTTTTTCCTTATCGCTACTTGCTTAATACCATCAAATGCATCGGTGGAAGGGGGTTGGGGAGGGGTGCCAAGAGTGAGAGATGTGGAATCTTAATCGCCACCATTGTTTTTATTGTGAGTAAAGCTACAGCCAAAGAATGGTGATAAAATACTTTTGATCCAACAATCAAAACCACAACACTTTCACATATGACTAAAAGACTAAGACCGAGAAAGAACTTCCACTCCACCAGGAGCCAACTCAGGTTAATGCTTGGAACACTCTCTCGTCAATGTTAGGTCCGGTGATCCACACTGACCATGAATCTCATGTGTATTTCTATGCTCGCTCTCCCATCAAGGCACAAAGCATTTTAGGTCAATAATTCTTCAAACATGGCTTCCAAGATAGATAGGTTAAAAAATAGAAAATAAAGAGAAAAAAATCTACTTGATTGAATTGTATCAAAACAGTGTAATTACCCAACCTCTATACAGGAGAAACTAAAAAAATTAGCATATTGTTCAGAAGTCCATTTACTTCTGTAATTAAACTAATATATAATTAGTAATAATAATATATAAACAGAATTATTAGACACAAAGTGAGATTCATCAAGTCTTTATATATTGATAATTTTGGCTCACGGCTCACAGACGTAACAAAGGCTTGGCGTATGTCCCTGTGCATGTAAGGAGTCCATGTCTTTTATAGGCTGCGGATCCTCGCCATGTGAAGGAGAGGTCCCACAGGTAAATCCTTCCTGCTGCTGTCAGACTGTACAATGAGAACTGCTGAGCCTGTGCAGTCATCTCTAAATAAAGAATAAATGTTTTTTTTATTTATGGTATTTATAATTTTAATCTGTTTTATATATTTTTGTCTTTCTATTTTTTATACTTGGTGGAGCTAAGGATACGTTTCTTGTGCATATATTATACTTGTTTGTGCAGCACTTTGGAAATGTTATTGTTGTTTAAATGTGCTATATAAATAAAGTGGATAGGATTGGATAAATACTACAATCATGTGCAATGTGCAGCACATGGTCACTTATTATCCTGCCCTATATGTAGATAACTAAAATACTATTTACAGCATTTACAGCTAGCTAAGAAACACAGCAGCTACTGTTGTATATTTTGTGTGCTCTTACTACTGTACAGTATGTGTGCTGCAACATTGGAATTTCCCCAATGTGGGACGAATAATGGTTCTCTTATTTTATCAAATATATATATCCCATTTTTAGTTGAGTTACAGAGATTACCGTTGGAACGACATTTCCGAGTAGTGGTACTCGAGTATCACCCACACCTACACATACTGTAGGTGTTTTGACCGGGACTAAGCAGAGGTTGTGAAAGCTCTGCCGGAAATGAGTGTTCCTGACCTTTTCTTGTACCATTTTTGTGTTTATAAGCGTTTTTCTCCCTTCCCTCTCCTTGGTTGGCATCTAAGCTTCCTCTAGAGCCGCTTTGTGCTCCGAGGTACATCATTTAAATCTACTGAAAGGCACAAGGAAGACAAACGCAGGCTCTCGGCACGCGCACTAAAGCCTAGCGTACATCGGACTGGCAACTGATTATATCCGTCGCCTCTGAGTTGCTGCCCCGCACACATCGACAATCTGGCGAAAACGGGCAACTCTGAGTCGCAGGCCAGTCTCTTGAATAACAGCGCGTACATCGACAGCAACTGGCCTCAACCACAGTGTGTTTTCTGACATAAACTGTTGCAGGCTCGCAATACACGCAATACACACACGTTGTCGGAGCGGCGCATGGAGCGCGCACATCGGGGCAACTGAGGACAACTAGTTGCCGAAAAGTAGAACACGGGCAACTGACTGGAACTGGAGACCGACTGATCATCTCCAGTTGTAAGAGCGCGCACATCGACCGATTTCGGCAACTGATCATCTCCCATCATCTCCTCTCAGTTGCCAAAAGCCGCCTTGCAACTAGTTGTCCCCAGTTTCTCTGTCGATGTACGCTAGGCTTAAGACTTATCAATGGTACTTATCAAACACTATGAATCTCCTAATAGAGACACACACTGCACATATAGTTTTAAGGATGCAGCCTAGCAACATTCAGGAAATGTTTAATAAAGTAGTGACAGCTGAAAAGAACCTGACATAAAAAAAACACTTCTTGCTGGAATATTACAGTTACCGGCTGCCATTTTGATTCAATAATACGTTATGAGAGCGGGAGTGGGAGATTCTCAATGTGGTCCAGACATTTCAATAGACTTATAGCTGAGCAGACTTATACAGATGGGTACTCTGGGGTCATCAAGCATTGAAAATAAGCACAGAAAGAAATACTTTATATAAGTGAATTTGAATAGTTTGCAGAAACATTTTGTCAAGTATGATTAATTCTCAAGGACATGGAAACCGTATGGACAACATCATATTATGTTTTTTTACTATATTTACTGGATGAGCAGTGGAGAGAAACTTTGGTATAGCTTTCCTTTTGATGCAAATAGATTTTACTGTAAAGCAAAATAGTGTGACTACATTGAAGATAAGGTTTATAGTTAGTTGAAACGTTCAGGGAGATTCAGTGTGTATATGTAAGTAATGTTATACACAGGAAAATTATGAAAAAGGCTGAAATCAGAGCAAAGTTGTACACATGTTTAATGAATTGATGTAATGTAATTTATTTGCATTCTTGTATGTTTAATGTGTGCATTTATGTCCTCAGAGGGGGCTTTTCAACACCAAACAGTGTGTCCGGTCCGTGCAATGTAACTGTTGAATTCAAATCAAATCTTATGTTTGTATGTTTCTGCTTTTGCTAACCTGCTTGTTGTGTTTGTGTGTGGCTTTTGAAAAGTGTTGCTGTGTTTTTGTGAGGATGGCTGTAACATCAACCTGCCCTGAGACTACAGATGGAAACTTGGCTTTCATATAAATGGCAGGTTTCACACCTGCCATTTATACATGGACACATGTTTATTAACTCATTCACTGCCCATGACGACAAAACTCGTCATGTTGAATAGTAACGCTCACTGCCCATGACGAGTTTGACGAGTTTTTCATGTTATTACACGGGAGGCTACAGTAATGTCTGGCGCACCTTGTGAATGACCCACAATACTGATATATAGTGCAAATGTACCTGTAATGATAAATCAACACCAGTAGGATTGAGTATTGCACCACAGGAGAGGTCATAAGTCAGTGGAGAGAAGGAGGAGGAGTGTGGGAGTGTTTGGAGAGCGTGCTGCTGTAGCAGAGCGAGCGATGATAGCGTAGCATTGAGACGGATCAGCGATCTAGTTTAGCGATAGTATAGCAAGAGTGATGGCGAAAAAGAATAGTTATAAGCAGTGTACACTGCTTCAGAGATTGACTCGCGGATCAGTGAGTGAGGTCGAGAGGGGAGAGAGTGGAGACCCCGGTGGAGGTCCGTCTCTGCAGCCACATTTGCGCGGAGCAAGAGCCCGGAGCAGGGACACACCTTCCGCCTCTCGCAGCGTATCAGCTGCTGTTGTTACTGATGCCTCGGATTCGTTCAGAGAACCTGATCATGATTTATTGGATGAGTGGTTGCAGTCTCAAACCAGCAGAGCATCCTCTCCAGAAGCTCCACAAAGAGTCGAAGGTAAGAACTTGCTAAATTGCCTAGAATATGCTAACTTGAGAGGAGGGAAAGGCGCGGAAACTTGCTCTGATCTGCAAAGTAACACAACGCTCAAATCCTACTGTTTCTTTAGTAAATGCCAGTTATGCGTTTTATCATTGTTGTATTTATTATTTTTATGTTTAGTTATTTCATACTTGAACATCTTGTTGTAGTGTCATAGCTCTGACTAAATGAAATGTGTTCTCCATTCACAGATTCTGATAAAAGAGCCCTCCCCCATTGGGGTTGACAGGGCATGGAGGTAAAGATGATTCCTCCTCATACCATTGTACATATTTTTGTATATATTCTCCTGGTATAGTGATTTACAAATGTATATTATTTACAGGTGGTGCATCAAGAGGCAGTTGCTGTGCACAAAAAAGGTAAAAGAACTACTATTTCTATTCTTGTACATCCCATGTCAATATAATATAATAATAATAATATAGTATACTGTGTTTGGTCCAAAAGTAGTCAGTCAATAATGTGGGAGGAACATAAATGTGATTTATTGTAACAAATTCACTGTATAATATATTTATTGTGTGTATCCAATTTCCAGCACGTTCGTCACCCAGAAGCTCTGGGGAAGATGGCTGACAGGAGGATGAGTGGGAGCCGAGTCAGTCCCTTCACAGGAGCTCCTGGACCTCAGAGACTGCGGACAGAGGCTGCGAAGCTGGATTCATCTGATCCAGACTTTCTGGAGCTGGATTCATCTGATCCAGACTTTCTGGAGCTGGATTCATCTGATCCAGACTTTCTGGAGCTGGATTCATCTGATCCAGACTTTCTGGAGCTCTTCTTCACGGAGGGAGAACTACAAATGTCACATCGTGTCGTGTTCCGTTGCACACAGTGTTTCAACCTCTACAACTCAAAGCTGAACTACTGGGAGGACTGAAAAAGCAGATAAACTCACTCATACACACACTCACGAACACTCACACGCACACACACAGACACACTCACTCGCACACAGACACTCACTCACACAGACACTCACTCGCACACTGACATTCACACATTCACATGCTTCATTCCATTTTATACATCTATAGTTTTATTGATCTTTGTGTTGTTGTTGTTTGACGTTTTGGTTGATGGTATAGAAGAAAGTTAAATTTTCTATCTGTGAATAAATTGCCAACAATTTGCCATCAAAAGTATTATTTCAGAGTCATGTTTTTATAATTTTTGTAATGGAACAAGTGTGAAGATGTTTTGAGTTGTCACTAAAGCAGCAAAAATGCATCTAAAAGTCTCTTTTCAGCTTGATATGTTCCTGTTTACACACAGCTCCTTTTCTCTGTTTTCTTGCTCAGACCAGGTGTTGTGGGTGAAAGTATGCTTTGTTCTATGGCGAATAACTCAAGAACGGTAAGAGGTAGAAACAAACTGTGGCACTTCAAAGTTGGGTCAAATCACCTGAAATTGCTGGCAGAACGCACTTCTCAAATCTGAAAATGCCTGGCAGTCAGTGAGTTAATGTGCTCTGTCCCAAATAAAACATATTTTTGACCCTTCTGATATTTACCCTTTTTGGGGTTTTGAGTATGAATGCAGTTTTAATGGGTTGTGTTTCTTTATCCTTCTGTCATCTTTGTTTTTCTGTTTTGTTGTTTGCGCATCTCATTATTTTAATGTTGAAACTTGTTTTCTTGTAATAATAAAAAATAACTTTTCAGTCGAGGTTCAGTGCACAATCAAACACATGAGATTGAAGAAAAGAGTCTTGACTTGACGTTAGCAGCATGTGCAGTATATATACCCCCCGTGTTTCATGTGTTCTCTGAACAATACAATTAAATATTAATCACATCCTTCTAAACATAGGTCTGTTCTCTGTAGGCGGAAGAGTATTTTCATCTTTATGTCAATGCCAGGTCAGGCCACTCTTTGTTATCAAAACTTTATAAATAAAAGATTATTTTACCATTCTATGCATGTTAAAGTTCTGTGGCCTTGATATGTTTTCCCCTTGATTCTGTACATTCTATAACCTAGAAAACTTCAAAGTAAAAATTTGCATCCGTCCGAAGTACTTCACTTTTTTATCAAATAAAGGGTAGACGGGATGTACTTATAGGAATTTGGAGGCATTTACTGATCCATCCATTCATTTTATTCCTCTTTATCTGTTGCTGGGTTGTGGGGGCGGCAGTCTAAGCACAAACGCCCAGACTTCCCTCTCAACTGGCATTACCAGGTCAGTTGAGAGACAAAGTCCCTCCAACGTGTCCTGATTCTTTACCGGAAATTTTATAAGATGCTTCTTAATCATATTTTGCGTACAAATGGTTTTTACTTATTATAGACATGTAAGTAATAAGTAAAGATCACTCACACAATGCTATTTTTTGTCATTTCAATTTTCTCCACACGCTGTGGTGATAGAAGAAAGATACGGACATCTGACCATCACCATTTGGTCACGCTCTCATAAAGTCGGACCTATTGCAAGAAGGTCCTGGGTTCGAATCCCGGTCGGAACAGGGTCTTTCTGAGTGGAGTTTGCAAGTTCTCCTCGTGTCTGCGTAGGTTTCCTCCTGGTGTTCCGGTTTCCCCTACTACTAAAAACTGGCGACCTTGCTCCCATCTCTGTTTAGAGTGGGAGACAAATGCCCACAATTGTAAACCACTTTGTGACTCTGGTCGGTGAAAGGCGGTATACAAATAAAGATTACAGTACTTACTTACTATTGTACATGTTTTTAGTGCTGGGAGAAACCAGAGCACCTGCAGGAAATCTACATAGGAGAACATGCAAACTCCACACCGATTTCTGGAGGTGGTATCAAACCAGGGCCTTCTCCTTCAGGAAGTAATACGTGAACAGCTCAGATAAAGTATTGCACTGGTCAAAGAGGGTGTGGTGCCTAAAAATCAGAACGGTCAAAGTTTTGGCAGAAATACCCAGACCTTTTTTGCAGTCTTCCAGATAGAGCTATAAATGCACATGAAAAAGAGGTAAAGTATTAATTAGGGACAGTGTAAGTGAGAGCTTCATCCTTTATCTATTGTTTTCCTGTGTTTGTTCAGTTCTGTTTCACCCACTGCCTTTGCGGGATTGACAGGTTACACTTACAGTCTGCAAAGTTTTAAGATATATTGATTTAAAACTGTTTGTTAATGAAATATTTCATCTGTTAAATTATATTATCAATATTATTGTCCCCACAGGGAGTTTTGTCCTCTGCAATAAACCCATGCTTCAATCCTTCAACGCCGCTGGGGAAACCTGTCAGAGGCAGTGAGCACAACAGTAGTGTCTGGGGACCCGTCTCCAGATGTTGATGGCTGTTTGGGGACGACTGGAGGTGAAGGATCTTTACCTATGATGCATGTTTTGTTTTATGGGAGAAACCGGAGTGCCCACCCTGGAAGGCCCGGGTCGATGCAGGATTCAAACTACAGACATATATATATATATATGCATATATGGACAATGCTAACATAGCTCAATGAAGCCCAACAGGGAAGTGCTCATGACGCTCTGGCTCCTATTGTCTTACATTGAAAAAACTTTTCTCCTATAAACCTTTTGTTTCACTCACCATTTTGGGATTAAAATATCCCTGGTTTAGAGCCCTCTGATCCAGCCGTTTTTATTTCATAATCAAGCTAATATGGAAATTCAGACTGGAAGACAGGAAGAACTAAGCTCACAGAGCTCAAAGTTAGTCACATCTCCGCCTCATTCCAGGCCAGCTCTTTCATCCTTCTTGTAAACTACCAGCATCAGGGTCTAGGCCCCGGAGGATTTCATCTCAAAATTGCTTCCCCCTTCTGCAGCCGTGAAGTGCTCTGACGGGGTCTAAGCGTCAAATCCTAACTACATTTCTGCATGGCACAATAAATGTAATCAATAAAATATGTGTAATACATGTAGTGTCAGATTGCTTGCCAACCAATATTACTATTCTAATAATAATGTATTGTCTGTCCGAGTCTGTCCAAATAGAATTGTCCTTGTAAGTCAAATGATTTGACGTCAGGACTGGGTCAGTCCACTCCAAATACTCCTATGTTTCAAACCCACAAACGTGTAGCTTTGAAGCCTGCACACTTCCCACTCAGCTATTAAAAATATGTACATGTAAACCATTTCCATATACAGTGAAAGTATTCGGTCCCCTTGAACCTTTCAACATTTCGCCACATTTCAGGCTTCAAACATAAAAGGTATAACATTTTAATTTTTTGTCATGAATCAACAACAAGTGGGACACAATCGTGAAGTGGAACAAAATGTATTGGATAATTTAAACTTTTTTTAACAAATAAAAAACTGAAGTGGGGCGTGCAATATTATTCGGCCCCTTTACTATCAGTGCAGCAAACTCACTCCAGAAGTTCAGTGAGGATCTTTGAATGATCCAATGTTGTCCTAAATGACTGATGATGATAAATAGAATGCACCTGTGTGTAATCAAGTCTCCGTATAAATGCACCTGCTCTTTGATAGCCTCAGGGTTCTGTTTAAAGCGCAGAGAGAACCATGAAGACAAAGGAACACACCAGGCAGGTCCGAGATACTGTCGTGGAGAAGTTTAAAGCCGGATTTGGCCGTCCCTCCAAACTTTCATCTCAAACAAGGAGAAGACTGATCAGAGATGCAGCCAAGAGGCCCATGATCACTCTGGATTAACTGCAGATAACTACAGCTGAGGTGGGAGAGTCTGTCCATAGGACAACAATCAGTCGTGCACTGCACAAATCTGGCCTTTATGGAAGAGTGGCAAGAAGAAAGCCATTTCTGACAGATAACCATAAAAAGTCTTGTTTAAAGTTTGCCACAAGCCACCTGGGAGACACACCAAACATATAGAAGAAGGTGCTCTGGTCAGATGAAACCAAAATCGAACTTTTTGGCCACAATGCAAAACGATATGTTTGGCGTAAAAGCAACACAGCTCATCACCCTGAACTCACCCTCCCCACTGTCAAACATGGTGGTGGCAGCATCATGGTTTGGGCCTGCTTTTCTTCAGCAGGGACAGGGAAGATGGCTAAAATTTATGGGAAGATGGATGGAGCCAAATACAGGACCATTCTGGAAGAAAACCTGTTGGAGTCTGCAAAAGACCTGAGACTGGGACGGAGATTTATCTTCCAACAGGACAATGATCCAAAACATAAAGCCAAATCTACAATGGAATGGTTCACAAATAGACGTATCCAGGTGTTAGAATGGCCAAGTCAAAGTCCAGACCTGAATCCAATCGAGAATCTGTGGAAAGAGCTGAAGACTGCTGTTCACAAACGCTCTCCATCCAACCTCACTGAGCTCGAGCTGTTTTGCAAGGAAGAATGGGCAAGAATTCCAGTCTCTCAATGTGCAAAACTGATAGAGACATACCCCAAGCAACTTGCAGCTGTAATTGCAGCAAAAGGTGGCGCTACAAAGTATTAGTGCAAGGGGGCCGAATAATATTGCACGCCCCACATTTTCAGTTTTTTATTTGTTAAAAAAGTTTAAATTATCCAATAAATGTTGTTCCACTTCACGATTGTGTCCCACTTGTTGTTGATTCTTGACAAAAAAATAATTTTTATATCTTTATGTTTGAAGCCTGAAATGTGGCGAAATGTTAAAAGGTTTAAGGGGGCCGAATACTCTCGCAAGGCACTGTAAATTGTAAGGTAAGCTAGGTGTTTATTCCAAAGAGAGGCCCAGGGACCCTTCTCCACATCGGAGCCAAGTTCTTCCTCCAGACTATTTATCAGGAGGATTACCTTTTGAGTTTTGTGTCACTTTTGTCAAAGTGACACAAAACTCAAGCCAAGTTTCTTGAGTTTCGCGTTAAAAGGAGTGTGGCTCTTTGTGCAAACACATTCAAAGTCCAACAGTTGACAATGTCAATGTCAGCTTTATTTGTATATCACATTTACCTAAATGAACTTATTTGTTGGTAAAATCCACAAATGGCACAAATGTATTTTTGGAATAGAGAGACCAATGAAGCGAGGCCAGCACAGGGGTAATGTGCTCTCTCTGTGACCAAGCGTTCTGGATCTGCTGAAGGTGCTTTACAGAGCTTATGTCTGTGATGTATGAAATGTGACAGACAGGTAAATACAAGAGTGTTTATTGTGTGTTTTACGATGTATGTGAGGCTGCAGCTGTTTTCTTGGCAGATTTGGATCAGAAAAAGGACTGTGATGGTCGTTTTGAGCTTAATGGACAGCAGCACAGTCCCAGGTGACCGACAGCTCAATACTGATCCCTGAGTGCGAGAGACCCATGACTGCATGGTCTAAAGCTTGTGGCTCAATCCAATATGCCCACAGAAAGAAATGATTTGTCAGCGACAGTTTTACATTTGTCCTTTCAAATTCAAAGCTAAATATGGCTGGTACACGTTTGGATTAGTTGACAAGAGGAGTTAGTATTTAGGACTTAATTAATGATTTAAAAACATTCAAACCTGTGTAGTGGGAGAGAGGTGTAGGGTCAGAGCGCATTTAGGCCTGTGCTGTGTGTGTGTGTGTGTTGTTTTGAATGAGTGAGCGGGTTGGAGACAAATAAGCCAAACCCCTTTTCAAACAATTTATCTGGAAAAGTCTTTCTCAAAATGTGAGACAGGCTTCTACTGTGACAATACTCACATCTGGGTCAATAACGGTTCTGTCTGCATACAACTTAAGGATTGTATATTATTCACTCTAATTAATGGTGAAAATTGGTTAAATAATGGTCAATACAAAGGACGAACTTCTTCAAACTCAAAGCAAATTAGGATGTTTGAGATTAAGTCCCATTGAGATTAAGAACCTCTTTTGTAAGGGAGTCCTGGACAAATGGTTGCCGGCATACAAATCACCCATAGATATTAGAACATGAGTAAAGAGATTGTTTGTTTGACATCCCAAACCAGGCATAAAACAGCTGTATTCTTAACTAAAGCATTCATAATCTAAATGTTATTTGTTCTTTCCTGTATTGTAAGCAACAGTACATGAATGCATTCTCACAACTAACACATACATCACAATTACTGTGCTGTTTGACTTAATGCTGTTTTCAAAGTGAGTCTCATACAGCAAATCACAAACACAATGAAAGGGCCAAAAACACAGTAAGGGCAGGCTCCTTTTGTGGCACCGGCACCTGCCACAGCTGATTAGTGGCATGTACACAACAAATGGCATTTAAAACGGCATGTGGACAACAAGTGGCGTTTAAAACGGTATGTGGGGAATAAATGGCGTGTAAAGCGGCATGTGGACAACAAGTGGCGTGTAAAGCGTAAAGCGGCATGTGGGCAATAAATGCCGTTTTAAACGGCATGTGGACAACAAGTGGTGTTTAAAACGGCATGTGGACAACAAGTGGCGTTTAAAACGGCATGTGGGGAAAAAATGGCGTGTAAAGCGGCACGTGGACAACAAATGGCGTTTAAAACGGCATGTGGACAACAGGCGACGTTTAAAACGGCATGTGGGGAATAAATGGCGTGTAAAGCGGCATGTGGGCAATAAATGGCGTTTACAACGGCATGTGGGGAATAAATGGCGTGTAAAGCGGCATGTGGGCAATAAATGGCGTTTAAAACGGCATGTGGGCAACAAATACAGTTGAAAGCAGCCTGTACAAAAGACAACAAGCAGCATTAGTGGAGCTAGTGGTCCAGTGGCTCAGATGGAAAAGCACAGGTCTACAGTTCTGATGGTTGCTAGTTCAAATCCCCAGTGACTACCAATGATATTTGCTGATGTTGGGTCCTTGGGCCTAACACTTCATGAAGAATGTCAGAAGTGCCATAAATTGTTTGAAAAATTTTGTTTGAGTAATAATAATATATCTTATTGCATACATTTGTTGAAAGACATGTATTTAATGTATTATATATAGTTTAAATTCCACAGGAGCTGCGTCATGCAGTGGCGCACTTGGTTTATAACTGCCTCTCATGCGGAAGATACCTGATTCAATTCCAGGACAGGTCGTAATTTTTTTTTTGTAAGATTAAATTCAAATTGAATATGTATGACATTATATATTATTATATTCTCTCTCTTCTTTAATAAAACCACATCAGAAACATGGAACAATAAGAAAGAGCATTAATACATATTTTTTTTATAAAAGAATACAAAGTATAAGACACAGCTTAAACGGTCCAAGAACAGAAATGAAGATTTTAACAATATAGAGATGAAACCTCATGTTCCAATTACACAACTTTCTGCTTGTATTTTTCAATCCATCACTCTTCACCATCTTTGGTTGGCTCCATTCTTGATGAAATGTCCTAAAACAACAATAGAATCTTTCGGTTTTGTCTTTGCCAAAACACAAAATAAGTGGCGCAGTCATTAAACATTTGTCTATAGTGCGTAAGATTGGCAGATCAAATCAAAGTAACGTTTTTTTTTTTTTTATGGCAGTTATATAAAAACTGTATATATATATATAAAGATATATATAGATATTGCCCACATGCCGCTTTTCACGCCATTTATTCCCCACATGCCGTTTTAAACGCCACTTGTTGTCCACATGCCGTTTTAAACGCCATTTGTTGTGTACATGCCACTGATCAGCTGTGGCAGGTGCCGGTGCCACAAAAGGAGCCTGCCCTTTCTCCAAAAACATCAGGATTTGCACCCTGGCTCTCACGGTGGGACCCCCTCGATCCACAATAAATAAGTAAACAATTCTAAACTTCCTGTTGAAGCAGGTATCACCACCACTGTGGACAGAAACCCAGAGACGTCTCAGATTTTATTTATCAACAATTTCCTTATTTTTTCCCCCTCGTCTCACTGAGCTCAGATCTGAGTCTGAAAGTTACATACCTCGATCAAGTTTTATTGGAAAGTCGACACGTAACATTTTTTTAACACACACTTTATTAAAGGAAGCAGTTTGAGGACAGAAGCAGACTTTCTACTGTGGAATATATGATGAGATTTGGGCATGTATGCAAAAGAGTCAAGTTTGGATGAATCCTGAATCTATAATGTGTTCTCCCTCATGGCCTGAAACTCTTTTTTTCTATACGAGTCTGTGAACACTAACCACACAGAATTGCCGATGGATGCACCTGTCTGCATACAAAACACCCATATATATTAGAACATGAGTGAACCGACCTCAGCGGGCTCTCACTAAATCTCACAAAGGTAATATCGTCCAATATTCTTCTGAGAGCAGCTCCAGGAACTAATGATTAAGAGCAGAGGTTGTGACGACTCTTATTAGTGCATTGGAATTCCAACCATGATTCACATTTTTGGTGGTAATAGTGTTTTAAAATTTATCTTTTTTTTACTGTTACGTGAAAGAGGACCGGAGATTTTTCATAATGAGTAGTGAGGAGGAACTGTTGTGGTTTCTGCTGCAGCCGAAGGGATAGAACAGGTTTTAGCTTTTTATCTGTTCAGATTCAGATTCATTTATTTGCCATTTGCAGTAAAACCACATTGAAAAAACTGTTTTGATCTGTTTTTGTAGTAATAAAGATTAAAGCTAACTTGGAACTATACCACTCGATAAGAAGCCGGCTGTCAGTCTGAACGATGCCGTTTCCATCTCTCTTCTACTGTTTTGGTGGCTTCCAAATGTCTTATTTTTCAGACGCACTTTTATTGAGTTGCGTTTTTGATTGTCGTTGTTTCTGGTACACATTGTGCATTTTGTTTTGCAGAATTATTTCATTTTTTATTTACACTACAACATGGTCTTCATTGTGAATGTGCAAATACACTGAATTGTCATATTTTAATATATTATGCAAATCGACTCTTTTTATTTCAACCACATTGTTCCCTCATCAGTCACAGTCACAATTGTTTTTAGATCCATCAACAATAATATCAGGAACTTCTGGCTCAAACATCACTGCCCCTTCTGCCTAAAAGCTCCTTTCTCGGGCCTGTATTAAAATGATATAATTACACCACCATGCCATCACACTGCTGTTTTCTGGCAAATTCTGGAAAAATTGCATGACCGTGTTTGCAGTTTTGTAAATTTGTAAAACAACAATACATTCTATCACTCTGGTTCTAATTTGGTGACAATAAACACATACCGTTTCCTCTTCCAGATGGTACAAAACACAAAAATAAACAGCAATACCCCCTCCAGCTCCGGTAGCCAAGCATCTGCTCCTGACAGAGGCCCAGATGCACGGCAGGATGGGTCAAATGCAGAAGACACATTTCCCTACGGGGACAATGGCAGTTTATTGAAAACACTGCAGCTCATTAGTCCAGTTCTCAGCTCTCTGCACTGGCTTCATGTGGCTCAGAGACTCATGCCAAATACATCTGAGACATGTTAGTGCCACATGAACCAACTCGGACTCTCAGGAGCACAGGGAGTCCAGGGTGCTCAGGACAAAACATGGGGAGGCAGCGTTTCAGATTTATGTAGGAAAAATTTAAAATGCTACTCTGAGAAAGGTTAGTTCCAGGTTAAAAACGGTTCTGACTATCTATGCAACTAAAGGATTGCATAATTACTCTTTTTAATGCACTGTGATTCTTTATGCCTTGCCTTGGTTGATTCTTGTTTGATCAAGCACGGCGAGAGTTGTCTTGTGTATGAATGTGCTATACAAATACACTTGCCATGTCTTTCTTTCCTCCATATCTGTCACAATAACTTTACTAACTAATCTAAACAATTAGTATGTCTCTAGTTGTGTGTTTTTCAACCAGTGTATCGTGGAACATTAGTGTGCCTTAAGATGTGATTTGGTGTGCCCTTGGAAATGATCCAATATCACAGAATTGGTCAAAATAATGAGAAAAGGTGATAAAGTGAGAAGATGTGGGAAGACTTATTTGCACTTGTTTGTGTTTTCCATATAATACCCGTTGAAGAGAGAACGTATTGTTACTAAAGGTTTCAGATAAGTTTGTGTAAGCTCTCAGTCGTACAGGGATTAGTCAAAGCAAAGGAAGGTTTCTCACCCATCATCTGTACTTCTTAGCAAGTTTTCCCGACGTTTCGTCCTCAACCTAGCGGACTTCTTCAGGGAATGAATTCTCGGACCGCGCGTTGGAGATTTATAACCTATGGGTGTGGTTAGCCACACCCTAATCCTGATACTAACTCATAAACAATCTAAGGTCTGCTTGATGTAGAAGGCAGCAGGTCTAACGACCCTGCTGAGGCTAACGGCCCTAACTCCTTAGCATGTCACAGACCTATTGTCTGCTGGGATGCTCAAGTGGAGTGTAGGTCTCACCCCTCCTAACTCATTAGCATGTCACTGACCTTGTCCCAAGTTAGGGCGTTGTTTTTAGGATGTCGTCATAGATGCGAGGCAAAACAAATCTTAACCCTCCTCCTCTGTTAAGAGAAGGTTTTTGTTTCCTCACAAAATGGCTTCTTTCACTCCTCTCTCAAACCAATTCTTCTCCCGAGCCAGACTTCTTTCCAACAGACAGAAGAAAGTAGGAGGAGAGGCGTGTCCTTACCGTATGTGGCGGGAGTTTCAGATAAACTACAAAGAATCTTTAGGCAACACAAAATCCCTGTGTATTTCAAACCTTTCAACACGTTAAGACAGAAATTAGTGCATCCTAAAGACAAAACACCCAGACACAAACAGAGCAACGTGGTGTATTCAATTAAATGTAGTGAAGAGGAGTGCACTGACCACTATATTGGAGAAACCAAACAAACTCTACAGAAACGACTTTACCAACATCGTAGAGAAAACTCTAGTGGGCCACAGTCGGCTGTTCCTCTCCACCTCAAGGCCTCCAAACACACGGTGGATGACACAGAGGTTAAAATTCTGGCTCGGGAGAAGAATTGGTTTGAGAGAGGGGTGAAAGAAGCCATTTTTGTGAGGAAACAAAAACCTTCTCTTAACAGAGGAGGAGGGTTAAGATTTGTTTTGCCTCGCATCTATGACGACATCCTAAAAACAACGCCCTAACTTGGGACAAGGTCAGTGACATGCTAATGAGTTAGGAGGGGTGAGACCTGCACTCCACTTGAGCATCCCAGCAGACAATAGGTCTGTGACATGCTAAGGAGTTAGGGTCGTTAGCCTCAGCAGGGTCGTTAGATCTGCTCCCTTCTACATCAAGCAGACCGTAGATTGTTTATGAGTTAGTATCAGGATTAGGGTGTGGCTAACCACACCCATAGGTTATAAATCTCCAACGCGCGGTCCGAGAATTCATTCCCTGAAGAAGTCCGCTAGGTTGAGGATGAAACGTCGGGAAAACTTGCTAAGAAGTACAGATGATGGGTGAGAAACCTTCCTTTGCTTTAAAGGTTTCAGAGTTTCATTTTTATTTAGCAGTAACTTGCGATAGTGTGATAGGGCGACAGTAGCACCGTTGATAGAGCATTGGCCTTTGAGTCAGAAGGTCGTGGGTTCCTTGGCAAGACACTTAACCTCTGGGAACACCTGATGCCACAGTGGGGCGGCTGTGGCTGTAAGAGACTTTACCCGCATTGCCTAGAATGAGTCTGGTGTGTGTGTGAATGGTTGGTGGTGGTCAGAGGGGCCGATTGTACATACTGGTTGCCTCACCTCTATCAATGTGCCTCAGGGCAGCTGTGGCTACTGTAGTAGTTTATCACCAAAGTGTATGGAGTGAATGAAAAATGACGTGAAGTATCTTTGAGCGTCCAAAAAACTTTATATAAAACTAAAGCATTATAATTATTATACACCTGTTTTTCTTTTAAATCTCTCAATCCAATCTTACTATTTAAATCAGTTTGAGCTGGTGGTGTACCATGTGATTGTCCTCAGTAGAAAAGGTGTGCCGCAGCTCAGAAAGGTTGGGGAACACTGCTTTCGTTGATTGGTATGTCTCTCGTCATGCGACATGTTAACTCCTAATTGAGCCATTATTTGACACATGGCTTTTGTACATCGACTTTAATCACACCATTTACAAGTAAGAGTATAGAAGAAGCGATGCTGGCCTCTCTCCAGGGCAATAAGCCTCTCTTAGTGTCTCATAGTAGAGCCAATGGAGGAGAATCGCTACCTTAACACACCACTCAGGGTCTTTAACTAGAGAATTAGTCCAGGGAGCAGACTTGGCCTCGTTGAAGTGGCCTGAAACACATGAATGCAGCTTTTTGAAAAGAAAGGTCCCAGGATCTCGGCTCTGTGCCACCGGTGCAAATGTATAAGAGGGCATTGTGCATTCACTGTCCTGGCATGGGCTAATGGAGCTACAGTTAAACCAATCTGGGTCAGCCATTTACATCACTGAATGAGAATGTTCACAATGCACTCCGGTGTCCTCTGCTTTCACATACAAGCTTCTATCTAAGGCACATAGAGAAATAGACAATCCCATTCAACAAAGCGATAATTGATAGGTCTTTCTCTGCAGCAATCAGAGATAATAGTGTTGTGCTTTGCTTTTTTTAAATCAAAAAGGGTATTGACTCCTTGTGTAGCACCTGCTTTCTGCCTTTATTGCATTATAAAAAGGGGAAAGTTGGGATTAGTCACGAATGAAACTGAAAACAAGGGCTGTTATGATGACCGACCACCCCTTAGCCACGTGTTTAACTCATGACAATTTCAACCAGGGATACAATTTATATGATTAAGATTAACAGATGTTTTATTTGTCCCACAGTCGGGAAATGTCAGTGTTGCATCACCGGTTACAGAACAGTTGGAATGAGGAGAGCACAACATAAGATAAATGAACAATAAAGCTAAACTAAAATAGAAAAAAATGGCCCAGCAAGCTTGAAATCTCTAGCTTCTAGAATAATAAGGAAATGAATAAAACAATCTCCAACTTTAGCAAAATGAAGAAGCAAGAATTAAACATAATATCTCTGACTTAAGATGCAGCATAATAAAATGGCGGTATAGACTATTTAACGAATGTTGAAAAGTTGTTGCTCCCATTGATTTGACATATTTGACAAACATATTCCTTTCTTTAGCTAAATGTAGATACTTGAGAGCAGCCTTTTCTAATCAATGGTTCACTTCAGGCGGGGAAATAAATAAATAAATCAAAATATTTCTAAACGCACACATTAGAAAACTGTCTTACTTCTTTGTATTCGAAAAGGATAATCTTCTTGTGAACATCAACACCAGCATCAACACAATAAAGCTGCTAATTGCTAAAACAGAACACACAAATTTGTCTTCCACACTCGCACGCAACTTCGCAATTACGTCCTCATAAAGTTTATTGCATTGTTCGCATCATAAGTGCATGACATGGAGGTGCAAACCAGAGGAAACCAAGATTAATGAGCCAAAAATGCCGCTTTTTTTATTGGAAGCAGACCTCAAACCACCGGGACCCCATCGCACTAATTACATTTCAGTGCGCGTTGGCTGCAGTACGCATTCCTGACTGTGATGTGGTGAAATTAGCAGTCGTCAATTAGTTTTTTTTTTTTTTTGCGAGGCGGTGACCTGGGAGCGATGGCGTAGGAGGCATGTCTTTATAGCAGGCGATGTATGTTCAGAGAGCGGCCGTGGAGTGGACCGGAGCGCAGGGTTGAGGCGGGGGCAATGTCCGCTCAAGCTGAAGGAGTCGGGGATGACGCGCTGTCGCTCCAAGTCCACGCTCGCTGCTCACCGCTCCTGCGCTTTTTGACACGTCGAATTGAAATGCCTTCGTCCTCGGAGAATAGAGAGTGAGGGAGAGAGATAAGGACTGGAGAGGAAAGCATAGACGGGGCAGGGCGTGGGGAGGAGGGAGAGGCAGGGTTCTGGGTTTATTGTGATAGATAAGCTATATTTGTTTCATGTGAATTTATTTAATTTGCAAAGCCTCAGCTAAGATTTGTATCCCTTAAATATTTTGGTGATCCACCGAATGGTTGAGGAAACTATGATTGGAACTGAAATCTACCTCTTTGGGGCATCGCACTTGGTTTTAGGCACTTATACCCGGCGACCAAAAGTACATATATCTTTGTGCTCTTTGCAAAGAATGATAGAACAAAACTATAAACATATGAAGTGAACAACAGAGAAAATGTCACTTCTCAATTTCATATAAATCTCATACAGACAAAAAACAAGAAGAGCTTCTATACAAGGCCCATGAAGCCATTGCAGATAATGAGAATAATTTAGAATTTCATGTTTTAGAATGTGAAGCACTAAAAGCTGGGATTTCAAGCAAGCAGCAAAACACTCTTTGTGGGCCTTGACATGATTTTCAATCAGTTCTAACTAGCAGCATTAATAATTATGTTTGTATAAAAATAAAAGGTAACTCTCTTTATTCTAAACATTAATACTTACAGTATATATGAATATATACATATAACCGATGGGTCTGCAAAGCTTTACCCTTTGCGCAGTTTTGGTTCACTGAACTCATGTTGCACAATAGAAAACAATATATATTACAAGGACCTCCATAACTCAGCACACAGTGCACCTATAAGGGATCTTTTATACTGCATATTTTAAACTTTGAAGATGAAAAACACAGTGGAAGAACTTGGTTTGCAACACATCTGCACTGCAGCAAAATAAATGTCACTCAACGTATGAACAAACAGGTATAGTGTTCACATATATTCCATTTGATGCCCAGCTTTTGACAGCTGTAGCAGCGCTCAGCACTACAACCAACAGTTTGATATCTCCACAATCTTACTTTGGCAGTCGTGAGTGGTAAGAAAAAAGTGTGTGGTGACAGGCTCTTCACATGCAAGTGAACTAAAACTAAAGTTAAACAATAAACACTGGTAAGAGAAAATAACCAAACAGCAGGGAAAGTGTGAGTTGTATAGAGAATTAGAGAGAGGGAGAAAGAGCTGGAAGGGTGACGGAGGGAGGGAGAGAGAGCGTCAGCAGCCAAGAGATCACAGCTTTTAATTGAGCCTTTACCAAGATCCATTTCCCTCTGCTCCTCGGGCTGCGCTGGACCAAAAACCTGACAAAACTGACCGCCGCTATTGTGAGAGCTAAGAGGACTGCACGTCACAGAGTCCACCTGGAGAGGCATTATCCCAGCTCCACAGGCACTGAAAGAGCACTAAGCTGAACCCAGAGCGTTTCAAAGCCATTTTATTATAGGAGACCCCTTTTTAATGTGCAGAGACCTCCATTAGCCACCCTGGGTTTATGGTCAAAAGTGGAGATCCCTGGAGGTGCGAACACTCGTGATATAAGACAAATAAAAGGATTGAATCATATCTCACCTTTCCTAATGCAGTTTTTAAATTAGTTTAACATTTCTAGAAGGACACCCATGATGACCGTGGTCCTGGCTTACATAACTGTTTTTGTCTCATAGATTTTGTCATTTTGCAACAGAAAGAGCAACACACAGTAAGATGTTTTGAACAAATAAACCACAATGTGTCTTTATCTTATAGGAGGATGTTTGTTTACACCCGTGTGCGCATGCGCCCCTCGCTGGGTGGCAAAAAGACAGAGCGGCACATACTGAAGCATGGACACGACGAGTACTTTTCAAAGACTCAGTGGGCGAAATGACACTGTATATAAGCACTTTAACGCAAGAAGGTCAGAGGAGATATAAAGACAAGCTAAAATAAGTATATGAGACCGAACTGAACAAATCCAAAGCCCATATGAGACCTGGGATGACGAGAAAAACATTAGTCAGACTCACCTCTGTCTTGGCATCGATCTGCTGGGACTGGGACTCGGAGACATGTATTCTTACTTCATAGAAAACCCGGGACCCTTCACTCAAGAAGGGTCCGTGGTGAAAACCCATTTCTCGCGTTTTTCACTAAAGTGTTCCGGCATTTCGCCGTCACGGTAAAGTGGTTCGCACATTAAAAGCAGGTTGCCCCTTTTTGCTGTTACTTACGGTGAACGTGGAACAGGAAGCCCACGGGGATGAGCAACCCAAATGTTTAAAATTAATCATCACAGTGAACAAGTGCGCAATGAAAGTAGTTGCCAAACTAAATTTTTTTGTTCGAATTTTTATCCCCTCATCTTCCCGGCTTCCTGTTCTACGTTTACCGTAGGTAACAGCATTAAAGGGCAACAACTTTACCACAGCCGTTTTTCGTTGTTCTTTTCCGAACGAATTAGAAAAAAAACTTAATCTGTCCCCAGCGGGCCGTACAACCGACCACACAACAAGAATGGACAATTTGATATAGTAAAAACCTCTCTCCAAACGTCTAAAAATAGCTAACTCTCTATCATCCAGGTAGCTTTCTATGCTATTTTACCACCCGGCCACGTGACCGTCGTGGAAAAACTATAAACAACGACGTCACTCCAAGATCCTCCTATTAGAATACATGTTATCTTTAGCATACAACAAATAATTGCACCCAGAGAGAGCCCTCGGAATCACTATTTGAAGCTCTTGCACTGTTTTTTAACTTTACTGTCTAAAAAAGCTGATACAGATCATGGATTGTAAATATTAATGGACGTAGTGACGCCTATTTCCTCAGTTGTAATGTATCTGTGATCAACATTGACCTTTTCCAAATGGGTGCAAAAATTTGTTTTTGCGCATGCGTTAGCTGGCACGAGTCGCTTTTGAAAAACTAGGCATGGTCCAAGAGCCAACTTGTGGACGGGGTTGTAGAGGCATTTGAGGGAAAAAAAAAGGCACCATAAGAATTCATTGGATAATTCTGTTTCCGGGTAAGCCACCAAAGGCAAGGAGCAAGATTGCAAGCATCTCATGGACCTTTCTGAGCCGGGACTTGTCCCCTCTGCGATAGATGTGTACTGTATACTAGAAATAATAAAACTGTTTTGAGATGGAGAAAACAGTTACATTTGAAAGGTTTTTGTTGTGTATTTTTTAGGTTTAAAAAGGTACTACATTTAGCAAATAACATAGATCTTGCCCAACCTCAAACAACTCAAACAACATGGCTTCCGGTCCCATACCACATACATTATAAGATCTTCCTCATCACCTACTATTCCCTTCATAACCTGGCCCCCTCATATCTCACCAACCTCCTCCATCAGCACTGTCCCTCCCGCCGCCTCAGATCCGCCAACTCTAACCTCCTCACTCCCATCAGAACAAAGTGCCAAACCCTGCGGGACCAAGCCTTTGCTGCAGCAGCCCCCACTCTCTGGAACTCTCTCCCACAACACATCAGGAACTAGGACTCACTTCAGAACTTAAAAACTGCTCAAAACTGCCTATACTTTGTTATTATCAAGAACAACGGCCTTGCACTAGTAAAAGTGAAAAAGATAACAGGGCCTAGTTGGGAGTGGGCCCTAACATCTTGTTATGGCCCAAAGTATAAGATAAAATAAAATAATAGTTAAAAAAACATAGCAAAACCTATTACATGGAGGGGGTCTGCCTCCTGACCGATAAGAGAACCTTTATTTGTCTTACAGTGGGGGAAATTTCAATGTTGCAGCGCACCTACAGTACAGAAGTAAGAGCACACAGGGAGCACACAAAATATACAATATAAGCTGCTTTGTTTTGTAATTAGCTGTAAATTCTTCAATATCAATATATCTCTATCTATATACAGTATATACTGTAGATGCTGCAGGACAAACTATTCAAACATGCTTGAATGACTCGAATAATCGGAAGGCAAAGAAGTAAAACTGGTTCTGCATTGTGTGTCTCCTACATCCCATCACCTGTGCCACTTCCAGTTCTGTGGCCCGAAAAACCAGCACACACTTCTGACGTCACAATACTGTGTTTGTCCTGTCACTTTCCAACAGCCTAATTCCTTTTATTACTTCCATTAGCATTCCACAAAGTCGACGCCACATTAAGCCTTGGTTCTTTTTGGTGATGGGTCCGAGCCTGTGTGTGTGTGTGTGTGTGTGTGTGCGAGTGCGTGTGTGTGTGTGTGTAGATGTGTGTTTGTATGTGTAGTGGGTAATCACATGGAAATCCCTATAGAAAGAGGCTGTTCGGTGGCGCGTGGTCCGACCTCGCTCTTATGTAAGGAGCATTTGAAAAGACTTGCGCGTCTTTCGCTGCCTCCGCACAGCTTTAGAATACGATGAAACTAATGGCAGCAAGTAGTCAGGTATTTTTACTCAAGTACTGTACTCATATTAGTACTTTACTTCCACTTTTTTTATCTGATACTTTTGACTCCATATGTTGAAACCCAAATATTTGCACGCCTCAGAAAGAAGGAAAGAAGGTCCTTCAATAACACCGCCAGACAGGGACTTTCTGTGTGGAGTTTTTTATGTTCTATCCAGTGTCTGCGTGGGTTTCCACAAGGGGCTCAGATTTCCCCACCCACTAAATCTTGAACAGGTCTGGCATGTACCTCCTGTACGTGGAGCTCTCTTCCATCACTGTTTGCAGTGAGAGGAAAATTCTCCCAACAATTGTAGAGAGCTTTGTGACTCTGAGTCGGTGAAAGGTGCTATTCAATTAAATGATACTGACTTACAACATAAAAACAGGTTTGAAGAAGAAGAGGGTCATGCCTTCTTTTAAACAAACTAGTCAAATGCATGCACAGTTTGATGTGGTTAGCCGCGCTTCAAAGTACAGATAACCATTTGGCTCAAGTCCTTTCGGAAAGAAGAATATTCTTTAACTTTTTAAAGACAATAAACCTTTGTCAAATATATTTTTCATCCCTTTTTCTACCAAAAATACATTCTCATTCCAGATACATTTTCAACTTTACTATTTCAAAACTCTAGCTTCAGTCGAGTTGATATTTTTCCAGCATCTACACTTTTACTTCAGAACCTAAGACTATAACTTTTACCACCTCTGAATCACGCTCATTTTAGCCAAAGTGCAGTGTGTGGTTCGTTTAGATTCCAGGATTGTATTAGCACTTTGTTTTATGTGCGCCTGAAAACCTTGATCGCCATTGTCTTTGAACTGACTTCACAATAGACAGCTCAACACAGTTTTCTTGCAGCAAACTATAGCGCCATGACAGATATTCCCTTTTCAAATGAATCAACCTGCCACAGTGGCTATCTCTAGTGGGAGTATCATGCTTTATTTGACCAATAGCCTTGTGTAAAAAAAAAAAACACCAAAAAAGTCCCTGCAACTGCTCCCCTGCGGACTTTGTTGAACTTGTGGCATTTGCTTTAAATGAAAGTAGAAAAATTAGCGTTTTAAAGTCTGAAAGAACACCATCACTGCCGTCACGTTGTAAATAGTTTTAGCTGGAGCCTCTGACACTTTGTTCCACCTCTGTTCAAAGGCACAATCCAAACGCAGATCGTTATAGACCGAAGTCATTGTATGCAATATGAATATAGCGAGCTCTGTGGTTCAGCATTCAATCGTAGTCTCTTTTAGGTTTGTTTATTTGATACTAGGTTCTGAGGGTTTCACAGGTCACAAGAAATCTTAAAGCTGGATTACTTAACGTTCAAAACATAAAAAAACAAAAATAATCTATGTGTGTCCTTTGTCTTTTGTGTTTGTATTATTAATTATGAATTCTGTAATTTTTTTGTTGCTCTAATGTCTGCCTTACTGTATCTGACATTTTTTGCAATTTTGAGGACCCCCTCGAAAACGATATGTTTCATCTCTAGGGGCTTATCCTCCAAAAAATAAATGAATAGATAAATAATCTAAAATAGAAACCCGTCCAACTCATTCCTATTGCTCAAAGCTGTTTGGTTCTATAACAAATTTTCACATACATACATTTTTAGCCAAAGTCACATCTTTAGATCAGATTTTTTCAAACAGAGAAGTAAAACCCACCATGACCCCTGGTGAAATAATGCATAGTACTAATTCAGCAATGGCCAAGGCCCTGTCCGGCTTAGCTTCAGAGGTCTGCCAGGATCACGTATAGCATCACAAAAACTGTATTTTAACTGTCTTTTAAAATTTGTACTTGCTTACTTTACTTGTATGCTTTTCTTGACACCTTGAGCGTTTCAGATGTATGCGCTAAAATCTGGAACAGTCTTCCTGAAAATGTGAGACAGGTTTCCACTATACTATACTATACACATCCAGGTTAAAACAGTTCTGCTTAGCTGTGCATTAGACTGAAGGATTGCATCTTCCCTCTTGTTCGAGAGTTGTGATTATTTCTGACAGAGTTGCCTTGTGTGATTGTAATATGTAGGATTTGAATGCCTGTGTGGTCATTTCTTTCCTCGTCATGAACTGTAAACTGCTTTGTGTTTTGTATGAAAAGCACTCTACTATGAAAGATTAGTTGATTGATTGAAAAGACTTTCTGATAGCATGAACCAATCACAGAGTGGTCTGATAAGCAAAGCTATTATTCTTGTGTTTGAATACTGTTTTTGAATGTTTTTTGAAAAGTAAAGGAGAAGTATGTGGGATATTGCTGAGCAATGTTGAACTTTCCATCACTTAGCGATTAATTATTCAGTGTTTTAGGCTGCCAACTGTGGGACAAATAAAAGTTCTGTTATCTTACCAGAACAATGCCCTGCAGACTTAAGCAGTTTCTTTGATGAAATAGTATAGAGATAAGGAAAAAAAATAAAGGCATTCTGAGAATATTTTGCAACAGATTGTCACAGATTTGAACCATGTAGATATTTGTGTACACATTCAAAGTTGCTTTAATTCAAGCATGTTTGTAACTTGGGAATCCACACACTGCTGTTGTGCTCGATTCATTTGAAACTGCATAACAGCCTGGAAACTCAGGTCAAAATGTTTGCATGGAATTGGGGACCAATCACAAAACCAGGAGGAATGGCAACGACAATGACGCACTATTCCACAGACAGTAGTTTGTGGTTACAAGATACAAGAATGTAATTGTCATTTGCAGTAAAACCACACTGGAATAACTGTGCAAGACTACACCAGAAGGCACCAGACAGAGAAGATGCTACACACCAGAGCTCTTGCCACAGCGCCATGTGAAAACGTATGAGAAACCGCAAAGAGCAGACGACGGCAGCAGACATAAAGCTCTTCATGTTTGACTTGAACTAAGAGCTATAATCGTTTGGCACATCTGTGTGAACATCATTTGTCTTTTTCACTTCTTAATTTCTTTTCTTAACTTCTGTCACTCACATATGTTATTGGGTAGAAATTATACAATGGCGCATAATCCATTTCTGGATTGGGAGGGTGGTAAATCCAGGCTGCCACCCACTTCTCACAGCTCCAGACCTCTCACTGATCCTTCTGCAGTTGGTGGCTCAATCAGCAACAACACAGCCTTGGTCTTTCTGCAGGGGCTTCAGGCAAAGTGGGGTTCAGTGTCTTGCCCAAGGACACAAAAACAGAAGACGTCAGTGGAATCAGAGGGAGTGGGTGTTGTGGTGGCTCAAACCCTTGACCGTTCAGCCCGAGGACCAATGTTCAACCATCTGAGCCACTGTATGATAGGTCATTTCCTACCACAGAGATGCCGTTGCTCTCACCCGGATTTTTCTCTGAATGACAAATAATGCTTATCGCCAACTTCATGTGTGGATTGTGCCGAGCCTCTGTGACCACGTTTCAACTGACGATACTCGCATTCAAATGGAGGAAGGCAAGCTCACCATCCATGTGGAGCCATCAAAACAATTTCAAACATGTCTTTTTCAAGGACATCTTAAAAAAGGATAGCAGCGTGTGCAAAAGTCCAAACATTGACGGTTGGACCTTCATTCAATGACGTTTCCAAGGGCTTTTTGCACTGTATTTTTTCAACTTATAGTTCTTTTTGTGACCTGTGTGTAGTTTTATAACATTCTTCACCTGACCCATGTGTAAGCAACGGGCTTTCAAAACAGTTTCGTAGCTAATTATTGCTGAGGTACCAACTTAAAACGCCTCTGCAGACAATAAAGGTGAGTCGTTCTAACACGCCAGTGCTGGTCGCTCAGTGAGGAAAGGGCAACTCTGGGTTTTTTGCAAAAACACCATCAATCTCACAATGTATTTTTATTTATAAAGCCCTCAGGAGACCAAAGTGCTTTAGAATAAAATCACATAAAACCCATTGAAACTTTCATGCAATCAAAAAAGAAAAAAGCATTAAAAAAGGGAGTTTAAAAGTGTTAAAAGCCAGTCTGAATAAATAAGTTTGGAGCCTCAAATTAAAAATGCCAAAATCAGTAAGCACTCGCAAATCAGGGGCCAGCTTGTTCCAGAGTCTGGGTTCTGCAACTGAGTAGGACCGATTCCCCCAGCATTTGGAAAAACCTTTTATGTCGATGGAAATGTATAGATTCTCACCATCATGCAGGCAGTATGTTTCGTTTTTAAATTAGCTACAAGAGCGTATGCAGACAGCAGGGGATCAAAACCCTTTTCCCATTACATTGACTGAGACATACACTAACCACAAACGTTGGCCCTCTCACGTTTCGCACAAGGTTGGTAGGAAAATTAAAACGTTGAAATGATCAAGCAAAGAAATCAATACATCTACAACCACTGCAGCCACAGATACGATCATGTGTCCAGGTTAGGACCCTGGTGGGACTTCCGCATGTTCAATAGCATTGCAAGAGAAAAGGCTATTCCCAGAGCAACCTCTAAAGATGTCACCTCTCTTTGTCAGTGTAGTGCTTATCTGTGCACACTGAAGCCATAGTCTTCGTAGTGACTGTGCTTGTACAGACACAAAGTAGTGTAAAGGCCACTCAAACTCATGGGAGAGGCGATGGCACTCCGAAATGTGACGACAATGCATTTCACAATTCCCAGTTTCCTTCGTCTAAAGCCCACACATCTCAGAACCAGAGCCAAGTGTCCTGCTGATGTTGCATTGGGGCATATTTGGTTTTGGAGCAGGCTTGGTTTTGACCTCGTAAAACCAAGAAGAAAGCCATAGCCTGATACTAAAGCCACGGTCGGATACTGATTCCCCTTTTAAAAGATTCCCCCTTTTCTGTGTAAATATAGTGAAGAACTTTACATGAAATAAGTCGAAAGTTGTTGATAGCCCTGTGTTACAGAGAAGCTAATTTTTGTTATATACGTATTATGGGGGTAGGAGTAAATAAGTTTTCTTCTTCCTACTCCCTTTCAGGCAACAATCTTGGTCTTGCCCAGTGATGTTTCTTTTTATAGTGCAGTCCTTGCATTGTGGCAGACTGATAAGTGTGTTTGCCCAAGGACACAACAACTGGGGCCATGATACCGTCCCAACAGTGCACAGTGTCCTTGGACAAGACACTTAATCAGTCCTGAATCCAGCGGCTGTCCATACACTAGTGTATAACAGTCTGCATGATTGGATAAGAGGTTCTTGGATGTGAAGTGCTTCCTGTGGAGTATTGTGCAGTCAATTTGACACCTCAGGCTGACTTATGAAAGGTCCAGGCTTTAGAGCATGATTCAGACCACTAACCTTTGATTATCAATTATTCATTTTTTAAAATCTTGGCATTAATCTGCTTAGAGGAGCGGTATGTAAAAATATGGCCAAAAGTGGTACTGCAACCTCTCCCACTCTCCCTGACTCAAGTTGCCAGGTTTGCAGACCGTTTGCAAAGATCAAGGCTCCTGTGGACCAGTGAGGGGCTGGTCCTGGCTGCAGCTCTGACTTCACCCTGACCCAGAAAAGGGTTAAGGGGAAGGAAATTGATGTATGGACTGTTATTGCAAAAACATCACAGTTAAACAGAAAGTCAAGTCAGTGGGTCTCATTGACTTTAGTTTCTGTCCTAATCTTTTTAGAAAACATGTTGAGCTGAGAGCTGATTGGCTGAGTTTTCCACATTTCTCTCTGGAAAAAGCTGATCTAATGATGTGGCCGAGGCTAAAAATACATGTACAAGCATGTAAAACTGTAAAACAAAGGTAAATGGATATACAAGCATACATTTCAGACAGAACTTACAATGTTGTTTACCATACTTGTTAATAAACTACACCTCACTTTCTCTCCATACAAATATTCAGAATGAGCTAACGCACGCACACACACACACACACGCGTAGAAACTCATCACACATGGGGAGCAACGCAAAAGGCCTTTTCAAGATATCGCCCAAAACATTTTCCAATATTTGATATATCTTATCAGTTTATCCCTAATCACATAGGCGGCAGCAGCTCAGAGTGAGTGTCCTCTGATCTGAGAGTTATTTATTGGTTAAGAAAAAACATTATTGGTTGATTGGTCAGATCTACTGGTGTGAAACCAGCTCCCTTTGGTGATTCCGGCTGTGTGTCCTACAGAGTGCTACATACTGTATATGTGACTTATTAACATTCAGTTCCATTTTTGTTTTAGCCTCTCTTTAGGTGTAAAAAAAAATCTAAAAACAAGACAAAATTGGGAGAAATTGAGGCTGTGATCAATAAGAACATACAGTATATGATCCCAGTTGTTCTGATTATCAGCGGAGAGATGTTTGTGTGACAGACTACAAAAGGTCTGCACGTCTCAAGTATGCAGCTGTGATGTCACATGAAAGGCTTGCAAAACATCTAAAACTCCATACACTTAGAGACGGCAGCTTCTGTCTGTCTGCGCGATGCGTCTGCTCTCACACACCCGCACAGTTACAGAAGTGGAAAAGTGGAATAGGAGATGGACAGATTCCAGTCTCTTCTCTCATCTCAGCTGGAGGAAACCGGTCCAGATCTGGTGCACAGCTGCTCCACTGCTGTTTATAAAGCCGGGCGGCCCCTCCCATCTCCTGCTCACTTTTACGGAGCCTCTGTCTCACTGTCACATGATGTTTGTGAAGCCATTCATCTCAGCTCTTAAATTACATCCGTTATTGTCACTTCAGTAATTTCGCCAATGAATTGTAGCAGCCCATTATTCACAAATGACTTCTATTTGGGAAGATTTGAGCCATTAACGCATTGTGACTGGCTCGCACGATTGCATCCTCTTTGTGGTCATTTCACGCGGCGTTTCTGATCAGTCAAAAGTTATAACCTTCATCAGTAACTAAACTTTTCGAAAAAACAAAAAGGGTCTCTGTATAATCGCTTTGGCAACAAATGGGAGATCTAATGTGTTGTGCCTTTTTGAAGACTAAGGATTGAATAGAGTCTTTAATAATAATAGTCAAAAATTGCATAAATACAGCTCTGAAAGCACTGCAGAAAATTGTGAATTTTCTTTTCTTGAATATACTTTTATGATTACAAACATTTTGCAATGTTAACCAAATTATATTTTTTCACGAGAGCGTTCTTCAGTTGCTTCCATGTGATTGGCTGATTAGGAATTTGCATGAAAGTGGATTTGGATAGGTGTACCTAATAACGTGGCCGGTGAATGTAGTTTTAATTTGAGTTTCATTCCAGCGACTGTGAGCCACATGTCTCCCCTTTGTCCACTTAGCTTAAGTGAGAGCCCTGTGAGTCATTATTTGAATTTTTGGGCTGAGAGTGGATTTTGCAATTTTTTTTTTTCCACACTAAATAAAACATTTCTACAAACTTCTGAAATATTTTCAAACAATTGTATTTTAATTTCTGTTAATGTTTTATTATGACCACTGGATTTGCTCCTTCACTGTATCCAACAGATCAGTGACAGGATGCAAAATAATTTCCTCCAGCTAAATGCAGACAAAACCGAAATCATTGTCTTTGGTCCCCAGAAACAAAGAGAGGGCGTCATTTGTCAACTTCAGTCTCTCTCCCTACTGCCTTCAGACAAGGTGATCAATTTAGGGGTAATACTGGACTCAGACCTAAATTTCAATAGCCACATGAAATCAATAACATCAACAGCTTTTTACCATCTGAAGAACTTTGCCAAAGTTAGAAATATAGTGTCCAAAGCAGACTTGGAGATTCTTGTCCATGCATTTGTCTCCAGCAGGTTAGACTACTGCAATGGCCTGCTCACAGGTCTGTCCAAACAGGCTGTAAAACAGCTGCAGTACATCCAAAATGCAGCAGCTAGAGTCCTGACAGGAACCAGGAAGTATGACCACATTAGTCCAGTCCTCAGGTCTCTGCACTGGCTTCCTGTGGCTCAGAGAATAGACTTTAACACTAGGAGCGCCCCTAGCGGTCAACTGACCGTCACTCACTTGAAAATGTTAATTAGTGTATTCAAAACAAAACGGCAGAAGTTGAAATTTTATGACTTTTACTGGATACTTGTTGCTTATATTTTGGTGTGTTTTGGTTTTGGAAAAAGTAAAGAAAACAAGATTTACACGCATTTTAACTTTTCTAAACCACAGCCCTTTCTGCTGCCCCATAGGGATACATGGCGCAGGGGCGACTGTTGTCATAGTAACCTTTCCCGGGGTTTTTTCGCGTCTTATAAAAATGTATCAATATGTTGTCATTAGACTCTAAAGGGACTTGTTTTTTTATTATTTGGGAGAGAGAAAGAGTTTTGAATTGAGAGGAGTACAAAATGAATAGAGCTGCAAGAACACGGTATGAAGCCCTGACAGTGCTTCAAGACATTGAATGAGAACAGTCTACGGAGGTGAGATGTCACATTTTGAGGTGGAAAGCGACAGCGGGGAGAACACCTATAATATTCTAAATCTGAACGTAAACCCATAGTGCATTCACGGCACGGACAGCAGTGTTGTAACAAGTCCAGAAGCAATAACGCACATGACCCGCGTAATGCCAGCCATACGCAGGTGTCTGTGTGCGCGCTGTTGCTCCATTCTGCCTTTTCATTCATCATCAATTACATTATTATATTTATACATACAAGAAGGCAATAAAGCAGAATACAATATCGCAATAAAATAGAACAATTAGAAGAACTATCAAGGCAGAGTGCAGATAGAGCGCTGTGAGGCCTCTCGTCACCCGCGGACTCTGCAGGAGGAGAGCGACTGTGGCAGAAGCGGCCCTCATCACATCAATAAGGATATCTTTCTTATTTCATCCAGATAACACAGCGTGTTATTCTGCACAGAGCGCACTGCAAGGCAATGATTATAATTTTGTTCTGATCATAAAGAGCACTGCTTGTCTCAAATAAATACAAATATATATATATATATAACGTGTCCCGTGTAAAATTGAAGATTGTACATTGACAATGGTAGCCTATAGCTGATGATCTTGTGTCAATACGAATATTATTATTATCTAGATAATATTTCCCACGGTGATTTCGGCTGGAAAGAGAAAACAGTCTGGAGATGACGTCAGAAGTAGACGCATATAGCAGCGCGAAGACGTTATGGTCCCGTGCTTTTTTAAACTATCATTTATATTGTTTGAATTTACATATTGTTACTGAGTCAAATTTAGCATATAGTGACCAACCTTTTAGGTGTTTGCAAAGTTACAAAATAAATCTACCCTGAAAAGTCATTGTAATTTTGATGGATCAGTACACGCACAATGTGTCATCTTAGCCTTTTATTTCGGCTAGAATTACAATTACTTAGCGTATTTAGACAAATAATTTACACAGTTTCATTATGATCACAATTACCTTACAACATCAAGTTCTGGTTTAGTGAACAATCAATTTTGCAAAAGGCTGTATCAGCGCAAAATACATAGCGGTCAACTGACCGCAGGGGGCGGTGCAAGGTATGTTTAGAGCACGGCGGTCCTAGTGTTAAAACAGCTCTGCTTGTGTACAAGTCTCTCCGTGGCCTTGCACCAAACTACATTGGTGACATGATGGTGTCATATGAACCGGCTCGGACTCTGAGGAGCACAGGGACTGGCCTCCTGCTGGTGCCCAGAGTCAGAACCAAACATGGGGAGGCTGCGTTTCAGATCCATGCAGCTAAGATCTGGAACAATCTCCCTGAAAATGTGAGAGGGGCGTCTACTCTGTCAACGTTCAAATCCAGGTTAAAGACTGTTCTGTTTGCCTGTGCGTACAACTGAAGGATTTTATCTCCATTTCTAATGCACTGTTGTCATTTTTTTTTTTTTTATTCCTTGTGTAATTTTTAAAGTTTTAATGGTTTTAATTTCTTGTGTGATTTTAATGTTATAATTGTGATTCTGGTGTTTGTTTTATGTGATGATTTGTGATGTGGACTGTGAAGCGCTTTGTGTTGCCCTGTGTATGAAAGGCGCTCTACAAATAAACTTTGATTGATTGATATTTCACAATTAATGATTTACCTGGTTTTTCATCACAATCACAATCTCTTGCATTACTTACATACTATATAATGAAGAGTTTGGTTCCAAAACGCTATAAATCCATTTTGATCAGTTTGAGTAAAACTGCATTTTCTTAAGCAAGAAGATTATATGATGAAAATCACTTTTGTCTGTTCCAAATCTTCATTAAGCATCAGAAGGTTATAATAACATAAAAAATTCAAATCCAGATTTTAATATTTCAAGATTTATATTAAAAACAGATTTTTTATCTCTCAAAACGCAATAAATCCAGATTTCAAAAGGCTATAACTTTAAAGTGGTTGAAGATAAAGGCATACTGTGCATGATAAATATCTTCCGTATGAACCAACATTTGGGATGGAAGTCGATTTGTCATCTAATTTATATATTATGACGTCATCAAGGTGTTGGCCATGTTGGAAAATGTCAATTTTCATATACAAATTTCCAAAGCTGTAGTTTGAGATAAGAGAATACAAAAGGTCACAAAAGATCAATGTGAAATATCTTTAGTATTAAAGGAAATTGGGGATGGAATTAAATTAACTAATACAATTTATATATAATATTTTAGCACTGGTTGGCAGCCATATTATTTTCAAAGACCTCCAATGATCAAGGACACTCTTTATAGTTTACCAGTCATGAAATCTGGAGTTTTGTTTCTAAATTTCCCTTTCTAAAGAACTAGTGCATAATCTGTCTGTTTCAGTGAAAACGAGGCTCCAGAATTCATCCTTTAGAAACAGATTAAATGAATGGGCTCAGAGCTTTTTAACAGATTCATCAACACTTCAGATCCACTTTTGATACTCTTCCTCTACTCTCAACAACTACAAGCCATCATCATCATGTGTTTTTTTTCCTGCGGCTATTCCCGCGTCCCCCGCGGTTGTTTCCACCCAGATTTGCGGTGTTATGCCCCCCCTGTCCCCCCACCACGTCCCCTTCTTGGCGTTCACAGAATGCTTCCTCCGCGGCCACACGGAGGTGAAGCGGCCAATGTGCTGTTGCTGATTGTGGACCACGGAGCAGACTCCTGTCACTTATAATGTCCGTGTCCTCTTCACTAGACACCTACGTGTCTTCCTCCTCTAAATCTGAGTCAGTTAGTGCCCGTAGAAGTACTTTGTCAATGGTAAAATAACTCATCTAAACGAAGAATACACGGTTTCTGCTCTGGCTCCGCTCAGCACTACCGCTTGCCTCTGCGTCGCTGAGCGCAGGTGTTTTAGAAACTCATTTTACTCAAAAACTTTTCACATAACCACACCCCCAAATGCCACTCATATTAAAGGCACACATGTCCGCTAACTCCTGGTGAAGAGTATGAAAAGATTCTGCACCGCATTTATAAATACAGCCTGTTTTATTTAGCAGGACGCCAGCCCCAGGGCGCTGCCATTGTTGTGTACTGCACGTAGGATGCTGCGCTGTGATTGGCTGAGTGGATTTGTTGCGTTCTGCGGAAAAGGTGGACTGGTGTTTATCGCTGTTTGGAAAGAATGGGAGAAAGCAGGACTGAATAAAACTGTCGCTATTGCGTTTTGTGGAAAACTGAATACGGGGTTATCTGCAGTGACCAAATACATGTCTGATTTTGGCACTAACTCATTTTTTTTTAAATGCCGTTTATCGCCTTTTGGAACCAAACTCTTTATATATATATTAGTGCTGTCCAACGATTAATATATTTAATCACGATTAATCGCATGAATTTCATAGTTAACTCGCGATTAATCGCAAATTAGTCACACATTTGTATCTATTCTTTATGTCCCTTGAATTATCATTTTAATACTACTAAAAAGTGAATAGGCGTGCTGTGTGCAATTGCTTTTTTTAATATTTCGTAAATTTGTTCATGTAAAAACTCTATGCTGTTTCTCCGTTTACTTTCGGTATATCTATGACTGTATACTGTTTGCTTGTATTGCCTTTTTTATTAACCCCTCCCCCCCCCTCCCCCCTCCCCCCTCCTATGTGCCCTTCTGGGTTTCTTCTTTGGCCCCCTGTATCTCCAACTACATATTGTTTGTAATCTCTGTTTACAATGTATCTGAACTAGTCCTTTTCTTTGTTTCTATTTTTTTTTCTGTATATGTGTTTGTCTGCAATAAAAAGTCTGCAATAATCGCACGATAAAAAAAAAAATGACGCCGTTAATATTGATTTGCGTTAACGCGTTAATAACGCGATATTTTGGACAGCACTAATATATATATATATAGGTTCCATATATATATATATATATATATATATATATATATATATATATATATCCCTCTCTAAGCTCGGCGGTTATCCCTCTCTAAGCTCGGGTCCTCTACCAGAGGCCTGGGAGCTTGAGGGTTCTGCGCAGTATCTTTGCTGTTCCTAGCACTGCACATTTCATATATATATATATATATATATATATATATATATATATATATATATATATATATATATATATATATATATATATTATATGTATATAATATATATATATATTAGGGCTGTCAAACGATAAACATTTTTTAGTTGATTAATTGCATAGTAATGATGAGTTAACTCACGATTAATCGCATTTTTAACATTCTATTTCAAATCCACTCCAATTGAAGTTAAATAAGATTTTCAAATGTAATGACACATTGTTATTCATACCAAATGTACTTAAATCTGTTTGATTTGCTCACAA
The DNA here is from genome assembly GCA_964034765.1 of Knipowitschia caucasica. Taxonomy (NCBI): domain Eukaryota; kingdom Metazoa; phylum Chordata; class Actinopteri; order Gobiiformes; family Gobiidae; genus Knipowitschia; species Knipowitschia caucasica. The sequence goes on from OZ035836.1 coordinate 26,375,928, forward strand.
ACTTCTACTTTTGGGTACAACCAACAAGAGCTGTTAATGAAAGAGAAAATGTAGGTACCCCAGCTTTAATTTTGCGAGTTTGGTTGCATTTCAGCGTGTGTCCTCCTCTCCTCCGTGTGTCACACAACATCAGAGAATGGCCCCTGTGCGTGTATATATACATGCTTGTATTATATGACCACGTTACCGCTGTCACCATCACACACGCACGTGTCCGTGGCATTATGAGTGAAATGGGCGGGTCATTTGGACATGTGATTGGCTGCCAGCCTATTTCAGAACAGGTACTCCCATATCGCCAGCCGTTTCTGATGATTTTTACTGAATTTTCCACAGAATATTGTGTACTATGACTATATGAAATCCAAAACCATATTCTGAAAGAATGGACTGTCTACTTTCATCAGCAAACATTATTTTGTTTCTAGCTTGTTTCTTTCCCCTGTAATCCCCAGTCGAGTAGAGGTAAGTTTTATTGAAATCACCAGAAAGCTGAGATAAAAGAGGCACTTGTGCATCTAGCTGTTTTCAAACCATTCATAGAGCAATTCTGCCATCTGCCATCAAAATATTGCCTCAAGCCTTACATATTTGATACAATAGACATCTGGGAACGTCAAAATAGCAGGAAACGCAATTGACGTGTTAACACGTCAATGGCAGTTATTATTATTTTATAATTATTTTTCAACTCGTTAATGAAAACGGTAATTAACGTGAATTAACGCGATAATTTTGACAGCCCTAATATATATATATATATATATATATATACAGTGCCTTGCAAAAGTATTTACCCCCTTTACTATTTTTCCGAAATAAAAAACTGGAAATCATATAAATATGTATTCACCCCCTTTGTTATGAAGCCCATAAAAAGCTCTGCTGCAACCAATTACCTTCAGCGCCATCTTTACGGCATGGCGCCGTAAAGATGGCGCCGTGGCAAGAGCTCTGGTGTGTGTCGTTGGTGCACACCGGGGTAGTCTTGCACAGTTTTTCCTATGTGGTTTTACTGCAAATGGCAAATAAATGAATCTGAATCTGAATCATGATGTCCACCTGTGTGCAATCTAAGGCCTCAACACCTAAGCAAGAGGCAACACTAACCAAACACTGCCATGAAGACCAAGGAACTCTCCAAACAAGTAAGGGACAGTGTTGTTGAGAAGTGCAAGTCAGGGTTAGGTTATAAAAAAATATCCTGATGATCCCCAGGAGCACCATCAAATCTATCATAACCAAATGGAAAGAACATGGCACAACAGCAAACCTGCCAAGAGACGGCTGTCCACCAAAACTCATTGACCGGGCAAGGAGGACATTAATCAGAGAGGCAGTGAAGAGACCTAAGGTAACTCTGGAGGAGCTGCAGAGTTCCACAGCAGAGACTGGAGAATCTGTACATTAGACGACAATAAGCCGTACGCTCTATAGAGTTGGGCTTTATGGCAGAGTGGCCAGAAGAAAGCCATTACTTTCAGCAAAAAACAAAATGGCACGTTTTGAATTTGCGGGCATCAAGGAAAACGCTATGTCTGACGCAAACCCATCACATACAGTAACATCACCCAAAGAACACCATCCCCACAGTGATGGGACTGGGAAACTGGTCAGAGTTGAGGGAAAGTGATGGTGCTAAATACAGGGATATTCTTGAGCAAAACCTGCACCACTCTGTGCGTGATTTGAGGCTAGGACGGAGGTTCACCTTCCAGCAGGGCAATGACCCCAAACACACTGCTAAAGCAACACTTCAGTGGTTTAATGGGAAACATGTAAATGTGTTGGAATGGCCTAGTCAAAGCCCAGACCTCAATCCAATAGAAAATCTGTGGTCAGACCTATAGATTGCTTTTCACAAGCGCAAACCATCCAACTTGGACATGCCAATTTCCAGTTTTTTATTTCTGAAAAATAGTTTCATGTATATATTTTTCTCAATTCACTTAGACCAACCAACTTAGACTATTGTTTTCGAATCAATCACATGAAATTCAGATTAAAAAACATTGAACTAAAGGCTGTAATGTAACAAAATAGGTAAAAAGCCAATACTTTTGCAAGGCACTGTACACAATGTAGGTTTTCCATGCTCAAAAAAGCAGTGTTTCAGGTGCATAACTGACATTTCAGTTTATTTCTCTTTTTTATTGTTTAACTATTTCAAAGTTACTAGCCATAGCACAGTGGCTTCTCAGAAATATAGTCTTGGGTTTGAATTCTGATCAGAAAAGGGTTTTTCTAAGTGGAGTTTGCATGTTCTCCCTATGTCTGTGTAAGTTGTGCTCAGTGATCCCCTCATGACCTGCTCTGATAACTGTGCGAGCGATGGGCCATTTTTTTTAAAACCATCTTCCTGCTTCTATTTTATTTGTGGGTGTTTTGAACAATATTTAGACCCAAATAAACCTACATAAATTGACACTTTGAAGAATAGAAATGTTTAAAGTTGTAAAATATATAAATAACTTTGTATCAGTCCCTCATATTCACTTATTTATGCACCATACATACCAATCCGACCATGCATTTTGAATAACTTTTTTATTTATTTTTTTGATGCTGTTTAAACTGCAGGGGTCTGCAGTAAAAGGAATTGTGTTATATAAGGACCACTCCTTATAAAGCACAATTCCAGTTGGGAGAGCGGTAAGTTGCACTCATAACTCTGTAGCCCAATAACCCTTGAGTCTTGTTGAAGTTTTTTGTCCAAAACAGGAGCTACCTTGACCTGTTCAATGTTTGAAGGGACAAGCTGCCTTCACTGGCAGAGGCTTGGTGCCTGGGATTTGTAGTTGTCCGAACATTTAAGCAACAAATGGCCAGTTATACCGACTCCTTCGTCGGTGTACCTGACCTTTTATGTCAAATGTCCTTTCCTGCATTGTATTTCCAATACTTCCATAACTGTTTCTGAAACAACAACTGAAAAGAGAGAATTTGCAGTTTTTGCAGCAAGAATTTGACTTGTCACATAAGGTCTGTCCATCATACAATCATTTCTGATATTTTCTCTTTTTCGAGTTTTTTCCCATTTTGCTACTTTGAAAGATTGTTTCTCTTGGTGGGTGGTTTTAGTCTGCCTATACATTTTTGACTTTAGCACAAAGCCTATAGTTTTGTGAAAAAGTCACAATTTTGTATCTTTCTTTGTTTACCTAAGTTTAACATGTGTATGTTCTGCTGATGGCATCACAGTATCAGACCGGAGATAGAGGTCCTTATATTGCACATTTCCAGTTGGAAGAGCGGTAGGTGGCAATCATGTCCAGTCTGGACATGCCTGTTTTGTAAAACTCTAAAGGTCTAATAAAAGTCTCATCAAAATCATCAAATTCATCATCAGCCATTAAAGAATGACCAGTCACTTCCACTGCCTTGTCGTTGGCAGTGGACGGTCCAAAATGTACCTCCACTATTTCAGTCGTGGCTTTCCAATGTTCTATGTTTGTTAGACTTGTTGAATAAAATTCCAGAGGCCTTCTCCAGAATTCCTCACTTGCCTGCAGAGGCTTTGGATCACATTTTTCTTTTGTGACCAGGCGGCTGGGAGCGGATACGGCTTGACTGTAACTTTTCTTGAAACAAGCAGGGTGATTGGTTGGCTCAGAAATCCTTGGAACATTTTCATATTCCCTGTTGTTCCTGTAGGCAGGGCGGGTCTGCTCAATAATCTTTGGATCTTCTTGAGGTTTTTTGTCAAAGACTGGTGCCTCCTTGACCTGCTCAGTGATGGAAGGGACAGTTGTTTTCATTGGCAAAGGGTTGGGTGTTGGAGCCTGGAGTTTTGATGCTGTCTGAACATTTGTTGCTTTCTCATTAGTGTAGTTTTTCAAAGGCTTACAATAATAATCGATATCTATCTCTTCATCTGGCATACGGGAGAAGAGGCGATCTAATTCCTTTATCGGACTTGTCATTTTAGGTCTCACTGAAGGCCTATTAAATTCCTCTGACTCATCCGCGATATCAGCATAGAAGCGAACACTTGGTTTTGAGACTTCAGGCCCAGTAGTTGAAGGTTTCTGAGCTGCCTCGTCATTGGTCAGAGTGTCTCTTCTGCTTGGCTCCATTTGAATGAGAAGACTTTGTAACCGTACAGTTTCCTTTGTCCTCCTGTTTTTACCTTGAGGAGTTAGAATCTCACTCGAAGAGTCAACCACCTCAGTCTCAGGAATTGGTAATAAGGCCTGTGTTACTGGAGCCTCCTTGTTCTGCTGAGTCGGCCTTTTATACCAAATGTCCTTTCCTGCATCATACTTACTCTCTTTTGTTTCAGAATCAACTGGTTTTGCAGATTCAGAAACATAATTTGCAGCTTTTGCTGCCAGCTCATGATTTCAATTTGGAGAGACGAGAAACGAAAATGGTTTTGAGTATTTATTGAGGTGGTTTGGCGCCCTAGGCCCCGGTGCGGCCTTCAGATCGGAGAGGCTCCTGCGATGGAGCGCGTAAAATCCCCCGGGACCTAGGCACTGGTGGCGGCATTTTGGCAGATTGGAGGCAGATTGGAGGCAGATTGGAGGCAGATTGGAGGCAGATTGGAGGCAGGGTGAAGAGGAGGAGGAGGGGAGGCGGTGGTTGCGAGGCTTCGAGAAGGCCGAGAGTGGGAGTTGCTCCGCTTTTAAGCGGCTGCCTGTCCGGCACGGATGATTGGAAGGGGGCGTTTGCTGAGCGATAGGCTGAGGATGAGAACCGGCCTGGAGGGGGTAGCTTTTGGCTGACGTCTACCAAATTGAATTTTCGCGAGCTACATTTCAATTTGGAGAGACGAGAAACGAAAATGGTTTTGAGTATTTATTGAGGTGGTTTGGCGCCCTAGGCCCCGGTGCGGCCTTCAGATCGGAGAGGCTCCTGCGATGGAGCGCGTACAATCCCCAAAAAGGCTGTGTGTGTTGATGGAGTTTTGCAGCCTGGTTTGCAGGGGACAGACGTCGTGGCTGCTCTATGCTGTGACCGCTATCGCTATGCTGTGACCGCTATCGCTATGCTGTGACCGCTATCGCTATGCTGTGACCGCTATCGCTATGCTGTGACCGCTATCGCTATGCTGTGACCGCTATCTCTATGCTGTGAACCGTTTATGCGCTAACCATTTTTTGCTATGCTGTGACCGCTAACACTAACGCTATGACCGCTACCACTGACGCTATGACCGCTATCACTGACGCTATGACCGCTATCACTGACGCTATGACCGCTATCACTGACGCTATGACCGCTATCACTGACGCTATGACCGCTATCACTGACGCTATGACCGCTATCACTATGTGCTGTGCGGTTATCTTTGAGTGCCGGGACGTGAGCGCTCGCATCACGATCAACCAGACGCTGCGGCAGGGTTATCTTTGCGCGCTGGGAACGTGAGCGCTCGCATTACGTTCCGTCAGACGCTGCGGCAGCGGAGAGTGTTTGAGAGAAGTGCGTGCCGCCACCAGAATCTTATTGGTTCACTTACTTTGTTTGAGATGAAGGTTGAAAGGGTCAGGGGACATAATGTTGGGTGAAAGAGAGCGACCTTTGTGTGAGCTTCCACTACGTCGAGATTATCGCGCATGACAGAGATCCTCTTTCTCCGCCACGTGTGATTCCGCAGCGCGCAGGCCACGACCACTGGGAATATCTCGTGTAGGGCAGAGGAGATGCTCCGGTGGAAAGTAGCGGCCACGGCCCGGCAACCCGATGGTCCTGGAAAAAACCCCCCAAAACCCACGGAAGGGGCACATCCGTGTAGAAGCGGAGACCTGGAGGGGCAGAGACATGTCGGAGAGGGCCATTGATGTTGCAGGCGCCCTTACGCTTAGAATCTTGGGTTGGAGAGTAGGTAATCAGGACAGTAGGAAGGTCGGGAAAAGCCGTGTCTCGGACCGCACGAAGGTTGAGTGAGCAGTAGTGAAACGCTTATGCAGAGAAGCCATGGAAGGCGAGCAGGAAGATGCTGCGAGGAGGGCAGACATGTACCTGGAAGATGAGCCGGAGTTCAGTGCCGCTGCAGGATGGGCAGCATGATGGGGAGCCTGCGATCAGAAGAGTGAAGAACACAGGTATGGATGCCTTTGATTAGGAGTCCGATTGACGGCTCAGCGCAGCTACTCGGCCAGCTGCATCTGATAGAATCGGAAGATTAAGTAGAGAGATGAAGCATGACCGCCGAAGCGACCCTGGGAGCACAGGTGCGAGTCCAGTGCAGCGCGGCATACTCTGCCGGGCTGCCTCCATTAGAAGCAGGATAAGCTTCTGAGAGAGTGGGTTGCAGCAGTAGCAGTAGCAGTAGCAGCAGCGGCAGCGGCAGTAACCTCAGATAATAACGGCAACGACCTGTATCAGCCGCGGCAGCAGCAGCTGCAGCATCCGTAGATAATAACGGCAAAAACCCTGTATCAAAGCCCCGGCAGTAGAATATGTTGTAGCTGTTTAGTGTTTCAGTAAGAGAAGCGAAGTGAAGAGAGATGACGAAGTACATGAAGCAGCAGCAGCACGGCAGTAGTAGCAGTATGAAGCAGCAGCGGTAGCAGTAGCAGCAGTAGCGGTAGCAGTATGAAGCAGCAGAAGCAGCATCAGCGGGAGCAGCAGCACCACAAAGCGATTCATACGAACAGACAGACGTGTCGCGCCAGTGTGCGCCGCTTGTCTCCATGAGCCAGGTTACATACGTGTCTGAAAGAGCCGAGCCACAGAGACAGGTGCAGCCTGGGAGCCTGCGGAACGGCAGCGGCACATGTAGTAGTAGGAGCAGCAGGAGCAGGCAGCAGGGACAGACGGCAGCAGGAGCGGCAGCAGGAACAGGCAGCAGCAGGAGCGGCGGCGGCGGGATCGGCATCAGTAGGAACGGCAGCGGGGACCGGCAGCAGCGGCGGTCAGAGAACCATGCCCACGGTTGTTTAACAGCCTGAGGAAATAAATCAACCCGAATCCGAAACATTCCCATGCGAATAACAGACGTCCCCTGGAGCCATCTTCTGCTTTGGTTATGGCAGATGCGCATGAACGATCACTGATCCATGCGTTCATAGCTCCAACACTACTTCACACCCATTGCAGATTCACGTTCGGCCCTTTTTCTTCCTGCTGCACTTTCAAAATGCAACACTGCAGTTAGTTACCTAATTTAATACCAGCGACCTAGCTATTTAATGCATGGTTTTACTGCAAGTGGCAGAACATGATCTGAATTAATGCACATAGCTCCTCGTATATCCCTCAGACGATAGAGATTGATGCCATTTAATATGCATTGCCCCTCGGTTAGCTCAGACACGTGTGAAAACGGAGCCTGCAGACCAAGCACGGGGCGAAAAAACTGGCGCCTGCAGTCAAGTGCGTAGGGCAAAAACCAATCGCCTGCAGCCCAGAACTCCGGGATTAATCTGTCCGCGGTCAGCACACTCACTGTACTCACATGCCAGGAGACTTGGGAAAAGCAACGGGACAACGCGGCACCGCCAATCGAGGCAGGGACACGCACGGCACCGCCAGACCTTCTGCGTGCGGCAGCAGACCACAAGGAACGAGCCGCACAGAAACCCGCGGAGGGCCCCGCGGAGCAGCCCGCAGAAAGAGCCCGCAGAGGAGGAGAGCAGTGGGGATATGCGAACCACAGCAGTGCAGGGACGCGGAAGAGGAGCAGACCAGTGCAGGGACACGGAAGAGGAGCAGGCCAGTGCAGGGACACGGAAGAGGAGCAGGCCAGTGCAGGGACGCGGAGGAGGAGCAGGCCAGTGCAGGGACGTGGAAGAGGAGCAGACCAGTGCAGGGACGCGAAGGAGGAGCAGACCACAAGCAGCCAGACGGAGGACGCCAGGGACGCGCCGAGTAGCGTGAGTAGACGAAAACGATTCCTCCAGACGATTCTCTGCAAGGCTTCAGGAGCATGCGAGGCTTCGAGAAGGCCGAGAGTGGGAGTTGCTCCGCTTTTAAGCGGCTGCCTGTCCGGCACGGATGATTGGAAGGGGGCGTTTGCTGAGCGATAGGCTGAGGATGAGAACCGGCCTGGAGGGGGTAGCTTTTGGCTGACGTCTACCAAATTGAATTTTCGCGAGCTACATTTGTCACATATGGTATGTCTACCACACTGGGAGATAATTTCTGGTTTCTTCTCTTTTTAGAGTTTTTTCCCATTTTTCTACTTAGAGGCCTACTCCAGACTTCCTCACTTGCCTCCTCATCATCCCTCATTTCAGGCATTGACCTTGCGGAAGGACCAGTCTCTTGCAGAGGCTTTGGATCACATTTTTCTTTTGTGACCAGGCGGCTGGGAGTGGATAAAACTTGACTGTAACTTTTCTGGAAATAAGCAGGGTGAATGGTTGGCTCAGAAACCCTTGAAGCATTTTCACATCCCATGTTGTTTATGTAAGCAGGGTAGGTCTGCTCGATAATATTCGGGTCCTCTTGAGGTTTTTTGTCAAAGACTGGTGCCTCCTTGACCTGTTCAGTGTTGGAAGGAGCAGTCGCCTTCATTGGCAAAGGGTTGGGTGTTGGAGCCTGGAATTTTGTCGCTGTCTGAACATTTGTTGCTTTCTCATTAGTGTAGTTTTTCAATGGCTAACAAAAGTAATCGATATCTAGCTCTTCATCTGACATACTGGAGTAGAAGCGATCTAATTCCTTTATCGAACTTGTCATTTTAGGTCTCACTGAAGGCCTATTAAATTCCTCTGACTCATCCGCGATATCAGCATAGAAGCGAACACTTGGTTTTGAGACTTCAGGCCCAGAAGTTGAAGGTTTCTGAGCTGCCTCGTCATTGGTCAGAGTGTCTCTTCTGCTTGGCTCCATTTGAATGAGAAGACTTTGTAACCGTACAGTTTCCTTTTTCCTCCTGTTTTTACCTTGAGGAGTTAGAATCTCACTTGAAGGGTCAACCACCTCAGTCTCAGGAATTGGTAATAAGGCCTGTGTTACTGGAGCCTCCTTGTTCTGCTCATGATTTGACACATAGGGTCTGTCTACCATACCGGGAGATAATTTCTGGTTTCATCTCTTTTTAGAGTTTTTTCCCATCTTGCTACTTTAGAATATTTTTTTGCTCTGTCCTGTGCTGTGAGTCCTGTGTCCTCTGTGTGAGCTGAAGTCAAAGACTTGTGCCTCTTATGTGGACGATCTCTGTGGCCACCTAATCTCTGCATGCTCTGCTAATGACATGCCACACACATGGCTACCGCATTATCGTTGCCCTGGAAACGTTTGTCATAGCAACAGTGAACATCGAATTTGAAAATAGCTGTGTTAATACATTCATAATGCATGCAATTATATTTGATTGATTTTTGTAGTTGTCCAAATTAATTAGTTATTTTAACTACTGAGCAATGCACATAAAACAAAAAAGTATTTTTTTTGTTTATGTAGTTTTATTTATTTTTACGGTTGAGATTTTTTTTTTTTGAGAACCAAAGAAGGTCCTGTCTGCATTCAACAAATTATAGCTTGTGTTATTATCTGAGAAACTGGAGGAATGCTGCTGTTCATTTGATTAGATTGTGCTCTGAAAGTTGTGTAAAGAGCTACCACATTATTGAGAAACGTGAAGAATATCTTGCAACTGCCACAAACTTTATTAATATTCTTTGTGCAGCTAAAATCTGGCGAGGCAAATGTGAGACAAGCTTCTTCTCTGACAATGTTCAAATCTAGGTTAAAACACTGACAACTGAACACATGCATTGGGATTACTTATGATTTATTGCTTTTTTTCTTTTGAGTTGCTTTGTGTATGAACTGTGCTATTGACCAGATGCATCGACGTCATCCAGTCACGTGATTGTGCATGATCTTACGGCGGAAGTAGTGGAAACTAGCATTGCGGCAAGAGAAAAACGGACTACAAATCTTAAAAACTGAGACTCCTCTCCTAAATCGAGACGTGGCTTCTTCAAGGACATGTTCGATTACGTTTTGGTGAAAGTAGGACATCAGGTCAGGATCACAAAGAGAAGGATTTGGAGAAGTGAAGGATGGCTGAGCTGGATGTTGACTCGTACCTTCTCCCCCAGTCAATTTTATCGATTTAAATTAAATGTCCTATTTTGCCCGAGTTCACCCCACATGATCTTTATCATTATGTCGTTAACAATTCATCCCCTCACACTGGAGCAGATTTAAATGTACATTTTGCTTGTAGCATTAGCGCATTAGCAATAGCACATTAGCAATGCACTTTTCTGTCTACAGCCAAACATGATACATATTGACAGAGAGGAAAACAGTGAAAAACGCCACCTAAGTCTAAGATAAGATAAGAGATCTTTTAGTTGTGCCACAATGAGGAAATGTCTATCTTGCAGCGCACATATAAGACAGTAGTACAATAAGTCACTTTAAGTCACTGTATAAGACTGAAAGAACCTGCACTACTATTGACATGGTTTCTGATTGCCACTCTTTAAATTGACACTTGACAATTTTGTTGTACATAATCTCCCGCATTTAACATGTGTGCACAATTCTTTCTTTTTGCACAATCTTGACTGTTCCTACCCATGCCGATGTGACATGTAAATTTCTCCTTTGTGAGATAAATAAAGAATATCTTATCTTATCTTAGTAAGAGCATACGTTTGACTTTAAGCGTTCCTTGTTTCATTGTCCTCCAAATAAATTAATGGAAAGAGAATTAATACAAAATTGTGATTGATTTATCTTGTAAAAAGTGTACTTGGATGGCTCCCAGTCCTTTTGGTTGATTGCCGCCATCGTCGTCTTCTGTCTTCATGACGAGCAGGTATCAGATAAAAAGACACATTTGGCTTATGTCCTTGCCTGTTAGTACAACCAATCGCACTGCAAAATATCACCGTTTTGGCTGTTATTCGTTGAAACAGGTTGTTTTGGTAAAGTTTCCGAAGTCTCGCCTTTAGAGTTCCGCCGTCTGTCATGGAGAGTGGGCGTGGCCGGGACGTCACATGCAAGGGGTCAATATAAATAGGGGAGCGTTTCACGTGCATAACTGACATTACAGAGTTTTTTGTTTTTTTATTTCAAATGTCCCATTCTCATCCATCTGTTATTAGCCATAGCACAATGGCTTCTCAGAAATATGGTCTTGGGTTTGAATTCTGATCAGAAAAGGGTTTTTCTAAGTGGAGTTTGCATGTTCTCCCTATGTCTGTGTAAGTTGTGCTCAGTGATCCCCTCATGACCTGCTCTGATAACTGTGCGAGCGATGGCCCATTTTTGTTCAAACAGTCTACCTGTTTCTATTTTTTTCATGGGTGTTTTGAACAATAATTCAGCCCAAATAAAACTAAATAAATTGACACATTGGACAGACCAGTCTGGCCATTCTCCTCTAACCCTAACCCTCTGGCATCAACAAGGTATTCTTGGCCCACAGTACTGCTGCTCACTGGATATTTTCTATTTTTCGGACCATTCTTTGTAAACCCTTGAGTTGGTTGAGTGTGAAAATCTCAGTATATCAGAACATTCTGATATACTAAGACCAGCCCGTCTGGAACCAAGAACCATGCCACGTTCAAACGTAGCTTAATGGAGCTATACCCGTTGTTTTTTTTCAGTTTGAATGTTCAGCACCGCCCCTAAACTCACTTACAGGCTTCTCATTTTATATGTATGTATTAAAAAAAAATATGATAAAGACTTATGATACCACTGTGATGATTGGGTGACAGTAGCTCAGTGTGTAGAGCATTGGCCTCTGAGCCTGAATGTCGTGGGTTCGAGCCCAATACGGGACCTTCTCCACCGCCTCCCACTGTCTGCTGTTGTTGTGTCTACTTAACCTCTGGGAACACCTGATGCTACAGTGGGGCGGCTGCAAAGTGCCAAACTGCCGTTGTGTCCTTAGGCGAGACACTTCACTGACATTGCCTAGAATGAATGACATGTAAAGCATCTTTGATTGTCCAAAAAAGCGCTATATAAAACCAATGCATTTTTATTATTTTCATTATCATTTTAAATATGAATAAAATATTATTGTATCAGTGTTTTATCGTAGTTCTAATATAGATAAAAATTAATAATTAATTACATTAACAAATGTAATGAATACATAATACAAAATCAGATCATCTCTTTTTTTTTTTTACAGAAAGTTAACCTAGTAGAGCTCTTATTGAACTGGATTTTAACATAAAAAAGATGTTTATATTTAGATATGAAAATAAAAGTTCTATCACATTTTCCCCAGAATAAATGTTTGTTTGGGGTAGTAAAAAAAATTGAGATGCCAGTGGTTTTTGGTCACATCCAAAGACACAGCTCAAAGGACAGGGACTTGTCTCTTCGAGTAAAATTCCAACGCTGCCACACCTTGAGCAATGAAACCATGATTGAATGGTACACAACATTAAGTGTTACAAGACAACAAAAAATAACCATAACAGGATAAAAAAAAAAATCTGAAATCCCACTAAAGTCAGTTGTGAACCCAATAAATAGGAGACAGCAGTTTGAAGCACGGTGACTTCTGCTGAACATAGTGTGACTTGTATAAACCTCTGGAGCTCTGCAGTGTGTGTCCTGTGTCCCACGGAGAGCACAGGAGTGAGGCTTACGTAACCCCCAGTGGAGCAGAAGGTTATATCTGCAGCAGCAGCCTGTCACAGATCTGCTGCTGGTTTTACGCCTGTGAACTTTAAACAACACAACATACAACTTACTCTGTCAAATCAAATCCATCTATTTCCATAAAGCCTGAAATAACAACAGTCATCTCGAAGGACTTCACAAAATAGTTTTTTTTGCCAACAGCAGATTAGAGAATCCATTAAAACAGTAATTAGTCCATAAAGACAAACAGGTTAACCAATGTTTCGCTGTCTTTTGATCCTGCTTCTCCAAAAAGTACAATTCCATCCACTACTAAGTGAATGAGTACAAGATTTAAAGGAGCAATATGTAAAAATCTGGCCAAAGGTAGCACTGCAACCTTTCCCACTCTCCCTGACTCAGATTGCCAGACAAATCCAGCTGGACCATAATATCTGAATAGGCAGGGGTTTTGTCAACAACAAATCTATAACCGACAACCTTTTTCACAAAGGCCCCGATAGAAATCTTTGTTTTATTCCTTGTTTTGTCCTTAATGACTTGAGAATCATTACAAGACCTTTTTTAGTCCTTCGGCCACATGTTACTTCACCGGTGAGATTAGCTTGACGCAGTAAGTTCTGGCAACCCGGATCACAGACTTTCGGATTGGTGAAACGGTGCCGAGCGGGACATAGAAATGAAAATAAAAACAAGACTTACTGTAGGGGCTGTAAAACAAATTTTGAACTTCAAATATCCATGCTGAATCACTGTTTTATCAGTTAACGATCATGGTTTATTAATGCCCTTTGACAGATTAGGGCCATTTAATGATGACTTGACATGAAAATCTTACATATTGCTACTTTAAAGCATGCTTGAACAAGACATAACTGTGCAAGTATATTTTAACTGTCTCAAGTTAAGATCAGTTTTGTCCTATTTTAAGCAAAGTAGTATTTTTTTCTAATGTCATGTTATTAAAGCAAAGCTCTGGCCTGCTTGCCATACTAATACAACATGTACAGGAGGGAGGGAGCACACACACCAAACACACTGAAGACACAAGGTCACAGGTACGACACATCAGGGACGGGACATCTGTAATCAAAGACAAGGAAGTACAAAGGACACGCAAAGATGATTTCAAAGTAAAACACAGAACACTACATGAATTGATTTTATTCATTTATTTGAACAGTATTCATTTCATTTCATTTCATTTTCAACCCCTTTGTCCATTTCTGGGTCGGGGGGGTGGCAATGAGAGCTGCCACCCAACGCTCATAGCACCAGTCCCTCACTGATCTTCTGCAGGGGGTGAGTCCACAGGAAGATGGCTGCTCCGTCAATTGTGAAACAGCCTTGATCTTTCAGCGGGGGGCTTCAGGCAATGTGGGGTTAAGTGTCTTGCCCAAGGACACAACGACAGTAGTCATCAGTGGGAGCAGTTGGAGTAGGTCCCATGGTGGGAATCAAACTCACGACCTCCAGGCCCAAAGGCCAATGCTCTACCAACTGAGCTACTGTCGCCCCAGCTACTGTTGAACAGTATTCATTCTGCTCAAAAAGAGTGGGCTGAAGAAATATAAGTGTATGAGCACCCGATGCACTCAATTCATTCAATTACATTTATTTGTAGAGCACACTTCAAACAGCCTAGGATTTCCAAAGTGCTGTACAGACAGAAAAACAATAAAAAACACATAAAAATACAGAAATATACATACAAATACATTTACATTTACAATCAATGACTACTGAATATGTAGTCAAACCAAGATAAATCAGCTTTTTTACACTGAATAGGTTTAAAGAGAAGACCATTCTCACTCCCCAGTCCCCCAATCAGCTCTCAACCCAAACAGTGACTTTTTCTTAAATGCAAATGCAACATACAAGTTTTCAAATAAAATTACGACATCATTCTGGGGTCTGATTTCTTTAAAAAAAGACGAAACAAAAAAATAGGTACTTCAAACTTTATTAATGATTAGACATTACAAATATGCATTCCAACCTCTTCCGTATTGCATCGGTACAGCAGTAGCAGTCACAGCAGTGCTAGTAGTGTAGTGGTAAATTGAGTTCATTATTGCCCATGATGACTCTATAGTAGTTGTTGGTATTCATCTGATAATCCCTCTGACCCACTCCAGTTTCCCAGCAACAGGCAGCGAGCTTTTCCCCAGGAGGCACACTGGTTTGAGGATGCGCAAAGAAAAAGGGGTTGGGGGGTATTTGTGGATGGATGGATTGTGGAGGGAAAGAAGGGAGCTTTGGCCTGTGGCACTGGAGTAACCGACTGCAGACTGAGATGCTATCACTCATGCAGGGCTGTGGTATGAACGCACTTGTTTGGACTTTATCTAATACAAGAGCGCTGGGATGCCTGCCGGAGAACTGCGGACGCGATATATGAACGAGGATGGGCTGGTGTAGAGAGAGAGAGAGAGAGAGAGAGAGAGAGAGTAATGTATCCCTGGCCTTCAACGCCGCCATAAACATCACAATAATCTTAAAAGAAGGTATAGATTTTTGGAAAAGTGTGGCTGTAATTTTGTCTTTAGATTGTTATGTAAAAGATGGCGGTGTGAACGGTGCCAAGGGGGAAAAGGGATGTACAAAATGTTAGCCCACATAAAAGTAAACAGTTTATACTTTCAGCTGAGGACACATACTGGTTGCCTCGCTTCTGACATGCATTATAATTAATATTATCATTATAGATATTACTTGTTTTGGCCTTTTTTTGGAGAAAACGAAAGAAAACACAAAAGCTGTTTACCCCCTCTCATCGTTAGTAGTTGTGTGAAGACATATATTGTCCAATGTTTTCTATTTTCAAATTAAATTACATTTTTGCGTAGACTTACATCAGAACAGCAGTTGTCTTTACAAAGATCAGAGAATAAAACCGTTTGAACAAAGGAAATGCAATAATAACGAACCACGATCACTGCCTATGATGTCACATGTCTGGGAGATTTGAGAGGCCATGTTTCATTTCAATTAATTTTTGTTTTTGTGAGTGCTCAGGAAGATGGTGCAGACAATACCAGTCAAAAAGTCGTGTCTTTTAACTGTAAAGAGGAGGTTTTTTATGAACCGCGATTGAGAACCACTTTTGACCATATTAGCTCCATTGACTCTGCAGAACAAAGACTGCATCAGTGTTGGCTGTAAGGCGTTTCAAATTACAATATCATTGCGTGGAGATCTCATGCATGATAGCCCCGGAATTTACTGGACCTAAAAGCTTTTTTTAACAAGAATGGGCAGTTTTACCATCAGAGAGGACACAGTACCTCATCCACAACAACCACATTCAACTCCAAGCTGTCTTTTGTCGTGGTGCAAGAAAAATGCCATTTTCAGTTCAGTCAAAGAACACTCACATATAGAAAATAATAAAATCATCCAAACGTGACAAATTATCAGAAGACAAAGTTACGTCTGGAAATATCTTCTCTGAGATGGGCTTATGCTCTAAAATCTCCTCAAATTAAATGTCAGAAACTGTGGGTGGTGAACATCTGGTCCGTGGGCGTCTTTAAAAACGTGGAAGATGGAATCACGTCTTTTCTCAAAACTGTTTTGTTGTTGAAAGGACCCAGGGTCAGGTCAGGGTTTTTCAAGGTTCAGTCTTGTGGCCGACGCTCCATTCACTGCATCACCTGAGCACGCTGCACCTGAGCACACTGCACCTGAGCTGGAGACTGCTCCATTGTGACTGGCTGGTCCCAAAATCTTCCAAATAACTCTTTTGACAGACACAGAAATGAAGGTGACTTTGAGTCAGTGACTAGGCACTTCTTTCTTTGGCCAACATTTCCTTTCCTAAAGCTGTCATAGTTTATTTGCATGTCCTAGCCATGGACGACCATGTCCTCTGGGCCAGAGAAGTGTCTAACACTATTAACAGAGTTTGGGGTCACACAAAATATATAAGTCAGGTACAATTTTAAAATGTTAAATTCTCTGAACAAATGTATACAGTCAGTGCGTTTTCTGTGTTTTATATTGTTTTCTATTTGATTCCATTGTTTTTGTATTGTCCTAAATCAATGAGGACTTTACAAACACTTTTGCTATTATGTTGTATGCAATGTAACAACATGGTGTGAAATAAATACAAAATAGTGATCCAGTACAAAACTAGGACTAGACTATACCAACTCGCCAGTCATTAACAAGGATTTAGCCAGACTAGTTTATCTATTCATATTTATATATATTTATATATATATATATATATATAAATATATATATATATATATATATATATATATATATATATATATATATATATATATATATATATAAGACAGTTCAATAGTTCATTTGCAAAAACAGATAACACAAATCAATATATTTAGCAATTTTGTTCAAACACTAGGCAAATGTTGTATTTACAAAATGTAAATGAAAGATACAAACTGCAGCCACTAACTGACTGAAGAAACCAATCAGAATGAAATCATCAAGTTCATCATAATGTTTCCTCCAAAGTTTGAACAACTTTGTGACAACTTTGAAAATAAAGCCATGATGTTGAGAATGGACCACATGGCCACAGTTTGAAATATGTGTAAACTTTACCCCCGCTTAAATTGTGTATCCATGTGGTAATACTCAATGTCACTTAGAGCTCTGTCGATATGCCATTTTCCTTCATTGAACCAAACTCAGTGTAATGCGCAGCCCTGTCAGTCTTCATAATAGTGATATTGTCATGCACTGGATTGTCTATATCCAGTGAATATGGTGCGAGGTCTGGGCCTGTAAACCCAGTGCAAGAGCTGCTTTTAAAGCCGATGGGAGCAATGAAGGACAACATGGGCTTTCACAAGGTCTGGTATCTCCTGTCCTATGCTGCAAAAAGTAATGAAAAATAAATCAAAATTGCTAAAATTTGGCACATTTTCTCTTCATTTGAGCACATTCTGACTGCCTCAAAACAAGGTTTGTCAATGGGACAAGAAAAAGGATCTTGTTTTAAAATGATACAAGAAAATAGAGCAACAGTTCTTGAAATGAGACTAAATGGTTTTGTCCCATTGGCAAATCTTGTTTAAATCTTGTTTCTTGTTTCAGCCATGGGCGGCACGGTGGCTGAGTGGATAGCACTTTCGCCTCTCAGCAAGAAGGTCCTGGGTTTCGAATCCCAGTCGGAACAGGGTCTTTCTGCGTGGAGTTTGCATGTTCTCCCCGTGTCTGCACAGGTTTCCTCCGGGTGCTCCGGTTTCCCCTTCCACTAAAAATATGCTCACTAGGTTAAATCCTCCTGCTCTGGTAGTCCTGACCAAGCCGAGCATTAACATCTGGAGATGGGTTCTCGGGCGTTGTACTATGGCGACCACTGCTCCTGACGTAAGCCTTTGCGGCATCAGGATGGGTCAAATGCAGAGGACAAATTTCCCTACGGGGACAATAAAGGGCACATTTACATTTAAAGACAGTCAGAATGTACTCAAATTAAGATAAAAACTTGATTTAAGGCTCATCTAAAATATACAAGATGGCGCCTCGTACGGTCGACATGGCTCTTTGCTGCTCTCTTTTTCTTTTGTTTACACCCGTGAGGAACTTATGAACATCCGACCCACCGTTCCCATGGACCTATTGCCTGTTTTTTTGGCATCTGCGGCTGATTTAGTTCATGTTCTAGCCAAAAAAGTGTGGGTCCGTAAAAAGGGGAGAGCGCGGAGGCCTGCTCGTGCGTCTTAGGAGGAGAGGAGCGCGCACGGCTCTCCCCGGCATTTTTCTCTCCAACGTACGCTCACTGGGCAATAAGATGGACGAACTCAGCCTGCTCATGAGAAGAAACAAGGACTTCGCCACATCCTGTGTCCTCTGCTTCACTGAGACCTGGCTAAATGAGCGGATCCCGGACTGCGCTCTGGAGCTGCAGGGCTTTGGGCTGTTCCGCGCGGATCGCCATTGTGCGCTCTCAGGGAAGAGCAGAGGCGGTGGACTGTGTTTCTACGTCAATACAAACTGGTGTAACGATGTGACAGTGATCTCCAAGCACTGCTCTCCTGCTCTGGAATATCTTTTCATTCATTGTAAACCATATTACTCCCCGCGCGAAATTGTTTCATTCATTCTTGCCTCTGTTTACATACCGCCATGCGCGGACGCGCGCGAGGCTCAGCGCGCACTCGCAGAGCAAGTACTGTGTATGGAACGCTTATACCCGGACTCTCTGATTATTATCCTGGGGGATTTTAATAAGGGAAACTTGAGCCAGGAATTACCCAAATACAGACAGTTTATCAAATGCCCGACCAGAGAGGAGAACACTCTGGATCACTGTTACACCACCGTGCGCGGAGCTTTTCGCGCTGTTCCCAAGCCAGCCCTCGGCTTCTCAGATCACTCCATGATACATCTGGTTCCTGCTTACAGACAGAGACTAAAGCTCTCGAAACCTGCAATGAGGAGCTCCAAAGTGTGGTCTGATGAAGCTGTGGAAGAGCTGCGCGCATGCATGGAATCTACAGATTGGGACCTTTTCAGAGCTGCCACAGATAGTTTGGATGAATATACGGACACTGTGACGTCATACATTCACTTCTGTGAGGATAGCATCATTCCAACAAGGACCAGGGTCATCTATAACAACGACAAACCCTGGTTCACTGCTAAACTCCGGCAGCTCAGGAAAGCAAAGGAGTCTGCTTTCAGGGAGGGAGACCGCAGCGGCTACAAAGCAGCTAAATATCAGTTCAGGAGAGAATTGAAAGCAGCCAAGTCCCGGCACAGAGAACGACTACAGGAGCAGTTTGGTAACAACGATACTGCTTCTGTCTGGAGGGGCCTACGGGAGATCACCAACTACAAACCCAAAGCCCCCCCCTGTGCTGACGACCACAAGCTAGCTGACGATTATTTTTCAGTCGCTTTGATGCCCCTGACACCTCTCCCTCCCCCACCCCCCACTACTCTAACGACCCACCCATCAGCCCTGCCCCCAGCCTAACAATAGCCGCTAAAGAGATTAAACAACTCTTCCTGAGGCTGCACCCCCGCAAAGCTCCTGGCCCGGACCACGTGTCTCCGGCCACTCTGAGACACTGCGCCAGTGAGCTTACTCCTGTGTTCACGGACATTTTCAACACCTCTCTGCAGTCCTGCCATGTCCCGGCCTGCTTCAAATCCTCCATCATTGTCCCCGTCCCGAAGAAGCCCAGGATCACAGGACTCAATGACTACAGACCTGTAGCACTTACGTCTGTTGTCATGAAGTCATTTGAACGCCTGGTTCTCTCCCATCTCAAGTGCCTCACCTCCCCCCTCCTGGACCCCCTGCAGTTCGCCTACAGAGCCAACAGATCTGTAGACGACGCCATTAACCTGGCCCTCCACCACATCCTACAGCACCTGGACTCCCCGGGGACCTACGCCAGGGTCCTGTTCGTGGACTTCAGCTCTGCCTTCAATACAATCCTGCCATCCCTGCTCCAGGACAAGCTCTCCCAGCTCAACGTGCCCGATTCCACCTGCAGGTGGATCACTGACTTCCTGACGGACAGGAAGCAGCGAGTGCATCTGGGGAAGAATGTCTCGGACTCTCGGATTATAAATACAGGAGCCCCACAGGGCTGTGTTCTTTCTCCCCTGCTCTTCTCCCTGTACACCAACCACTGCACCTCCAGCCACGACTCCGTGAAGCTGATCAAGTTCGCGGACGACACCACCCTCATTGGACTCATCTCCAACAACGATGAGTCCGCCTACAAGAGGGAGGTGGACCGGCTGGTGTCCTGGTGCAGTGGTAACAACCTGGAGCTGAACGCCCAGAAGACAGTGGAGATGATTGTGGACTTCAGGAAGAGCACTGTCCCCCCACCCCCACCCTCCGTGATGGACTCCCCCATCACCTCTGTGGAGTCCTTCCGTTTCCTGGGCACCACCATCACCCAGGACCTCAAGTGGGAGCCGACCATCAGCTCCCTCATCAAGAAGGCCCAGCAGAGGATGTACTTCCTGCGGCAGCTCAGGAAAGCCAAGCTGCCTGCACAGATGTTGGTGCAGTTCTACACGGCCATCATCGAGTCCATCCTCACCTCCTCCGTCACCGTGTGGTTCGCTGGAGCCACAGTCAGGGACAAACAGAGACTACAGCGCATTGTGTGCTCTGCAGAGGAAGTGACCGGCCGCAGCCTTCCATCTCTGCAGGACCTGTACGTCGCCCGAGCTCGAGGCCGGGCTGGTCGTATCACAGCCGACCCCTCTCACCCTGCACATGGACTATTCCAACCACTCCCCTCAGGCAGGAGGCTGCGGTCCATCAGGACTAGAACCTCCCGCCACAAGAACAGTTTCTTCCCCTCTGCTGTTGGACTCTTGAACACTTCTTAACCTGTCGCCCCCCCTTTATAAAGTAAGTAAGTAAGTAAGTAAGTAAGTAAGTTTTTATTTATATACCGCCTTTTCACTGCAGATCTGAGTCTCAAAGCGGTTTACAATTGTTAATTATGGGCATTTGTCTCTCACTCCACACAGAGATGGGAGCGGGGTCGCCAGTACAGGAGGCGCATGCCAGAACTATTGGACATATTTTTAGTGGTAGGGGAAACCGGAGTACCCGGAGGAAACCTACGCAGACACGGGGAGAACATGCAAACTCCACTCAGAAAGGCCCTGGCCCGACCGGGATTTGAACCCAGGACCTTCTTGCTGAGAGGCGAGAGTGCTATCCACTCAGCCACCGTGCCGCCCAAAAGTAAAGTCACTTTACTGCCCATCATACGTCACTTTACTTCACTGTACTGCTGTCACCTTACATTGTGTGCACCATGTGCACTTGTATATTGTAAATAGTAACTGTAACTCTATTTTAAATTTAAATTTATTCTTTAGAAGTGTTTTTTTATTCTTATTTTTATTATCTCTTTTTGACTGTTGCACTGAGCCAAAGCAATTTCCTAGTCTGTGACCTCCTGTTACTTACGTGGCAATAAAAATGATTCTGATTCTGATCTATATGGTTTAATTTATTGCTTTATGTTGTAAAATTTGAAAAAGGTCATATTTAGATCCCATCTCTGTGTGGAGTGAGAGGACAAAAGCCCAAAAAATATCAAATGTAAACCGCTTTGTGACTCTGGTCTGTGAAAGGCGGTATATAAATAAAGATTACTTACTTACTTACTTTTCAATGTTTATCCATATATTTTCAACTTAAATAACACACATAAAATACATTCTAAAACATGAACTGCCAAAGCAAAGTTTGTTTTGTTGAACATCAAATAAACAATTTCAGATCATTGCAAGAGAAATAACCACTTTATAGCTTGGCTCATTGGATCTGAAAACAATAATTACGAACATTGGATCAAAGAGGCCAAATCAGTTCAATTGAATTTATTTTTGCAAATCCCTAAATCACAACAGCTGTTATCTTGGGGAACTTTTTTAAGTTGTCGTTCTGCCAACACAGATCAGAAAATTAAACTGTTCAAACACAGGAAATACAATGAGTCCTTGGTCCATCAATGTCCATAAATGTTAATAAATATTAAACGTCCAGGATCATCCCCAATGTCCTTAGACCCTGGAGAAATCAGAAAGCGGGGCAGCAACAGCATCAACCGGGATGAGGGAGCCTTCTTCCTGTCGTGCACATGGAACACCTTTCTCCAGAGACCACCGGGCCAGAGGTGGCGTGGTCCTGTCATGTCAATCAGGCTGACCACGCCTACTCAGCTGATAAAAGACAGTCACCAAGGCAAAATGTGTAAATAAGGTACATACATCTGACTTGTCTTTAGGCGACAGTAGCTCAGTTGGTAGAGCATTGGTCTTTAAGCCAGAGGGTTGTGGGTTCAAGCCCGATCTTCACCAACGACTTCTGCTGTCGTTGTGTCCTTGGCAAGACACTTAACGTCTTGGAACACCAGCCACTGTGGGGCGGCTGCGGCTGTAAAGTGCCAAACTACCGTTGTGTCCTTAGGCAAGACATTTTACCCCCATTGCCTAGAATGAGTCTGGTGTGTGTGTGAATGGTTGGTGGTGGTCGGAGGGGCCGATGGCACACACTGGTTGCCTTGCCTCTTTCAGTGTGCCCCAGGGCAGCTGTGGCTACAGTAGTAGTTTATCACCACCGTGTATGGAGTGAATGAACATTGACATGTAAAGCGTCTTTGAGTGTCCAAAAAAGTGCTATATAAAACTGATGCATTATTATTATTTTTAAAAGAACTACAACACCAATGGTATGAGGCATCTATAATGAATGGATGATGAATTTGTGGTCATTTTTCAAGTTGTTTTTCTCCAACAAGACAAGAAACACCTAAAGAGTTTTTGTGAAAGCATGTCTCAATAGAACAATAGTGTCCCCATGGAGACAAGATGGAAACTCCTGTATGATTGAATTTGAGGCAGAGTACTATGTCTACAACAGTGTTAAAGCAAAACACTGTTCAATGGAAAAAGATGTTGTTAATGATGTGTGTCCTCAGTGTGCGAACACATGCCACACCTGATATTACTCTGGTCTCTTTTTGAATCTTTCCAAGGAATTTGGCCCGTTTTGATCCATTCTATTACATTATGGCATAAAATTCAACTCTCTCCTCGTTCTTGCTGTTCTGTAACTGGTGATGCATCACTGGAATTTCCCCACTGTGGGGCAAATAACATATATTTTAATCTTAATTCCTTCTAGTATCAGCACATTACCTGACAACTTTTTTCTTCTGACCTTTAAACTGGTTAGCCATGCTTCTATGGAAATCAATTAATTGTGATGAGCAAGGCTTGTAAATTCAGACCATTTGGCTTATGTTCCACATTTTGGTTTATTGTCATGTTCTTGGCCACGTTCTCGGCCACAATAGCATAATATTTCAGTGTTTCAAAGGAATTGGGTGAAAACGTCTAGAATATACCGATCGTCAATTAATCAACAAAAATGCATTTTTATTTTTTAGCTTAAAAAAGTAAATGTTAATAACCTTTTGAATTGTGAAAAGAGAATTTGTTTCCAAGCAAGCACCGGTCAGACTCCCCTATTCTCACCCTCACTGCTTCCTGATTGGACGGAATAATTTGAAATTCTTGATGCACATACGAGGTCCCTTGCCATTGGTCCAACTATTAACCTCCTCTAGAGTGGATTTGAGTTGAAGACAAGGCAAGTTTATTGTTATAGCACACAAACACAAGTGAACTCAAAGTGCTTAAAGAAACAAGAACACATACACAATACAACATCTATTCTTCTACTACCTCAGACTATTACTTTTCGCCAGATCAAAATGTTTGTAAATATTTTTTTTTTTTTAACTGTGTACAAATCCAACGGGCGATGTGCCACCTCCAGAAAGTTCCCGTAACTTATGAATGCAATTAAACATATCCTGCGGCAGTTTTTGTACACAACGAACAAAAATGAAACTTTTGCCACAATAGGGAGTGTTTGCTTTTTCGTTATTGGCCCAGGTTTTGTCTCGCAGGCAGCAGCAGCAGCAGCAGCTAAACCGTAGCCTGATCAATGGTCTGTATACAGGCTGGAAATGCGGTTTGTTTCCGGGCATAGAGTCACCGCTCGAATATGGATCAACTCTACCAACTTTTCACACCGACCAGAGACAAATAGCACACCGTCCCCATCTGCGCATTACATCTGAATACTTGTTCCCATTGATTTCAATAAGAAGGGCTTTTGTGCTTCTTCTATCTGAGGATGACTGGATCCGGTGGAATTTGGGAGCAGACATCTTGTATTGATGCGAGCACCTTTTCTATTGTTGCGGTCGAACCAGACAGACATTGATTGTGAATTCTCGCTGTAGACGGCTGTGGGTCGATATAGTTCTGTGTCGCCCAGATCTTCTGCCAACTACAAAACTACAACAGTAAGATAATGTTTTTTTTTTCTGAACGGCCGGTGTGCTTTGGGCTTTGATTTGGCCCTGGACTGTGTGTTTTTTAATCACGTATTTTTCCTCTAGTGAGATGAAGGGAGCTTGTTTTTAATACCATTGTTTCTAAAATACATGATTTATTTTTGTTTTACATGTTCCTTTTGACAGTCATTCCTTGAAAAAAAAATAAGCAATGTATTTTTTGTTTGTTGTATTTTCTAATAGTAGAAGCACAAATAACATTATTACTTCACAAATAATATCTTCATTTTAATTGTTTTTATTTCAGGCCTTCACCAAATGGTTGAGATGCAGTTTGATGGTAAAAGTGCCTAAAGCCAAGTGAGATGCCCCAAAGAGGTAGATTTCAGTTCCAAGCTTAGATGTGTTGACTGAAAATGTAATCTACCAAATTAAACCAGGAACACTTTGGTTACTACCATGTCGAGTTGTTTTCCGATTTGTGGTTCTTCAGCCTTACACCGTTACAAAGATTGCAGCAATGACACAGGTAGCATTGGCAGGAGGCATAGTTTGTTCAGCGTGATGTCTTATTTTTGTGTTGGGTTAAAAGAATAACGTTGTTTGACATGTTCAGTCTCTCCATGGGCTGGTACCAAAGTACATCTGTGACATTTTAGTGCCTTATAAGATAAAAGAACCTTTATCCCTGCCAGAGTAGGGCATTTTATGTTGCAGCTTGCATACAGGCAGTCGTACATACACACATAAGATAAATAAAGTAGAATATTAAGTGGCATTCAGTGGACATTCTGAAATTGCAGACTAGTATAGTATTGTACAGTCTGACAGCAGCAGGGAGGAATGGATGTTCAAAACCAGATTAAAAGCTGTGCATAGAATATATATTTTCTGTAGCAAAAAGTATCCTTTTATTTAAGAAAAAACACTGGAGAACGAAAATGATTATAATCAAGTCCAAAGTAGCTCCAGGAAAACTCGTCCTCCACCTGAGGAAACACAAAAACATAATTAAAACAAGTTCAAGACAATGGGTTCTCAGAATCTCTGCAAATGTTTCTGCTGCAGTCAAGGGACAAACCGACAGTGGCTGAGTGGAGCTGCAGTGTTTGGATAGGTTTGATTAGTCTGACAGGAAACAGGTCTGCTCCCCTCACAGCAGGCTCCAGCTCACTACAGACTGGGGAGGGGAGGGGAGGAGGAGACACAAGGGAAGGGAGGGGAGGAGGAGACACAAGGGGAAGGGAGGAGGAGACACAAGGGAAGGGAGGGGAGGAGGAGACACAAGGGGAAGGGAGGAGGAGACACAAGGGGAAGGGAGGAGGAGACACAAGGGGAAGGGAGGAGGAGACACAAGGGGAAGGGAGGAGGAGACACAAGGGGAAGGGAGGGGAAGACACAAGGGGAGGGGAGGAGGAGACACAAGGGGAGAGGAGGAGACACAAGGGGAGGGGAGGAGGAGACACAAGGGGAAGGGAGGGGGAGACACAAGGGGAGGGGAAGGGAGTAGGAGACACAAGGGGAGGGGAGGAGACACGAGGGGAAGGGAGGGGGAGAC
Source organism: Knipowitschia caucasica (assembly GCA_964034765.1). Classification (NCBI taxonomy): domain Eukaryota; kingdom Metazoa; phylum Chordata; class Actinopteri; order Gobiiformes; family Gobiidae; genus Knipowitschia; species Knipowitschia caucasica. The sequence continues at coordinate 26,401,854 of OZ035836.1, forward strand.
ACAAGGGGAGGGGAGGGGAAGGGAGTAGGAGACACAAGGGGAGGGGAGGAGACACGAGGGGAAGGGAGGGGGAGACACAAGGGGAGGGGAGGGGAGGGGAGGAGGAGACACAAGGGGAGGGGAGGGGAGGGGAGGAGGAGACACAAGAAGAGGAAGAACTGACTTACAGAATTATCTTGTTGTTATGAATTTACGATTGCGTAAAATAAACAATGTAGCTTTTGAAATGAGGTATAACGGCATGGCAGCATATCGAATGAGAAGAGGTTTAGCTGCGAGCCAGTACTTCGATCAATCTCTGTTACGTGCCAGGTCCGTAGTGTCCAGTAGAGGGTGCTGTTTCCTTGCCTCACCTGCACTATGCCACGCCCCACATCACTGGAGCTGTCCCACCCATGTGCCCATTGAAACCACACTACAGATAATGACATGCTTGCATGGGTGGCAGAGTGGTTAGCGCTTAGTTTTACGGTTTCCCCTACCACCACTAACGTACGATAGGTGAGGGTTGAATGAGTGTGTCTTTGTAAGTGTGACCGTGGGACTACAAATGGAAATTAGCTACAAAGCTACACACATCTGGTGAAATTACAGCTCTTGTTGTCCATAAATACACACTGTTCCATCCAAAAAAATAAAATTACACCTTCCATGTTGTTAAATATTGTGTACTTGTTTATTGAATATACATTTTGCACTTTTCACCCCCGTTTGCCTCCCCTATTTGTTATGGCCCTGAGCCAGCCGTAACAATCTCTATAAAGGATCCCAGTGGTTTAATGTCGGTGCTAGCAGTAGCATGTGACCTGGCAGTTGGCGGTTGACTGTAATTGCTATGGGAGCGTATCACAGCGTTCATGTTGTTCAGCTGCAACATGAGATCTCAAATTGTGCATGTATCTTTGACCCAAATAAAACCCTCCTCAGATTGCCCACACTATTGGAAGACACTGCCGATCTCCTCACAATAACCTTCACTCTCCAAGTCCTAGCCGCCTTAATTGAATCTTTAATACCTCTACCCACAAGTCCACTTCCTCCTTCCCTCGCTTACATTTACAAGGCATTAAGATTCAGCGGAGATGGGCGCACCCCCTTTGAGACGGGCAGAAAACACATTGTCAGGAAGCAATTGTGTGTAAATGAATGGCAGGGTCAGCAGCGGCACAGTGAAATGTTAATGAGGGACAGTACATGGGCTCTGAATGCCTGAAAAGAGGAGGCTGAATGTGACATGCACAGTTATTGAGGCGTGCTCTCCCTGCAAATAAACAATAGAGTACATGGGCTGCTGCGGTTGCACTGAGAGGGATTGTGGTCGGGAAGAATGGTCTGAAGTGGTCGGACTGTGTTGAGGTCGTTACGAAAGCAAATCTGCTTTTAAAACAAAAGTCAGATGTCCTTTTATCCCAAAGGAGCGGCTTTATCCTAATACAAAGACATGTTATGGCTTGTAGAAAATGTGTTGTTTTGTTATGTTTACAAATGTTGGAGACAAAAATATTCAGTAAACCAAAGTGTAATAGCATAGCATCTCCAGAAGCTAAGTGTGAGTGTGGGGGCTGGAACTCTTTAAAAACAAAAGGAACAGGACAAATAAACAAAACTGCGCAAAAGGTCAACATCTTAAATTTCTCCCACAGGTGGGAAATATTGGTGTTGCATCGCGCACACGACAGACAGTGGGAATGAATAGATCACAAAAGCAAGCTTTAAACTAATTAAAATCTTTAGTTTAACTCATTGACTGCCATTGAAAATCAGTGAAATAATCAAAAACGGCTGGCAGTCAAGGAGTTACAGTAAAAATCAATTAAACGTCCAGAGACGTTTTTCAAAAGCCAGTAGAAGTTAGACCCGCCCCTACAGGTTCCTGATTGGATGCACATCCTTGATATATTATTGGAGATGGTTATGACAAGGGGGAAACAACTGTTTAAAATACATCTATCATAAAATATGATTGATACCACAGGGTCATACTGCAGGGCGGTACGTTTTAAGGCAAATATTTTACACTTTAGTAAACAGTGTGAACAATGACCTTCACACAATGGACAAACGCAAACATAACATGAAGGCGTCATGGCCACTTCTTTTCTCCCTGTTGTTTGGATTTGAACACCTGTGAGTTGCCGTCTTTACTGTGACACAGATTGTCCTACTGTATAATGCTTTCTCAGTTTTCAGTCTGTCTGAAAAAACTCTGAACAAACTCTGAAGGAACTTTGTAAGAACTCTGAAACTGGAATAAAGCCCCGTGGGCATGTGTGCTCCTGCACCTGACTCAGTCTGTCATTTTTCAACAACATTATTATTTGTTAACTCTTAGGATGATGTATTTTTTTGTGTTTTTATGGATGGATGTGTTTCTGCTGCTGGGCACGTGCATTTCTTCAACAGGGATTAATACAAAATATATCTATGTGGTTATAAAACGTTTATTTGTTTATTTTTTCAAATAAAATGTTGAAGTTCCATCACTTCCTTTTTGACCTGGACCAGAAGTGTGGACCACAGTGTGTTTATATTGCAAATATTAACAGAAAAAAGGACATCAAATTGAGCTGACATTGCACATTTGCCATAAACAGAGCTATAACTGTGCTATATTACTGCTTTGCTTTAAAGTCAATGCAAAGCGAATGTGAACAAACAAACACTAGTCTATACATGTAGTTCTTTTATCGTAGATGCAGTAGTCTGCTTCTAAGATAAAAAGGGTAGAACTAGAGTCAAAGATCAGTTTTATATCTGTTCTTTTCTTTGCTTTAATGACACATGCAAGGAAGTGTCTGTAGAGCTGCCTCATGTAAACAGTGTTTTATGTGGGGAAAATAGCAAACAAAGAAGTCATAAGAAAAGGAACAATATAAACATATGTTAAACAGCAGTGTATATGGATGGCAGACCGCACCCACAGCTCTTCAATTTCCAATATTGTAAACATTTAGACATATAAAAAGTACAATCACATTAGTTCAGTTCTCAGGTCTCTGCACTGGCTTCCTGTCTTTAAAGCACTGCTGCTTTAACTGACTTTAAAGCAGCTCTGCTTGTTACAAGTCTCTCCACCAAAGTACATCTGTGACATGTGAACCAACTCGGACAATAAGGAGCACAGGGACTGGCCTCCTGCTGCAGCCCAGAGTCAGGACTAAACATGCGGTGGCAGCCTTCCAGATTTATGCATCTAAAATCTGGAACAGTCTTCCTGAAAATCAACATTGCTTCTACTTTACTCTCCTCTAAATATAGGCCAAAAGCTGCGCAGCTGTGCAACTGTGCAACTGTAGAACTGTATCTTTTAATGTGTCACTTGAATGTACTGTGATCATGCCTAGTGTGATTTTAGTGTTTTTCTTCTTGTTTATTGTCTATTGTCTATTGTTAAGCACTTTGAGTGCACAAACTGCTATACAAATAAACCTACTTTGCTTTTATTACCTGTCAAGTTGACTTCTCACAGCCAAAAGAATGCACAAATGTGGCATATTTATAGATCCACGTTTTGGGCCCATTTTGTATCATACAGTGGAGCGTATAAATATTTGGGAGTTTGCGATGGGGCAAGTTGCAAAAAAATGAGAGTGGTCCTTAATGTTCATCATTTGTTCACGCCAACTCCTATTGAATACCAAAAAACTGTAAATCACATCTTTCTACCATTTAATTTAGTTAGATTATTTTCAAACAAAAATATATGCCACAATTATATTTTACTCATAACAATATCCTTGTTAGTATTTTCTGTACACGATTCAAACTACAATAACAGCAATGGTTGCATTCTGTCTGTACCCAAGCTTTTGTATTTACCGTAAATATATGCTTCCTCTCGTGGTTTTTGCCATACGGACACAATATGAGTCTACTAGATCTTCAAGCACACATCTCTGGCAACTGTTTGAAGTCCACGCTGATGCATTTTGATTTTGAATTATGCAGAGCGGAATTGCTAACGAAGTGGATGGTTCGTGGGATTAAATGCATGACATAGACGAAAAGTGCAATTAAAACTGTGCCATACACATTTCCGTCTTGATTAACCAACTCGCCCAATTTGTCATTCCATTAGTTTTATTAGCTGCATAATTTTAAGTTACTCTGGTCCAGACAGTGATTCATTCCTGATTATAAGGCAAAGTGTGTTTGCCTTGTAATCTAAAATAGAGATTAGCGTGCACAGGACCTTATGTTATCATGTTCATTGTGAGAATAGTCGAAGTGTGCAAACCCATCAGACTTTGCTCAAAAATTCATATTTTCTACTTTTTTCATCCCCTTGAGATACCATTGTGTTTAACAATTGTGATGAATTGGCCATGGACATCTGGAACAGTCTCCCTCTGCACTTACGGGAGAGTCACTGGTCACCTTTAAAACTCAAATCAAACAATGGCTGAAAAGAAACCAGTCATGTGACCACTAGACTCTTAACCTTTGTAATGTGTTATTTTGTATTTTGTTGTATTGTATGTTGTTATTTCTTATGTATTTTGCTGCCGAGGGACTACGGATGAAAACTAGTTTGGTAGCTATAATCCGGCATATTTACATTCTGTTTTGTACTGATGTTCATGAATGTGCATTGTCCCTATCAAATACATAAATGCATAAATAAAATAATGCAACTTCATGTTAGTTCATGTGCATGCTTTTCAACTCGAAAAAGGATGCATGAGAGAGGACTCAGAATGTAAAATAAGTGAAGCTTTGTGTTTTTAGTTTGTGTAAAGAGTTATTTGATTGTTAAGAGAAAAAAAGTGGTTCTTCAGTCAAGACATATTATTTAAAGAAGCAGCTTTTCTCACCAAAAACCACAAATGGACAATATTAAACCATGATGAAAAACAAATAATAACAAATCTACCTGTATAAGGTTTTAATCAATGAGAAGTGAAAAATGTGATCTTTAATAAATTGTGTCTATAATCAAATAAAATATAGTTATTCACTGCTTCCCCACAGATTTTGGGGATTGAAGCCTGTAGGGTTCTGTATGTTTGTGTTTTACATCCAGCGTTGCCTAATTACAAACAGCTAATTAACATGTTGAAACTTTGTGAGTTTGATCTCTGCTCCAAAACACAAACAGCGGGGAATATCATCCCAAAGTCCATCTACTTTTGTAATTCAACTTGCAACCACACACAACATGAGCTAGATTATGAATGTATTCGATATATTGTTGAGAATTGGCTCACAGCTCGTAAATAAACAGTCATCGGGTGCCGAAGTGGAGAGGCTGCAGCTGTAAAGTTCCAAACTGTTGTTGTATCCTTAGGCAAGACGCTTCTCCCACATTGGTCAGAGGGGCCGATGGCACATACCGGTTGCTTCGCTTCTGTCAGTGTGCACCAGGGCAGCTGTGGCTACAGTAGTTTATCACCACCGTGTATGGAGTGAAATAATAATGACATGAGAGCTTTGTGTGTAATGGGTCTACGTTATATTTTGGTTTCACATTATAAGTTTAATTACAGAAATAAATGAACTTTTGAATCCCTTGTGCTTTCCTAAAAATATGCAAGAAAGGTGTGCAATCAATAGACTTAACATTAACAATTTTCTTTTTCAACTTTCACCGACCATACTCAACTTGACTCAGCTTTGTTTTACCCCTTGACACTAAATAGATGGACAATGATAACGCTCGTTAAATTGGCTTCTTTCGCATTTGTTAAACGCTAACGGTGACGTCAGCACTGGTCAGTCGTCAGTCCACCCCTGATACTCGCTCCATGATGCTACCCCATATGGAGCACTGCCAGTGGCCCTGTTTAACCGACCTCTAATTTGGTCAACCAAAAAGATCCTTCTGTGATTGGTCAGAGCGGCTGGGAGCATAGGCGTCATGGTGGCTGAGTGATCAAGAAGGAGGTTAGATTCTCGTGTCGGCCCAGGCTTTATGGAGTTTGAATGTTTACTGGTACTCCGGTTTCCCCCATCATCTCAAAACATGCACCCCAAGTAAAATACTGGGGAATTTTAGAACTAACCCAAGCAATGATTTTAATATTTCTGATTTTATGTATTTGTCTGTTTTGTCTGTATCAGCAGATGATGGTCACCTGAATCTGCCTTTTGCAGTAACCACATTGGAATATTTGAGCAAATACATCCAGGGTGCACAAAAGTCAACACTAAAAGACAAATATACAGGTTATATAGCGTTTTTATGGCCACTCTAAGCCGGTTCACATGTCATTATTCATTCACTTCATACACGGTGGTAATAAACGACTTCTGTAGACACAGAAGTAAAAGGACTTATGAACAATGTTGTAGTTTTCAAAGTTTCACCTGGACATTCATCTACAAACACACACACACACACACACACACACACACACACACACACACACACACACACACACACACACACACACACACATACACGTTTTTGTTACCTGGTGGGTCCCTTTGACAGGGCCGTTCAGAATGGGACCCATAGACATAATCTTTTTTTACTGGGACTACTTTAAGTAATACAAAACAGTCAATAGAAACCAAACAACTATTTTAAAGGAATTTTATTTTAGATTTTTTTTTCGAATTGCAGTGATTCTATTTTTGACATAGAATTTAATGCCACTCCATGTCCGATGTCTAAGGTCATCTGGTGAGGCATTAATGCAGGCCAGGCAGTGAGACTTCCCAGGGACCTTTCCAGTCTGTATGAAAGGTGTCATGGTCTTCTCCACAGCCTTCACCTCAGATGCAGACCATGGCTTTCTTACACGTTCTAGGGAGAGAAATAAAAATATATTAGCAATATACACTCCCAGGGTTAGGACCAAGCAGCCTGGCTGTAATCCCCCACCTGGTACACTTACCAGAAGGGGCACTGCCACTACCATGGGGTGCATCTGGATGAATGGTTGAAGGTTCTCCGCTTGAAGTTTCTTTTAGCCCGTCCGTTTGTGAGAGGATCTCTACTGCTCTCCCTGTCGCACAGAAAATAAAAATACAAGTGGCCTTTAGGGGAAAAAAATCATACATATTTTAATAATATCAAGAATTACCTTCAGGCTCAATTTGTATCTGGTCGAGGCTCTTTCCTTCGAATTCCGTCACTCTTCCCTGCTCCAAGGCCATCAACACTTTGCTGATTTTGGCCAGCTCCAGTGTCCCCTCTGGTAGTCTGTAATATTACCTGTGGATGCGAATGTCATGGCCGAGGAAGTTGGCAAGTATGTCCATCTCATTCTCTTTCATATTGAGAACTGTAGACATAGTAGCTATGTGCTTTCTAAGTTTGGTTGAGGATAGCATCTCTGGATGCACCGCACCACATTCTTTGGCTACCTGGCGTAGGGAGTCTGATCCCCTGATGTGGGTGTCTGCGCCCGGGCGGGAAAAGAAGTATGGGTTATGGTCAGAGATGGAACAGGCCCTTCTGTTCTCCACCAGCACCTCCATCGAAGCAATCATTTCAGGAGTCAAAAGAACCGGCACTTTCCGACTTCTTTTCCCTTTAATTTCAATGCGTTGAAAATGCTGACACAGCTTTTTCTCAAGTTGGGACAGTCCCAGAGCAATGTCAGAATGGATCCCAGTCTTACTTCTTAAGGTAAAGGCTGTCAGTGGCATCTTTGAAACCTCACCTTCCCTTCTTCGATTGAAAATGATGACCTCACAAAGAGTCAAAACTGCCAGTTTAGACCAATGCTTAGACGTTGGCTCACTTATTAGGGTTTGCACATATTCAGGTCGACATACCTCAATAAAGTGCATGCATGGCTCTAACGTCCTCAGTCAGAGGGAGCAGGTCCGGAGTGTTCCACTTGGCTTGCCGGAGGGTCTGTAGGGCAGCAGAAGAAACACAGACGTCCCACCTCTTCTCAAAAAGCAGCCCGCTTCGTTGGAGGTTTTTAATAAATAGTTCATCAACACAATGCTCCATTTTTGAGTCACATTCAAGAATATCTGCTAGCTTTCTGAGGCTATGGCCGAGTTTGAGGGCCAAGGATGGAGTCTTGTATTGATTTGTTTCCTCATCATATCCAGCCACAGACCTGACTGCATCAATCACATGGTTAAAGTTGGAAGGAATAAAGAAATCCTTAATTGTTTTCAGTTTCCCTGCAGTTTTTGCTTCGTTAATTAACCTACCGACTTCTCTCATTTTCTGCCTAATGTAATCATGCTTAGTCTTATCATGCCCGTGTTTTAAGTACAGGTGCTCTCCGAGTCTCAGAATCCCCTTTTCTGCTTTGACAACACCCGTGACCTCATCCTGATGCATTGCCGAAATTAAAGACCACAGCTTTTTGCTGATGCCCTCCGGTACAGGCTGGGCTAGGGAGCAGAGGGACTGGACCCTACTTCTACCTGGTTTAGCCTGGGCATCTTTCTGTGAAAGCCGGCACCTGGCCACATGCCTCCACAGCGACTTTCGCTTAAGCAATGCCCCACAGTCTATACAGTGCAAAAACTCACTGGATTTAACTGGGCAATTTGGCTGTTTAGCTGGGACTAAAGTTCCAATGCCGGCCTTTAAAACCTCAAAATTGTGCTCACGGTTTCCACTATTCCTGATCAAATCAAACTGAAGTTTACGTGCTTTAGATTTCACAGGTAGAGCCAATGCTCTGGCTACGTCACTTTCATTTCCATGTTTTCTAGTCAAATGACGGGACATTTTGTGGCAGGACATTGAACAGTAGAGGCAGAAGTGTCTCTTGCTGTAAACTCGCCCCCCATTTTTCTTCTTTTGCAGCTGCATGATAACAATCTTATTTGCCTTTGGTTCGTCACTTTCCGAGTCTTGAAGAAAAGTGTTTTTGATTTTTCTTTTTCCATACTTTTTTACAGGTTTCTTCTTGACAGTTAAATCGTCAGAATCTGAGTCGACTTCATCAATTAGGGACTCTTGACTAAGCTGCACAAACAACAAATAATTTGTAATCATTCTATATAACAATTTGAAGTCATGACTAGTCAGCACTTACCAGTGGTTTGTAAGCGTGCGCTTCAGTGTGCTCCTCCATGATTTCTTGCAGCCTAATGAACCACACACTTGCACCTTTTTCTAGCCTGACACCTGATTTCCTCTGTTGTGCTGCTCCATGATTGGCTCCAGCCTGCTGGACTGAAATTGCCCCAGTGTGCCCCTCCTTGATATCCCGCAACCCACCACCAGGGTTCCGACACATAACACACTTTTTTCAGGAAAGTAAACCTCCAGGGGTCCTTTCCATATTTTTACAGAGACTGCATAAGGACCGTTAGAAAAGCATTACCCATTGATTATTAAGCTTGGACCAGTGGGGTCCGGTGTTCGGGCCCCACCACGTAAAACCAGTCCCCATGACGTGAGTGGAATCTCAGGTTATGGAACCCACCAGGAGTTGAAAACAAGTGCACACACACACACACACACACACACACACATACACACACGCACACACACACGCACACGCACATACATATGCAAATACACACATACGTTTAATATGTTATATGCATATATGTTTGGTGCATCTCGAGGGAAAACACCTCTGGAGAAGGCTTTGTGGGCGCTGCACTAAACCAACTGCTGCTAATTATACTTGAATTTAATATTAAATGTAATAAATTGTTTATTTGTGTGGAACAGTGCATGTTAATGAACACACCTGTTGTATCTTTGGGCTCATTTCCATCTCTTGTCGCGCTCATTCACCCAGAACTATTGTATTTGCTTTTTGTGGTAGGGGAAACCGGAGCACCTGGAGGAAATTCAAGTGACGACTACCATGCATATAAAGCAAAAACTAAAACTTTTTTATGACATGTTTTTTCTCTCGTCAACATTGAAGAGACATTTTGACATAATAACAAACCTGACAACAACTATTTTCACGTTGCTCTGCTGGATGTGCACCTCGTTGCCGTGGTTACAGAGGCTGGAGACTGCTGTGAAAACTCATCATGAGGTGTTGAAAACAGTCAGGATGATTTTATTCCACCTCATTAATTTGTTGTTATCAAAATGCTACTTTTCAAAGCGCCAAAATATGCGGCAGAAATGCTATAAAACAAATCCTCATCTTTTCCACGATGAGCACTTGTCTCCATGGCAATACAAACTCAGGCCTGCGGGTCAGTTGCAGCCGTCTGTAGAATTTCATAAGGGCCTCTGCCGCGAACACAAAGTAACCATCTACACAGATCAAGTCATCCAGCCAACTTCAGCTCTGCCAACGTAGACCTCAAGAAGCTTGGGACGTCTGGAATCCAGAGAAACTTTGTTTGACTGTACTGTACCGTCAGCACTCTGAGGCTGTTGCAGGGGAGGACCTGGTTAATACTGTGATGGGAGACAATTGCCAAACTGTTGCTGGGACATACTGGTTGCCTCGCTTCTGTCAGTGTGCCCCAGGGCAGCTGTAGCTATAGTAGTGGACACCACCGTGTATGGAGTGAAAGGATGTTTAGTGTCTTTGAGTGTCATGGAAAGCTGATAGTAGAGTTGTTGGATTTTCATTAAAGTGAATGAATTTATTCAAAGTTTAGACAGCTTTGGGGTAACCTACGTGTGTGATGGGATGTGATGGGACGCATCAGCAGCATTCTCCCATCCCCCAGTCATGAGTGAAACTAGGAGTTTTAATAAGCAGGAAGCCGAAAACATCTGGTTTTGGTTAGTCTGGTATAAAGGAGCTGCTCCTCCGTCCATTCTTGGTCTTTTGCTTTACATCTGCCGAGTCCCAGACTGTAGTCTGTAACATGTCTGTGTGTGCTTATGTCCAGATAAACTGTAGTTTGAACTAGCGCTGTCAACATGTATTAAAGAGATTATGTTGTTCAAATGTGACTAGTTTCTTACAGTAACATTTTTTGGTCCTTCTTGCGCCGGATGCCAACACATTTCTCTGCGGAGCTGAGGATACCTCAAACATGGAGTTTGGAGCAGCAGTGAGGCCTTTTTTTTCCATTCAGAACTGCTTTGAGGACTCCATCTTTGAAGCATGGCCAGTCTCCGGATTGAAGTTGACGGCAGAACTACAGTTTCTTGAAATCCACATGGACAAGGTAAAACTAATTTTTTCTAAAAAAGAAACTGAATTTAAATCGTCTTTGAAGGCAGGTAATCCAATGTATCTCCTCAAAAAGCATTGGGGCATTTTCAGAGTGGTGATAGTTTTCAGCTGATCAATGGCTTTTTGGCAGAACTTTGTGGTAACCAGCATAATAAGAAGACGAAAAATATCTAAATAAGCTAAATTGAAAAATTGGAATTGGATATTGTAAAAGGACCTCATAAAGTAGATTTTTTGATTGTTCTTTTTACGTCTTTAAGTGTTTGTTCGTTAAGCTCAAACTTAACTGACAAAACAAACTCACTAATTAGAAATAAAATTTAAATCTTCAGTGAGATTACATTTTTTTTGGGTAAACTCTTGTTTTAAAAGTCACTCCAAAACTTTTAAACTGTTTTCTTGGTTTAGAGATACCCTTCATCTTATGTTTTGATTCTGAAATGTATTAACAAATGTGCTTTTTGTTTGAGAAAAATGCATCACCACTGCCAGAGTTTTGAAACAGCAAGGTCCATCCATGTTCCATTGAGTGGGGAGAACACCACCCCCCTTCCCCGGCATCGCTGTTCCATGCTGCCCCATCGACACGAGACCCTCCACACACCCCCCCCCCACCAGAAGTTGCTACCGACAAATCATGGGCCGATTTGCAATGGATATCAAAAGCGCAGGCCAAGAGAAGGTGCTGCCTGTTTGTTTTGAGTTGAAATGGGCGTGATATGTTGAAGGTGACATCTTGGTACATTTGCGACTGAAAGTCCAGCTTATGTGTCTGGTGGTGTTGCTGCTTTTGCTGGTCTGGCGTCTGAAACGCAGACAGAGAAGAGTTTCGAAACCGGAGCAGAGTGGACATTTCTGTTCATTACTATAGAGAAGGAGGGGCTGAGAGAGGAGTGTCGGGTATGCACCGAGCTGTGGACTGTGAAAATGGACTTTGGGTCTTTGGGCTTTGGGAGCGTGTGTGGTGTTGAATTTGATAACCAAAGCTGACACATTTCAAGTTAATACATTTCAAGTAAATACACTTCAGGTGAATACAGGTATTTTAATACATTTCAGGTGAATACATGTGGTTTAATACATTTCAGGTGAATACATGTGGTTTAATACATTTCAGGTGAATACATGTGGTTTAATACATTTCAAACGAACGTTTAGTTTATAGATTTTGATGCTACATTAATTTACATGAGTAAATTGGGTATTTGTGTCTTTGTCATTTCATACACATGAATAATTAGGAATTATGTTCCTTTATTGAGCCATTATTAATGTCTCAACAGGGGGGAGATATGGTTTATAGGGGAGCAATTACATATGAATGCGAAATGATCTAAAAAAATAATAATTTTGAGTTATTTTCTGTGTGCGTTCTGTAACCAATGTGATTTTTATAAGACACAGGTCGAGAGGGGTCTCTAAGTTGAGTCGACACAACTTGGATTCAAATGTAATACTGTGTTTGTATTAATTTCATTGTGTTCCATCTTTAAGTTGGTTTACTAAACATTGAATGTGATTAATTCCTTTAATGAAAAACAGGAGGGAATGATAGTAGAGTTGTTGGATTTTCATTAATGTGAATTCATTTATTCAAAGTTTAGACAGCTTTGGGGTAACCTACGTGTGTGATGGGATGTAATGGGACGCATCAGCAGCATTCTCCCATCCCCCAGTCATGAGTGAAACTAGGAGTTTTAATAAGCAGGAAGCCGAAAACATTTGGTTTTGGTTAGTCTGGTATAAAGGAGCTGCTCCTCCGTCCATTCTTGGTCTTTTGCTTTACATCTGCCGAGACCCAGACTGTAGTCTGTAACATGTCTGTGTGTGCTTATGTCCAGATAAACTGTAGTTTGAACTAGCGCTGACAACATGTATTAAAGAGATGATGTTGTTGAAATGTGACTGAAGTTTTATTCACTAAAGCGCTATATAACAAATGGATTATAAACATTTGTCATTCAGCCAACTTCAGCTTCATCAAAATGTCGTACCTCATTTCAAAGCTCAGAAAAGCACAAGTCCATTCGATCTGTATGTCGGCCACTGGATAATGCTGTTGAACTAAAGTGGCCTTGTTACAAAAAAACACTATTGCTTTAGACAAATAGAGAGGCGTTGAGGAGTTTTTCATTTGTTCTTAAATTAACTAATGAGCAATTTTTCCTGTTCTATTAACAAGGAGCATAATGGAAGAAAGCAGCTTTTTTCTCTTACTTTCAGTTTTACTTGCTGATCGGCTAGGAGGTCGAGGTCCGAGGATCCGAGACTGCACACAGGTTCATATTACACGAGTAAATCAGAAATATATGAAGGCGCCAGACTAAGGGCTTTATCAACAAGCATAAGGATTTTTAAATCAATCTGGGTCTGAACTGGAGCCAAAGACGATTTTGAATAAACTGCAGCTGCTGTATTGATTTAACAGCAAGACCTGGAAAGAAGCATTAGAGTGGACTGGCTGTGGCTATGGACCAGGGTGGACCTTTACGGACAGCTTGCCCACCGGTCAGGAAAGGCAAGGCAAGGTTATTATTATAGTTCAGTTCATACCCAAGGCCAGTGGTTAACAAAACAAGATAGAAACAATCACACAAGGCCTTTTCATGTTTGTGTGATATTACCAAAAATAGAAACGTCAAAAATGTCTATGCACATGCTTAGAACAATATGCCTGTAAAATAATGTTTTTGGGCAAAGTGGTGCCACCTGCGAGTAAACCAAAAGCCAAATCCTGACAGATCTATCAAGTTAAGCAGAGTAATGAGTCTGTCATAGTTCCAGAAGTAAGTCGACCTTTCAACAAAATTCCAATTTTCTTCTGAAATAATGGCTCCATATGTCCCATTTGCATTTCCTGGGTTTGATCTGCTTGATTCTCTGATCTGTTGTTGGTGAATTGATAATTTAAGATAGATATGGTATAGATACATGTGGAAAAGACGTTATATTTAGGACCCATTATTCTTGAGTCAAAAAATGATATTGACTGTGTTTAAGAATGCATTAAATAATGAGTTAAGTTTCCAGAGTATATTTAACTGTACATTCACCTCTAGAGAAACATTACTTAACCATAGCCTTTTTCCATTTCAAATTTCTGCGGTCGAGCACTCAACCAATAAGTGTAAAATGTTCTCCCAGGATCACTATAAAGCACGCTAATTGTAAAACCCTGAGGTGGCCATTTTCTGGGCGAAATCAATCATTTTTCAACCGTGGTGTGTTCAAGTGCGCTTGGTCTTAACGAACGCCGTATCTATCATCTGGGCCTCATTAGGTTCCACATAAGCACAGTCCATCAACGGAGTGTTCAATGATTCATGGCTCTATAAAAGTGCGTGCTGTAGAGTTAGCTTTGTGTCAACTCTATGGTGAGCGCTGCAGCTAATATTTGTCAAATCTGAGCCTAGGAAATACGGGTGAGACTCAAAATATTTGAATATTGTTTGAACGTCAATTTACTTCTTATTATAATGTTGCTGATTGGCTCGGCTTTTAGAAAACCCAATTACAACATCTCAAAAAATGTGAAACCGGACTTTACTCTGCGGTCAAAATTATTACAAATATGGTTTCTGTCAGAGCTGAGCCTGGGAGCCACATCCGGTCCAAAACACATGTCTATGGTAACCTCATCCTGGTCTGTTGCTTATTTTAATGACTCAGGAGTTATGGTATGGTAAAAATATATATATGTCTATTTTAACAGTTGAATAACAGAAATAATTGAACCTTTGGACAATATTCTAATGTTTCACCTTAATAAGCAGAAAAAGGTGAATTAACTGTTCATTTTTGTAACCCAGTTCACAAAAAAAGTAAATCTGAAAAGTGATCTATGATTGAAGATGCTGTGCCAGTTTATTTCCAAATTGAGGATAATTAGTTTGATCCCAATGCAGATAAGTCATAAAAGGAGCTTTTGATGTTTTAAAATAGTTCACATCCTGCTTTTCTTTTTTTTTCAAGAAGCAAAGCTGATTTTGCAATTGCTAACTCCATTTTGAAGGTTTGAGAAGGTAAGGGTGATAGGAGCAATTGTCAAAATGAACTAATAGGTTGTGTTCATGTCGTAGCAAACTCACTGTATGTCCTAGCTTTAGCTAGCTGGAGTGTTTTTGTGTGGTCAGATGTGTGGAGATGGAGGTGTAAGAGTATTTTGTTGTTGTCATGTGGAGGAGGAGGAGTGTATGTTGTCCAAGTGTGTGAGGCATGGCAAAAACGTTATTTGATGAGAAAAAAATAATATTGACTCCGCCTCATAGCCATTTTGCGCAATTTGCCCAAATCTAACTATTAGAAGAAAAAGACTCCCTTTTGGTTCAATCTTTTGAGTTGCTCGACCATTTTGGCCACAGACGTAAGAGGACATGTCAGCTAAAAAGACCGCGACCATATTGCACCCGTAGAGAGTGTGTGCGTGTGTAACGTGCGCGCGCCAAACGCTTGGCATAGGAAGCGAAACACTCGGTTAAGCGCGTGCTGGATCACGTCAAGCACCGCGCGAGGTGGTGCTGAATGTAAATGTCAAAGATTATAACCGGAAAAAACTTTCTCAGATCCTGGGAAAAAAGTGTCAGGGCATGGCCTCCGCGTTTCGAGTTCGCACAGGCCTCGCCCCCCCCTTGGGACGAGCCCTGCCCAGAATACCCTTCCCTGCTCCACTACTGAGGATGCTCTGGGGCGCAGCGAAGGAAAGACGAGAAGGGTCTGTCTGCGGCTTTGCAGTACGGAGGCGGTCGAGTAGTAGGCGGGTCGGTAGTGACGTCACTACCCGACACGCCGACAACAGAATTTGAATCCCTCTGAACTTCATGCAAGTATCTCCGTGAAGAAGACTGGCAGACCGACGCAAACAGTAAGTGTCAACCAACACGGTTTTATTTATTTTTAGCCGTCTCTCCATTACAGTGTATTCAATGAATAAATGCACATCACCCTGACTAGAAAGTTTTTTAGAAGTGAACTAATACATTGCAGAGAAAGCAATTTTGGTATGGGTTTCTTCTAAGAGTCCATGTGCCATCGACATTCAGGTACATAGTATAATAGGTACAAGTATAATAATACAAGATAATATTGCCCAAGTCAATTTTGAATCGTTAAAATGGTAATAAGAGAAAAAAACATAACTCTTTACATGTTTTCCAAGAACATGAGAATTAGTTACAATTAAGTGATTAGCTCGCCCCCCCCCCCCCCGATGTATTCCTATCACATTACAAAGTCAACTGACCATAGGGTATTGGATGCATGTTCCAAGATATTTTGTGTTTCTGAGTGTGCACAAATGGACATGTTTTATGTCTGCTATTCAGTTGCATTCCGAGCTGATTTCAGTGAGTGGAATCAGGCTCCAGTGCTGAAGCAGGGGAACACGCTCACGTGTGTAACCGGTTTAAACAGGCGGAGAAGCACAAATCTCACCCACGACAAACCCATGAAAGGGCATCTTGTTTTGTCATGGAGCTATGTTTTTTAACTCGAATCCAGGTGTTTGCAATATTGTAACATTTGTTCTTTAAAGTGATTGGTCTAGAGTTTGCAGAAAGAAGAGACAGAGAGGTACTTGATTTGAAAAAAAAACAACCCAAGCTTCACTCCCCTTCCTTATCAGATTGTCTAGCACGCTCTTACCGGAAGTAATAGCAATATTATATATAAAGTTGTTTTACATTAGTAGGGCCCGAGCGCCACCAGGCTGGCACAGGACTATGTAATGAAAAGTGTGCATAAACACTGAACCCCCCTCAAACATACACAAGTCATGGTACATGTTTCCTGGACTTACACGTACTAAAAACTCTGCATTGCAACATTGTTGATGTACAGAGACCATAAATCAAAAGTGCAAGTCACTGACAATTAATATACCGGACAAACAACACCTTTTAGGGCTGCATTTGGTTTTTTGTGAACGGTTTTGTTAATGTAACACATTTTACTCCTTACTAGGTGACAGTTCACAACCTGGGCCGAGGCATTTCACCTGCCTCAGCAAGAGGCGAATTCGAAAAATTCATAAAGGTGCCAAAGTATGACCAAGGTAAGATTATTTAAATATTGATGGACATATTTCACGTGCACATGCACAATCTAATCCTGTGATTTGTTCTTTATTGACAGTGAGTTTAAAATGATTGCAAATGTTCAGTGAGCATTTACAGAGGAGCAGCAGGAGGCTGAAAGGCATTCCAAGAGATGGAGATTGGCGCTCTCCTCTGAAGCCTTTCTCTCATGATAATAATAAAAGAGAATTTGTTTTGTGTTGAACTTATTCAGTGTCTACATTTCAGAGCCATTCAGATAACACAAATTCATAAAAAAGCATGTACATAAAATGCCAGAAATACAATTTGTTCTTTTGTTTAATCTCACTCTTCTACATACAAATTTGACAAACACAATAGGTAATGAGTGTCTGCTTGTCCCAAAAGGCCAAAGTTGGGCACAAAAATGTTATGGCTTTTCTCTTTATGAATCAGTATGTGGAGACCATGGGGGTAGAGTGTGTGGTGGTGGTGGTGGTGTAATAATATATCTTTAACTAGTAATGTACTATTTCAATCCTGTGTTGACAATTCTCAACAACGCCACACTACTTTATTCATTTATTCCACACAGTGTGTCCACACTGGGTTGGAGGATGCCAGTCTACTAAACTGTGCTATTTGGCCACCACCAAGCCGTTCTCTCACTATGTCCACACATGTGGGTGAAGTGCATTGCTCAAGAACAAACCAGACTGCACTTGGGGCTGCCAGGATTTGAGCCACCAACCATAGGCCCTTTAATAAATGAATGTACACATTATACATAAGCACTGGCATTAGTTGAACTCATTAACTTTTGTCCTGAGCTGCTTCAAATCCCTATTGAATGAATAGTCTGAAGGTAATGGCATCTTTTGTAGCCAAATTACTACTTGAATATTGACAAAATGTCGTCCATTTTCCCCCACTACAGAATATTGACAATGACAGCGCCATAAATACTTAATGCCGCTTAAATTCATTGGGCATAGATATTACTCACTACTACTGCATACCCGTATTATAATAGATCCATGCACATCACGCGGATGGGCGGTGTCGCGTATGACGTCACTACCCGACACCCCACAACTCGACACGCCTCCGTACTGCAGGGCCGCAACATATACACTTAAAAAGTCTTAAAACTCTTACATCGATCTAATCCCAAATAAGACACATGATTTTGCCTAATTTCAGCAGTTTTAGACTATTTTTCTCATCATTTTCACTCATGTTCTGCTCTGGCCCTCACAGAACGCTCCGGGTCAATCTCTCCGATCTGTGGACATCATACTAAACCCCGCCCCTTGTCATCAGCACAAACCACAAAAACAACCCAATATTATTTAAAAATGACTTTTATGCAAGTTGAAGAATACGACTTGTGGACACATTCGTAACAGGCGAGCCGTACAAGAGAACCGTCATCTAATGACTTTAAAAGAAACCCAGATCCTAGAAGAAGACACAACCCAAGGAATCCTGTCGCACAAACCCAACATGAGAACAAGCTTTCCTGGTTATCAGCCAGAAAATGGAGTAAAAAATATATCTCCAAAACTCCCAGACAGATTTCCCGTTTCATCTGCAGCGTAGAGAGGGAGGAGAGACTTGTTTAAATGACGTATATACAAAGTGGTAACCATGGAAACGGTGGAGATCTTCCATTCAGTCGTCTAAAAACAAGCATATACAAATATAACAGCAATGCAGAGGTTTGAACCGGGCCAACGCGGGAAAAGGTGAGATTATGTAAAAGCCTTTGAAAGTTAAAGTAAAAATGTATAAAACACGGCATCAGTGCTTTGTATCTCCGGCGGGGGGGGGGGGGGGGGGGGGGGGGGGGGGGGGGGGGGGGGGGGGGCCTGTGGCTAAAAGTTTATTTCATACAATTTTATACAAAATAAAACTGAAATGTTAAGATTAGATTCGAACTGAACTCATTTAAACGATATCCTGATATTTGATGTTTTTTATGTTAAGATGTGTTTAGGTGAGAATTACTATTTTCACTGTTTAGACAGAGAGAGACCCTAGAGACCAGAAGAGAGACCAGAGAGAGAGACCAAGAGAGACCAGAGAGAGACCAGAGAAGAGACCAAGAGAGGCCAGAGAGAGGCCAGAGAGAGGCCATAGAGAGAGGCCAGAAGGAGAGACGCAGAGAGAGACCAGAGAGAGACCAGAGAGTGAGACCAGAGAGAGAGACCAGAGAGAGACCAGAGAGAGACCGGAGAGAGGCCAAGAGGAGAGGCCAGAGAGAGACCAGAGAGAGACCAAGAGAGACCAGAAGAGACAGAGAGAGAGCCAGAGAGACCGAGAGAGACCAGAGAGATGCCAAGAGAGCGACCAGAGAACAACCAGAGAGTACATCAGAGAGAGAGCCCAGAGAGACCAGAGAGAGACCAGAGAGAGACCAGAGAGACCAGAGAGAGAGAACCAGAAGACACCAGAGAGACACCAGAGAGCAGAGACCAGAGAGAGAGACCGGAGAGAGACCAGCGAGAGACCAGAGAGAGACCCTGAGAGAGAACCAGAGAGAGAGACAGAGTGAGAACCAAGAGAGACCATAGAGAGAGACCAGAGAGAACCAGAGAGATACCAGAGAGAGACCAAAAGAGACCAGAGAGAGACCAGAGAGAGACCAAGAGAGACCACTGAGTCTGATTCGATTTTCTATTCCAGTGTCGACGACATCACAACTTGGTAAAGTCCTTTGACGAAGGCTAAAAACATAGAAAGAATTGTGTGATGAAAAACAGGTAAACATTATTTATTAGAAACTTAAAGTCTGCTGAACCTATAGTTTTGTTTCGAGACTGAACTGTTGTTTGTCGCGATAGAAAAAGTGTGAGAAATGGTGTTTTCTATTAGTGGATAAATCCGACGTATCTCCCCCAGGTCATTGTGCTGACGGATCCAATCCGTCCCCTGTGAGTCACTATTTGACCCTTTGGCTCAGACATAGAAATAAGTATTAGATTTTTACAGGAGCTTTGAAAATAGAGACCCAGCTTTAAGATCTCGAACAAATGTTAATGCTATAATAACCACGTGGAACTCTGAGGAGCACAGGGACTGGCCTCTGCTGTGACGCTGAGGAGCACAGGGACTGGCCTCCTGCAGGGACTCTTGAGAGCACAGGGACTGGCCTCCTGCTGGGACTCTGAGGAGCACAGGACTGGCCTCCTGCTAAGACTGAGGAGCACAGGGACTGGCCCTCCTGCTGGGACTGAGGAGCACAGGGACAGGGCCTCCTGCTACGACTCTGAGGAGCACAGGGACCTGGGCCTCCTGCTAAGACTCGAGGAGCACAGGGACTGGGCCTCCTGCCTGGGACTCTGAGGAGCACAGGGACTGCCTCCTGCTAAACTGAGGAGCACAGGGACTAGGCCTCCTGCTGGAACACTGATGTGCACAGGGACTGGCCTCCCTGCTGGAACTCGAGGAGCACAGGACGGGTCCTCCTGCTGGGACTGAGGAGCACAGGGACTGTCCTCCTGCTGGGACTCTGAGGAGCACAGGGACTGGGCCTCCTGCTAAGACCTGAGGAGCACCGGATGGCCTGCCTGCCTGGGACTCTGAGGAGCAAGGGACTGGGCCTCCTGCTGGGACTGAGGAGCACAGGGACTGGCCTCCTGCTGGGACTCTGAGGAGCACAGGGACTGGCCTCCTGCTGGGACTGAGGAGCACAGGGACTGGTCCTCCTGCTGGGACTGAGGAGCACAGGGACAGGTCCTCCTGCTGGGACTCCTGAGGAAGGCCACAGGGACTGAGCCTCCTGCTCGGGAAAGGACTGAGGAGCACAGGGACGGCCCCTGCGGGACTCTGAGGAGCACAGGACTGGCCTCCTGCTGACTCTGAGGACACAGGGACTGGCCTCCAGCTGGACTCTGAGGAGCACAGGGACTGGTCTCCGCTGGTCCCAGAGTCAGGACTAAACATGGGGGAGGCTGTGTTTTCAGATTTTATGCAGGCTAAAAACAGTCTTCCAGAATACGTGTAACGGGCAATATTCTAATCCAGTTTAAAAACAGGATTTAATCCTGACTTTCGATTTAAAGCCTTGTCCCTTGGTGATTCCGTGTGTGGACTGTGCAATACCAATAACCTTGCCTACTGCTAAAGGGTTTATGAACTTATGACATCTGTGGGACTTTTCCGGCGTGGCCTCGCACCAGCATTTTTTGTGGGTACAATTTGAGTAAACTTCTGAACCATCAAAACGACAGAATAAAAATAACATATGGTACAGAGGTAGAATAACGGATACAGGGTAGAAAAATAAAAGAATAGCAGAATACAGACAGGTAACAGAACCCATGAACAGAACCATGAACAGAACCATGAACAGAACCATAACACGCTCGAGCAGAGGAGTCCTTCTGTGTCCGTCCCTAAAAACAACAAAAGTTCACAACCTGGTCTCCCCTGTCCTTCCCCTGAACCCCCCTGGTCCTCTCCCCTGGTCTCACACCGGTCTCTCACCAAGTGGTCCTCTCCCCTGTCTCATCCCCATGGTCTAAACCATTCAATCCAAACGGGGAGGAAAACAAAAAGATGCAACTGTGATTTCCGTGGACAACTAAATTGGCGTCTGGTGCCCGAGAAGCATTCACGTCCCCTAGTACAACAAACCTGCTTTCTTCTTCTACAAGCACCACTTTCTCAGGACGGACGCAGCCAATCAGAGGAAGCAGTCACGTCCAGACACCTGGAGCACGC
Organism: Knipowitschia caucasica; assembly: GCA_964034765.1. NCBI lineage: Eukaryota > Metazoa > Chordata > Actinopteri > Gobiiformes > Gobiidae > Knipowitschia > Knipowitschia caucasica. Next base: position 26,423,644 of record OZ035836.1, read on the forward strand.
CGTCCATGTGGATGGAACTCTTTGGGCCAGATTGTGAACTTTGTTGTTTTTTAGGACGGACACAGAATGACTCCTCTGCTCTGAGCGTGTTCATGGTTCTTTCATGTTCTGTTCATGGTTCTGTTCATGGTTCTGTTCACACTGTATGTATTCTGTATTCTTTTATTTTTACACCTACCGTATCTACATGTACATAGTTTATATTTTATTCTGTCGTTTGATTGGTTCAGAAGTGTACCTCAAATTGTACCACAAAAAATGCTGGTGCGAGGCCACGCGGAAAAGTCAATGATGACATATGTTCGTAACCCTTTAGCATTAGGCACAGGTATTGGGTATAGCACAGTCCACACACAACGCAACGGCAACTGCACAAGACAAGGCTTTAAATCAGAAAGTCAGGATTAAATCTGTTTTTACCTGGATTTGAATATGCCCGTCACACGTTTTTGGAAGACTGTTTTTAGCTTGCATAAAATCTGAAACACTGCTCCCCATGTTTAGTCGCTGAACTCGGGACCAGCAGGGAGACCAGTCCCTGTGCTCCTCAAGTTCCCAGGCAGAGGGCCCAAAAAGTTTTTTCCCCCCTTGCTCACTCAATCCAGCAGGAGGCCAGTCCCTGTGCTCCTGCAGAGTTCCCAGCAGAGGCCAGTCCCTGTGCTCCTCAGAGTCCCACAGGAGGGCAGACTCCCTGTGCTCCTCAGAGTCCCCAGCAGGAGACCAGATACCCTGTGCTCCCTCAGTCCCAGCAGGAGACCAGTCCCTGGTGCTCCTCAAGTCCCAGCCGGAGGCACAGACCCCAGTGCCCTCAGAGTCCCAGCAGGAGGCCAGTCCTGTGCTCCTCAGTCCCCAGCAGGAGCCAGTCCCTGTGGCTCCTCAGAGTCCCCTACAGAGGCCATCCCTGGTGCTCCTCAGAGTCTTAGCAGGAGGCCAGACCCTGTGCTCCCAAGTCCCATCATTAGACCAGTCCCTGTGCTCCTCAGTCCCAGCAGGAGACCAGTCCTGTGCTCCTCATCCCCCAGCAGGAGGCCAGTCCCAGTCTCATCAGAGTCCCACAGGAGGCCAGTCCTGTGGCCCTCATCTTAGCAGAGGCCATCCTAGTGCTCCTCAGAGTCCACTGGAGGCCACCCTGTGCTCCTCAGAAGTCTTAGGCAGGAGGCCATCCCTGTGCTCCTCAGAGTCTTAGCAGAGAGCCAGTCCCTGTGCTCATCATCCCAGCAGGAGCCAGTCCCTGTGCACCCAGCATCTTAGCAGGAGGCCAGTCCCTGTGCTCCACAGAGGCCCATCAGGAGGCCAGTCCCTGTGCACCTCAGAGCCCAGCAGAGCCAGTCCCGTGTGCTCCTCAGATCACAGCAGTAGGCCAGTCCTGTGCACCTCAGTAGTTCCCAACGGGTTCCTATATTAGCATAAACAGTTGGTGCGAGACTTAAAGCTGTGGTCTCTATTTTCAAAGCTCATGTAAAAATCAATACCTATTTTCCTGTCTGAGCCCAAAGGTCAAATAGTGACTCACAGGTAAAACTGTTTGGATCACTTCAGCAGCAATGACCTGGAGATGACGTCGGATTTATCCACAATAAACACATTTCTCACTACTTTTTCTATCGCGACAAACAACATTTCAGTCCTCGAAAAACAAAACTTTAGGTTTCAGCAGCTTTAAGTTCTAATAAATAAGGTTTTTAACTGTTTTTCATCACCACAATTCTATCTATGGTTTTTTAGCCTCGTCAGAAGGACCTTTACCAAGTTGGTCGATTCGTCGACACAAACGGATCAGAAAAATCAACAGACACAGTGTCTCTCTCTGTCTCTCTCTGGTCTCTCACTGTGTCTCTTATCTGGTCTCTCTCTGGTCTCTCTCTGGTCTCTCTCTGGTCTCTCCACTCTGGTCACTCTCTGTCTCTCTTCTGGTCGCTCTACTCCGGTCTCCTCTCTGAATCTCTGGGCTCTCTCTGGCAGCTCTCTCTGGTCTCTCTCCCTGGTCCTCTCTCTCCTGGTCTCTCCTCTCAGGAGTGTCTCTCGGTGTCTCTCTGGTCTCGTCTCGCGTGGTCTCTCTGGTCTCTCTCTGGTCTCTCTCTGGTCCCCCCCTCTCTGGGGCTCTCTCTCTGATGTCTCATCTGGGGTCCTCGTCTGGTCTCCTCTCTCTGGCCTCTCTCCAGGTCCTCTCTGGTCCTCTCTCAGGCCTCTCTCTCTGGTCCTCGTCTGGTCCTCTCCTCTGGTACTCTCTCTGGTCTCTTCTCCTGGCCTCTTCCTCCTTCTGGCCTCTTCTGGTCTCTCTCTGGTCCTCTCGCTGGTCTCCTCTCTGGTCCTCACACTCTGTCCTCTCTCTGGTCTCTCTCTGGTCTCTCTCTGGCCTCTCTCTCTGGCCTCTCGTCTGGCCACTCACTGCCTCTCTCTGGTCTCTCTCATGGTCTCTCTCTGGTCTCTCTCTGGTCTCTCTCTCATGGTTCCTCTCTCTGGTGCCTCTGTCTCTCTCTGGTCTTAACAGTGGAAAATAGTAAATCTCCACCTAAACAACATCTTAGACATAAAAAACATCAAATATCAGATAAAGATTCAATAGGTCAGTTCGGAATCTCATTTAACATTTCGGTTTTATTTTGTATAAATTGTATGAAATAAACTTTTAGCACAGGTCAAAAGCACTGAGCCGTTTTTATAGGCTTTTACTTTCAATTTCAAAGGCTCATAATCTCACCTTTCCCGCGTGGGCCGGATTCAAACCTCTGCCTTGCGTATATTTTTATTGCTGTTTTTTGCCGACTGAATGGAAGGATCTCACCGTTTCCATGGTTACCACTTTGAATATACGTACCATTTTAAAACAAAGGTCTCCCTACCTGCCCTCCTCTCTACGATGCAGATTAAAGGGAAATGTCTGGGACGTTTTTGGGATATATATTTTTTACTACCATTTTCTGGCTGATAACCAGGAAAGCCTCTGTTCTCGGATTTTGGGTTTGTGCGACAGAATCCTGGGTTGTGTTCTTCTTCTAGGATTGTGTTTCTTTCTAAAGATCATTATTGACGGGTTCTCTGTACGGCGCCTGTTAGAATGTGTCCACTAAGTCCTATGCTCACTTGGCATAAGGGTCATTTTTTAAAATAATATGGTTTTGTTTTTTGTGTTTGGTGCTGAATTGACAAGGGGGCGGGGTCTAGCTATGAATGTCAACAGAGCGGAGAGATTCGACCCGAGCGTTCTGTGAGGCCAGAAGCAGAACATAGAGTGAAAAGTGATGAGAAAATATCTCAATGCTGAAATTAGGCAAAACATGTGTCTTAAATGTGGGATTAGAAGATCGATTTAAGAGTTTTTAAGAAGAGACTTTTTCAAGTTATCTTGTCTGCGGCCTGCAGTAACGGAGGCGTTCAGTAGTGGCGTGTCGGGTAGTGAACGTCACTACTCGACACGCCCCCACAACTCCCGCGTGTATGAGCAAGGATCCTATTTATAATACCAGGTATGAGTAGTAGTGAGTACTATCTTATGCCCAATGAATTTAGCGCAATAATGAATTTTATGGCGAAAATGGGTCTTGTCAATATTATTTTATTGGGGTAAAATGGACGAATTTTGTAAATATCAAAGTGTAAATTTTGCTACAAAAGCTTGCCATTACTTCAGACAATCAATCAATAGGGAATTGAAGCAGCTCAGGACAAAAGTTAATGAGTCGAATAATGCCAAGTGCTTATGTTCTAATGTTACATAGTCATTGTATAAAGGGGCCTATGGTTGGTGCTCAGATACCTGGCTGCCCCAAGTGCAGTCTGGTATGTTCGTGAGCAATGCACGTTCACCCCACATGTGTGGACATAGTGAGAGACTGCTTGTGGTGGCCAATAGCACAGATTAGTAGCCTGGCATCCTCCAAACCCAGCTGTGACACACTGTGTGGAAGATATGAATAAAGTAGTGTGGCGTTTTGAGAAACTTGTCACACAGGATTGAAAAGTACATTACTAGTTAAAGATATTAGTACAGAACCACCACCACCACCACACACTCCTACACCCATGGGGCTCCACATTACTGATCATAAGAAACATGCCATAACATTTTTGTGCCCAACTTTGGCCTTTTGGGCAAGCAGACCATACTTTATCTATTAGTGTTTAGTCAAATTTGTAGTAGAAGAGGGAGATTAAACAAAAAAGAACAAATTGTTTCTGGCATTTATGTACAAGCTTTTTTATGAATTTGTGGTTATCTGAAAGTCACTGAAATGTAGCACACTGAATAAGTTCAACACAAAACAAATTCTCTTTTATTATAAGCATGAGAGAAAGGCATCAGAGGAGAGCGCCAATCTCCCTCTCTCTTGGAAGCTTTCAGCCCCCCTGCTGCCTCTCTGTAAAGGCCTCACCAGATCATTTGCAATCAATTTAAACTCACTGTCCAATAAAGAACAATCACAGTTAGATTGTGGCAGTGCACAATGGAAATAATGTCCATCAAGATTAAATAATCTTACGATGGTACATACTTTGGCCCCTTTATATGAATTTTTCAATTGCCTCTTTGCTGAAGGCAGGATTGAAATGCCACGGCCAGAGTGTGAACTGTCACCTAGATAAGAGTAAAAATGTGTTACATCAACAACAACAGTTCACACAACCAAATGCAGCCCTAAAAGGTGTTGTTGTCCGGTTTAATATTTGTCAGTGAACTTGCACTTATGACCTTTATGAGTCTCAGTAACATCAACAATGTTGTCCAGATCAGAGTTTTTATTACAGTGTACGTCCAGGAAACATTACCATGACATGTTTAATTGTTTGGTGGGGGGGTTCAGTGGATTTATGCACCACTTTCATATACAATAGTCCCCTGTGCCGCCTGGTGGCGCTCGGGAACCGCCTACTAATGTAAAACAAACAGTTATATAAATCAGGCTATACGTCCGGTAAGAGCGTGTAACCAATCAGAAAGAAGGGGGGAGGGAGCCTTGGGTTTGTTTTTTTTTTTTCAAATCAAGTACCTCTCTGTCTCTCGATTCTGACAAACTCCAGACATCACTTAAAGAACAAATGTAAATATAGCACAACCCTGGATTCGAAGTTAAACATAGCTCCAAGGGACAAACAGATGCCCTTTATCATGGGTTTGCACGTGTTTAGCATTTGTGCTTCTTCCGCCATGGTTTAAAACAGTTACACACGTGAAGCGTGTTCCTTTCTGCGTCAGCACTGGAGTCATGATTCCATCACTTACATAGTCGTATGCCTACTGAAAGCAGACATAACAACCATTTGTGCACACTCAAGAAACACGAAATATCTTGGAACATCATCCAATAACTATGGCACCGTGACTTCCTGTAACTGTAGATAAGGAAACATCGTGAAGCTACATCACATAATTGACTAACTAATTCTCCACTGTTCTTGGAAAACATGTAATGAGTTTATGTTTTTTTTCTCCTTATTACCATTTTATACGATTCACAATGACTTGGGCAATATATAATTGTAATAAATTATACTTTGTACCCTATTAAACTATGTACCTGACAGGTCGATGGCAATGGACTCTTAGAAGAAACCCATACAAATAGCATTCCTCTGCAATGTATAGGTTTCACTTCTTAAAAAACATTTCTAGTCAGCGGTGATGTGCATTATTCATTAAAACAACTGTAACAGGAGGGACGAGCCTAAAAATAAATAAAACACTTTGTTGGTTGACACTTACGTGGTTTGCGTACGGTCTGCCATGTCTTCTCTTCAACGGATATACTTGCAGAAGTTCAAGTGGAAGCAAATTTCATGTAGTAGGCGTGGTCGGGTAGTGACGTCACTACCCGAACACGCCTACTACTACGACACGCCTCCGTCCTGCACGCCGCAGACAGACCCTTCTCGTTTCCTTCGCTGCGCCCCAGAGCCTTCCTCAGTAGTGGAGCATGGAGGGTAATTTTGGCAGGCCGTCCCAAGGGGGGTGCGAGGCCCAGTGCGCAACTCGAGATCTTGCGAGGCCCTGCCCTGACAACTTTTTTCCCAGATCTGAGGAGAAGTTTTTCCTGTTATAATCATGTGAACATGAATTCAGCACCAACTCGCGCGGTGCTAGACGAGATCTAGCACGCGCGTAACCGAGTGTCTTCGCTCCTATGCAGCTGTTTGCGCGCGTCCACGGTGACACACGCACACACACTCTACGTGCTACTATCTGGTCCGCGGTCCTTTTAGCTGACATGTCTCTTTCGCCGTCTGTGTCAAAATGTAGAGCAACTCAAAAGATTGAACCCAAAAGGAGTCTATTTTCTTCTAATAGTTAGATTTGGGGCAAAATGCGCCAAAATGGCTATGAGTCGGAGTCCGAATAAAATTATTTTCTCATCAAATAACGTTTTTGCCATGCCTTCCACAACACTCTGACACATACACACCTCTCCTCCACACTGACACAACAAATATCTTCACCTCCTCCTCCACACACTCTGACCACAACAAAAAACACTCCAGCTAGCTAAGCTAGACATACATGGTGTTTGCTAAAAAAAAAAAAAAATTAATTTTCTAATCGCTTTAAAAATATTGTTTTTGATGGTGGATATTCGGACTAAACATTGGCAATAGCAAGCGCTCACACACCTGTCATCACACCTGCTGAATTCCTCCTGCCTCCCTCCTCTGCCACGACGAAAGGAGGTCTAGCTCCTCTGCTCACACCTGTATCACTGCTCCTCCTCCACCTCCTCCTCCTCCCCCTCTGCTCACACAAAGGGGTCTGCTCCTCTGCTCACACCTTGTATCCACACTCCGCTCCCCTCCTCCATCCTCCTCCTCCTTCCTCTGCGGTCACACAAAGGGGTCTGCTCCCTCTGCCACACCTGTCTCACCTGCTCCTCCTCCGCGAGAACCATCTCTCCTACACTGCGATTCATTCCGTTACTTCTTTATCTCACTCAGACACTGCTAAAGTTTATACGGACAGTTTTTTTCGAGAGCCCGTCATACCAAACTGCCGCGCGCATCTGCCTGTTTATACAAATCGCTTTTGGTGAAAATTTGACTTTTACGTAAAAATGTTCTTTTGATGCAAACGAAATCAAAGGAGGTCCAGAAAAGGGGTTTAGGGTTACCAAATTTGGAGGGCAGTCTGCCCTTTGGGACCCTTGAACTAGTGTATTTAATAAAAATAAAATAAAGGAAGGAAGATTGCGAGCCCCTCTGTGTGCTGAGGCCCTTGCGACGGCACAGGTCGCACAGCCCTTAAGGACGGCCTGAATTTGGGAGAGGTTTAATCATGAGAGGGGACATTAATTTTATTTTCTAACTTCCAACAAAATGATAAATCGACTGTAACATTGGTCAAAGGCATGGAGTAATAACACGCCGATTCAGTAGGTGGCAGTATACGTGCAATAACTTGAGTCTTATCCCGCCAATAAAGAAACAGAAGCACCTCCATCAGACTGCGCATCGCGCCTCGCTCATCTTTGTCTACGCTGAGGAGGGGGTCACGTAATTTACCTCTACACATGATTTCGGTTTTAATAATTAGAAAACTTTGAATCTCCAAAATTAAAATGCTATTTATGTGTTTACAAATGCAAATGTACAAGTCAGAGCTTTGAATCCATTTTTAAGTCTGTAGTTTTACAGTGATGTAGTCTGGTACGGACTGTTTTAAGTGGTGCAGGCCCTTAAGCCTAAGTGTTTCTACTGTAGTTTAATTGATAAGTGTTAGTATTACTGCAGTCTGCTAAATCCTGACAATAGTTTTATGGGCTTACATTATTTTATAAGTCTTTTCAACTTTGATGCGGTGAATATAGACACAGTTTCTTGTAGAAAACATAGTTATTATTAAACAGTTTTCCAGCACAAACACCAAAACAAATAAAAGTGTAATACAATACGAGTGTATAATGTTTAGATCAAAGATTATATATATTGATTTAGATATAAGTTATATAATTTAGATAGTCCACATCCTCCTGTATATCAGCTCTGAGCCCAAACTGCTTGTCCTCGAAGCACAAAGCTCATCTGCACCATAGTTCCGTCGTCCATGCTCGCCTGCTGCAGCCGCTCCGTGCATCCTCCATACAACACACACGGAGAAACCAATCACAGCGGAGCTTCCTTGCGCGACCTTAAAAGTAGAATATGTAAAAATCAGTGCCAAAAGGTGTACTGCAAGTCACAGTCAATATTTGTAGTCCTCGTCCTCACTCTCCCTGACTCAGGTTTGCATATTTCACACCAATCCATCAGCAAACACAGGGAATTATTTTATCAGTTGTTTTGTCGTCACATTCACATTGCCATACAGAGCCGTGCTAAAGCTGAATGAATTGTGTTTGATTAATGTTTTTTTTTATATTATTATTGGACATTGATAAAAAAACAAAAAACAAAATATAAGCAATGTAGTAAACATAGTTTTATGCAAAAATAAAAAGCAATTGAGTTCAAAATAGAGTGGGAAAATGGATTGTTGGACCTATTTCTCAGCGTATCAACATACAGGTTTGCTCAAGAGGATTCACCTTTACATTTAGTTATTTCCCTACACATGTAAAAGGTCCCACATTCACAAAAGACTAACATTATTTTAATTGGGGTCCATTGTGGTCTTAAATGATTATTTTTAACAATTACGCATAATCTGCAAAGAAAAAAACGTCTTGACCTTCATCTTTTAACCGTTGTTTTATTAGAGCAATCTGTCATAGAATGATACATGCATAAATACAAAAAGACATAGCCCGGATCGACACCCCGGTTCCTGCATCGTAAGCGCACAGTTATAGACCCACTAGCGTCTAGTGGTTCCCAAAGTGGGGGGGGTTTCCCCCTGACCCCCCGGGGGTCCGCCGGGAACCCCTGGGGGGGTCGCAAGATGAATATCCACACAAAAAAGACTATAATATATGTTTAATAACAGTTAGTAATTTTGTCCCCGAGTCATTGCAGCGTCAATCAAAATCATCGCGTACACACTCACATTGCGCAGCGACCAAAGCGTTGTCCTGCTGTGTTCTGCTAAACACTAAAGGTGTTTGAGGCTACAAATAAATAATACCTGCTTTAAAAATGAAACGTGGTTAATATCTAACAACAGAAAAACTCCGAGGGGGAGAAAAGTCACTTGTAGCAGGGGCTGATGGTGCGAAGAGAGGAGAGAGGGCAGGGAAGGAGAGAGGGCAGAGAGGGGAGAGAGGGCCGGGAGAGAGGAGGGAGGGCAGTAGGAGGGGAGAGAGGGCAGAAAGGAGGGAGGGAGGGAGGAGGGCAAGAGGAGGGAGAGAGGGCAGGAGAGGGAGGGAGGACAGAGGAAGGAGGGAGGGAGAGATGGCAGCGGAGGGAGGGCAGCGGGAGGGAGGGAGGCAGAGGCGGGAGAGAGGGCAGCGTCGAAGGGAGAGAGGGCCAGCGGAGGGAGAGAGAGGGCAGAGGAGGGAGCAGGGAGACCGGAGGGGAGGGAGAGAGGCAGAGGAAGGGAGAGAGGGGAGCGTAGAACAGCGCGTTTAAAGAGGCCCCGGCTTTTCCGAGTCAGCGGTAAAGGGATCCGCACATTAAAATCGGGATGGGCCGCTTTCTGCTGTTACGTTATGCGGTTCATCCCCGCGGCTTCCTCTTTCCAAAGTTACTGTCATAAAGGCATAAACCTGACCACGACCGCTTTTAATGTGGCGAACCTCTTACCTTTGACTCCCGAAACAGCCGGGCCTCTTTAACGCCGCTGTTCTACGCCCCGCTGCCCTCTCTCCCTCCTCTGCCCTCTCCTTCCCTCCTCTGTCTCCGCCTCTCCCATCCTCCTGCCCTCTCTCCCTCCGCTGCCTTCTCCTCCGCTGCCCTCACTCTCCCCGCCTCTGCCCTCCCCTCCTCCGGCCTGCCCTCCCTCCGCTGCCCTCGTCTCCTCCCTTCCTTTCCTCAGGACCCTCCCTCCCCTCCACTGCCCTCTCTTCCCTCCTCCTGCTCCCTCCCTCTCCTCCCTCCTCTGCCCTCCTCTGCCCTCTCTGCCCTCCCTCCCTGCCCTCTCTCCCTCCTCTGCCCTCTCTCCCTCCTCTGCCCTCACTCACCTCTCTTCGCACCATCAGCCCCTGATTACAAGTGACGTTTCTCTCCCCCTCACGGGTTTTCTGTTGTAGATATTAACCACGTTTTCATTTAAATGCAGGTATTATTATATTTGTAGCCTCCAAACACCTTTAGTTTTTAGCAAAACAACAGCAGGACACACGCTTTGTCCGCTGCGCATGGTGAGCTGTGGTTTACTGATGATTTTGATTGACGCTGCAATGAACTCGGACAAAATTACTAACGTTATTAAAGATATTATAGTCTTTTTGTGTGAAATCATCTTGCGACCCCCCCAGGGGTTCCCGCGACCCCGCCGGGGGGTCAGGACCCCCACTTTGGGAACCACTAGACTCTAGTGGTGCTAAACTGTGCGCTTACGATGCAGGGAACCCGGGTTCGAATCCCGGGCTAATGTCTTTTGTATTATTTGCATGTTTATCACATTCCTATGACAGATTTGGTACTCTAAAAACGGTAAACAGATGAAGTCAAGACGTTTTTTTGCAGATTATTGCATAATTTGTAAAATTATCATTTAAGACTAACATGTACCCAAGTAAAATAATAGTAGTCTCTTTTTGATGTGGGACTTTTACATGTTAGTGAATAAATAAAATGTAAGGTGATATCCTCGTTGAGCCGAAACCCTGATGTTTGATACGCGAAGAAATACGTTCCAACATCCATTCTTCCCACTCCTATTTTGAACATCCAATGCTTATTTTATTTTGCATAAACTATGTATAAGTACATTGCTTTTATTTTTGTTTTTTGTTTGTTTATCCTCAAATGTCAAATAATAATAATCACAAAAACATTAATCAAAACATGCATTCATGCATTACACGGCTGATCATGCAATGTGAAATGGAGACAGGACAAACCAACTGATAGAAATAATTCGCTGGTTTTGCTGCTGATTTGGTGTGATCCTGGCAACCTGAGTCCAGGAGAGTGAGAGAGTGACTACAAAATCTTGACTGTGACTGCAGTACCACCTTTGGTGCCAGATTTTTACATATTCTCCTTTAAGGGGTCGTCCGCTAAGGAAGCTCCGCTGTGATTGGTCCGTGTGGTGTGTATTGGAAGGAGCAAGGAGCGGCTGCAGCGGATCATGGACGAAGGCACTATGGAAGCAGAGAGCTTGTGCTTTCGAAGGAAAAGCAGTTTTTGGGCTCAGAGGCCTGATATACAGGAGACTGTGGACTATCTAACATATAATATAAAACTTATATCTAACATATATATAACTTATATCTAACATATAATACACTCGTATTGTATTACCACTATTATGGTTTTGCTGTTTGTGCTGAAAACTGTTTAATAATAACTATGTTTTCCAACAAGACTGTGTCTTTATCACCGCATCACAGTTGAAATGACTTAGTAAAATAATGAATCCATAAAACTATTGTCAGGATTTAGCAGACAGAGTAATACATAACACTTAAATCACCTAAACCTACAGTTGAAACACTAGGCTTAAGCTGCACACTAAACATCCGTCTTCCCATCACTTAAACTACAGACTTAAAACATGGATTCAAAAGGCTCCAGACTTTACATTTGCATTTGTAACAACATAAATATCATTAATTTGATATTCAAAGTTTCTAATTAATTAAAAACGAAATCATGTAAGTGTAAAAACGTGACCCACCTCCTCAACGCGAGACAAAGGACTGGAGCGAGGCGTCAATGCGCAGACCTGATGGAGGCGCTCTTGTTTCTTTAATGTCGGCTAAGAATCAATATTGCCGTATTACTGCCACCTACTGAAACCCTCGGAGTGTTATATCCATGCCTTTGGATCCAATTTACAGTCTATTATCATTTTTTTTTGAAGTTAGAAAATAAAAATAATGCCCCTCTCTGATTAACCCTCTCCCAAAATCAGGCCCGTCCTAAGGGGCTGTTGCGACCTGTGCCGTCCGCACAGGGCCTCGCACCACACAGGGCCTCGGCAATCTTGCTTCCTTTTATTTTATTTTATAAATACACTAGTTCAAGGTCCCCAAAGGCAGACAGCACTCCAAATTTGAACCCTAAACCCCTTTCTCTGGACCTCTTTGATTTCGTTTGATCAAAAGAACATTATTACAAGTAAAGGTCAAATTTCCACCAAAGCGATTTGTAAACAGCAGCGCGCGGGCAGCTATGTATTGCAACGGGTCCTGCCGAAAAAACTGGCGATATCTTTTAGCAGTGTCTGAAGTGAGATACAAAGAAAGTACGGTGAATGAGCGCAGTGTAGGAGAGATGGGATACTCGCGCGGAGGACAGTGAGACAGGTGTGGAGCAGAGGAGCAGACCCCTTTGTGTGTGAGCAGAGGAGGAGGAGGGAGGAGGAGGAGGAGAGCAGTGATACAGGTGTGAGCAGAGGAGCATACCCTTGTGATGACAGAGGAGGAGGAGGAGAGGAGGAGGAGGACAGTGATACATGGTGTGAGCAAGGAGCAGACCCCTTTGTGTGAGCCGAGGAGGAGAGAGGATCAGCGGTGGGAAGGTGTGTGAGGCGCTGCTATTGCCAATGTTTAGTCCAGAATAACCACATCACAAACAAATTTTAAAGCATTAGCAAACAACTGTATGTCTAGGCTTAGCTAGCTGGAGTGTTTTTGTTGTGGTCAGAGTTGTGGAGGGAGGAGGTGAAGAGTATTTTGTTGTTGTCAGTGTGGAAGGAGGAGGAGTGTATGTTGTCAAGTGGTGGAGGGCATGTGCAAAACGTTAATTGATGAGAAAATAATAATATTGACTCCGCCCATAGCCAGTTGGCGCAATTGCCCAATCTAAACTATTAGAAGAAAAAGGACTCCTTTTGGTTCAATCTTTTGAGTTTGCGCTACCATTTTGCCACAGGACGAAAGAGACAGGTCAGCTAAAAAAGACCGCGACCAATATTGCAGTAGCGTGTGTGTGCGTGTGTACCGTGCGTCGCGCCAAACGCTGCATAAGGAGCGAAGACAACTCGGGTTACGCGCGTGCTGAACTCGTCAAGCACCGCGCGAGGTGGTGCTGAATTCATGTCAAAGATTAGAACAGGACAAACTTTCCTCAGATCTGGGGAAAAAAGTGTCAGTGCAGGGCCTCGCGTTTCGAGTTCGCACAGGCCCTCGCACCCCCCTGGCACGGGCCTGCCCAAAATACGCCTCCATTGCTCCACTACATGAGGAAGGCTCTGGGGCCAGCGAAGGAAACGAAAGGTCTGTCTGCGGCTTGCAGTACGGAGGCGTGTCCGAGTAGTAGCGTGTCGGGTAGTGACGTCACTACCGACACGCCTGACTACATGAATTTTGAATCCACTTGAACTTCTGCAAGTAGATACTTGAAGAGAAGACATGCAGACCGTACGCAAACATAAGTGTCAACCCAACAACGTGTTATATTTATTTTTAGGCCGGTCCCTCCAGTTACAGTGTATAATGAATAACTCTGCACATCACCCTGATAGAAATGTTTTTTAAAGAAGTGAACTAATACAAGTGCAGAGAAAGCAATTTGTTTGGGTTCTTCTAAATCCATGTGCCATCGACATCAGGTACATATTAATAATCAGGTACATAGTATAAATATATACAATATAAATATTCCGCAAGTATTTGCATCGTTAAAATGGTAATAGAGAAAAACATAACAATTGACATGTTTTTACCAAGAACAGTGGAGAATTAGTTTAGGCAATTATGTGATGTTCCACACGATGTTCCTATCACATTTACAGAAGACACTGACCATAGTATTTGGATTGATGTTCCAAGATATTTGTGTTTCCTGAGTGTGCACAAATGGATGTTTATGTCTCTTTCATTCATCCGACTATTGTCAGTGATGGGAATCATGCTCCAGTGCTGAAGCAGTGGAACACGCCACTGTAACCTGTTTTTAAAACATGGCGGAGAACACAAAATGGCACACACATCGTGCAAAACCCATGGCAATGCACTACTGTTTTGTCCAAGGAGCAATTTTTAACTCTCGAATCCAGGGTGTTGTGCAATATTGTACCTTTGTTTCATTAAGTGATTGTCTAGAGTTTGTCAGAAAGAGACGAGAGAGGTACTTGATTTGAAAAAAAAAAACAACCCAAGCTCCCTCCCCCTTCCATTCGATTGGGTCCCGCTACAACTCTACCGAGTATAGCATGATTTATGATATTGTTTGTTTTACATTAGTAGGCCCGAGCGCCACCGATGCTGCACAGGGACTATTGTATGAAAGTGTGCATAAAACACTGATACCCCCTCAAACATAAACATGGTCATGGTACCTGTTTCCTGGACGAGTACACGTACTACAAACTCTGCATGCAACATTTTGATGTACAGAGACCATAAAGTCTTAAGTGCAAGTCACTGACAATATATTAAACCGGGAAGCACAACACCTTTTAGGGCTGCATTTGGTTTTGTGGAACTGTTGTTGATGAATTAACATCATTTTACTCTTATCTAGGTGACAGTTCACCACTCTGGCCGAGGGCATTTCACCTGCCTCAGCAAGAGGCAATTGAAAATTCATAAAAGGGGCCAAAGTATGAACCATGGTAAGATATTTTAAGATAATTAGATGGACATATTACACTGTGCCCTGCACAACAAATCTGTGATTGTTCTTATAATGGACATGGAGTTTTAAAATATTGCAAATTGATCTGGTGAGGAATTTACAGAGGAGGCATGCAGGGAGGCTGAAAGCTTTCCAAAGAGAGAGGAGATCTGCGCTCCGACCTCTGAAGCCTTTCCTCATGATTATAATAAAAGAGAATTGTTTTGGTGTTGAACTTATTCAGTGTCTACTTTTCAAGGTCCCATTTCAGATAACACAAATTCATAAAAAGCATGTCAGAAAATCCAGAAAACAAGTTGTTTCTTTTTGTTTAATCACCCTCTTCTACATACAAATTTTACAAAAACACAATGTAATGAAGTCTGCTTGTCCAAAGGCCAAGAGTTGGGCACAATAATGTATGGCATTCTTCTTGATGATCAGTAATGTGGGGAGACAAGGGTGTAGGAGTGTGTGGTGGTGGTGGTGGTGAATAATATCTTAACCTTGTAATGTACTTTTCATCCTGTGTTGACAAGTTTCTCAAAACGCCTCCTAACTTTATTCATTATTCCACACAGTGTGCACAGCTGGGTTGGAGGATGCCAGCTACTATTCTGTGCAATTGGCCCACCACCAAGCAGTCTCCACATGGTCCACCAGGTTGGTGAAGTGCATTGCTAAGAACATACCAAGACTGCACATGGGCAGCCAGATTTGTGAGCCACCACCATAAGGCCCCTTTTATAAATGAAAGTACACATTAGACATAAGCACTGGCATTATTTGACTCATAAACCCTGTTTGTCCTACTGCTTCAAATCCTATTGATTGATAGTCTGAAGTAATGGCAGCTTTTGTAGGCAAATTTGAACACTTTGAATATTTACAAAATTCGTCCATTTACCCCCAATAAATAATATTGACAATGACATGCGCCCATAAAATTCATTATTGCGCCATAAATTCATTGGGCATAAGATATACTCACTACTACTCATCAACTCGTATTATAATAATCCATGCTCATACACGCGGAGTGGCGTGTCGAGTATGTGACGTCCACTACCCGACACAGCCCACTACTCGACACGCCTCCGTACTGCAGGCGCAGACAGATACACTTGAAAAAGTCTTAAAAAACACGAAATCGATCTAATCCCAATTAAGACACAATGTTTTGCCTAATTTCAGCATTTTTAGACTATTTTCTCATCACTTTTCACTCTTTGTCTGCTCTGCCCACACAGAAACGCTCCGGGTCGAAGCCCTCCGAATCTGTGACATCAAAGCTAGACCCCGCACGTGGCCTTTCAATCAGCACAACGCACAAAACAACCCAATATTAATTAAAAAATGACTTTATGCCAAGTGAGAATACGACTTTGTGGACACGATTCGAACAGCGCAGCCGTAACAGAAACCGTCAATATGATCGCTTAGAAAGAACAACAATCCTAATAATAACACAACCCAAGGATCCGGTCGCACAAACCCAACACTGAGAGCCCAAAAGGCTTTCCTGGTTATCAGCCAGAAAATGGGAGTAAAAATATTTATCTAAAAACACCCAGACAATCCCCTTTAACTCTGCATCGAGAGAGGGGGAGGTGACTTTTGTTTTAAAATGACGTATATTCAAAGTGAGTAACCAGGAAACGGTGAGAACCTTCCATTCAGCTCCGTCAAAAAACAGCAATATAAAAATATACCGCAATGCAGAGGTTTGAACCGGGCCACGCGGGAAAAGGTGAATATGAGCCTTAGAAAGTGAAAGTAAAGTTAACACGGCTCAGTGCTTTTGTACCTGGTGCTAAAATTTTATTTCATACAAATTATACCAAAATAAAACCTGAAATGTTAAATGAGATTCGAACTGAACTCATTTGAAAACTATAGCTGATATTTGATGTTTTTTTATGTTAAGATTTGTATTAGTGAGAATTGACTATTTTCACTGTTTAACAAGAGAGAGACCAAGAGACCAGAGAGAGAGCCAAGAGAGAGACAGAGAGAGACCAAGAGAGACCAGAGGAGAACCAGAGAGAGCCAGAGAGAGGCCAGAGAGAGGCCAGAGAGAGAGGCCAAGAGAGACCAAGAGATGACCAAGAGAGACCAGAGAGTGAGACCTAGAGAGAGGAACCAGATGAAGACAGAGAGAGACCAGAGAGAGGCCAGAGAGAGAGGCCAGAGAAGACCAGAGAGAGACCAGAAGAGACCAGAGAGAGACCAGCGAGAGAGGCCAGAGAGACCAGAGAGAGACCAGAGAGTGCCAGAGAGAGAGTGGCCAGAGAGACACCAGAGAGACAACAGAGAGAGAGCCCAGAGAAGCCAGAGAGAGACCAAGAGAGACCAGAGAAGACCAGAGAGAGAGACCAGAGAGACACCAGAGAGACACAAGAGAGAACCAGAGAGAGAGACCAGGGAGAGAGCCCAGAGAGAGACCAGAGAGAGACCAGAGAGAGACCAGAGATAGAGACCAGAGAAAGACCAGAGAGAGGACCAGAGAGAGAGACCAGAGAGAGTCCAGGAGAGAGGACCCAGAGAGAGACCGAGAAAGAGACCAGAGCGAGACAGGAGAGAGACCAGAGAGAGACCACTGTGTCTGTTTGATTTCTGTATCCGTGTCGAAGATCCGACAACTTGGTAAAAAGTCCTTTGACGAGGCTAAAACATAGAATAGAATTGTGTGATGAAAACAGTTAAACATCTATTTATAAAACTTAAACTGCTGAAACCTAAAGTTTTTGTTTCGAGACTGAAATGTGTTTGTCGCGATAGAAAAAGTGTGAGAAAATGTGTTTATTGTGGATAAATCCGACGTCATCTCCCCAGGTCATTGTGCTGACGTGAACCACCAGTCCCTGTGAGTCACTATTGACCCTTATTGGGCTCAGACAGAAATATGTATAAGATGTTTACATGACTTTTGAATAGAGACCACAGCTTTATGTCTCGCACCAAATGTTAATGCTCTAAGAACCACGGGGAACTCCTGATGAGCACAGGGACTTGCCTCCTGCGTGACCTGAGGAGCACAGGGACTGGCCTCCTGCTGGGACTCTGAGGAGCACAGGGACTGGCCCTCCTGCTGGACTCTGAGGAGATCACAGGGGACTGGCCTCCTGCTAAGACTGAGGAGCACAGGACTGGCCCTCCTGCGGGACTGGAGGATCACGATGGGACTGGCCTCCTGCTAAGCCTGAGGAGTAAAAACACAGGGAACTGGCCTCCTGCTAAGACTCTGAGGAGCACAGGGACTGGCCTCCGGCTGGGAACGCTGAGGAGCACAGGGACTGGCCTCCTGCTAAGACTGAGGAGCACAGGGACTGGCCTCCTGCTGGGACTCTGATGAGCACAGGGACTGCCTCCTGCTGGGGACCTGAGGAGCACAGGGACTGGTCTCCTGCTGGGATGGAGGAGGCACAGGGACTGTCTCCTGCTGGGACCTGAGGAGCACAGGGACTGGCCGCCTGCTAAGACTCTGAGGAGCCAGGGATGGACTCCTGCTGGGACTCTGAAGGAGCACAGGGACTGGGCCCTCCTGCTGGGACTGAGGAGCACAGGGACAGGCCTCCTGCTGGACTCTGAGAGCACAGGGACTGGCCTCCTGCTGGGACTGGAGTAAAAAAAGGAAAAAAAAGACAAAAAGACACAGGACGGTCTCCTGCTGGACGAGGAGCACAGGACTGGTCTCCTGCTGGGACCTGAGGAGCACAGGGACTGGCCTCCTCTGGTACTGAGGAGCACAGGACTGCCTCCTGCTGGGACTCTGAGAGCACAGGACTGGCCTCCTGCTGGACTCGAGAGCACAGGGACGGGCCTCCTGCTGGGCTCTGAGGACACCAGGGACTGGTCTACCCCTGCTGGTCCCCAGAGTCAGGACTAAACAAGGGGAGGCAGGTGGGTTTCAGATTTAGCAGCTAAAAACAGTCCTTCCAGAAAACGTGAGTCTGGCAATATTCAAATCCAGGTTAAAAAACAGAGTTTAATCCTACTTTCTGAGTTAAAGCCTGTCTTGTGAGATTGCCGGTGTGTGACTGTGCTATAACCAAATAACCTTGCCTAATGCTAAAGGGTTATGAACAAATGACATCAGTGACTTTTTCCGCGTGGCCTCGCACCAGCATTTTTTTGTGTTACAATTTGAGTAAACTTCTGAACGTCAAACGACAGAATAAAAAATAACATATGTACATGTAGAAATACGGATACAGGTGAAAAAATAAAAGAATACAGATTACATACAGGGTGAACAAACCATGAACAAACCATAGAACAGAACCATGATCAGAACCATGAACACGCTCAGAGCAGAGGATCATTTCTGTGTCGTCCTAGACAACAAACAAAGTTCATCAACCTGGTCTCTCCCCTGTTCTCGTCTCCCCGATCTCTCCCTGGTCCTCTCCCCTGTCTCTGTCACTGGTCTCTCACTGGTCTCCCCCTGGTTCTCTCCCCTGGTCTATACCATTCAAACTCCGAACGGGGGAAAAACAAAAAGATGCAACTGTGATTTCCGTGGAACACAAAAAGGCGTCATTTGCCGAGAAGCATTCACGTCCCCACAACACAAACTGCTTTCTTCTTCTACAAGTACCTTTTTCCTCAGGAACGTGACGTGCAGCAATCAGAGGAAGGGCAGTCACGGCCAGGACACCGGAGCAACGCCGTCCAGGTGGTGATGGCACTGCTTTGTGGACCAGATGAGTGAACTATGTGTTTTTAGGAACGACACAGAAAATGACTCCTCTGCTCTGAGCGTGTTCATGTTCTGTTTCATGGTTCTGTTCATATGGTTCTTTCATGTTCTGTTCACCTGTATGTAATCTGTATTCTTGTTATTTTTTTACACCTGTAATCCGTATCTACATGTACATATTAATTTTTATCTGCGTTTGATGGTTCAGAAGTTACTCAAATTGTAACACCAAAATGCTGGTGCAGGCCACGCGAAAAGTCACTGATGTCATATGTTCATAACCCTTTAGCATTAGCAAGGTTATGGGTATAGCACACCCCGGGTCCACCACGGCAACTCACAAGAACTAGGCCTTTAAAATCAGAAAGTCAGGATTAAATCTGTTTTTAAACCTGGATTTGAATATTGCCCGTCTCACGTTTTCAGGAAGGACTGTTTTTGATAGCTGCATAAATCTGAAACACTGCCTATCCCCATGTTTATTCCACTCTGGGACCAGCAGGAGACCAGACCCCATGTGCTCCTCAGAGTCCCCAGCAGAGGCCAGTCCCCTGGTGCTCCTCAGAAGTCCCAGCAGGAGGCCAGTCCCTGTGCTCCTCATAGTCCCATCAGGAGGCCAGGTCCCTGGTGCGTCCACGGTCCCCGAGCAGAGGCCATCCCCTGTGCACCTCAATCCCAGCAGGAGACCAGTCCCCAGTGCTCCTCAGTCCCAGCAGGAGACCAGAATCCCTGTGCTCTCAGTCCCAGCAGGAGCCAGTCCTGTGCCCTCACGTCCCCAGCAGGAGGCCAGTCCCTGTGGCTCCTCAGTCCCCCACAGGAAGCCCATCCCTGGTGCTCCTCAAGAGTCCCAGCAGAGGCCATCCCTGTGCTCCTCAAGTCTTAGCAGAGGCCTGTCCCTGTGCTCCTCAAGTCCCAGCAGATGACCAGGCCCTGTGCTCCTCAGTCCAGCAGGAGACCATCCCTGTCTTCCTCAGATCCTACCCACAGGAGGGCCAGTCCCTGTGCTCAACAGAGTCCAAGCAGGAGGCCAGTCCGCTGTTGCTCCTCAGTCTGAGCAGGAGAGGCCATCCCGTGCTCCTCAGAGTCCCAGCATGAGTCCAGTCCCTGTGCTCCTCAGAGTCTTAGCAGAGGCCAGTCCCTGTGCTCCTCAGAGTCTTAGCAAAGGAGGCCATCCCTGTGCCCTATGTCCCAAGCAGGGAGTCCCAGTCCCTGTGCTCCTCAGTCTAGCATGAGGCCAGTACCCCTGTGCTCCTCAAGTCCCAGCATGAGGCCATTCCCTGTGCCTCCTCAGAGTCCCGCAGGAGGCCAGTCCCTGTGCTCCTAGAGTCGACAGCAGGAGGGCCAGTCCCAGTGCTCCTCAGAGTATTCCACGTGGTTCCTTTATAGCAGTAACATTTGGTGCGAGACTTAAAGCATGGCTGTGTCCTCTATTTTCAAAGCTCATGTAAAAAACTAATACTTATTTTCTGTCTGAGCCCAAAGGTCAAATAGTGACTCACAGGGACTGTTGGATCACGTCAAGCACATGACCTGGGGAGATGACTCGGATTTATCCACAATAAACACATTTCCTCACAACTTTTTCTATCGCGGACCAAACAACATTTTCAGCTCGAAACAAAACGTAGGTTCAGCAGCTTAAGTTTCTACTAAAATAATGGTTTAACTGTTTTTCATCACAACAAGTCTATTCTAGTTTTTTTAGCCTCGTCAAAGACTTTACCCAAGTTGACGATTCGTCGACACGGGATCAGAAAATCAAACAGGACACAGTGGTCTCTCGCTGTCTCTCTCTGGTCTCTCTCTGGTCTCTTTCTGGTCTCTCTCTGGTTCTCTCTCTGGTCTTCTCTGGTCTCTCCTCTGGTCTCTCTCTGGTCTCTTCCTCTCTCTGGTCTCTCTCTCTGGTCCTCGTCTCGGTCTCATCTCTGGTCTCTCTCTGGTCTCTCTCCCTAGTCCTACATCTCACTGGTCTCTCACTCGGTGTCTCTCTGTGTCTCTCTGGGCTCTCTCTCGGTCCGCACTGGCTCTCTCTGGTCTCTCACTGGTCTCCTCGGGGCCTCTCTCTCTGATGACAACCCTGGTGTATCTCTGGTCTCATCTCTCAGGCCTCTCTCTGGTCTCTCTCTGGTCTCTCTGGCCTCTCTCCTCTGGTCTCCTCTGGTCTCCTCTCTGCCTCTCTCTGGTCCTCTCTCGCCTCTCTCTCTGGCCTCTCTCTGGTCTCTCGTCTGGTCTCTGGCTCTGGTCTCTCTCATCTGGTCTCACTCCTGGTCTCTCTCTGGTCCTCCTCTCTGGTCTCTCTCTGGCCTCTCTCTCTGCCTCTCCTCTGGCCTCTCTCTCTCTGCCTC
Organism: Knipowitschia caucasica; assembly: GCA_964034765.1. Taxonomy (NCBI): domain Eukaryota; kingdom Metazoa; phylum Chordata; class Actinopteri; order Gobiiformes; family Gobiidae; genus Knipowitschia; species Knipowitschia caucasica. The sequence continues at coordinate 26,445,277 of OZ035836.1, forward strand.
TCTCTGGTCTCTCTCTGGTCTCTCTCTGGTCTCTCTCTGTCTCTCTCTCTGGGCTCCTCTCTGGTCTCTCTGGTCTCTCTCGGACTAAACATGAAAATAGTAATTCTCACCTAAAACAACATCTTAACATAAAAAACATCAAATATCAGATATTAGTTTCAATGAGGTTCAAGTTCGAATCTCATTAACTTTTCAGTTTTTTATTTTGTATAAATTGTATGAAATCAAACTTTTAGCACAGTTACAAAAGCATGAGCGTGTTAATTACTTTACTTTCACTTTCAAAGGCTCATAAATCTCACCTTTCCCGCGTGCCCGTTCAAACCCTGCATTGGCCCTGGGGTTTAAAAAAAAATATTTTTATATGCGTTTTTTGACGACTGAATGGAAGGATCCACCGTTGCCTATGGTTACCACTTTGAATATACGTCATTTTTAAAACAGAAGTCCCTCCTCCTCCCCTCTCTACGATGCAGATTAAAGGGGGAAAAAAATGTCTGGGAGTTTTGATATATATTTTACTCCATTTTCTGCTGATAACCAGGAAAGCCTTGTTTCTCCATGTTGGGGTTTGTGCGCCAAGGATCCTTGGGTGTTGTTTCTTCTTCTAGGATTGTGTTTTTCTTTCTAAAGATCATTATTGACGGTTCTCTGTACGGCTAGCGCTGTTAGTAATGTGTCCACAAAGTCCGATTCTCACTTGGCATAAAGTCATTTATAAATAATATTGGGTTGTTTTTGTGGTTTGTGCTGATTGACAAGGGGGGGCGGGGTCTAGCTAGATGTCTCAGATCGGAAGATTCGACCCCGTAGCGTTCTGAGAGGGGCCAGAGACAAACATAAGGTGAAAAGTGATGAGAAAGATAAGCCCGTAAAAATGCTGGAAATTAGGCAAAACATTTGTCTTAAATTGAGGGATAGATCGTTTTAAGAGTTTTAAAGACTTTTTCAAGTGTATCTGTCCGGCCTGCAGTCGGAGGCTTGTCGAGTAGTGGGCGTGTCGGGTAGTGGACGTCACTACTCGACAGCGCCCACAGGTCCCGCGTGTATGAGCATGGATCTATTATAATATCGGTAGAGTAGTATGAGTACTATCTATGCCAATGAATTTATCGCAATAATGAATTTTAATGGCGCCTGTCAGTGTCAATATTATTTATTGGGGAAAATGGACGGAATTTTGTAAAGATCAAAGTAGTAAATTTGCCTACAAAAGCTGCCATTACTTTCAGACTATCAATCAATAGGGAGTTGAAGCAGCTCAGGACAAAAGTTAATGAGTCAAATACTGCCATGCATTATGTTAATGTGTACATTCATTATAAAAGGGGCCTATGGTTGTGGCTCAAATCCGGGCTGCCCCAAGTGCATCCAGTATTCTTGAGCAATGCTCTTCACCCACATGTGTGGCACATAGTGAGAGACTGCCTTGGTGTGGCCAATAGCACAGATAGTAGCCTGGCATCCTCCAACACAGCTGTGACACACTGTGTGGAATAAATGAATAAAGTAGTGTGGCGGTTTGAGAAACTTGTCAAACCAGGAATTGAAAAGTACATTACAAGTTAAAAGATATATTACACCACCACCACCACCACACACCCTACACCCATAGTCTCCACATTACTGATCATAAAGAGAACATGGCCATAACATTTTTGTGCCCAAACTTTGGCCTTTTGGGACAAGCAGACCTTCATTACTATTTGTGTTTATGTCAATTTGTAATGTAGAAGAGGGAGATTAAACAAAAAGAACAAATTGTTTTCTGGCAATTTATGTACAATGCTTTTTATGAAATTTGTGTTATCTGAATGGCTCTGAAATGTAGACACTGAATAAGTTCAACACAAACAATTCTCTTTATTTAATCATGAGAGAAGGCAGTCCAGGAGGAGAGCGCCAATCTCCATCTCTCTTGGAAAGCTTTCAGCCTCCCTAGCTGCCTCCTCTGTAAATGCCTCACCAGATCATTTGCAATCATTTTAAACTCACTGTCCATAAAGCAACAATCACAGATTAATTGTGCAGTGCACAGTGAAATATGTCCATTCAATATTTAAGCATCTTACCATGGTTCATAACTTGTGGCCCCTTTAATGAATGTTTCAATTGCCTCTTGCTGAGGCGGTGAATGCCCGGGCCATAGTGTGGAACTGTCACCAAAGATACGAGAAAAATGTGTTACATTCAACAACAACAGTTCACAAAACCACATGCAAGCCCTAACAGGTGTTGTGTCCTGGTTTAATATATGCAGTGGACTTGCCACTTAATGAACTTTATGGTCTCTGTACAGTCAACCATGTTGCAATGCAGAGTTTTAGTACAGTAACGTTCCCCCCCCCATGAAACAAGTACCATGACATGGTTATGTTTGAGGGGGGTTCAGTGTTTTAGCACACTTTCATTACAAAAGTCCCTGTGCCAGCCTGGTGCGCTCGGCCTACTAAAGTAAAAACAAACATTATATAAATCATGCTATACTTCCCGTAAGAGCGTGAGACCAATCAGAAAGGAAGGGGGAGGGAGCTTAGGGTTGTTTTTTTTTTCAAATCAAGTACCTCTCTGTCCTCTCTTTCTGACAAACACTAGACAATCACTTTTAAAGAACAAAGTGTACAATATTGCACAACACCTGGATCGAAGTAAAACATAGCTCCATGACAACCAGATGCCCTCTCATGGTTTGCACTTGTGTGACATTTGTGCTTCTCCGCCATGTTTAAAACAGTTCCACGACGGAGCGTGTTTCCTCCCCGGCTTCAGCACTGGATCCTGAATTCCCATCACAGACAAATAGCGATGCAACGAAAGCAGACATAAAAGCAGCCATTTGTGCACACTCAGAAACACAAATATCTTGGAACACAATCCCAATAACTAAGGCAGTGACTTCATGTAACTGTGATAGGAAACATCGTGAGCTACATCACATAATTGCCTAACTAAATTCTCCACTGTTCTTGGAAAACAGTAAAGAGTTATGTTTTTCTCCTTATTACCACTTTTTAACGATGCAAAAATGACTTGGGCAATATTATATTTGTATATATTATACTATTACCTATTATACTATGTACCTGACATGTCGATGGCACATGGACTCTTAGAGAAACCCATACAATTGCTTTCTCTGCCAATGTATTAGTTCACTTCTTAAAAAACATTTCTAGTCAGGGTGATAGTGCATTTATTCATAATACACTGTAACTGGAGGGACGGCCTAAAAAATACATAAAACACGTTTGTTTGGTTGACACTTACTGGTTTGCGTACGGTCCTGCCATGTCCTTTCCTCAACGGATATACTTGCAGAAGCTCAAGTGGATTCAAAATTCATGTGTAGCGTGTCGGGTAGTGACGTCACGTACCCGAACACGCCTACTAATCGACACGCGCCTCCGTACTGCAAGCCTCAGACAGACCCATCTCGTTTCCTTTTCGCAGCGCCCCAGAGCCTTCCTCAGTAGTGGAGCCATGAGAGGGTATTTTTTGGGCAGGCCGTCCCAAGGGGTGGTGCGAGGCCCCTGTGCGAAACTCGAAACGCGAGGGCCCTGCCTGACACTTTTTTCCCCAGATTCTAGAGGAAAGTTTTTTCCTGTTATCAATCTTTGACATAATTCCAGCACCACCTCGCGCGGTGCTATGAAGAGATCACACGCGCGTAACCGCGTGTCGTCGCTCCTATGCCAGCGGGTTGGGCGCGCGCACTCCACCACGCCACACACACTCTAACCTACGTGCAATATTGGGCCGCGGTCTTTTTAGCTGACATGTCGCTTTCCGTCCTGTGGCAAAATGGTAGAGCAACTCAAAAGATTGGAACCAAAAGAGTCTTTTCTTCTAATAGTTTAGATATGGGGCAAAATGCGCCAACATGGGCTATGAGGCGAGTCAATATTATTATTTCCTATCAATAACGATTTTTGCCATGCCTCCACGACACTCTGACAACATACACTCCTCCTCCTCCACCTGACAACACAAAAAACTCTTCACCTCCTCCTCCACGACAGAACTCTGACCACAACAAAAACTCTCCAGCTAGAGCAAAAGCTAGACATACAGTTGTTTGCCTAATGCTTTTAAAAATATGTTTTGATGTGGATATTCGACTAAACATGGCAATAGCAGCGCCACCACACCTGTCACACCGCTATCCTCCCTCCTCCTCCTCTGCTCCACACAAAGGGGTCTTGCTCCTCTGCTCACACCTAGTATCACTGCTCCGTCCTCCTCTCCTCCTCCGTCCTCGCTCTGCTCACACAAAGGGTCTGCTCCTCTGCACACAAACCTGTATCACTGCTCCTCCTCCTCCTCCTCCTCCTCCTCCTCTCACACCACAAAGGGGTCGCTCCTCTGCTCACTCCTGTCTCACTGCCTCCTCCTGGCCGCGAGTATCCCATCTCTCCTACACAGCGATCATTCCCGTTTACTTTCTTTGTATCCACCAGAACACTGCTAAAGTTATCTGACAGATTTATTCGGAGACCCGTTGCATACACCATACTGCCCAGCTAGCGCCCTGCTGTTTACAATCCTTTTGGTGAAAATTTGACTTTACTTGTAAAATGTCTTTTGATCAAACGAAATCAAAGAGGTCCAAGAAAGGGGTTAGGGTCCAATTTGGAGTGCGTCCTGCCTTTGGGACCCTTGAACAGTGTATTTATAAAATAAAATAAAGGAAGGAAGATTGCGAGGCCCCGACTGTGTGGTGGCGAGGCCCTGTGCGACGGGCACAGGTCGCACAGCCCTTAGGACGGGCCTGATTTTGGGAGAGGGGTTTTGTAATCAGAGAGGGCATTATTTTATTTTCTAAATTCAACAAAAAGAGATATAGACTGGTAACATTGGGTCCAAAGGCTGGAGTTAAACTCTCCGATTCAGTAGGGCAGATATCGGCGCAAATATTGATTCTTTAGCCCGCCTTTAAAGAAACAGAAGCAGCCCCATCAGTCCTGCGCATGCGCTCGCTCATCTTTTGGGTCCTAGCGTCTGAGGAGGGGGTCACGTTTTTACACTCTACAATGATTTTCGGTTTTAATAATTAGAAAACATTGAATGATCCAAAATAAAATGTATTTTATGTTGTTACAAATGGCAAATGTACAAGTCCAGAAGCTTTGAATCATGTTTATAAAGTCTGTATTTACATGATGGGAAAACGGAATGTTTAAGTGTGCAGGCCTTAACCCTGAGTTTTCTACTGTAGGTTTATGTGATGAGTGATAGTATTAACTCTGTCTGCTATAAATCCTGACAATTAGTTTTTTATGATTCATTATTTTTCTATAAGTCATTCAACAGTGATCGTGAATAAAGACACAGTTCTTGTTGAAAACATAGTTATATATTAAACAGTTTTCAGCACAAAAGACAAACAATAATAGTGGGAATACAATACGATGTATATATTTAGATATAAGTTATATATATGTTTATATAAAAGTTCTACTATATTTAGATAGACCACAGTCTCCTGTATATTCAGGCTCGAGCCCAAACTAGCTTTTCCTTCGAAGCACAAAGCCCTCTGCTCCATATGCCTCGTCCATGCTCCTGTCTGCAGGCCGCTCCGTGCTCTCCTCCAATACACACAAACCACGGACCAATCACAGCGAGCTCCTTGCTGCGAAACCTTAAAAGAGCAATATGTAAAAATCAGGGGCAAAGGTGGAACTGCACGTCGCACCAGTCATAATTTTAGCTCCTCCACTCTCCCTGACTCAGGATGCCAGATTCACAACAAATACCAGCAGCAAACAACAGGGAATTTATTTTTATCAGTTGTTTGTCCGCTCCATTCACATGGCCATGACAGCCGTGCTAATTGCCTTAATGAATGTTTTGATTAATGTTTTTTTATATTATTATTGACATTTGAGAGTAAAAAACCAAAAACAAAATAAACGCAATGTAATTATACATAGTTTATGGCAAAATAAATAAGCAATTGATGTTCAAAAATAGGAGTGGGAAGAATGGATGTTGGAACGTATTTCTTCAGCGTATCAACGATCGAGGGTTTGCTCAAGAGGAATATCAACTTACATTTTATTTATTCCTAACATTCGTAAAAGTCCCCGACATCAAAAAGAGACTAACATTATATTAATTGGGGTACATGTGGTCTTAAATGATTAGTTTTACAATTAAGCTATAATCTGCAAAAAAAAAACGACTCTGACCATCATCTTTTACCGTTTTTAGAGCAATCTGTCATAGAATGTGATAACATGCAGATAAATAACAAAATGACATAGCCCGGGATCGCACCCAGGGTTCCTGGCATCGTAAGCGCGCACAGTTTTAGACGCACTAGAGTCTTGTGGTTCCCAAAGTGGGGGTCCTGACCCCCCGTGGGTCGCGGAACCCTGGGGGGGTCGCAAGATGAATTCCACACAAAAAAAGACTATAAAATTATGTTTTAATAACGTTAGTATTTTGTCCCATCCATTGCAGCGTCATCAAATCATCACGAACACAGCTCAATGCCAGCGACAAAGCGTGTCCTGCTGTTGTTTGCTAACAACTAAAGTGTTTGGAGGCTACAAATAAATAATGACCTGCTTTAAACTGAAACGTGTTAATATCTAACAACAGAAAAACCGCCCGGAGGGGGAGAAAAGTCACTGTATCAGTGGCTGATGGTGCGAAGAGAGGGAAGAGGGCAGAGGAGGGAGAGGAAGGGCAGAGGAGGGAGAGAGGCAGGAGGAGGGAGGCAGGAGAGGGCAGAGAGGGGGCAGAAGGAGGGAGGAGGAGGGAGGGAGGGGCAGAGGAGGGAGCGAGGGCAGAATAGGAGGGAGGAAGGACAGAGAGAAGAGTAGGGAAGAGGGCAGCGGAGGGAGGGCAGCGGAAGGGAGGGAGGGCAAGGAGGGAGAGAGGGGCGAAGCGTAGGGAGAGAGGGCAGCGAGGAGAGAGGGCAGAGGAGGGAGAGGGAGGACCGAGGAGGGAGAGAGGAGGCAGAGGAGGGAGAGAGGGCAGCGGTAATACAGCGCGCGTTAAGAGGCCGCTGCTTTCCCGGAGCTCAGCGGTAAAGCGAGGTCCCACATTAAAAGCGGGTGGCCGCTTTCTGCTGTTACTTTATGCGGTTCATCCCCCGCGGCCTTCTCTTTCCAAAGTTACTGTCAGTAAAGGCATAAACCGCCCACCCCTTTTAATTGTGCGACCTCTTTACTTTGACTCCGAAAAGCCCGGGCCTCTTTAACGCGCTGTTCCTAGGGAACGTCTACACCCGCTGCCCTCATCTCCCTCCTCTGCCTCATCTCCCTCCTCTGTCCTCCCTCTCCCTCCTCTGCCCTCATCTCCCTCCGCTGCCCTCTCTCCCCTCCGCTGCCCTCATCTCCTTTGTCCCCTCCTCTGCCCTCCCTCCCTCCGCTGCCCCCCTCCCGCTGGCTCCCTCTCTCCCTCCCCTCCTTCCTCTGTCCTCCCTCCCTCCTCTGCCTCTCTCCCTCCTCTCTGCCCTCCCTCCCTCACCCCCCTCCTCGGGCCCTCTCTCCTCCTCTGCCCTCCCTCCTCTGCCCTCTCTCCCTCCTGTGCCCTCCTCTCCCTCCACTGCCCTCGTCTCCCTCTCATTCGCACCATCAGCCCCTGATACAAGTGACTTTTTCTCCCCCTCCGGGTTTTCTGTTTTGTAGATATTAACCAGCGTTTCATTTAAAGCAGGTATTTTTTTATATTGTAAGGCCTCCAAACACCTTTAGTTTTAGCAAACAACAGCAGGACGAAACGCTTTGTCGCTGCGCAAGTGAGCTCGTGTTACGTGATGAATTTTTGATTGAACGCTGCAATGACTGGGGCAAAATTACTAACGATATTAAAATATATTATATCTTTTTGTGTGGTAAATCATCTTGGCGACCCCCCCAGGGGTTCCCGGCCGACCCCCCGGGGGTCCAGGACCCCCCCAACTTTGGGTAACCACTATACTCTAGGTGTCTAAAACTGTGCGCTTACGATGCAGGAACCCCGGGTTCGATCCCCGGGCTATGTCTTTTGTATTTATTGCATGTTATCACATTCTATGACAGATTGCTCCAAGAAAAAACGGTAAAAGATGAAAGGTCAGACGTTTTTTTGCAGATTTTAGCTTAATGTGTAAAAATGAATCATTTAAGACCAACACGTACCCCATTAAAATAATGTTAGCTCTTTTGATGTGGGGGACTTTTAACATGTTAGAGGAATAAATAAAAGTAAAGGTGATATCCCTTGAGCCAACCCTGATGTTGATAACGCTGAGAAATACGTTCCAACATCCATTCTACCCACACCTAATTTTGAACAATCAATTGCTTATTTAACTTATGCATAAACTATGTATAATTACATTGCTTTTATTTGTTTTTGGTTTTTTATATCAAAATGTTCCAAGAATAATATAAAAAAACATTAACAAAACATTCAGTCACCTTACACGGCTGTCATTGCAATGTGAAGAGACGGACAAACAACCTGGAAAATAATTCCCTGTGTTTGCTGCTGGATTGGTGGTGAATCTGGCAACCTGAGTCAGGAGATGAGAGAGGACTTACAAAATATTGACTGTGACTGCAGTACCAGCCTTTTGGCCAGATTTTTAAATATTGCTCCTTTAAGGGTCGCCGCAAGTCAGCTCCGCTGTGATGTCCCGTGTGTGTGGTATTGAAGGAACACGGAGCGGCCTGCAGCAGGTGCATGGACGAGGCACTATGGAGCAGAGAGCTTTGTGCTCGAAGGAAAAGCATTTGGCTCAGAGCCTAGATATACTGGAGACTGTGGACTATCTAACATAGATATAACTTAATCTAACATAGATAAAACTTTATATCTAACATATATACACTCGTATTGTATTACCCACTAATTATTGGTTTGCGGTTTGTGCTAGATAACTGTTTAATAATAACTATGTTTCCAACCAAGAACTGTGCGTTTATTCACACATCACAGTTGAAATGACTTTATAAAATCATGAATCCATAAAACATTGTCAGGATTTATGCATACAGAGTAATACTAACACTAACACATAAAACCTACAGTAGAAACACTAGGCTTAAAGGCCTGCACACATAAAACATTCCGTCTTCCATCACTGTAAACTACAGACTTAAAACATGGATTCAAAAGGCTCTGACTTGACATTTGGCATTTTAACAACATTAAAAAACATTTTAATTTGATATTCAAATTTTTCTAATATTAAACCGAAATCATGTAATAGGGTAAAAACGTGACCCACCTCCTCAGACGCTAGACAAAGACTGAGCGAGGCGCATGGCGCAGACTGATGGAAGGCTGCTTCTGTTTGCTTTAATGGCGGGCTAAGAATGGAATATTGCGTATACTGCCACCTACTGAATCGGAGTGGTATACTCCATGCCTTTGGGACCAATGTTTACAGTCTATTTATCATTTTGTTAAGTTTAAAATAAAATAATGCCCTCTCTTGATTATCCCCTCCCCAAAATCAGGCCGTCCTAAGGGCTGTGCGACCTGTGCCGTCGCACCAGGGCCTCGCCACCACTCAGGGCCTCGCAATCTTCCATTCCTTTTATTTTATTTATAAATACACCTAGTTCAAGTGGTCCCAAAGGGCAGACTGCACTCCAAAATTTGGAAACCCAAACCTTTCTCTGGACCTCTTTGATTCGGTTGATCAAAAGAACATTTTTACAAGTAATGTCAATTTTCACCAAAAGCGATTTGTAAACAGGCAGGCGCGCGGGCAGCTATGTATGCAACGGTCCTCCGAAAAAACATGTCTAGATAACTTTAGCATGTCTGAGTGAGATACAAAGAAAGTCACGGGAAGGATCGCAGTGTAGGAATATGGGATACTCTGGAGGAGGAGCAGTTTGAGACAGGTGTGAGCAGAGGAGCAGACCCCTTTGTGTGAGCAGAGGAGGAGGGAGGAGGAGGAGGAAGGAGGAGCAGTGATATCAGGTGTGTGAGCAGAGGAGCAACCCCTTGTGTGAGCAGAGGAGGAGATGGAGGAGGAGGAGGAGAGCAGTGATACTGGTGTGAGCAAGAGCAGACCCCTTTGTGTGACAGAGGAGGAGAGGAGGATCATCGGTGTGACAGGTGTGTGAGCGCTGCTATTGCAATGTTTTTAGTCCGAATATCCACATCAAAACATATTTTTAAAAGCATTAGCAAACACACTGTATGTCTCGCTTATAGCTAGTTGGAGTGTATTTGTTGTGTCAGAGTGTGTGATGAGGAAGGTGAAGAGTATTTTGTTGTTGTCAGTGTGGGAGGAGGAGAGTTGTATGTTGTCAGAGTGTGTGTAGGCATGGCAAAAACGTTATTTGATGAGAAAATAATATTATTGACTCCGCTCATAGCCATTTGGCGCATTGTGCCCAAATCGAACTATTAGAAAAAAAAGACTACTTTTGGTTTCAATCTTTTTAGTATACTCTACCATTTTCGCCACAGGACGAAAGAGACAGTGTCAGACTAATAAGACCGGCGACCAATATTTGCCACGTAGAGTGTGTGTGCGTGTGTACTTGCGCGCGCCAAAACGCTGCATAGGACGAGAGACACTCGGTTACGCGCGTGCTGATTCTCGTCAAGCACCGCGCGAGGTGTGCTGATTCATGTCAAAGATTATAACAGGACCAACTTTTCTCAGATCTGTGGAAAAAAGTGACAGGCAGGGCCTCGCGTTTCGATTCGCACAGGGCCTCGCACCCCCCCTTGGGACGGGCCTGCCCAAAATACCCTCCATGCTCCACTACTGAGAAGGCTCTGGGGCGCAGCGAAGAAACGAGAAGTCTGTCCTGCGGCTTGCAGTTCGGAGGCCTGTCGAGTAGTAGGCGTGTCGGGTAGTGGACGTCACTCTACCCGACACGCCTACTACATGAATTTTGAATCCACTTGACCTTCTGCAATATATTCCTTGAAGAGAAGACATGGCGAGACCGTACGCAAACAGTAAGTGTCACCAACAACGGTTTTTTAATTTATTTTTAGGCCGTCCCGCCATTACAGTGTATTAATGAATAAAAGCACATCACCCTGACTAGAAATGTTTTTTAAGAATGAACTAATGACCATTGCAGAGAAGCAATTTGGTATGGGTTTTCTTCTAGAAGTCTAAACATGTGCCATCGACATGTCAGGTACATAGTATAATAGGTACATAGTATCAATAACAATATAATATTGCCCAAGTCATTTTGCATCGGTTAAAATGGTAATAAGGAAAAAACATAACTCTTACCTGTTTGCCAAGAACAGTGGAGAATTAGTAGGCAATTATGTGATGTACTCACGATGTTGCCTATCACAGTTACAGAAGTCACTGACTCCATATTATATTGATGATGTTCCAAGATATATGAGTTCTGAGTGTGCACAAATGGATGTTATATGTCTGCTTTCAGTTGCATCCGACTATTGTCAGTGATGGGAAATCATCTCCAGTGCTGAAGCAGGGGAACACGCTCACGGTGTGTAACCTGTTTATAAACATGGCGGAGAGCACAAATGCTCACCCACACGTGCAAACCCATGAAAGGGCATCTGTTTGTCATGGCGCTATGTTTTAACTTCGCATCCGAGTGTGTGTGCAATATTGTACAATTTGTTTCCTTTAAAAGTGATTGTCTAGAGTTTGTCAGAAAGAGAGACAGAGAGTTACTTGATTTTGAAAAAAAAACAACCCAAGCTCCCTCCCCCTTCCTTTCAGATTGGTCTACACTCTCTTACCGAATATAAGCATGATTTCATAAATGTTGTTTTACATTAGTAGGCCCGAGCGCCACCAGGCTGGCAACAGGGACCTATTGTAATGAAAGTTGTGCAAAAACACTGAAACCCCCTCGAAAGCAGAATCATGTCATGGTACATGATTCCTGGGACTACACTGTACTAAAAACTCCTGCATTGCAACATTGGTTTTGATGTACAGAGACCAAAAAGTCATAAGTGCAAGTCACTGACAATATATTAAACCGACACAACCCTTTTAGGGCTGCTTTGGTTTTGTGAACTGTTGTTGTTGAATGTACCACATTTTACTCTTATCCGTGTACAGTCACACTCTGGCCGAGCATTTTCACCTGCCTCATCAAAGGCAACTTGAAAAATTCATAAAGGGGCCAAAGTATGAACATGGTAAATTATTAAATATTGATGGACATATTTCACTGATGCCACGGCACAATCTAATCTGTGGATTGTCTTTATGGACAGTGAGTTTAAAATGATTGCAAATGATCTGTGAGGCATTTACAGAGGAGGCAGCAGGAGGCTGAAAAGGCTTTTCCAGAGAGATGGAATTGGCGCTCATCCTCTGAAGCTTTTCTCCATGATTATAATAAGAGAATTTGTTTTGTGTTGAACTTATTCAGTGTCTACATTTTCAGAGCCAATCAGATAACACAAATTCATAAAAAAGCAATGTACATATTATGCCAGAAAACATTTGTCTTTTTTTGTTTAATCTCCCTCTTCTACATACAAATTTGACAAAACACAGATAGTAAGAAATTGTCTGCTTGTCCCAAAAGGCCAAAGTTCGGCACAAAATGTTTTATGGCATGTTCTCTTTATGATCAGTAATGTGGAGACCATGGGTGTAGGAGTGTGTGTGTGCGTGGTGGTGTAATAATATCTTTAACTTGTAATGTACTTTTCAATCCTGTGTTGACAAGTTTCTCAAAACGCCACACTACTTTTTAGTCATGTTAATCCACACAGTGGTGTCACAGCTGGGTTGGAGATGCCGGCTACTAATCTGTGACTATTGCCACCACCAGGCAGTCTCTCACTATGTCCACACATGTGGGTGAAGTGTCATTGCTCAAGAACATACCAGACTGCACTTGGGGCAGCCAGATTTGAGCCACCAACCATAGGCCCCTTTTATAATGATTGTACACATAGACATAAGCACTGGCATTATTTGACCATTAAACTTTTGGTCGCGTGAGCTGCTTCAAATCCCTATTGATTGATAGTCTGAAGTAATGGCAGCTTTTGTAGAGCAAATTTACTACTGATATTTACAACATTCGTCCATTTTCCCCCGAATAAATAATATTGACAATGACATGCGCCATAAAATTCATTATTGCGCATAAATTCATTGGGCATAGATAGTACTCACTACTACCTACCCGTATTATAATAGATCCATGCTCATACCACGCGGGAGTGGGCGGTGACGATAGTGACGACACTACCCGACACGCCCTCTACTCGACACGCCGCCGTACTGCACGGCCGCAGACAGATACACTTGAAAAAGTCTTTAAAACTCTTAAATCGATCTAATCCCCAAATTAAGACACATGTTTTGCCTAATTTCAGCATTTTTTAGACTATTTTCTTCATCACTGTATCACTCTATGGTTCTGCCTCTGGCCCTCACAGAACGCTCGGTCAAGTCTCTCCGAATCTTGGACCTCATCGCTAGACCCCGCCCCCTTGTCAATCACAAACAAACCACAAAACCAACCCAATATTATTTAAAAAATGACTTTATCAAGTGAGAATACGACTGTTGTGGACTCACATTCCGAACAGCGCAGCCGTACAGAGAACCGTTTCAAATAATGATCCTTTAGAAGAAACACAATCCCTAGAAGAAAACACATCCCCAAGATCTGTCGCACAAACCCAACATGAGAACAAGGCTTTCCCTGGTTTATTCAGCCAGAAAAGGAGGAAAAATAATATCAAAAACTCCCAGACATTTCCCTTTAATCTGCATCGTAGAGAGGGAGGAGAGACTTTGTTTTAAATACGTATATTCAAAGTGGTAACCATGAAACGGTGAAGATCCTTCATTCAGTATCGACAAAAACAGCATATAAATATATACAGCAGATTGCAGTGGTTTGAACCGGGCCACGCGGGAAAAGGTGAGAATATGAGCCTTGAAAGTGAAAGTAAAAGTATAACACGGCTCCGTGCTTTTTGGTACCTGTGCTAAAAGTTTATTTCATACAAATTTATACAAAATAAAAAACTGAAATGTTAATGAATTCGAACGGAACTCATTTGAAACTATATTAGATATTTGATGTTTTTAGGTTAAAAATGTTGTTAGGTGAGAATTACTATTTCACTAGTTTTACGCCAAGAGAAACCAGAAGAGACCAGAGAGAAGACCAAGAGAGCGACCAGAAGAGAGAGACCAGAGAGAGACCAGAGAGAGACCAGAGAGAGGCCTGAGAGAGGCAGAGAGAGCCAGAGAGGAGAGGCCAGAGAGAGACCAGAGAGAGACCAGAGAGAGACCAGAGAGTGAGACCAGAGAGAGAGAACCAGGAGAGAGACCAAGAGAGACCAAGAGGAGAGGCCAGAGAGAGAGGCCAGAGCGAGACCAGAGAGAGGACCAGAGAGAGACCAGGAGAAGAGACCAGAGAGAGAGGCCAAGAGACCAGAGAGAGACCAAGAGAGCCAGAGAGAGAGACCATAGAGACACCAGAGAGACGATCAGAGAGAGAGCCAGAGAGACCAGAAGAGAGACACAGAGAGAGACCCGAGAGACCAGAGAGAGAGACAGAGAGACACCAGGAGAGACACCAAAGAGAGACCAAGAGGAGAGACCAGGAGAGAGACCAAGAGAGACCAGAGAGAGACCAGAGAAGACCAGAGAGAGAGACCAGAGAAGAGCGACGAGAGAGACCAAGAGAAGACCAGAGAAGACCAGAGAGAGACCAGAGAGAGACCAGAAAGAACAGAGAGAGACCAGAAGAGAGACCAGAGAGAGACCAACGTGTCTGGTTTGATTTTCTGATCCGTGTCGACGAATCGCCAACTTGGTAAAGTCCATTGACGAGGCTAAAAACCAAGAATAGAATTGTTGGTGATTGAAAAACAGTTTAAACCTTAGTTATTAGAAATCTGTAAAGCTGCTGAACCTAAAGTTTTGTTGTCGAGACTTATGATTTTTGCGCGATTGAAAAAGTGTGAGAAATGTGTTTATTGTGGATAAATCCGACGGCCTCTCCCCAGTCATTGGCTTGACGGTATCCAACAGGCCCTGTAGTCACTATTTGACCCATTGGGCTCCGACAGATATAAGTAAATAGATTTTAACATGAGCTTTGAAATTGAAGACCCCAGCTCTAATCTCGCACCCACATGTTAATGCTATAGACCCACGTGGGAACTCTGTGGAGCAAGGGACTGGCCTCCTTCTGTGACTCTGAGGAGCACAGGGACTGGCCCTCCTGCTGGGACTCTGAGAGCACAGGGACTGGCCTCCTGCTGGACCTCTGAGGAGCACAGGGACTGGCCTCCAGCTACGACTGAGGACACAGGGACTGGCCTCCTGCTGGGACTGAGGACACAGGGTACGCCACCTGCTAAGACTCTGAGGAGCACAGGGACTGGCCTCCTGCTAAGACTCTGCAGGAGCACAGGGACTGGCCTCCTGCTGGACTCTGAGGAGCACAGGGACTGGCCTCCTGCTAAGACTAGAGGAGCTCAGGGACAGGCCTCCTGCGGGACTCGATGAGCCCAAGGGACTGGGCATCCTTGCTGTGACTGAGGGCCACAGTGACTGGTCTCCATGCTGGACTGAGGAGCACAGGGACTTGGTCGCCTGCTGGGAACTCTGAGGACACAGGGACTGGCCTCCCTGCTAAGACTTCTGAGGGAGCACAGGGATGGCCTCCTGCTGGACTCTGAGGACACAGGTACTGGCCCTCCTGCTGGGACTGAGGAGCACAGGGACTGGCCTCCTGCTGGGGAACTCAGAGAGCACAGGGACAGTCCTCCTGCTGGGACTGAGGAGCACAGGACTGGTCTCCTGCTGGGACTGGAGGAGCACAGGGACTGGTTCTCCTCTGGACTCTGAGGAGCCCAGGGACTGGCCGCCTGGTCTGGGACTGAGGACACAGACTGGCCTCCTGCTGGGACTCTGAGGAGCACAGGATGCCTCCTCGATGGGACTCTGAGGAGCACAGACTGCCCTCATCTGGGACGCTGAGGAGCACAGGGACTGGTCCTCCTGCTGGTCCAGAGTCCAGGACTAAACAGTGGGAAGCAGTGTTTCAGATTTTATGCAGCTAAAACAGTCTTCCTAAAACGTGAGACGGGCAATATTCAGAATCCAGGTTAAAAACAGATTTTAATCCTGACGTTTCTATTTAAGCCTTTTCTTGTGATTGGCCGTGTGTAGACAGGGCTATACCAATAACCTTGCCTAATGCTAAAGGGTTATGAACCAATGACATCAGGACTTTTCCGCGTGGCCTCGCCCAGCATTTTGTGTTACAATTTGAGTAAACTTCTGAACCATCAAACGACAGAATATAAATAACATATGTACATGAAGATACTGATACAGGTTAAAAATCAAAGATATACAGAATACATACAGGTGAACAGAACCATGAACAGAACCATGAACCGAACCATGAACAGAACCATAACACGTCACAGCAGAGGAGTCATTCTGTGTCCTCCTAAAAACAACAAAGTGCCACAACCAGGTCTCTCCCCTGGTCTCCTCCCCTGAACTCTCCCCTTGGTCTCTCCCCTGGTCTCTCACCTGGTCTCTTCACCTGGTCTCTCCACTGTCTCTCCCCTGTCTAACCATTCAAGCCAAACCGGAGGGGAAAACAAAAAGAAGGCAACTGTGGATTCGTGACCAAAAATGGCTCTTGTGCGCCGAGAAGCAGTCAACAGTCCCCCAGCAACAAACTGCTTTCTTCTTTCTACAAGTACCTTCTCAGGACGGACCAGCCAATCAGAGGAAGGCAGATCCCACGGCCAGACACGGGAGCACGCCGTCCATGTGATGAACTCTTTGGACCAGATTGTGAACTTTGTTTTGTTTTTTAGGACGGACACAGAATGACTCTCATGCTCTGGCGTGTTCATTGTTCTCGTTTCATCGGTTCTGTTCATGAGGTTCTGTTCAACGTTCTGTTCACCCTTGATGTATTCTGTATTCTTTTATTTTATTACACCTGTATCCGTATCTACATGTACATAAGTTTTTTTATCTCTGTCGGTTGGATGGGTTCAGAAGTTTACTCAAATTTAACACAAAAATGCTGGTGCGAGTCCACGCGGAAAATCACTGATGTCATGATGTTTTCAAACCCTTTAGCATTAGGCAAGGTTAGTGGTATAGCACAGTCCACACACGGCAACTCCCAAGACAAGCCTTTAAATCAGAAAGTCAGAAATAGATCTGTTTTTAACCTGGATTTGAATATTGCCCGTTCACGGTTTCTGGAAGACTGATTTAAGCTGCATAAATCTGAAACACTGCCTCCCCATGTTTAGTCCTGGACACTGGGACCAGCAGAGACCAGCCCCCTGTGCTCCTCAGAAGTCCAGCAGGAGGCCAGTCCCTGTGCTCCTCAGAGGTCCCAGCAGGAGGCCAGTCCCCATTTGCTCCTCAGAGTCCCAGCAGGAGGCAGTCCCTGTGCCTCCTCAGGTCCCCGCAGAGGGGCCAAGTCCTGTCTCCTCAGAGTCCCAGCAGTAGACCAGATCCCCTGTGCCCCCTTTTTCCCCACCTCAGTCCCAGCAGGAGACCAGTCCCTGTGCTCTCAGTCCCCAGCATGAGGGCCAGTCCCTGTGCTCCTCAAGTCCCAGCAGGAGGCCAGGTCCCCAGTGCTCCTCATCCCGCAGGAGCCGAGTCCCTGTGCTCCTCAGAGTCCAGCAGGAGGCCAACCCTGTGCTCCACAGATCTTAGCAGAGCCAGTCCCGGTGCTCCTCAGAGGTCCAGCAGGAGACCAGTCCCTGATGCTTCCTCAGATCCCAGGCAGGAGACCAGTCCCGTGTGCTCGCCAGTCCCAGCAAGGAAGGCCATCCCTGTGCTCATCAAGTCCCAGCAAGGAGGCAGTCCCTGTGCTCCTCAGTCTTAGCAGGAAGGCCAGTCCCTTGCTCCTCATAGTCCCCAGCAGGAGTCCAGTTCCCTGTGCTCCCAGAGTCTTAGCAGGGAGGCCAGTCCCTGTGCCTCCTCAGAGTCTTAGCAGGAGGCCATCCCTGTGCCCTCAGTCCCCCGGAGGGCCAGTCCCCTGGCATCCTCAGATCTTAGCAGGGAGGCCCAGTCCCTGTGCTCCTCAGAGTCCCCCAGCAGGTGGCAGTCCCTGTGCTCCTCAGAGTCCCAGCAGAGGCCAGTCCCTGTGCTCCACAAGGCTACAAAGCAGGAGGCCAGTCCCTGAGCTCCTCAGAGTTCCACGTGGTTCTTATAGCATATAACATTAGGTGCGAGACTTAAAGCAGTGTCTCTCTGTTCAAAGCTCAATGTAACAATCTAGATACTTATTCTGTCTGAGCCCAAATGGTCACATAGTGACTCACAGGGACTGTTGGATCACTCAGCACAATGACCTGGGTAGATGACGTCGGATTTATCGACAATAAACACATTCTCAACACTTTTTCTATCGCGACAATCAACAATTCAGTCTCGAAACAAAACTTAGTTCAGCAGCTTTAAGTTTTCTAATAAATAATGTTTAACTGTTTTTCATCACAACAATTCTATTCAATGGGTTTTAGCCTCGTCAAAGACTTTACCAGATGTTGTCGAATCGTCGACACGATAGAAAATCAAACAGACACAGTGCGTGCTCTTCTCTGGTCTCTCTTCTGGTCTCTCTCGTTCTCTTTCTGGTCTCTCTCTGGTCTCTCGTCGGACTCTCTCTGGTCCACTCTCTGGTCTCTCTCTGGTCTCCTCTCTCTGTCTCTCTCTCGTCTGCTCTCGGAGTCTCTCTCTGGTCTCTCTCTGGTCTCTCTCAGGCATCTCCTGGTCCTCTCCTCTCTGGTCTCCTCTCTCTGGTGTCTCTCTGGTGTCTCTCTGAGTTTCTCTCTCTCTGGCTGCTCTGGTCTCTCTCTGGTCTCTCTCAGGTCTCTCTGGGCTCGCTCTCTTATTCTTCCCTCTGGTGTCTCTCTGGTCTCTCTCCTCTGGCCTCACCTCGTCTCTCTCTGGTCTCTCTGGCCACTCTCCTCCTCTGGAGACTCTCTCGTCCTCTCACTCTGTTCTCTCTCGGTCTCTCTATGGCCTCTCTCTCTGGCCTCTCTCTGGTCTACTCTCTGGTCTCTCTCTGGGTCTCTCCTCTCTGGTCTCACTCTCTGGTCTCTCTCTGGACTCTCTCTGTCTCTCTCTGGCCTCTCTCTCTGGCCCTCTCTGTGCTCTCACGGCCTCTCTCTGTCTCTCGCTGGTCTCTCTCTGGTCTCTCACTCTGGTCTCTCTCTCTGGGTCTCCTCTCTGGTCTCTCTGGTCTCTCTCTGGTCCTAAACAGTGAAAATAGTAGATTCTCACCTAAACAACATCTAACATAAAAAAACATCAAATATCAGATATAGTTTCAAATGAGTTCAGTTTCGAATCTCATTTAACATTTCAGTTTTTATTTTGTATAAATTGTAATGAAAATAAACATTTAGCACAGGTACAAAAGACTGAGCCGGGTTAATACTTTTACTTTCACTTCAAAGGCTCTAAATCTCACCTTTTCCCGCGTGGCCCGGTTCAAGACCTCTGCAATGCTGTATATTTTTATATGCTGTTTTTTTGACGACTGACTGGACAGGATCTCACACCGTTTTCCATGGTACCACTTTTGATATACTCATTTTAAAAACAAGTCTCCTCCTCCCCTCTCTACGATGCAGTTAAGGGAATGTCTGGTAGTTTTTGAATTTATATGTTTACTCCATGTTCTGGCTGAAAACCAGGAAAGGCCTTGTTCTCGATGTTGGTTTGTTGCGACAGGATCCGTGGGTTGTGTTCTTCTTCGAGGATTGGTGTTTTCTTTCTAAAGATCATTTATTGACGTTTTTCTCTGTACGGCATAGGCGCTGTACGAATTGTCCACAAAGTCCGTATTCTCACTTGGCATAAAATCAATTTTTAAATAATATTGGGTTGTTTTGTGGTTTGTGCTGATATGACAAGGGGGCGGGGTCTAGCTATGATGTCACAGATAGGAGAGATTCGACCCGGAGCGTTCTGTGAGGGCCAGAGCAGAAACATAGAGTGAAAAGTGATTGAGAAAATAGTATAAAAATGCTGAATTAGCAAAACTATGTGTCCGTAATTTGGGAATTAGATCGATAGAAGAGTTTTAAGACTTTTCAAGTGGATCTTCTGAGGCCTGCAGTACGGAGGCGTGTCGAGTAGTGGGCTGTCGGGTAATGACGTCACTACTCGACACCCCACTCCCCGCGTGTATGAGCATGATCTATTTTTTTAATAAATTACGGTATAGTAGTAGTGAGTACTATTCTATGCCCAATGAATTTATGCGCAATAAATTAATTGTTTATGGCCAATGTCATCTGTCAGTATTATTTATTGGGGAAAATGGACGAATTTAGTAAATATCAAGAAGGTAGTAATTTGCCTACAAAAGCTGCCAGATACTTAGACTATCAAATCAATAGGGGATTGAAGCAGCTCAGGACAAAAGTTAATGAGTCAAATAATGCCCAGTGCATATGTCTAATTGTACTTTTCATTTATAAAAGGGGCCTAGTGGTGGTGGCATCAAATCCTGGCTTCCCCAAGTGCAAGTCTGGTATGTTCTTGACAATGCACTCACCCACATGTGGGAACAGTGAGAGATGCTTGTGGTTCCAATAGCACCGATTAGTAGCCGGCAATCCTCCAACCAGCTGTGAGAACACACGGTGGAATAAATGAATAAAGTAGTGTGGCGTTTTGAGAAACTTGTCAACACAGGATTGAAAAGTACATTACAAAGTTAAAGATATATTACACCACCGACCACCACACACACACCTACACCCATGGTCCTCCACATTACTGACATAAAGATGAACATGCCATAACAATTTTGTGCCTCAACTTTGGCCTTTTTGGGACAAGCAACATTCCATTGACTATTGTGTTTGTCAAATTTGTATGTAGAACGAGGAATTAAACAAAAAGGAACAAATTGTTCTTCTGTCATTTTGATGTACATGCTTTTTTTTATGAAATTTTGTGTTAATCTGAATGGCTCTGAAATGTAGACACTGAATAAGTTTCAACACCACAAAACAAATTCTCTTTTATTATATCATGGAAGAAGAGGCTTCAGAGGAGAGCGCCAATCTCATCTCTCATTGGAAACTTTCAGCCTCCTGCTGCCCTCCTCTGTAAATCCTGCACCAGATCATTGCAATCATTTAAACTCCACTGTCCATAAAGAACAATCACGAGATTAGATTGTGCAGTGCACAGTGAAATATGTCCATCAATATTTAACTAATCTTGCCAATGGGTCATAACTTTGGCCCCCTTTATGACTTTACCTTGCCTCTGCTGAGGCAGGTAGAAATGCCTCGGCCCAGCAGTGTGACATGTCACCCCTAGATACGGATAAAACGTGTTACATTCACCACAACAGTTCACAAAACCAAATGCAGCACTATAAGGTGTTGTGTACCGGTTTTAATATATTACAGTGACTTGCACTTAGACTTTTATGGTCTCTGTACATAACAATGGTCAATGCAAAGTTTTTTAGTACAGTTAACCAGGAAACATGTACCATGATCATGTTTTATGATTGAGGGGGTTCAGTGTTTTAAGCACACTTTCATTACAATATCCCTGTGCCAGCCTGGTGGCGCTCGGTGGCCTAGCTATGTAAAACAAACTTTATATAAATCAAGCTATACTTCCGTAAGAGCGTGTAGACCAATCAGAAAGGAAGGGGGAGGGAGCAGGGTTGTTTTTTTTTTCAAATCAAGTTACCTCTCTGTTCTCTCTTTCTGACAAACTCTAGACAATGCCACTTTAAAAGAACAATGGACCAATATTGCACTACACCTGGAATTCGAAGTTAAAACATAGCACCATGACAAACAGATGCCCTTACATTGGGTTTGCACGTGTGTGAGCATTTGTGCTGTCTCCGCATGTTTAATACAGGTTACACACGAGAGCGTGTTCCCGCTGCTTCAGCACTGAGCATGATTCCCAGCACTGACAATAGGTCGATGCAACTGAAAAGCAAGACAAAAACATCCATTGTTGCACACTCAAAACACAAATAACTTGAACATCCATCCATATTTTAAAAACTAATTGGTCCAAGTGACTTCTGTAACTGTGATAGGAAACATCGTGAGGCTACATCACATAATTGCCTACTAATTCTCACACTGTTCTTGGAAAACAATGTAAAGAGTTTTATGTTTTTCTCGCTTGATCTATGCCACAGGACTGCCTTTTCTCTCTTCTCTCCACTGATGTCCAACACAATACTGCACTCTACAGGTGACAATTGCTCACTACACATAAATTGCCGTTTTGAGTGTGAAAAACTGTCCAAGGTGGGATTTGAACCCAAGTATCTGGATTGGCAGTCTATCGACACAACCACTGGACTATCTCAGTGACAACTAAATGTTACATTCTAGTAGTTATCTTAGACTCGCTGTACACGGCCTTGTCATCTTGAATATCCGCGAAAAAAGAACGAATACCAAATTGTAAACAACTTACAGCGTTGAAACGTACCCGTTCTGACGTCACCAAGGGCTGTGAAGTTTTTTCGTTTCTAAGGGCGTTGCTATGGGGTTATTTCGATTTGGGGGGATCAGACAAAAAAAACAACAACTGATTTTGAAACCTTTAGTAGTTCTCTTCTAATATAAAATGGTATTAAAACTGTATTTCTAAATAAATCAAACCCGTCATAAGGTCTTTAACTTTTTCACTGCAACCAATCAGAGAGCAGCAAAAAGGTTACGGGTACACGAGGCGATCAGAGCAGGGAGATGAAGACACATAAGTTTTAGCTAGCAAGTTCTTCAACACGAGTGCAGCTCTGCCTGGGTCCCAAGATCCTCCAGAGACTAAATTAAAATTTAAATACTCTGCCTATTTGTAGAATCAAAATCCGTGGGGAGCTACTTGGCTCCCCAGTGAACCTGTGCAGGCAGGCCTGTCGCAAGGGGGGTGCGAGGCCCTGTGCGAACTTGAAACGCGAGGCCCTGCCCTGACACCTTTTTCCCAGATCTCAGGAAAGTTTTTCATGTTATAATATTTGACATGAATTCAGCACCGCCTCGCGCTGTGCGTGAAGAGATCAGCACGCGCGCAGACGTGTGTCCTCGCTCCAATGCAGCGTCGCACGCACACACGCACGCACCCACACACAAACTGTTACCGCGCTTGGCATTGGTATATTGGTCGCGGTCTTTTTAGCTGACATGGCTCTTTCGTCCTGTGGCAAAATGGCAGCAACTCAAAAGATTGAACCAAAAGGAGTCTTCTTCTTTTTCTAATTGTTAGATTACGGCAAAATGCGCCAAAATGGCTATGAGGCGGAGTCAATATTTGTTATTTTTTTCCTCATCAAATAACGTTTTTGCCATGCCTCCACACTCACAACATACGCTCCTTCTCCTGCTCCTCCTCCTCCACACACTCTGACCACATTTTTATGCCCAAAATCCACTGCACTCACAGTAGCATGAACGCTGGACATACAATGTTTGCTAATGCTTTTATAATATGTTTTTGATGTGGATATTCGGGCTCAACATTGACAATAACAGCGCTCACACACCTGTTTCGCAGCTCCTCCTCTTCCTCCTCTGATCACACTCCTCTCTCCTCCTCCTCACACGGAAGACGCGAGTATCCATCTCTCCGTACACTGGGCTCATTCCCGTTACTTTCTTCACTCAGACACTGCTAAAGTTATCTGACAGCTCCGTAAAGTTTTTTTTCGGAGGACCCGCTGCGTAGATAGCTGCCCTCGCGCCTGCCTGTTTACAAATCGCTTTTGGTGAAAATTTGACTTCACTTGTAATAATGTACTTTTGAACACAAGAAATCAGAGGTCCAGGGAAAGGTAGGGGTCCGAATTTGGAGCGCAGTCCGCCCTTTGGGGACTCTTGAACTAGTATATTTATTTAATAAAAAAATAAAAAAAGGAAGGATTGCGAGGCCCTGTTTGGTGCGAGGCCCTGTGCGACGGCACAGGTCGCACAGCCCTTCCGACGGGCCTGTGTGCAGGTTTGGCAAAATCTGCACAGCGACGGAGAGCAGTCGGCGTCACATTTTGTTGGCTCAAAATATGTGCCACACCCGCCCTGATGTTCAAGCACACCAGCAGTGAGTGCTTCAAATTGATGAGGGGGGCGGAGTGAACGTTTTTATTCGTAAAGCACCATTTAAAGTTTGATTAGACATATTTACAACATGAAAATATACATCTAATATATAAAGAAATACAATCAATCAGAATGATATAGGTAAAAACTGATACAACATTATAAAAATATGTACACTGCATATATATATATATATATATATATATATATATATATATATATATATATATATATATATATCATGTGTGGGGAGGGCACTCCACTGTTCATGAACATATTCTAGTCTTGAAGATATTGTGATTTACAAAGTGAATAACTAAAGGAAGTTCAAACTGAAGTATTACATGCTATTACATAATACATAAAAGACCCTTTGAAAGGACCTTTACACTAAGGTCTTTATACACATTTACTGTCACCCAAAGAGCCCAGAATTGAACATAAGTACACCATCATCTCTAAGATCAATGTGCAAACACAAGCTTTATTTAAATTGTATACTGCATACTAATGAATGTACAATACACGACAATAACAAAAACTGTAACGCACGACAACAGAGAAAAACAGATAACACGTGTGCTTATAAAGATCAAAAAGACATCAAACTGAAAGGGCAAATCCTTCAGTGACATAAAATTGCTGCCTGGTCTCATGGATTCTGTACCAACATCTGTTGAGTACAATTACCAAGAATTAAGAGGCTGTTTGTTGCGTTTATGTAACTTGTTTTCTTGGTTGTGAATGAAGGGTCAGGTCTCTCCATTATCATATCGAGAAGATGAGCCATTTTCATCTGAACATCATGTTATTACCGCATGGCTTGCAAATCACAGAACAGAACCTATCATGGCTTCAGTATAGGTTTTATCCAACTCAGCATTTGGCAAATTTTCTTTTGTTGTGATGCAAAGAGAAAAAAACATTGTATTTTTCAGAACAGGCTGATCTATAGGGGGGTTCCTGTGGGGCCCCGGGGACATTAATGGACCGTTGAAAGGTCTAATATCACGTCTGTTTCTGTCTCATGGCAGATGGCAATAACAATTCAAAACAAGTAAAAAAGATGCCTCCCCCATGTTGAGCAATGGTTCTATTTCACATAATAAATATCCTGCGTGTTTTCATCAAACCGCCTGCTCGGTGTAGAGACTGTGATATCTCAGTCGCTTGTGGATATTTCATTCAAAGGTGAAAGTAAAATTAACCTTTTAGATAAAAGCTCATATTAGCGGTGTCGGCTGGGGCCAGGCTTAGCTCAGCGGGATAATCTGCTCTCTTTTTCACTGAGTGTGGCTAGCGGGACTTTAACCTCAAGGGCAGCATAGCTTTTGGGGGCATGTTACATTCTTCATTGAAATAAAATACGTGTTATATCATCGTGGAATATTTTGCCGTTTCTTAAATTAGAAACTTTTCCTTCCCCCGTGGCTCCTTGTGAGTAGTTAGCGCTGCTGAAATGGCTCCAGAGGGCGTGCTGTATACGTGACAAGGGAGTGCCCCAAAGTTCCCTCGATACAAAGGCGACCACTCACATATTTAGCCGCGCCTCTACATCTGAAACATACACACGACGAGGAGGGTCCCAAAGGCATGGCTGACCTAGGACCCCGATACTTCCAGACAGCAATTAAAGGCCAGGCAGTGTAATGTGTGACGGGGATGCAGTTGGTCGGAGGGAGATGGAGAGTGGAGACCGAAATAGAAATAGGGCAGTTGTTCTGAGGTTTTTGGAGCAAGTATGCAGTAGTGTTTGGATTTGAAACTATACCATCATTCACTGGTTGAAACAGTGGACGGTGGCTGTGTGATGAGCTTCTAACCGAAAAAAATGTGAATACAACTAGAATACAATTAAAACCCTTCACAAAATGTTGATGTTTTGTCAAAATTTTAAACCTTAAAACGTATGGCATATTTCACTTTGCATATTGGTTTCACATTTGAAATTGACATAAATGAATCAAAAACGCATCAAAAACCCGACCAACACCATCCATTCACTCACTCATTACATGCATGCTTATTGTACATGTTTTTAGTGGTAGGGGGGACCGGAGCACCTGGAGGAAACCTACACAGACACAGGGAGAACATTCAAAACCCACTCAAAAAGGTCCTATTCGAACCGGGAAAGAACCACACTTAGATATTCTAATTTTCATCTGTATAAATTCACATTGAATTAGTTAAACTTCCCAAAAATCTTTTAGAAAAATTGTATTGCTATTGTGAGTGACAGGAAGCAACAAACCAGGAAATTGCTTATACCATAATATACAAATCTTTGCTAGTTGATTATTGTTCAGAGTGTTTGTATTTTAACACAGAACAATTACAGGCTGTGTTTGCATTTACACAACAGAACAAACCAACTTGATAACTTGAGAGAAAATTGTGAAACTGCAATAGTACCAATATACACATCATTTCATACTCTTGGGATATTAAGAGAAATTGGCTACAACACATTTTTTCTCTCAGCATGCTTTCTTACGGCGGTCCCATGTTTTATAACGGCTATGGGTGTAATGAACTGCAAAGGTCAACCCCCCGCTCTCCAACCTCGCCCCCAAATATATGACATACTTACGGATACATCTCAATTGACTCCTCTGGCCTTGGATGACGTCGTCTGGTCAAGGATTAGCGCAACTATGCAGGCCGGCTCTCCCTTGCAAAAATGTCAACAATGTGCAGATGTGTTCAAGATCCCCTTCGTTTATGAGATCATTTTGTGAGATTAAGGGAATCAAAGACAAAACAGGTGACCCACTGAAGTGACACTAGGACAATAAAGGCTTGATGAGAAGTGCTAATACCTTTAAACACAAACACAGACACATGTCAACCCCAAAAGCCAGGCCAAAATATGCAACCAATTTGACTCTGGTGCCAGTGGGAAGAGGCCTGGATGTATAGGAATAGCAAAAGCAATCACGACGTTAGATGGAGTCTAAGAATTCTCTTTAAATGATCCACTGATCTGTGACATATGCTGTATGTGGATTGTGTTATTTCAGATTGGAGATTCACTGTTTTTGAAAGAAATATCCAAACTTTTAATTCACATTTGGTAAACCGTCTCTTTAGTCTTTGAGTCAAAACTTTAATCTCACTTTAGTGTATTTGTAGTGACTAATACATGATTTGTTTGCACCATATACTGTAAATACATGGCCATGGCTATCCCCCAAGCTCAATGAAGACCAATAAGGAAGTGCTCATGGATGAAGTTTTGCTCCAATTTTCTCTGGCTGCTCTTGACGTAAATTGAAAAGTAAACTCCAAGCTCAGTAAGTGTCAAACTCAACATTTCCATGGTTTAGCACTTTACGCAATGTTGGTATTTATACTGCGATATGGTCTTTGTAAATCCAGATATGACCAATCAGGAGCATTCTGTCCCCAAATTTGGAAGCAAGTAGCGGATTGGGGACAGACCGGCGCCGCTTCTGATTGGCTCATGGTAACTCGACCGTTGCTACCAACAACATTAGCATTATTTCCCACTCAAATAGCACGTTCAAGCTAGCTCTAATCAGCCTCTTCCGCGTTAAGGCTTCCAATATTAAGTCTGTGATTTGCACTACCACTTTTTCTCCCATGTAGATTAAAAACATGTTAACCATAAACAAAGTAAATGCCAACATTGTGTCAACATTTACTTTTAGCCTTCAAATACACTGTTAACGACTGGATTATTCTCAGCCATGACCCGGGTCAACCAAGACAGCGTGTGTTTTTGATACTAAGGTGCCCAGTAGATTTTAAACACGTTGAATCTTCGTATTTGTTGAATACAGAATAGTCTATTGGACCTTGTGAGTTTCTAGTGAAGGGTCTGCTATCGGCTTGTCTCCATAGAGATGAGATGTTATTGTTTTGCATGAGAAGTATCACACATATTTAACTCCTATGAACTGAGCATTGCAGAGGAGGGTAAAACCTCTGCTATTCCTTTAGGTTCTTTTACTTTTCTTAATAATGAGTTTGATTCCAATTTGTGTCTCGGTTGTGTTATGGTTTAGCCTCAGTTTCCACATTCCCCAGGCCTTTATTTGTTCTGGCTATTTAGAATAACAAG
Source organism: Knipowitschia caucasica (assembly GCA_964034765.1). Taxonomy (NCBI): domain Eukaryota; kingdom Metazoa; phylum Chordata; class Actinopteri; order Gobiiformes; family Gobiidae; genus Knipowitschia; species Knipowitschia caucasica. The sequence goes on from OZ035836.1 coordinate 26,473,409, forward strand.
ATTTTTTTCCAAAAACCCTCTCCTGGGTCTGACAAGAGCAAAGACACACTCAGGCAGACCAGTCCCCCCTGTGGCAGAGGCTGTGGGGCCAATTAGCACCGAACAGAGCAGGATGTGAGGGGCCAGATGTCCGAGCCACTGTGCCCAGACGTGTGCTCTGATCTTGGGGTGGCTCTGCTCCCAACGCCCTGGTGCTCATGGAGCCTGGAACTCCTCTAAACCACAAAAGCAAAAGAAGCAAGTTTTCTCTATGTCACCTGTCTTCAGTGTGGTTTTTGTGGTGGGGGCAGCAGCCCAGGGCAGTGTCCGAGGGACCGCAGGATGAGACGCTCAGGTACAACAAACATTTCCAGCTGAGCCAACAGTGGAAGTTGTAGTTGTCCATGAACAATAATAATGATACTATTTACTTCATTTTAATGTTTTAGAATGTGAAATCATAATTTTAGGAAGAAAACATATGGTGAAACAAGAAGCCCGTACAGTGCTGTAACACTGTTAAAACAGAGAAATAGTCTAATTTCAGCAATTACTAACAATAATTCAAAGCAATTGGCATTAACACACAGTGGTGGCGGGACTGCTTGTTTGGATAAATACAGTTTGTTATTGGAAACAAGAAACGGCAAAATGAAAAGCTCAGCAATGATAAGTCTTCTCAATGAAAAAACAGTCCTGGTCAAAGTGCGGCCTGGGGACCATATCCCGCCCAATTCACATTTCCATGCGGTAATTATTTTTAGTAATAATTTTTCCTCAACAAAAAGTCAACAAACACACAGAAAACTGATTATCTTTATGTTTGTAATGTACTGTGGAAACAGGTCCGCCCAGCCACAATAGGGAGATATCCTGTGGCCCCTTGAAGAAAACATTTGCCCATCCCTAGTTCAAAAGCACTAAAATCATTTATAATTGAGGTATGTAAATGTTTTAAACCAGCTAAGCAACATTTCATGCACAGCAGTAACACATTTATCGCAAGAAGCATGATTCGTAGCACTTCACACAAAGCAGGCCACCACCAGGACAGGAACAGAATGCACCTTTTAAAGAAAGAACTATTCTGGTGATTTATGACACCAGAATCCAACTTTTCTAAATAAGGTAAAGATAAAGGTGCATGAATGCAACATCTGACTCCTGATCCTGACACCTGTGCATCTGCATGAGCCTCACATTCCCCATTTATTCTGCCTCCATCTTTTCTCCATTATCTCCCTGTTTAAACTCTGAAGGAGTCCATGTCCCCTGTCCGTGGTGTTGTTAGCGCTGCTGTTCTCTGAATGTTACACGAGGACCTCATGAATAATTTGTACTGGAGGAGATGCATTGCTTGAGTGTTCGGGGGCCTGAATAAGTAGCTCCAGAGGTTTCTGCTCTCCCCGTCTGCTCCCACCAAAACTCCATCTGCCCAGATACTTAGCCGTGTGCTCTAAACACGCCTCGGTGGCCTGCTGCTGCACAACACAGACTGTCGACTCATTTGCTCGTGCTTGTTTCTACATTTTTTACATGTTTGTGTTTAGTTGGGAATATGGTAGTAACGTCACACCCCTCTGATGCTATGAGAAGTTCAATCAGACACATGGAGGACTGACTTTGAAGTGAGCAAGATCCAATGTTTGTTGATGAAACCTCTCACTCTGTCCATTGAGAAGGTATTTTTGGCCTGTGGCTGAAGGTGGAGTTTCTTTTGAATTCATTGAAAATATTTAAATGATTATAACTGGCATACGCTACAGTAACTGCATTGATTGAGAAACACAAGCAATAATTATACGTAAGTTCTATATAAAAAAATAAAATCTGGACATTCAAAGATGCTTGACGAGGCATCATTCATTCACTGTTGGTGATAAACTACAACAATAGCCACATCTGCCCCGGGATGGACTGACGGAAGCAAGGCTACTAATCTGTTCCATCAGCCCCTACAACCATCACCAACCATTCACACACTAATAACAGATAGTTATGGATTATTGAACAGGGACAGTAGATTTGTACCAGATTACTCATAAAGGACACGTTTATGAGCACACAACTATATTAGACTATAAATACATTAAATGTAGTTTTCTTCTATTAATGTTAAAACAAACATTTTGTTCAAACAACTCCTTGATGCTGACACAGCTGATGGTCCAAACCAGGCCCTGTACCTCGCTAACACATAGTAGCCAATGAGATCATCCAGCCAACTTCAGCTCCACCAGCATAGACGTGTGTCTCGTCGAAAAACTCAGAACCTGAGTGGATTTTACTTGTATACTGCCATTTCTTTTTATGTCTCAAAATTCTGTATCTAACGCTAATGAATCTGCTGAGATAGTAAGCATTTGTCATTCAGCCATCTTCAGCTTTGTCAGCATGAATCAGTATGGACATTTTTAAGCCTGTTTTACAACCATATAACAGTTTTACAATCCGGGTTGTTGGCCATTTGACAAGTCTGGCGAACTAAAGTGGCCCTCTTACTAAAACGTTTGAGCACACCGATTAAACCAGAAATCTCCCATCACAGTACTAACCAGGCCCTGCCATGCTTAGCTCACTATCACACTTTCCAAATGCAGCTGGCGCCACGATGTAGTGATTTTATGTCAAACTTAAACTCTGCCACACTTTTCAATCAACGACTTTAGCTTGAAAATTGCTTCATGTATTAACAGCATACCTGCAGGCCTCTCACACATAATGAATTTCCCACCATTACTGACATTGACTTAAAGAAAAAAAAAGTTCGAGTTCACCTTCGCTCCGTTGGGTGAAAACCGAGCTGCGTGTAGAAGGGTGTAATTAATGGTCCCCCAAATAGCTTCGGTTCTGGTTAATGACAACATACGTGTAAAAGAGGCTCTCCCCTTTGTTACCGCGGCGGCAACACTGGCTCCCAATAGGGTCCTGACAGGTAATTCTGCAATTTGAAATGGTAATGAAGCATAAAGCATGACTGGATTACACCACGGGGAGCACAGATCTTTTTTTGGGGGGGGGCTCTTGATAGTCAGCGGCAGGGCAAACTTTAGCCGTGTAAAGGTTACTAGCCGGGGTGCGTGACTTACCCCTGGGCCTTGCCACTGCAGTCGTTTGCTAATTGCTGGTTTTAAAACGGGGGCAAATGAAGCTGGCATGACGAATAGCATCAAAACAAGACTGCAGGCGGGAGCGCAGTTAATTTGAGAGACGCCGACAGAGAGGCAGCGGAAGACTGAGGTTGGTCTAATGAAAATGATTTCCCCTGTACAGTTGAGTGCAGTGGTTTGGGCAGCAGGCTCTATGCAACACCATAATACAGCTTGTTTCAAAAATTTGTGAAAAGTCATATGATCTGGATGGATACAATAACAAAGATGTGATATGGGTTAGTGTTGTTGCAGGGAACAAAAATATATAAAAAGTGCTGTTGTTTTTGGCTTCCATTTTTCAGAGCTTCAACCTAAATATAAAAACATTGAAACCCTGAATAATAATTTAAAATTCAAAGTTTTACTTTATTAATCTTCAACTTAGTTTGCAGACAGAGCACCAGCACCAGTAAGAAATCACTAAAACCCAATATAAAAGATACAACCACTCAATGTATGAGAAGATACTGAGATACAATATTCAATACAAAAAATTAGCAGACTCTGCCTCTTCTGGTGAAAATCATGTCCCAATCAAGTATTTAAAGAGCAGCACTAAATGGTGGACATGTGATATAAACATAAATAATCCAGAGCAGCTTTCCAAAAGAATTGTCTCATTGACAACTTTGTGTATCTTAGTGTAGAGCCAAGAGCCATGTTCTGAACCAACAAAGGTTCGGGTCCTTATTCTGATGAATTTATTAGACAACGGTGCCTTTAAACTTTACATTTTGATCATATCGGACATTTGAAGGGCTTCTTTCATCCTTCATTTGTAAAATGTGTGTAATCTCACCTGAGAATATGTAGATACAGTACGTTATTTTCTCAAATGCTTCATTAAGACAAACTTGCTGTAGAGCTGTTCCTTTTTCACTCACCTCTGAAACCCAGCTCTCATGACGTCATTATGCTCCAGTTCTTTTTCACTTACTTTTTCGCTCTCTCTGTGTAAGATGTTAATGTTCATGACTCTATAGGCTCTTTTCACACATTTCAGATCCTGAAACATGTTTGTCATACAATCAAAACTAACAAGAACTTGCAAATTAAAACTATAAAACAATGTTGTTTTTTTTCATCCTACACATTGCACGCATCATTTGAAGCAGAAAGGTTATCACAGAGGGTACAGCAGGGCTGATTTTAGACATATGTCCTCCCTCTTTTGCCAGACTATATGGACTGTGAAATACCAAGCAGGTTCATGCAGATCAACACGAGAACATCTGTCAATCAAGAGGAGACCGGAGCAGAATCCAGAGTACACTCTGCTCCCAGGGCTTCAAGGTCAAAGAACGTCTGCTCATTTGTTTAAAGTCCTGACATGCACCAAGTTTGGAGTCTGAGTCTGAGCCATGTTGTGGCATGTCAGTTTTGTCTATCTTATATCGGGGTTTGTTGTCATATTAATCCAATCATAATCCTATAAGAGTCCTGAGTGACTCCAGTACTTCTTATCACTTTATTTTTCTGGACCAAGTTTAAACTCTTCAAAATGTCCTCAAATTAACCTCTCACCAGTTCATATTTAATTGTTTCCTACTCATATTTCACATGTATTTTCTCTCTTCCACACAGCACTGGCCTCGGGGAGCTATTTGACTCCCTTTCTGTGTTAAACAATAAGAACCACTATTGGGAGGCTGTTGTGTCGTTCCCGCGTCTTTGCCTCGCGTTTGCCAACAAGCGATATTAAAAATCTGCAGCTGTCATTTTATCACCGCTTTGGCAGACAAGAACCTGTTCAGAGAGCTTTGTTTCATGGGGAATAATAATGACACACAATCATACAAAGGGGAATTGTGTTGGCACGTGGTTCACTTTTGCTACAGATTGGGAGGATTAGACCAAGAACAATGGAAATCTTTGAGGGACTGAGATAAGCATATTGTGGGAAGAGAAGGACCAGAGGATTGGGCTGGGAAGTTTGGGGTCTGACTGATAAGAGAAGCAGATATGGTCTTAACGAAGTGTGTGATGTGTGCGGAAATTAATTAAACCCTGGATGTGTTGGAGACATAAAAGACGAAAGTGAAGATCTGAAATTTGGAAAATCAGGGCGGCAATTAAATACGCTTTCGCATTAGAATCTCCTTAGAGTTCTTATAATCAAGCAAGCCAACTTTATTCCTCACTTGAATGTTAAATATGTAACTTTTTTAGTCAATGATGGACCAATAGCTTCGGTACTATTAAATTTCATATGTGTTCGAACTGTTTGATTCTCTGATCTGTTGTTGGCGAAATGACAACTTTGTAAAGTCCTTTGAGGCTACTGCTTCTGTGATTTAGGGCTATACAAAATACATTGAATTAAATTAAACCAGATTGTCTTTATATATGCTCATTTCAGCCCTTAAACGTGATCTTTTAGTATTAACGTTGGAGAATCACGTTTTGAAGAAAAAGTTTTAGGTACGCATTTAGTTTTCTTTTTACGTATTTTAGAAATGGCTGCCATGTTTGGTCCGTGTATTTTTCGTTCAATGTTTTTTTCAAAATAAAATCGAAAATGAAAATTTCCATTCATTTATTGTTCTTTTCCTTTTCTAAACTTGAATAAAAAAATAAATCCTTTATGCTTCAATATCAATGTGTTTGTTTTGGCTCTAGTTGTTTAAAATTCTCAAAAGAATTATGGCATTACTATTATTTCGTTTTATTATAATTTGCGACACCGGAAGAGAGAAGAGACCTCGCGGAAGGAAGCTCCGCGTTCGGGGCTCCTCAAAGCCGAGCCAGGGGGGCTACACCGCGGGTCCCGGGGCACCCGCGGTGTGAATTTGACGCGCGGTGGATAAAGGACCAGAAAGTTATGGCCCTTGGAAACCACAGGGGGACCGCACGCCTCCCATCCGCCCATGAGCGCTCATTCTAGGGGAGGAGAACCTTGGCTTTCAGGGCTCGTAGAAAACGAACCATAAGGGCGAGACACGGGGTTTTCACCCACGCACTCCTCCGGTTCTGGGCTATCAGACGGGGAGTCCTCCCGCTCAGACCCGGGCCTGCTGCTGCGGTCCTCTCCTCCCCCAGAATGAGCACTCTTGGGCGGATGGCAGGCGCGCGGTCACCCCCCGGTGGTTTCCAAGGGCCATAACTTTCTGGTCCTTTGTCCCCCGCGCGTCAAATTCACACTGCGGGTGCCCCGGGACCAGGGGAGTTCCTGGGACCCACCCCCGTGTCTCTACCCTCCCTGGCTCGGCTTTGAGGAGCCCGGAAAGCAGGGCTTCCTTCCCCCGGGAATGAGCGCTCAGGCCCAGGTCTAAGCTGGAGCAAAGCCCTCCCCGGTGATAGCCCAGAACCGGAGGAGTGCGTGGGTGAAAACGCCGTGTCTCTAGCACCCCTGGTTCGTTTTTGACAAGCCCTGGAAGCCGAGCTTCTCCTCCCACAAACACATTGATATTGAAGCATAAAGGATTTATTTTTTTATTCAAGTTTAGAAAAGGAAAAGAACAATAAACGAATGGAAATTTTTATTTTCTGATTTTATTTTGAAACGGAATAACTAATGATCGAAGGGTACACGGATTTTTAAGGCCAATATGGTTTCATTTTTTTGTTTTGGCGCAACTGGAAGTTGGCTGTGCACCGTTATTTTCGTCCATATTTTATCCAATGTTGTGATTGGATCAGCACTAGATCATATACGAAATCGGGACGAAAGCGGAAGTAAATAAAACCAGCTACCTAAACTAATAGATCCATGCCTAAACTTAACCAGCCATTCCCATTGAATAACCCCAACCCAGCCTTAACCCTAACCTTTACCATCTTACTCAGACACATTAGTCTAAAACAAATCCGAAAGTAGGATTGTTACTTCCGCTTCCGGGCCGATTCTGTATATGATCTAGTGCTGACCGTTGTGATTGAGCCCCTTAACGCACACCTCAATTTTCCAATATGTAAAAGGCACATTCTCTGTTATCCATGGGTCATGCATATTGGCTTTTTTGTTATGTTTATTTTTGACCTGTACTTTTGTAAAGAATCTTTGAATCTCCGAAAAGCTACATGGAGACAATGCATTATCCATCCATCCATCTTCTTCCGCTTCATCCGTTGCCGGGTCGCGGGGGCAGCAGTCCAAGCAGAGACGCCCAGACCTCCCTATCCACACACACTTCCTCCAGGTCGTCTGGGGGGACCCCAAGGCGTTCCCAAGCCAGCTGAGAGACATAGTCCCTCCAGCGTGTCCTGGGTCTTCCCCGGGGCCTCCTCCCGGTGGGACGTGCCCGGAACACCCCCCCAGGGAGGCGTCCAGGAGGCATCAGGAACAGATTCCCGAGCAACCTCAACTGGTTCCTCTCGACGTGAAGAAGCAGCGGCTCTACTCCGAGCTCCTCCCGTGTGACTGAGCTCCTCACCCTATCTCTAAGGGAGCGCCCAGCCACTCTGCGGAGGAAGCTCATTTCGACCGCTTGTATCCGCGATCTCGTTCTTGCATTATCATTTTTATTACTGGGTATTGCAGCGTATATATAGGCAGATTCAATTCAACATTTTGGAACCGTTTTGTCTCTCTCTGGACCTGGCCTGAGCCCTCAGTCCGCCTCTGTCTGTGTTTACCACCTCCTGCAGCTTTATTTTACAGCGTCCACATAGTGTATCCACAATCTGCAGTCGTGTGTTCATTCTGAAGCAGGTTATCGTCGCTCGTAACTCCTGTAGACAGGTGAGCAAAGACGCATGGAGGGTTATAACTTCCCATGATCTTAAAATTGTCGCGCAACTAAATTTTCACAGTATATGCCCAGCTTAATGCGTAATGAGTTTGGAGTTGGAGCATTTAAAGAGAAGGGCAGAGTGACATGAGTTACGCCAGAAGTTATTTACATGAGCATGGATCAGGGTGGGTTAGTTCTCCCCATTATCCATCCTGCATTAGTAACTGTGTTGCTGAAGGGTTTTTGCAGCATATGTGTGAAATTATGTGCATGTTTTTTGTCTTCAATTAATTTTTATTTTTTTATATTTTCATCAAGCCTAGTTTCCAATTTGTGAAATGTGGTCCTCCTAAAATATTGTAACCAGCTGTTTAGTTGATCACTATGAGCCATGCACCAGCGGAGATTTATTCCAGCAAAAGGTTAAAGATGCGACCCATGTGTGCAAATGTCTCATGCTAATAAAGTACATCCAAAACATTCAAAAAGCAAGCTGTTGGTTGGTTCAGTGAGCAAGATAATGTGGCTGTTTAGAATCTGACATTTTGACATTTTGCAAAATAATAAAGTGAAACGATGAACATATGAGTTTGATTATATTTGTTTGAATGGGATTTGACTGTGGTACAAGCAGCTTATTCTGAACGTCCCCAGAGGTAATTTCACACTGAAAGACAACAGCTGCCCCACGTGCATTCACTAGAGACTCGTGGGGAAAGTTATTTTGTCTTGCATCACAAACACTGCAATGTCAAATCTAAGTAAGTAAGTGAGTAATCTTAATTTATAAAGTGCCTTTCACAGACCAGAATCACAAAGCAGTTTACAATTGTGGGCATTTGTCCACACAGAGATGGTAGCAGGGTCGCCAGTACAGGAGGCGCATGCCAGACCTATTGTACATGTTTTTAGTGGTAGGGGAAACCGGAGTACCCGGAGGAAACCTACGCAAACTCCACTCAGAGAGGCCCTGTTCCGTTCTTTCTGAAAAGCGAGAGTGCTATCCACTCAGCCACCCGTTTTAGCGTAACATTATACAAATCTATGTTACGCTAAAACAATCAAACTAAACAATGCATTTTTGATCAATAGTCTATTTTTGTCCATTAATCAGGGACGTTTGTGTGATTAGATGGATGGAAATTGGCAGTAACAGCACAGTGGCGCGTGTGCTTCACTGCAAGAAGGGTTTGATTCCACCTCCATGCCTTTCTGTGTAGGTTTCCTCTGGGTGCTCCGGTTTCCCTTGCCACTAAAAACATGTAGTACAATAGGTCCGGCATGCACATCCTGTACTGGCGACCCGCTCCCATCTCTGTGTGGAGTGAGAGAGTGCTTAGCGGAACTCACCCATATTTGAGCATCGTCTGGTCCTCTCGGTTCTGTGCAGTGAACGAGCTCCAATGAAGCGTTGCGGCAAATACGTGTGAGTGACTTTCACGCGCATGTGAGAGCCGCGTTCTGACCAATCAGAGCTGCTGATCAGAACGGAGCTAGACCGGGAGAAAATGACACTGGAGTTTGTGGCAGTAAAGTGTGGATTTAAAGAAAACCAAAGGATTAATGAAGAAAAAAAGTTCAGGATGACAAGGGACACTAAAATCCCCACAAAATCTGACCTTATAAAAGCTGTCGATGCTCTGTCAGCTGAGGATGAGCTGTTTTAGGGTGTATTCAGACCAGAAAAGTCCTTTGGTCCGCTTTCTTGGTCCTAACCAAAAGCGGACCATACATTTTTCTTTTGGTCGGGTTTGTATTCAGACTGTACTTTTTGCAAGTTAACTTTTCTTATAAACAAATCAACGCCCCTATTGGACAGCGAGAGCTCACAGAGATTAGATGCAGAAATGGAGGAAAACGAGCAAAACAACTGCATTTTTGTGTGTTTTTTCCAGATGTTGGGTTATATGTGCCTCTGCCCAAATTTCAAAGAGGCACAGTGTCTCCTCGTTGCTCCAGGTCTGCCCACGGTTCATTGTTGATGTGTAGCATGCGTTATCAGCATAGTTAGCAGCAGTGACGCGTGGCTAATTCCATACAGTTCCTATCCATGGCTTGTGAAGGCCAAAAAATACGCACGTATCCTGGAGTTGTGTCGGATCGACACTGGTTGTATTCAGACCTGAATTGACTCAGACCAGAGTTTGTTTGGAAGCAGGCCGAGACCCCCTAAAAAAGTGGGTCTCGGTCCGGTCCGGACCAGGATTCGTTTGTGGGTATTCAGACCTGCATAAAAGGTTCGGATCAGAGTTCCAAACAAATCCTGGTCCGTTTAAAGTGGACCAAAAGTGCAAGTCTGAATACACCCTTAGTTTACATTGAGTTCTATGGGGAAAATTTCTGGGTAGCCCATGTGAATTTTGTCTTTTTTAGTCTGCAGCTCCAAGCTATAATACCCTATTCAGATATTATAATAGATCCATGCTATATATGGACCAATGCTCCTAAGTGTTATTATCGCATTTCCTGTGTTTCAACTTTGATTCTCTGATCTGTTGTTGAATCAAAAACATTGTCATATCCTCTGAGACAACTGCTGATATAGGGATATACAAAATATATTAAATTGAACTAGGGATGGAAATTGGCAGCAACAGTCTGAGTTAGTAGTAGTAAGTAATCTTTATTTATATACCGCCTTTTCACTACAGATCTGAGTCTCAAAGCGGTTTACAATTGTTAATTATGGGCATTTATCTCTCACTCCACACAGAGATGGGAGCGGGCTTGCCGGTACAGGAGGCGCATGCTAGAACTATTGGACATATTTTTAGTGGTAGGGGAAACCGGAGTACCCGGAGGAAACCTACGCAGACACGGGGAGAACATGCAAACTCCACTCAGAAAGGCCCTGGTCCGACCGGGATTCGAACCCAGTACCTTCTTGCTGAGAGGCGAGAGTGCTATCCACTCAGCCACCGAGCTGAGGGCAGCTCTCACTTAATAGAAATCTTATCCCTGGGTCATTTTGGGCCATTTTGAGCTCTTTGCACAGTTCAAATGGTAGATATGTTGCATTGGAAAGTGCTTTTGGAATCTCACCCCTTTTACAATCTCAATGGACTTGAAGGCTTTTCCAGTGTGTGTGCCATAAGTGTTGCGTGCAGCTGTTGTGGTGGACTCGGCTCGGCCAGTTTTCCTCTGTGTTTGGGCTCCAGGGGTTCAGCGCAAAGATGTCTGTTTGAAACTACGTCACAAGCAGCGCTCGGGGCAGAGATGTGCTGCTGCTGACCTTTACCTGCTGCACTCCAGAGTCCAACACAAAGGAACCAGTTGATTTAACATGCGGCAGTAGTAGGAAGTCTTCTAGCACTGAGATACACATTTTAAAAGAAGTTCCATAAAGACACGACCAAATACACTGCTTTAAAATAACATAGTGTTAGTTTGAAGGTGTTAGTGTTGGACCAAAAGCAGCAGCGGGTCCCGGCTCAAAAGTGGCCAAAATGACGTGCGCTGACAGGCTTGCAATACCACCCCGGGCCGATGGGGGTGGACCCGGAATAAGAATTAGCCAATGCTAACATATAGCATTAGGTGACCTCTCGAAAACGTTTCTACAGGATGGTCCAAAAGTTGGCTCTTGGCCCAAAGCTTCGTTCCACATGTGTGTCAATGCTGAGAGGGGTGAATTTTTTTGGACCAGTCTGGTTTACTCGCTGTGAAATTTTGAAGGCACTCGTTCAAATGAATGGAGCTCTCGCCGGCTGACGCATGCACAGATGCGTTTTTTCACAATTTTCTTGTGGGCGGGACCACTCGCGGCCATTTTGGATAGCTCCAGTAGAGCAGAATTGTTGGCCCATTAGTTTGAACGGCGAAGATAGGCGTGACTCTGTCTGTTAATATATACAGTCTATGTTAAAATCCCACAGCCAAAGACCTATCATAAAGATTCCTGAGGGATGTTTTGCCTTATACTGTAGGTGAATTATGTAACTTTTTCTGTCGTCTACTTCCTATTTCTGCCATAGATTGAACATTTACAATATGGTGTTATTGATATTTTTTGTGTAAATATGTTAGTTCTAGCAGTGTGGTTTAAATGTTTTTGCCCCAGATAGCATAGGTAGGGCATGAGTACACCCTGTTGTCAAGAGAGAAAGGGAAACATCAACAAAATGAAAGCTCAGGGCTATTTTTATTCTTATACCAAGGTTTCCATCACATTATTTTCAGAAAAAAAACATTGCTAATGTTTTTTAATGAGTACATGCTCGCACTGAACCAAAACTGTACGTAAGTAATGAGGTCTAGTTGCGGTTGTAGTCGGATATGTTCTGAGGTTTTTTTTGTCCACCACTGTTTGAACATTTTGGAACTTGTTTGTCTGAATAGATAATTATACAATTTATCATGATTTCCCACAAAAAATCTGTGAGGATTTTCAGAAAACGTTTTGATTTCTGAAACCTTCTCCTGACCTCCTCTCCATGACTCATCTTGTATCCTGACCCTTCCTTTGTGAAATACTGATTTATACTCCAAAGATGGTTATAATTAAATCTCCCATTCCGAGTCCAGACGCACCCGTTCTGACCACTGGTCACTTACACTGCCTCATCTGTACCCATCATAATTACAGTCATTATAATTTCCTAATAGCTTAATTTCCTCCTAATTGCTTCTGGGTTTGTGTTGTCCAACATTCGCCGTTCCACTGACAGCTTCTATTGACAAAGTAATTATCTGAAGATGTGAAATAACCTTTATAAGCTATTTGTTATTCGGCCAATTATTCTCTCATAATCCTTCCATTCCAGCTTTTCTGGACATGAGGATGAATCTGATGTACGTGGATTTCTGCATCACATTTAGGAGCCAAATTAGGTAGTTTTTATCCATACAAAAGATAATTTGTTATGAAATATAGCTTTGGAAGAGAAAATGTCCATATAACACAAAAACAATAACAGACAACAGGATTACAGACAAAAAACACACAAACACACAATATTTAGAAAATTCTGTAAAGACAGTTTCTTCAATGCCTCCAGAGTTCAGAACTGTCCCTAACACGGCTAGTAAGTAAAAACATTCATAACCTCATTTTAAAATCCTCGGAGCGTTTCATGAACTTTTTCACAACATTCAGTGTGGGTACGTTATTGCGAACAAACAGAGCTGGCACTAGATTGAATCAGCAGTAATGTTTCAATCTGGAGAGATCTGACACTGCGACAGTAGCTCAGTTGGTAGAGCATTAGCCTTCAGGCCTGAAGGTCGTGGGTTCAATTCCTTCTCCACCGACTCCCACTGATGACTGCTGCCGTTGTGTCCTTGGGCAAGACACTTAACCCCACTTTGCCCAAAGCCCCAACTGAAAGATCAAGGCTATGCTCACACTCAGAGAGCAGCCGTCCTCCTGTGGACTCACCACCTGCAGAGGGTCAGTGAGGGGCTGGTGCTATGAGACTTGGGTTGCATCTCTGATTGCCACCCCCCTGACCCAGAAATGGATTAAAGGGTAGAAAATGGATGGATGGATTATCTGACACTATATAAATTACACATTTGACTCTGATTTCAACATCACATTTATTGTGCTGTACAGAATGTGGTCAGGATTTGGCGCTTAGGCCCTGGGAGAGGGTAAAGAGATTATGAGGTTAAAATCCCCTGGGGCCTTTACCCTGGCGGTGGTAGTTTAGAAGAAGGATGAAAGAGCTGGCCCAAAAAGAGACGGAGATGGGGAGGAGGAGGGTTGCAGCGTGAAGAAGCTGCTGTTCTGTTTGTATTAATAAAATGCTGAGGTGAGCTAAATATAAGGCATAGCTTATAGACAGAAGAAATTGTTTAGATGCCTTATTTATTTTTGGGATCACATGTTAGAAAGGAACGCAACATGAATTGAACATGGTACAAAAACAAAAGAGACGGAGAGTGTATTGTACACATGAAATGCCATAGAAAGATCATGTTTGAAAACGGTTTATTTTCAAGTCCCTCCAGACAGACTTGAGACAAAGCTCATTTTATGATTTGTATAAATGTACAAAAGAACAGAGACGTCATCACTTGATATATTAATGACGCATGCTTAAGAATTAAATCCTGTAGCAACAATGTGGGTAAAACAAATACGTTCAGTGTTTCAGATAATCATGTTTTTCACAGTAATACAAAAAATGCGCAAGTCAGATTCCACACTTTTCTAGCATTAATTGTTCTTGCCTTTTATTCCCAATCGTTCCCAGTGCTGATCGTTTCGTCGTTCCCAGTGCTCTTCCCAAAATATTTCAATTACTCAAGCTGTATCACCTCGCTCTATAATAGAGCATTCCTGGCACGTCTTTGTTCACATGTCGTGCTCTCATTAAAGTCATCGTCGTTCCCAGTGCTGAAGCTTAAGTATAAGCCACAACCACAACAGCTTCCTCCCTCACTGTCAGAGCTAATACTTCTCAAGAGCGGCATTCTAAACAGAAATGACACAAGACATTTGCATTAGCCACGAGTGTAATACATGCAGTTAATTACTACTGTCAGGCTGAATGTAAGAGCGGTAAAGAATGAGGTCGTTTGGGTGTGTTTGGAGGCTACAGGGGCTTGTTTGGTGAAAAGGTCACTGGTCCAGTTCTGACAGGGCTGTGTGCGGACCACCGGAGAGCGGCGCATATAGACCGGATTCGCCACATAGGGAGTGACACCTCAGCGCGAGAGAAAATATACAAGCAGGCTTTTTTTATAGCATCTTACAAAGTCGAGATCAGAGTTGTGGGGATCGTGTGATGAGATGTGTGCGGTGATTCCATTGAGGGCTATCACCATGAAAGCACAAAACGATAACTTAAGTTTTCAATTCAATGTAAAACCCTAAATCACAACACTAGTCGTTTCAGAGGACTTTACGTTTTACATAAAAGAAACAATGCAATAACAACAAACACATAGGAGCCATTGGTCCATAGGGAGCAGGACGACCAGTGTCCATAAATGTTAATAAATGTCCCGGATCGCCGCTGTCCTTAGACCCTCCAGTAGGCAAGGAACCTCTCAAAAACCCAGTATTGAGTAGATCCACAACAACCGACAGAGAGGCTGTTGATCCAGGACTCGGGCTGTAGAACTACGACTGCTGTTGTGATTCAGGGTGATACACAAATAAATTGAATTGACACCCAAAACACTCTCTGACCCTACTTTCCATTAGTCACTCTGTGCTGAGGGCATCACTCTCTTTCCTCAACAACATTTTTAGTACTTCATTATTCAGGTTATTTTTTTGTAATTAAAGCATACTCGACTCTGCTTTCTATTTTGGCTTTTTAGGTTGTGAATGTGAAACCCATCAAAACCTCTGTGACATGTTATGAATATATGAACCAACTCAGACTCTGAGGAACACAGGGTCTGGCCTCTTGCTGGTGCCCAGAGACAAAACAAAACATGGGGAGGCAACCTTTCAGCTATATATGCAGCTAAAATAAGGAACTTTCTTTCTTGAAAATGTGAGACTATAACATTGTTCAAATCCAGGTTAAAAGCAGTTCTGTTTTTCTGTGCATACAACTGCAGGATTGCATTTTCACTCGTTTTGATACATTGTCATTATTTAATTTTGTTCATCATTTATTTATTATTTTTCACTTTGAGTTGCCTTGTGTATGAACTGTGCTATACAAATAAACTCGCCTGGCCATGCTCATCACTTTCCCATTATACCACGTGACCTGGCCCGGCTGATCACCGCTCCTGCTCCACCTCCGCTGGTTCAATCTCAGATCCCCACAGTGACGCTGCAGGCTTCCAACTGCAATTTTAGCATGTTCTTGTGCCTGGGCCCACGTGTGGTGAAATAATGTGACTGTCCTAGAACCGCGAGTACATGGAGGAGCAATTACCCCCGCGGTGCAGGCAGCGAGCAGAGCTATATAGAAGTATATGGGGAGTAATTGATGTCGCCGCATGGAGGAGACTGAGGGAGTCGCAAACGCCAAGTCCAAAGGAACATTTTCACTAATAGACCACAAGCAGAGGTCAGCGCAAAGGGACCCAAGCACTTATAAGCTGACTGTACGTGTTCTATCAGGAGTATTGATGTCTCAGCTGTCCATCATAAAAAGCAGCAGAAGCGAGGCAAGTTTATTTGAACAGCCCAATAAAAATAAAAATAAAATGAAAAACATGCACTACTATTGCCACTGTTTCTTAATTACCACTTTTATTGTACATAATATATCCTGCATTTAAAATTCTTATTTCTTTGCACAATTTTTTTTTTCTTGAGTGATTCTATCCAGCGACAGAGGCTCAGTTGGTAGAGCATTGGCCTTTGAGCCTGAAGGTCGTGGGTTCGAGCCCACCATGAGACCTCCACCGACTCCCACTGCGACTGCTGTCGTTGTGTCCTTGGGCAAGAAACTTAACCCCACTTTGCCTGAAGCCTCTGCTGAAATAACAAGGCTCCTGTGGACTCACCACCTGCAGGAGGATCAGTGAGGGGCTGGTGCTATGTGTACTGGGTGGCATCTCTGGCCACCCCCCCGACCCAGAAATGGATTAAGGGGTAGAAATTGGATGGATGGATGGATGGATGGATTCTAACCATGCCAGATGTAAATTTCTCCTGTGTGAGATCAATAAAGTCTATCTTATCTTATCATACACAAGGCAACTCAAAGTGGTGAACAAAAAAAAAAATAGAAACCTTCACAGAAGGCAATCAAATCTTAAATAATCACAGTGCATTAAAATTTGTGAAATGAACTCCATGAGTTGTATAAACAGCTAAACAGAACGGTTTTAACCTGGTTTTGAATATGAATTGTCAGAGTAGAAGCCTGTCTGTCAATAGGTAAAAGCAAAAATAACAATTGTAAACCGCTTTGTGACTCTGGTCTGTGAAAGGCGGTATATAAATAAAGATTACTTATTTACTTACTTTAATATTATGATGGTATAAGGTGTATATTTTGGCTTGACAGTGTAGCGTGGTTGAAAGTTTAAAAAGCAAGTATCCATGCGAGAAACTTCAATTATCCCCAAAAGGAAAGATAATTCGAGGTAAGTAGAACATGCAAATCTCATATAACACTGCAATTAACGAAAAACAAATGAAATTGTGTATACAGTATGTGTTTATACTCAAAGCCCAAATTGTTGACCTACAATCTCCTCATTCAATTTATCTCAACATCATTTTCCCTTTCTCAAACTCTTTATCTGTGTGATGAATATGCTCATTTGAGAGAAAATGTTTTTATGTGTGCGTGTTTATATGCGGCAGCTTTACATAAAGACTCACTCTGGTGCAGACGGGTAATTATCAAGATGAATTATGGCTGTTTACGCCTGTTCACAAAATCTAGTGAATTAGCATCTGCTCATACGGACCCAAACTGAGGATTTAATCAGAGAACTTTGTAAACATAAAAGGGAAATATGGCTCTTTGTGGGTCAAATATGGGCCTAGAGTTGTGCTGGGATCTGTTTTAATGTAATTGTATGTACAGTATGTCAGTGGCAATAACACAATAAATAAAAGCACAATTGCATGCATGTACCAAGATCCAGTTTAAAATTGCGGTGGAAGGCACAGAGATTGTATATTAATGAACAATGCTAACCCGCTATATCAATGAAGCCCAATAAGGAAGTGCTCATGGACGAAGTTTTGCACCAACTCCCCAGATTTGATTCCTTTTGACTTGCATTGAACTCCTTTCGCTCAGTACAATTTCTGTCACACTCACCATTTTGGGTTGAAAGAAAAATGTGTTCTTTTTAGTTATGATGTTATCTACTGTCTTTTTTGTGAGCTGCCAAATAATGATCTAGTATTGTCACATGCCCTTAAGCTGAAATGGAATTCTGCGACATGAACACAACCTATTAGTTCATTTTGACAATTGCTCCTATCACCCTTACCTTCTCAAACCTTCAAAATGGAGTTAGCAATTGCAAAATCAGCTTTGCTTCTTGAAAAAAAAAAAAATGCAGAATGTGAACTATTTTAAAACATCAAAAGCTCCTTTTATGACTTATCTGCATTGGGATCAAACTAATTATCCTCAATTTGGAAATAAACTGGCACAGCATCTTCAATCATAGATCACTTTTCAGATTTACTTTTTTTGTGAACTGGGTTACAAAAATGAACAGTTAATTCACCTTTTTCTGCTTATTAAGGTGAAACATTAGAATATTGTCCAAAGGTTCAATTATTTCTGTTATTCAACTGTAAAAATAGATATATATATATTTTTACCATACCATAACTCCTGATTCATTAAAATAAGCAACAGACCAGGATGAGGTTACCATAGAAATGTGTTTTGGACCGGATGTGGCTCCCAGGCTCAGCTCTGACAGAAACCATATTTGTAATCATTTTGACCGCAGAGTAAAGTCCGGTTTCACATTTTTTGAGATGTTGTAATTGGGTTTTCTAACAGCCGAGCCAATCAGCAACATTATAATAAGAAGTAAATTGACGTTCAAACAATATTCAAATATTTTGAGTCTCACCTGTATTTCCTAGGCTCAGATTTGACAAATATTAGCTGCAGCGCTCACCATAGAGTTGACACAAAGCTAACTCTACAGCACGCACTTTTATAGAGCCATGAATCATTGAACACTCCGTTGATGGACTGTGCTTATGTGGAACCTAATGAGGCCCAGATGATAGATACGGCGTTCGTTAAGACCAAGCGCACTTGAACACACCACGGTTGAAAAATGATTGATTTCGCCCAGAAAATGGCCACCTCAGGGTTTTACAATTAGCGTGCTTTATAGTGATCCTGGGAGAACATTTTACACTTATTGGTTGAGTGCTCGACCGCAGAAATTTGAAATGGAAAAAGGCTATGGTTAAGTAATGTTTCTCTAGAGGTGAATGTACAGTTAAATATACTCTGGAAACTTAACTCATTACTTAATGCATTCTTAAACACGGTCAAACGTCTTTTATCATGTATCTATTTTTTGACTCAAGAATAATGGGTCCTAAATATAACGTCTTTCAGAAGAAAACATGTAGGTCAACTATACCTTCTGGAACTATGACAGACTCATTACTCTGCTTAACTTGATAGATCTGTCAGGATTTGGCTTTTGGTTTACTCGCAGGTGGCACCACTTTGCCCAAAAACATTATTTTACAGCATATTGTTCTAAGCATGTGCATAGACATTTTTGACGTTTCTATTTTTGGTAATATCCACACAAACATGAAAAGGCCTTGTGTGATTGTTTCTATCTTGTTTTGTTAACCACTGGCCTTGGGTATGAACTGAACTATAATAATAACCTTGCCTTGCCTTTCCTGACCGGCGGGCAAGCTGTCCGTAAAGGTCCACCCTGGTCCATAGCCACAGCCAGTCCACTCTAATGCTTCTTTCCAGGTCTTGCTGTTAAATCAATACAGCAGCTGCAGTTTATTCAAAATCGTCTTTGGCTCCAGTTCAGACCCAGATTGATTTAAAAATCCTTATGCTTGTTGATAAAGCCCTTAGTCTGGCGCCTTCATATATTTCTGATTTACTCGTGTAATATGAACCTGTGTGCAGTCTCGGATCCTCGGACCTCGACCTCCTAGCCGATCAGCAAGTAAAACTGAAAGTAAGAGAAAAAAGCTGCTTTCTTCCATTATGCTCCTTGTTAATAGAACAGGAAGAATTGCTCATTAGTTAATTTAAGAACAAATGAAAAACTCCTCAACGCCTCTCTATTTGTCTAAAGCAATAGTGTTTTTTTGTAACAAGGCCACTTTAGGTTCAACAGCATTATCCAGAGGCCGACATACAGATCGAATGGACTTGTTCTTTTCTGAGCTTTGAAATGAGGTACGACATTTGATGAAGCTGAAGTTGGCTGAATGACAAATGTTTATAATCCATTTGTTATATAGCGCTTTAGTGAATAAAACTTCAGTCACATTTCAACAACATCATCTCTTTAATACATGTTGTCAGCGCTAGTTCAAACTACAGTTTATCTGGACATAAGCACACACAGACATGTTACAGACTACAGTCTGGGTCTCGGCAGATGTAAAGCAAAAGACCAAGAATGGACGGAGGAGCATCTCCTTTATACCAGACTAACCAAAACCAAATGTTTTCGGCTTCCTGCTTATTAAAACTCCTAGTTTCACTCATGACTGGGGGATGGGAGAATGCTGCTGATGCGTCCCATTACATCCCATCACACACGTAGGTTACCCCCAAAGTTGTCTAAACTTTGAATAAATGAATTCACATTAATGAAAATCCAACAACTCTACTATCATTCCCTCCTGTTTTTCATTAAAGGAATTAATCACATTCAATGTTTAGTAAACCCAACTTAAAGATGGAACACAATGAAATTAATACAAACACAGTATTACATTTGAATCCAAGTTGTGTCGACTCAACTTAGAGACCCCTCTCAACCTGTGTCTTATAAAAATCACATTGGTTACAGAACGCACACAGAAAAGAAACTCAAAATTATTATTTTTTTAGATCATTTCGCATTCATATGTAATTGCTCCCCTATAAACCATATCTCCCCCCTGTTGAGACATTAATAATGGCTCAATAAAGGAACATAATTCCTAATTATTCATGTGTATGAAATGACAAAGACACAAATACCCAATTTACTCATGTAAATTAATGTAGCATCAAAATCTATAAACTAAACGTTCATTTGAAATGTATTAAACCACATGTATTCACCTGAAATGTATGAAACCACATGTATTCACCTGAAATGTATTAAACCATATGTATTCACCTGAAATGTATTAAACCCACATGTATTCACCTGAAATGTATTTACTTGAAATGTATTAACTTGAAATGTGTCAGCTTTGGTTATCAAATTCAACACCACACACGCTGCCAAAGCCCAAAAACCCAAAGTCCATTTTCACAGTCCACAGCTCGGTGCATACCCGACACTCCTCTCTCAGCCCCTCCTTCTCTATAGTAATGAACAGAAATGTCCACTCTGCTCCCGGTTTCGAAACTCTTCTCTGTCTGCGTTTCAGACGCCAGACCAGCAAAAGCAGCAACACCACCAGACACACAAGCTGGACTTTCAGTCGCAAATGTACCAAGATGTCACCTTCAACATATCACGCCCATTTCAACTCAAACAAACAGGCAGCACCTTCTCTTGGCCTGCGCTTTTGATATCCATTGCAAATCGGTGGCCCATGATTCGTCGGTAGCAACTTCTGGTGGGGGGGTGTGTGGAGGGTCTCGTGTCGATGGGGCAGCATGGAACAGCGATGCCGGGGAAGGGGGGTGGTGTTCTCCCCACTCAATGGAACATGGATGGACCTTGCTGTTTCAAAACTCTGGCAGTGGTGAGTGCATTTTTTCTCAAACAAAAAGCACATTTGTTTATACATTTCAGAATCCAAACATAAGATGAAGGGTATCTCTAAACCAAGAAAACAGTTTAAAAGTTTTGGAGTTACTTTTAAAACAAGAGTTTACCCAAAAAAAATGTAATCTCACTGAAGATTTAAATTTTATTTCTAATTAGATTGAGTTTGTTTTGTCTGAGTAAGTTTGAGCTTAACAAACAAACACTTAAAGACGTAAAAAGAACAATCAAAAAATCTACTTTATGAGGTCCTTTTACAATATCCAATTCCAATTTTTCAATTTAGCTTATTTAGATATTTTTCGTCGGTCTTATTATGCTGGTTACCACAAAGTTCTGCCAAAAAGCCATTGATCAGCTGAAAACTATCACCACTCTGAAAATGCCCAATGCTTTTGAGGAGATACATTGGATTACCTGCCTTCAAAGACGATTTAAATTTAGTTTCTTTTTAGAAAAAATTAGTTTTACCTTGTCCATGTGGATTTCAAGAAACTGTAAGTTCTGCCCGTCAACTTCAATCCGGAGACAGGCCATGCTTCAAAGATGGAGTCCTCAACAGCAGTTCTGAATGGAAAAAAAAGGCCTCACTGCCTGCTCCAAACTCTATGTTTGAGGTTATCCTCAGCTCCGCAGAGAAATGTGTTTGGCATCCGGCGCAAGAAGGACCAAAAAAATGTTACTGTAAGAAACTAGTCACATTTGAACAACATAATCTCTTTAATACATGTTGACAGCGCTAGTTCAAACTACAGTTTATCTGGACATAAAGCACACACAGACATGTTACAGACTACAGTCTGGGACTCGGCAGATGTAAAGCAAAAGACCAAGAATGGACGGAGGAGCAGCTCCTTTATACCAGACTAACCAAAACCAGATGTTTTTGGGCTTCCTGCTTATTAAAACTCCTAGTTTCACTCATGACTGGGGGATGGGAGAATGCTGCGTCCCATCACATCCCATGATGCTGTCCCATCACATCCCATAACAGACACACACGTAGTGTTACACATTAGTTAGGCCCAAAGCTGTCTAAATTGTTGTTGAATAAATTCATGACGCAGGTCACTTTGCGGAGAAATGAAACGTAACCACGGAGCGGCATATACGGAGTTTTGAAATCTTTCATTGGGGATCAGTTTCAAAAATGTTCGTTTACACCCCCCAAAACGCCGGCCTCGTATGGACGAGACCAAAGGATTGATAACGTATTTTTGCGTTTAGGCTGGCATGACTTCGTGTGGACAGGGCCATAGATCCATTGGTTTTTTCAATGCTTCGCATAGGGCCGTCGTAACCCGCTATGACGTCACACTCAGGTTAGAGCACAGACAACTTAAATTCATGAAAATACCACGTTCTTTTAATAAATATAGGATTTTTTTTGCAGGAATCTTCTTTCAAATTAGAACAGTGTCATGCAATTTTGATATCCACTATTTTTTTAACAAAAAAAACCCGTTCATTAGGTCTTTAATGTCTAAGTCAAACAGGTGACCTATGTTTTTCAAGTAGTTTATTCAATCCAGGAAACCAAAGAATAATGTATATTAGGAAAAAAATAGCTGCCATTACATGAGAAACTTTCTTTACCAAAGTAAAACTATCTTTTATTCGAGGAGTGGTAACGAGACCCGTAATATGATAATGTTTACATTAGGGCGTGTAGAATGACCATAGAAATGGCCTTGACCAATGTCACCACAGAGTGAGGTTGATCGATTGGGAGACTAAAAAGAGGGCGTGACAAAGAAATTAGTTGAATGGACATGAAAAGTATACTCGAAGGCCTGTTCTATACATGCAGAAGCTGCGCAGACGTTTCCAGGCTATTACAGAAAGAAACACACCTGGGCTCCTAATGCAAAATTTCTCAGTGTATTCAAAATCGAGGTTGAAAAAACGGGAATTTATTTCCTAGAGCCCCGGCAGTTGTGGGCAGAGAAACTTTTACAAACACTCACACGACCCCGCAGCCCCATGCCCAAGCCCCCCTCCACGGTTAGTATACTCACTTTCCTGTGCCAGAACTCAGATGCACCAACATCATTCTGCATTTTAACAGCAGCCTGTGGAAAATGAAAACTGAAATAGAGCTTTTCGCGTGGTCTCGTTTGGGACGAAGCGAAGGTGTAGAATTATTCCTCTGTTGCCGATCGGCTTGGAAGCCCACGTTAGCTAAGTTTGTGTGCGACGTGGCGCCATTGTAGTTGATGTTTGTTCTCCGCTACTGCGAATGTACCAAAATTACGTACGGGGAGCAGCGGGGGGAGGGGGTCAGAGCAGAGGGGATTTCACACCTATTACCCCTCTCGCGGGTGTGAAAGAAGCTCCCGCTGTGCAGCGTTTTCTGAGTTGACCCACTTGCAGGGGATTGAAACTCTTACATTTTCACCCCCTGACACACAGTCATCGTGGTCGAACGGTTGGTAAATTCTACTGGTCAATCATAAACAGTTGTGATAGTCAGGCTTTCCAGTGTAGTCTTTTATGAACTCTGCTGTTTTGTGTCGGTCATGTTGTCTACTTATTGCTCAATGGCATCTCGTTGTCCATAATCATGTGCTTGTTCGACCAAATTTGTTTCTATAAAAAAAGAAAATCCTAAAAGAGAGAATCGATTATAATAGACTTTTCAGAATATTTCAGTTTTAAACGGATGTATACCTTTAAACAGAAGTTTTCTGAAAATGTCTATATCCCGGAAGTAGAAAAATATAGGATTTTCTACTTTCGGGTGGATCATCCAAGACAATTTGTCCTTACCAATAGTCAAATCATTATGTGATGCAAATAAGGGACAGAGAGTTTTGTTCAAAAATAGAGAGGGCGGAACTGCCCCCCTTCATACCTTTAAGGCAAACAAAACAATACTCTCACATTTTTAAGAGCAACATTGCTATCTTCATGGCTATAGTAGTTTTTGGATATCATTAGGCTGAGTTAACGGAGGCAAATGTGGCAGTAAATACGTACTATAGTTGGATGTCGGTTTCTACCCAAAACCGTTCACACGAAGACTGTGTTCAGGGGGTGAAAATGTAAGTGTTCAGATCCAGCCTGCAGAGTGGGACAACTCAGAAAGCTGCCACAGCGGGGAGTCTTTCACACCCGCTGAAGAGGGGAATAGGTGTGGAAATCCCCCTTCTGCGCTGACCACGCTCCCCGCTTTCTCCCCGCCACGTAAATTTGTCCTGCGCAGTCGCGGAGAAAAACATCAACAACAATGGCGCCGCGACTCACCAACTAGCTACGTGGGCTTCCAGCGCGGACACAGAGGTAATTCTACAACCTTCGTTCGTCCAAACGAGACCACGCGAAGCTCTAGGTTCAGTTTTCATTTTCACAGATGCTGTTAAAATGCAGAATGATGTTGGTGCATTCTGAGGTTCTGGCACAGGAAGTGGAGTATACAACCGAGAGGGGTGGGCTGGCATGGGGCTGAGGGGGTCGGTGGAGTGTTGTAAAGTTTCTCTGCCCTACTGGCCGGGCGCTAGAAATTACATCGTTTTTCAACCTCCATGTGAACCACTGCGGAAATATGCATTAGGAGCCAGGTTGTATCTGTTAATAGCCTGGAAACGTCAGACGCGCGTCTCAGTTATAAACAGGGCCTTCGAGTAGTACTTCAGGTCCATTCAACTAATTTCTTTTGGTCACGCACGCTTTTTAGTCTCCAAATCGATCCACCTCACTCTGTGGTGGACATGTGGTAAGCTTTCTATGGTCATCTACAGCCCTAATGTAAACAGTAGCCATATTACGGCTCTTCCCACTACTAGGAAGAAAAAATATTTACTTTTGGTAAAGAAAGTTTCATACAGGGAATGCAGATAATTTTTATTCTAAGTATGACATTATTCATTGGTTTCCTGGATCGAGAAATACTATTGAGATACATAGGTCTTGTATGTACTTAGACATTAAGACCTTATGACGGGTTTTTTTTTAAAAAAATAGTGGATCTCAAAATTGCAAGACAATGTCAATTTGAAGAGATTCGGCAATAAAATCTATTTTTATAAAACGAACGTGTTTTTCATGAATTTCAAGAAGCTTTGGCTCTAAACCTGTGTATGACGTCATAGAGGGTTACGCCCATGCATTGAAAACATGGATCTTATGGCCCTGTCCACCACGCGTCAAGCTAGGCCTAAACCGCAAAAATACTTATATCCCACCAGTGTATCGTCATACGAGGCCGGCGTTTTGGGGGGGTGTAACCGAACATTTTGAAACTAGGTCCAGAGTGGAAAGATTTCAAAAACTCCGTATATGCGCTCCGTGTTACTGCCTTCCGCAAGTATCTGAGACTCTTGCGTCAACGCCAAGCCTTTGATAAAGCACGAATGCGACGCAATCAGAAAATTAGGACACAACAATGTTAAGCTTGTTGGTTTTGTAATCCAGTGTGACCGAAGCAACCGTTCAACCTCCATGTCCGTCCATATAATGTTTGTACCAGTCCCCATAGCCAAGTTGTCTGTATTACAAACTTCGGCATGCCACGGAAGTTTGTGCTGTTCCCGTATTGCGTCACAGCGCCACCAACAGGTCTGGCAAGTTTCACAGCGTTTTCAGCGTATTGACTACATTCAATATGGAAGCACACATTTACTGAGTAACTCCCGTCGTTTACAGAAAAGTTTCTGAATATTATAAGCGTTTAGTCTACCGTGTGGATATGAGCCTAAGCACAGGAATGCCTATTCTCTCTTCTCTCCCATGATGCCACACAATACTGCCATCTCCTGGTGACACAAGCTCACTACAAATACATTGCCGTTTAGAGTGTGAAAAGTGTCCGAGGTGGGAATTGAAACCAAGTAATTCTGATTGACAAAAATCCATCAACAACCAATGAACTATCTCAGTGACAGCGAAATGTCACATTTCTAGTAGTTATTCATACTAGCTGTACAGGCCTGTCATCTTGATATCGCGAAAAGATCGGGAATATCAAATTGTAACAAGTTACAGCGTTGAAACGTACCGTTCTGACGGTCACCAAGGGTGTTAAGTATTTCCGTTTCTGATGGGCGTTGTTTCTATGGGGTTATTTCGATTTGGGGGGATCAGACAAAAAAAAACAAAACTGATTTTTGAAAACCTTTAGTAGTTCTCTTCTAATATAAAATGGTATTAAAACTGTATTTCTAAATAAATCAAACCCGTCATAAGGTCTTTAATGTTTTGTTTGGTGTGTGCGTTCGTGCGTGGTGTGTGTGTGTGTAGCGGCCTCTTCCTCAAGATCACTGTCCAGTAGCTCAGATTTGATGTTGTCAGCCTAACAGTGCATGTCCATTTGAAGCAGCAGTAAACGGAGGGCCATCATCAAGTCTTCCACATCATCACATTTTTAACAGTGTAGTTGCACATTTTCATCTAACAAGAACGCACAAGAAACCAATCACCAGTAGAAGAAACAGTACGGGTTGGGATGTATCAGCTCCATACAAATGTCTGTTGATGCTAAGTAAATGTAACTGTTATGCTCTAAAGGGACAGATGAGAAAAGATATTTATTTTGAGGGTGGTTCATCTCTTCTTAGGAGAGGAGACAGTGGTCAGTTGCGAAGACCATTGGCCCTTTGAGCCTGAAGGTTGAGGGCTTCGAGCCCAGCACGGGGACCTTCTCCACTGACTCACAAATTTAGCCAAATTGGTTCCGAATGGTTACTACTGATCAAAAAGAGAAAAACTGCATGAAACTATAAAACTTAGAGTTGAAACTTTACACAGTTGTTGTCAACAACACAATGACAAATTGGACGTTTAAAATGTTCTTCTTCCCAATGAAAAACGGCTTTTTAGGCATTTTATACATTGAATTTTTTAGGCAGGCTAAAAAAAACAGGTTTTTTTTCCAAACATTCAAAGGATGCAGAGTGTAATAAGATGACATACATTATTTCAGGTGTATATTTCCATAAACATAGAGGGCCTAGCTTTAAAAGATGCATGCACACAAGCATGTGAGATGTAAGATGTGTTTTTATATAAGCAAAGAAATTAGGGTATGCCAAACTTTTGTGCACGAGCCAAAACGATGTAGGAGTTTAAGAGGTTTTAACTCTCCAAAACTGTTAATCTTGTTCCTTCTATAGAAGTCACCTGTTCTGATGTTGAACTTCGCAGGTATTCAGTGGTAAACGCAAACAATTACATTTGAGCTTGGGCTTTTGAGTTTTCTTTACCTTTTTTTTTTCTCACAGTGATTGCATTGTGTTGTGTAAAATTTACATTAGCTTCACATCTTCAAAGATGATGTACACCCAATGACGCGACAAGAAGAGACAATGGAAGGACAAAACAATAAAACCTAGCAAAGGTGATTGATTGCCAGCTGATGCAGGAGAAGAAAAAAAGGGAGTAAAGAGGTGAAGGGCCAATATAGGATACTTATTAACGTGCTTGACTATGATCAAACTTCAATCAATTTGTCAATTAAGTGTCAAGATAAAACTTATTTTCCAGGTAGAAACAATAGAACAAAATGATAGCATTTTTTTATACAGTTACACCCACCGGGTAGAAATGAGACGCGGGACATTTTTTCATCAATTTTTCACTTTCTTACGTGGTAGTATGAAGCCATTTACACAGAACTATGGTAATTTCTGACCCTGATTAGAAGTTTCCTTCATTCAAGTCATCAAAATCTATGACAGCCTAGGAGTATTTGTGATAGTTGTGGTGAATGTGTTTTACTTTCTCTGATGGTAAACTGGCTATTCTTCCTCATGACCCTCTTTGATGAATTGTTACATTTAATCTCCCCAGAATTGGACTCAATTATTCTTGTACGTTAAAAACTGTTCAGTAACGTTAGGGCATACTCGACAACTCCCTCCACTAATGTACAGACTTGTTCCCGGATAGAAATGCTCACCATAATTACAGACAAGCGGAAACTGAAAAGTCATTCCACTCAATTCTATGTAGTTCTGCAAAATGTAGAACTCATGACTCTTCTGGCCAACTGTAAAGCCATGTTCCTGCTTTCTTCCCTATGTGCACAAATACTATTGTTCTGTTGGGATTCTGGAAATCTTGTTTTGCTAACAGTTCTTTCCACAAGTTGTTATCAGTTTGAACAAATCACTTTAATCGGTCCTGGACTTGTAATCGAAACCTCTTTGGTGATTGTATTTCAGTGTTTTTTTTTGTACTTTTTCTTTTTCTTTTTTGGTGCACACTGGGGAACTTTAGCATCTTTTTCAGATTGGTTTTACTGCAAATGAACAGATACAATATTCGGAATCTGAATCTACATTAAAGTGAGTGAAGACAGGCGGGAATCGGAGCGGGGTGATATATGTACTGTTGCCTGCTTCTGTGAGTCTTTCCAAGGGCAAAGGAGCTAGTTTAGTAGTGTATCCACTTTTAATATGGAGTTGAATATTAATCAAGGCCATGTGAAGTGTCATTGAGAGTCCAAAAAGCAACTATAATAAATCCGATGCATTATTTTTTACGTATTATTCACAAGTGTGACCTCAATTACACCCAGCGATGCACGTAACGTTATGATCGGCTCTAATGTCGGAAGCAAAGCTTTTAGGGCGCTCATTCTACTCTTTTTCTGTCTAGCCATAGTGCACAACGTTTTTTTTCGACCGGAAAAATAGCGGCATTCATAAGCAGCATGTAATGTGCTGGTGTACATTTCAGGATTGTTTGCATAGCAGCAGGTGTAAAGTCTAACATGCTTTAGTGCACAAAGGGATCAGGGCTTATAAATGTCACGATAAGAAAACTCCAACAAATATAGAAACTCAAGTGCTTTGGTATCTTGCATGATCTGGACTCTGTTTTCTTATTATTTGTTCTGTTTTATTTGTCTCTAAGTGATCAGAATAATGTGTAACTCATTTGATTGGCATATCTTTCGAATGAATGAGAATGGCAGCCTTAACCCACAAACTGTCAACCAATCTGATAAAAAAATACATCAAAACAACATGGAGCTCTGCACACTATAATTTCATTTTCTTCAGAGAAGGACTGTGTCCTACCACAGGTACTGAGTACGTGTTAGGACACAAGGGATATAGTTTAAGGACCAGGGGTTAAAATTTCATTTCATTTTTAAAGTTACTGTCTCCAAGTTTGTATACTGCTGGTTTAAAAGTTTTCTCCAATGTTTGCTATGGAAGCATATGTCATACTTGCTTGTCTTATTTTTCTTAACATGTTCATGTTTCTCCTCTTTTCTTTCTTCTGCCTTCTTCTGACGTTCCATGTGGATTTCTCTTTTAAGGAAAACTGATTATCCATATTTGTAATATAAACGGCCATACGCTTTTTTGGATTACTGTTGCTAATCAAAGCAATGCTGGTCACTGATGTAGCAGTATTTGGCCTTTAATACAAACAAGACCTGCATCGGGATATTTGCTATGACTGGTGACGTTGGACAAACCTCTCATCTCTCACTTCATAAGAGCGTAAGAACATAGGATGTTCTTACGCTCTTATGTTCTTCAGTGTCTCAAGAAGACGACCCGTTTAAACTCGTCTTTACGTTTTTGTTACTTGTGTTTACATATCTGTATGGAGAGTGTCAGTTAGAAATATGGAAAGTCTGTGTGTTGGGGAGAAATACAATATTGGTCAACTCTGCCAGGATTTATTTTTTAAACAACTTTTTCATCCCAAATAGATGAAAAGTCACTTTGTCACTTAACTTTATACACTTATTATCCTGCACAATTTAACTGTACAGAACTACAGTACTTACAATACATATATAATATTTTGACTGGTTTGAAGCATTATCAGCATCTAAGCTAGTTTATGTTAGTATGAAACATAGTACTACTTCATTTGTATATAATTGTGTGTGCTCAATGTGTGCTCTTTATACTGTCCTATATTCTGCAACTTCGAAATTTCACCACTGTGGGAGAATAAAGGAATTATTAATCTTATCTTATCTTATATATTTTTTTCTGTTGATGCAGAATGCCTCGAACATCTGAACTTGACATATAACATGGCCCTTGATCTTAATCACCAACAAGGAAGGAACGCTAGATAATTAAATGTGAACAGGAGTGTGGGTTTTGGGGTGACTAACAAGTCTCCTGGGAAAGAACTGAGAACACTGGCTGAAGTCTGGTGTTTTATTAAGGTTTCAGAGTGCAGACATAACGAGCCTCAGGCTTACCCAATCTAAGTCTGTGTGGAATGAAAATTACTAGATTCAGTACTAGGGAACAGACTGACTGAACACATTTATATTTCTATTTTAATTAAGTTTATTCCTAACCAGGTACATACATATTCTCACATATTGTTAATAAATCAGGTTAATGTTTGGTTGAAATGGCAACATAGCAGTATAGATGAGCCCCTTTTAAAGAGCTAACCAATATATAACTGATATACATGCTAGACAAGTCCATTTGTCTGCAATAAACAATCAGGGTGTGTGTGGTCTATCTATCAACAAATCTATAAGAATATGGGGGATTGATTCATTGACGAACATTTGCAATTTGTTTCTGTCTCAGATCATTTGCTCAAATCAATGGGAGGTGGACAGCCCGAGTGACAAATTGCTTTTCACATTTAGATATAGGCGATGCG
Source organism: Knipowitschia caucasica (assembly GCA_964034765.1). NCBI lineage: Eukaryota > Metazoa > Chordata > Actinopteri > Gobiiformes > Gobiidae > Knipowitschia > Knipowitschia caucasica. The sequence goes on from OZ035836.1 coordinate 26,504,139, forward strand.
GCATTCCTTTCCATATTACCATATTTGTTGTTATGTCTCTTTTGTATGTGTGTTGATGTAACTTACCAAAAAATGGACAGATCAGATCAGCACATGGATACATAATTTGATCCACACTTTACACGTGGCATCTGATATGGATCGCTATAGCTGCTTCCACATCATAGGCAAAGCAATTATTTTCTCTCCCCCCTTTCTCCCCACCCCCCCCCCCCCCTCCTCCAACGAAAGAAATTCAATACAATGCAATCTGGATATGCATCTTTCATTCGTGCTATGAAGTTGTTATCGAAAGTATGTTTCTTACATGGCTCCTTTAACATTTGCATTGTGTCACTTCGGTTGGTCCCATCATACTAAATGTCAGTTAAACAAAATTGCACACTGTCACAGTCGTTGCTAGGTACACACTGTTGTAACAGTATTGTTGTTACTTTGTTTATCAACAATGACCTTTTATCAGTATCTGCACATTAGACCATGTGTTCATCCAGTCAAGTTACCTCAGTATCTCTCAGCTTTTACACAAACCTCAAGACCAAAAGTGAGGGTGGGAACGTAGATGTAACGGTAAAGAAGCTTCTTCACCAGCGGGATGCAGGCCTGGAGTTGGTGCTTGTGTGTGAGTGCTGGTTGCGGGTCTATGCCACTGGCCTGTCCGAGCTGAGTCCAGAAGACATGGACTTAGTTCGCCCTCACTGCTGCCCTCTTTGCATCTTTAAAAAAAAATATTATACAAAAATAAATACACACACAAACACTTGTACAAGTAACGATGGTCTCTCTGCCATGCAACGCATCATCAAGTTGCGTGGGCCACTGAGCCACAGAAAGGGCTGATTAAGGCCTCATTACATTTTCAGCCACTGATAAGCTTCTCAGGTTTGGGTAGTGAAACTCACATGTATACGTTATACTATCCTTTATCCCGGATAAAGAATTTATGTAAGCTAATTCTTTCCAAAATTAACGTATCTTTATACTGCCCTGAGGCAGAAACATTATTTCATTCCCTTTCAGTTCCAAGCTTGTAAAAATATACGAACAAGAATAAAGTATATTTACAATGCATGAACTGAAAGGGAATTAATTAAGTTCTGACTAGACAGTATAATAGAAATCGTTAATTTTGAAAGAATTAGCAAACATATTTTCCTTTATACGTTTAAAGGATTTATAAGTAACATGTGAGTATCCACTAACCAAACTTAGAGCTTATAGTGGCTGAAAATGTTAATGAGCCTTAATCAGCCCTCATTCTGAGGGCTCAGTGGCCCACCAATCCTTGATGATGCTTTGCATGGCAGAGAGGACCAACGTTTATTGATACAATTGTAGTGTGTGAGCTATATATTTTTTGTATATATATTTTTTTAAAGAGTGACAAAAGAGGGCAGGGGGACTGGCGAACTCAGTCATGTCTTCCTGGTCTAGCTCGGGACCAGGACCAAGTGGGCAAAGCCCAGCAACAGGCACTCACAACCAAGCACCAACTCCAGGCCTGGCATCCAGGCTGGTGAAGAAAGATCTTTCACCGATAATCTACGTTTCCACCCCTCACTTATGGTCATGAGGTTTGTAGTAAAGTCTGAGGGAGATAGCCTGAGGTAACATGACTGGATGAACACATTGGTCTATTTTGGCAGATACTGAGAAAAGGTCATTGTTGATTATAACAATTAAACCAACAATACTGTTCACAGTGGTGTTACCCAGCAACGACAGTGACAGTGGTTGCAATATTGTTTAACAGACATTTTGTATGATCGGGACCAACCGTATGACACAATGCAAATGTAAAGGAGCCTAATGTAAGAAAAAACATTCTTTCGATAACAACTCTCCCATTGCACGAATGAAAGAGGCTTTATCAGCGGCATTGTATTGATATTTCTTCTGTTAGAAAATACTGGCTTTGCCTTTATGTGGAAGGCAGTTATAGCATCCCAGTCAGATTCAACTCGTTGTAAAGTCGTGGATCACAATTATGTAACATTGCGGATTGATCTGTCAGTTTTTGGTATGTAACATCACAACCACATACAAAAAGAACATAAACACACAACTATTTGTAATAGGAGAAAGAGTGCGCATCTGCCATATCTCAATGTGAAAGCCAATTTGTTCACATCGGGCCTGTCCACCTTCCCATAGATTTGAGCAAATGAGGAGATGACAGAAACAAATGCAAATGTTCGTCAAATGAATTACTCCCTCATTTACTAATAAATTTGTAGATAGATAGCCCACACCACACCCTGTATAGTTTATGCAGAAAAAGTTCAACAATGTTCAACTCCAGCGTCGGCCGCTCACATCGCGTCCACCGCTCACATCGCTCAAAACGCTTGAAGACTCGCCGCGCGTGCCGGTCGTGCCGCGCCGCTTGATCGCTCGCCGCTCCCTGAAGCGCGTCCCCCATGTATTGTCAATGTAATCCTGACGCTCTCGCCGCCCAAATCGCGTTTGGTCTGAACGCAGCATAAGGCAACCAAAGTGAGACTGGCATAATGTAAAAACGAATATTAGCCTTGTTAGCATGCACAGTCACTGCTTTTGCATTCTACTTGAATTATAAATCACGGTTTTCCAGATAATCCCCCAAACATTTGCTTCACTGTACTTTTGAATTATTAATTGAACGCAGTATTCTAGTATAAATGACATTCAAATTGGCCTCTTTTCATCTCCCAGGATCAGTGTGATAACAGTTGCCATCTCCTCTAGCTCTTTCTACACAGGTCAACAGCTGCTAAACGTTCTACTCCCCAACTCCACGTCGTGTTAGCGCCGACGCACAGGAAAAAAAAGATTTGGAATGCAAGCGCTGTAATGTGGGCAGATGTTTGCATGTTAATCGTGGAGGGAGACAGGGCATTCGCATCTGCTCCCGTACAGTTTTGTGTATTGTGTGGATATGGTCCAGTGTGTGTGCATAATATTAATCATGAAGTAAGCACAAGCGTAGTGTAAGTAAATATGTTATGCTCGTGTGTTCGCGCTCCACCTCAAGGTCAATAGTTATATCCCTGTTAGAACTATTTCTTTGACTAAAATACTTCACAATTTGCAAATGTTGAGTCTCTGGCGTGCATTGTATTTCGCTATCAACTGCAAGCAAATCCTGTGTTTTATAATTACCACTGTACATTCTGAACTATAAGCCGCACCACGTATATTTGTAAAGAAAAAACATTTTGTCCACATTTAGGCCTTGAATATAAGCCACAGGTTTATTATACATGGCCATGGTTTTTATGCATGATTTAATGACGACGTGTTTGATAGCTCAACACGAGAACTCACAGAATTCTCAAACTACTAACTTCCAGAGCCATTTTGTCTGCCCCCATTCAAACCAATAAAATTCAGAGACATTTCTAACCGCTGACGGTAGACAGTGTGTTGCTGGTAACTAGCACCCGCTCTGTTTTGGTGGAAAACAAAGCCGGTGTTTCACCTTTGAGAAACTACTAACTACTTAAAAAAGTGAAAGATAATTTCACAAAAAAACAAAGACGTTGAAATATTGTATATATAGATACAGATAAAATCATAAAGTTATGAAGACCACAAATGTACATAAACTCAGAAAACTACTCTTTCTAAACGAAAATCTGTCAAATTGGTCTAGTTCTGTTGTTAATCTGTTCTCATTCACCAGTCTATTATTTCAATAAACAAGTGTCCTTGAGCTACTAAAGCTTAATGGAGTCGGAAAAATAAGTCCATAAACTCTGCTCTGACAAATCTACACAATGAATATACTGTATTGGCACATATTGGCAGCATCGCAGGGTTCAAAGAAGTCAGAAAATGTAGCGGCTCTGTAAATTACAGTATGTGGGTAAAATAATAGTACTCAAGAGGCCATGGGTAAGGCACTCAAGCCTTGGAAGTTAGAAAAGTGCTCTGTAAATGTGACATTCACACTAAAGTAGCAGAATGTCACGAAATGCCATCAAATTGCACTTCCTGGTCTTTTTTTTTGTTCTGATGAGTGCATGAGTAAGCCACTGAACATCCCCATCGTGATCTTAGGACGGGACCCTTTGGTCGTGTACAGAGCACAAAGGTCGTTCTAGAGAGTTCAGTGGTAGGGAAAGAAAACATTTTTGAAAGAAGTGTTGAAAAAGAAAATGTTCAAATGTTTTCCCTTTTCTTTTTTATCCACAAACCCGCAATGTCATTCATTTATCTGAAATGTATTTCAAATTGCCAACATCGAGCATAATTATGTTTCTGAATTTTGCCAGCCCTTCTAGAAATTTGTATCAGAAAAAAATGTAATGGAGCAAACGTCTGGCAAGGACACAAGTGTAAAATCTAACAAAATTGATTGTTTTTATTTTATAGAATAGTTTACGATATTCTTTTACTCCTGTAAACAATGTTTTGTATAGTACACAAAACAACAAGGAACCCCACTAGAGGTCTTGGGGTAACAATAGACTGTGACCTGAGTCAGAAGCTTTCTTTCGTTTAAACAACATTACCAAAATAAAAACATAAAAAACAGACTAACCAGTCTAAATCTGACACGAAAAAACGTATGCAGGATTTTGTCTCCAGTAGGTTAGACTACTGCAACGGCCTGATCTCTGGTCTCTCCAAACAAACTGTAAAACAGTGGAAATATATTCAAAACACTGAAGCTCAAATCTGGAAAAGACTCTAGTCCTCAGGTCTCTGCACTGGCTTCCAGTGGCTCAGAGAATAGACTTTAAAGCAGCTCTGCTTGTTACAAGTCTCTCCATGACCTCGCACCAAAATACATCTGCCATATAAGAGATCCTTTATTCGTCCCACAGTGGGGAAATGTCAATGTTGCAGTGCACATACAGGACAGTTTACAAACTTGAAATCCAGTAACTTGAATTTAAAAACTTAGTTGGCAGAAATTGGAAAACTTAGCTGACACAACTTAATAAGTGTAGTTCTTCAAAACGTGAAGAATTAAGTTAATGCCTTCAACCCAAAAATCCTTTGCAGCTGGTTGCTTTGAAATTTTGAGTTGAACTAACTTTTTCTTTTTTACAGTGCAGTAGACATTCTGAAGTTGCAGTATTGCACATTGCAAATGATTGCAGCATTTACTTATTTGCAGATTAAAGACTTTTACAGGCTCAGCAGGTCTCATTGTACAGTCTGACAGCAGCACCTGAACCACAGGGAGCACAGGGACTGGCCTCCTGGTGCCCAGAGTCAGACCTAAACATGGGGAGGCAGCGTTTCAGGACGTAGATGTATGGGAGGCCTTATCTCTGCCATGACTTAAACAGTCCAGGTTGAAAATCCTTTTTCTAAAAAGATAGATAGATATTTTCTTGATCGCCATAGGAGAAATTCAGAACACATGGATCCATACAAACAAAACAAATAGATACAGCTTTCTAAACGTCGCTAAAAATAGTATTACAATGCAACAGCACTTTTTTTCTGGTATATTGCTTGACTCTTCAGTTTTCAAACAACAAGGCACTGGTATTTATCTGGCACTTGGACACTTCACATGGCATTATTCATTCACTCCAATGAGTAATAGTTTATCACCCTCACACTGATAAACTGCAACAGTGGTCACAGCTGCCCTGGGACATACTGGTGGTATGTTGTGCGTTTATAATACTGAGTTCTACTCCTGAATTGGGTGTTTTTAGTTCATGATTGTTTCACCTCATATATTTTTTGATGTTTGTAAATCTGTACGATTCTTTGCACAGAACCCTGGGTGGCACTACATGAATTTTGCTTTATAATTAAACTTGATTGATTAAAAAAAGATATGAACAGTGCACTATAGTGTCAGATATTGGCCCACACTATGAAACAATATGAAACGTTAATGATAGTGGATTTGTTTCAGGCATACTGGACCCTGCTTTACACCGCTCATCTGTGGGTGAACTATAAAAAATCCAGCCTACAGAGACTGAAAGTGGCCTACAACGATTCTTTCAGACTGTTCCGAAAAAAGCCCACATGGAGAAGCACCTCTGAACTATCTGTCAATCTCCTTTCAAGTGAACACACTGCAGGCCAACTTGAGGAACCTAATGTACAAGTTTATGTTATGCCTGGACACTAGTGCGAATATGAGGATTTTATTGTTGACGTGCAGAGTGTACAGTGATGATACCGCTGCACTGTGGAAACACTGGTATAGTTGCCTCCTCTAAAGAGATTTGGGGTCTTTTAGTGTTTTATGTTGTCTGTTTCTAGTTTGTTGTAATAAATCTATCCATCCAAATATGCACAGTAGCATCTTCACATCAAGTAAGCATATGTTTGTATGTAAATAGTGATGGGAGACTGTGTATACCATCTGCAGAATACTGTATGCAAACTACTCATGCCAGATGTAATGAAATAAGGCAGCCCATAGGTGTATCCAGCACAACGGGCGCATGAGCCAAAACCATAATCTGGTGGAACATATTGAAAAGTGTAGTATGCAGATGTCTCCTCGTGCACATCTCTATTGAGAAGTAGAAGGTCAGAGCTCAGCCTTATGTTTATGCAGGATCATGAACGCAGCGTCAGTGATTATTTATGGGCTGTCCCAAAAGAACGAGAGGAGCCAAGACCACGCAACAGAAGAAGCGTTTAGTCTCGGTAAACTCACTTCCAAAAGAATGGTGTTTAGTACAGGTATATTCACTGGCCGGCATGAGCAAATTTTTGTTATGTTTTTATGAATGAATTTTTAGAGCTTTGTGTTTAAATCATATCATGTGACGGAGAAAAAGACCTTCTGTGATGAGGTTGTTTGTTCATTCACTTTGCCAAACTACAGTTCACTTTTATTCTCAAACTGGTTGAACTTGTCCCAGTGAGTTTGGCATGGGTTAAGAGATATTCAAGCAGATAATTGTGTTTTTGGTGCTAATGGGTAAAGAAAACTATAATCACATTTACTACACTGCTTTGCTCTCACCAGCAAAAGTAAGAGCTTGAAGCTTTGGCAGTTATTTATTTCAGTTTTAGATTAGAAAATATAAACTTTTTCAACTGAAAATGTTTGATGATTTTGTCTAACTTAACCAGACCTGGGTCATTTAGACCCTTTTAGACCTTAATTTGGGTATTTTTCTTCTACTTTTAGTTACGGTGGCTGGTAATTTGGACCCAAGGGATGCAACAGGGTCAAACTTTTTTTTAATGGTATCTTACTTGACTATTCCATTTTTAAACAACGTTTTTTTACATCTACAAAGCACTTGTTTTTATATGGAACTTATTTGGACACTTCACATGGCACTATCCATTCACTCCCATGAGTAGTTTATCACCCACACTCTGTAGTGATGAACTGCTACAGTAGTCACAGCCGCCCTAAGGCTTCCTGATGGAAGCGATTATGTGCCAATATGTGCCATCGCCACCTCCAACCACTCCCTATCATTCACACAGCCATATCATCTAATGTGGGTGAAGTGTCTTGCCTAAGGTCTCCCATCACAGCAATAACCAGACCCAGGCCTGCTTACGTACTGAGATTTAACTGGATTAAGTCTTTGCATGCAGGTAACACCACGTCTTTTAAACTTAATTATCTTTCTATTGCTTACATTGAAAAAGTCGGTAACACTTTAGTTCAGCCCTCACCAATGAACAGCTAAATGAGTGCTAATTAGTAAGTTTGCAATTTGTATTTATATAGCGTGTTTTACAGACCAAGGTCAGATCCAAAGCACTTTGAGAGTGAAGACATAGTGTATAATGTATGGTTAATTAGCTCTTGTAAGCACTTATAAGTCCTTTTTCTACACAGCCTTATTCAACGTCTAACTAACTGCAAACTGACACCTACTTTTGGATTTATTTTCTTGTGCAATTTATTATTTATTTTTATTTTTTTGAAGTTCTGCTTTTGGGTCATCCCTTGTTTAACCATGGCTTTACCATCACTGAACATTTCCTCACAGAAGAGCAAAAAAGTTGTTGAATAAATGTATTTCTCTTCATCAGCTGCTAACATGGTGATGTGTGATTTGGTTTTAAGATGACAGCGCTCTCTCCAATGGATTGACTTAATGAAATAATCTAATTAAATCAAATCCAGCATCAATCACTGAGAGTGTGACAAACACGGCCTGCAGTAAGAAGCAAAAACATTGAGAGGGGATTTAACACCAGCCACGATAACTTCCCAAAATGCATCTGGGAATAGAGATGGTTTTAATTCAGAGCTGTACACCTCATCAAAACCAGTGGAAGAAGAACATTTCATCCCTCAGCTTTGTGAATCAAAGAGAGATCAGCGGAGGCCTGAATAAACATTGTTTTTGTCAACTGTCAGTCAGAATGGAGCTTTCTACTACAGCAGCCAGGCGCACTGTCAACAATAATAATGAGGGATTCCACACTGAAATATTGATATTGGACTTAAATGCAAATTAGATCAACAGAAGAAAGTTTTTTTTTTCTTTTACTACTTTTAACCCTAACATTTAAACAATACAATACAATACTATACAATTTATTCTTGTATAGCCCTAGGTCACAACAGAAGTAATCTCAGAGGACTTAACAAAACCATTGAAATCACCAACACAGGTCAGAGAATCAACAGTTAAAACACATGAAGAATATAAAGCACACACAGAAGAAAATGTCCATACATGTTGTAGAATGCTAAAGTGTCCTGATCATCACCAATCCTTTCTGTTGGACACCAACTGTCCAACAAGACCCTCCTGCATCGACAAGGAAAAACTCTTAAAAAACCCGGTGGGAAAAAGTGAGAAACCTTGGGGAGAACTAGGGAAACCCACAGGGAGGGAGACCCATATGAGAAAGGGATCCGCTCCTCCGGACGGACAGGCTAATGATCTAGGACCTAAGCTAGCTACAGAACGTGGACCAGTGGCCGCTGAACGTGGACAGGTCCGGTGCAGGACCGAAGCACTCCCAGGCGGGTCGGGCGGGGCAGTCCGCAGGTGTAGATGGAGGAGGCCAGGCTCAGAGATCCCGTCATCGTACCATGAAACAGACAATGGGACAACGGGTGAATAGCAATGAACAAACTACAGTCAAAATCCTAAAAATGCTAAACAGATAAAGTAGGAAGGAGGAGAGGATAGTGCTCAAGTTACCATACTTCTCCCAGCAAACTGACTCCCTATGCAGCTTGACTGACAGTCTGAGGAGTTTAGCCTTCCCTGAGTCTTACCTTCCTAGCCATATGCTAAACTAAAGAGGACTGTTTTAAACCTAGCCTTGAATAAAGAGAGCGTATCTGAAAGGAGGTGAGACAGCAGCAGCAGCCACGGCTAGGCTAGTCTAGGTTACAGCACCAAGATTCATGGATTACACACCAGGTGTGCAAACCGATCCAGGCAAACAGCCTAACTATATGCTAAATTAAAGTATAGTGCTTTAAGCCTGGCCTTGAATGTGGAGACCGTATCTAAACAATGCTTGCATGCAAAAGAAAAGGACATATTTATTACATTTTTTATCTGTACATCAAATACAAAAACCTTTTTGTTAATTTGTGTATTAATCTGTATTCTATTATAAAAATGAATCTTACAGTTCATTTGATGCGTAAATATAATAATCACAGGACTTTTTCCTTGCCGATGCAGGAGAGTCTGAGGATGATCCGGGACATTTATCATAATTTATGGATATCGTGATTTCGCTCCCTATGAACCTCCTCTGTGTGTTTGTGCTTCATGGATTTCTTCTGTTTAAACTGTTGGATATTTCTGATCTGTTGTTGGTGAATCCACAACCTCCTAAAGTCCTCCCAGACGACTGCTGCTGTGATTTAGGACTACAAAAGATTTCCTTGAATTGAACAACATCTCTGACATTTTTTTAAAAGCCCCACCTTTTCTCACCAATACATAATCTACCATCTCCCACATTTCCTCCACGTGACTGTGGATCTGTAGTCTTGTGAATGTCATGTCCGGGCGAGTGACAGTGAGAAATGAGGCCTCGTTGCAGAGGTGGGCACAGAACAGCGGAGAAACCCAGGTGTTCTTGAACGCACCACGCTATATCAGACACTCATCTATTGATCTGTTCACTCCGCAGCCATACAGCTCATAAATCTCACTCCAGATGCACCAGAACAAGGGCAATTTGTAACTACAGCCGCAGCGTGATCCACAGTCCGTGGAGAACATCTGAGGTAATGCTGTTTGCAAAGACTCAGAGGGACCAAGCGACGTTTCGATCGAGCTCTGGAAGACGGTTTTATTCATTTGATGATGCAAAACCGTAACCTATGAATCCTGTCTCACACTTGCCTCTCTGTTGTTCCCTGTCAGTCAAATAAGTGGACTCCAGTTCTATTGATTGCTTCATTTGTCTCATAGTAATCATACTTTGTCATCCATTTTACCATCCATTTATTTTGTCATTCAAATAGATGGTTATTTTAGTTACCGTTTCAAAATCATAGTACTAATTGCTTCTTTCTGTACAGCCAAACTGAGCTGGAAATGGTAACACTTACCATTCTTGTCAATATTCCACAAGAAAACATTAATATAGATTTGTTTTTTCTTCATATTGTAAATGAAATTGTATTGTATTCAACACCAAGTAAAGAAGTAACAGTTGGTAATAAAACAATTAAGCAAAAGTAAATACACATTTTATTTTTATTTTTCCCTATACCTCCCGCATCCATCCCTCCCCACCCAGTGATATGTTTAAGGGCTCTGACAGATGTTTACAGATCATGGTCCAGTAGTGCTGGAGATGCGGACATGACGATATCATGTGGGACATATTCGCCGGGGACATTTTGCACCTGTTACAGCTATCAATTACATTTGGGTACATTTTTGAAAGTTTGTGGTTGGTAAGGTACAGTCTGTGGACAATTTTAAATTGAAAAAGGTTAAGCCGGCTACAGGCAGTGCTGTCATTTACCAGCGTTAAGGCATTAGACCAATCTTCCACACCCACTGTTTTGTGGAGTTCCTTTTCCCATTGTGTTTTGATTTTTTCCAGAGATCCCGTTGTTGCCTTTGCAATAACACAATATTAAGCTTCATATTAATATAAAGACAAAATGTCTGTTTTTCTCAATGCACTGTATGTACCCGAAAAATATCGTTTGGAATAATGTAACGGTTTATAGATAATTCCAATACATACATACATACATTGTTCCATATATATAGTTCCTATTTCCCAGGCTCTCCATGTGTAAATGAAAAACATCTGAAAATATGAAAATAGACAGTTTAGTCTATAATTTATTTTTGAGGCGATACCCTTGCCATTTTTATTGCAACCATTTTTGTTAAGCAAACAACTGATGATCAACAATTAAACATATTAAGTGAATAAAATGTATCTAGATGATGATAAACTTCAGGAACACAAGAAAAAGCAGACTTCGTTGGGAGTTGAGGGAGTGGGGACATTGAAGATGAAGAACAAATCTCTGCCAACTAAGCTGAAAGAGAAAAACAAAGACTTTAGACAACTGTTTTAACTGCACACAACATGATTTAAATTATAATCATCATTGATCAAATAACTCTGGTAAATCTATTTTTGCATTTAGCCCTAATCACCAAAAAATATCTGCACTTCCCTATATTTGCTCACCCCACTGTTCACATAAAGTCCAGCAAGTTCTTTCACAATCAAAACCACTGATCATTTTATCATAAGAATTATCGCTGGAATAGAGAAAAATAATTATTATTTGCAGTCGTCAACCTTTCAAATATTGTGATTAGATTTGCTCAACTACGGTATGTGGGCAATGGAAGAGAACTAGCATCTGTTCAGTCCTGCTGTCAAAACAAAATCATGCAGAATTCGTCTTTCTCATGCCTCAGCGCAAAACACAAATTGCTACATATGTTGGTGGAAGTGGGAGCAAAAAATTAGAAAAAAAAATAAAGAAATCCAAACCCAATTACAATGGATATTCTGTTGGAGAGGGCTGCACAGAAGTCAAAATCCTGGGTTACACACTAATCGCTCGCTCATCTTGCCAGCATCAGTGTTGTCAACAAGTCAGTCAACACAATTATCTGAGATCTCTGTTTGATGTTCCAATGCATCCGCCAAGCGCCCTAATGGTTTTATGTCTAATGGGAGATTTTCATAGGAATTACAAGTTTCAATCGGCGGCGGGCTCAGCATGGGATGCAAGCGATAGCCTCAAATCGCCGGGTACGGTGGCTTGAAATGTGTCAAATTAGAGAGGGGGAGGAGGGGAATAAATCACCAGGAATAAACATGGCTAGATGACCTCGGGGGGATGCGATTTTGCTGAAAAGAGCTGAAATTGAAGCAGAGGCTGTCACAATATGTATGCCATGTCATGTGGTGTGTGTTTTAAGTGTGAGAAAACATCACAGCAAAGTCCAAGCACGTCTATACCGCTGCAGACTGCCATACAGATAAAGACACCAATTTGAAGTCATTTTTCATAAAACAATGACTGCTTAAAATGTGTCTGTCTGGGAGTTTTAGTATGCATTGACAGAATACAGGGTGTAGGGAATTGTCAAAGTCAAAGTGGTTATGCTTCTATCATAGTTGGTACAAATCCGGGAGTGGTGTTGTCAGTTCATTGCTCGCTTTGTTTGCCAGATAAAATGCAATTGAATATTTTGTCAAACTTGTGTAGTCCAAGATGGGTGGACATTGCCAACCATTGCCCCAATAGGTTTTGCTCCTAATTACTCTGGCTCCTATTGTCTTACATTTAAAAGTTCACTCCGCTGGCTCAGTAACCATCTGTGTCATAGTCATCATTTTGGGAAATAAAAATATATGATTAAGATATCCTTTATTTGTCCCACAGTGGGGACATTTCATTGTTGCATTACAACAGAACAGTAGAAATGAGGAGCACGGAACACCCATCCATCCATCCATTTTCTACCCTTTAATCCATTTCTGGGTCAGGGGGGTGGCAATCAGAGATGCCACCCAAGTCTCATAGCACCAGCCCCTCACTGACCCTCTGCAGGTGGTGAGTCCACAGGAGGACGGCTGCTCTCTGAGTGTGAGCATAGCCTTGATCTTTCAGTGGGGGCTTTGGGCAAAGTTGGGTTAAGTGTCTTGCCCAAGGACACAACGACAGCAGTCATCAGTGGGAGTCGGTGGAGAAGGTGCAGAGGTGGGAATTGAACCCACGACCTTCTACCAACTGAGCTACTCTCGCCCTCACGGAACACAAGATTGTGAAAAGTTACTATGGCACAACTCTATTCTTTAAAAATACAATATATTAGAATCTATATCTTTAAGTTAAATGAAGCAAATGATAATATAAGCGCTTGTGCAAGAAAAATATACTATGAGGTTCTGGGCTGAGAGTGACAATGTTGTCTCTCACTCCCACCTCTGTGTGGAGTGAGAAGTGCCCACAATTGTAAACCGCTTTGTGACTATGGTCTGTGAAAGGTGTTGTAAAAATAAAGATAACTTACTTACTTACTGACTTAAATTACCAGTGGACACATGTGGTCTCATATTGCACATTCTAACATCGAGGTCAGGTCGGCGGTGTTTTTTAGTCCTCATTGCTTGTTGTAATCGGGATATTGTCTTTGTGCGCCCTACAACTGACCAATTAGGAGCCTTCTGTCTCCTATTTCGGCTTGCGTGAGAGGTGACAGACAGGCCCCGCCCCTGAATGGGCTTGATAACTCAGCCATTGCTACCAACAACATTTGGCTAGTCTGTTCGCGCCAGTTCCTTTCGGCCTCTTCCGCTTTAGTGCAAACATTATGGGTGACGTCAGTTCATGGTTCCTGCTCAGCATTATCAAGGTGCCGAAATCACCATTCAACCTTCTGTCACCCGCTTTTCTTTAATAATCCAGAGCTCACTAATGTAATTACCAGTTAATTGCATGTTATTCATTCATTCGGGCAGAAATTGCTACATCTATAAGGAGTTTAGTAAGTCATCTTTTTTTTCGGACTAAGGTCATCCAAAGCACTTTACAACATTCAGAGTTCAGATATTATTCCATTCTTTCCATCAAAGCCCCAAACACCCTCCATTCAATCACTCATTACATTCATACCTATTATGCATGTCTTAGTGGTAGGGGAAATTTAAGGAAACCTATGCACACACGGGGAGAACATGCAAACTCCACTCAAAAAAGACCCGTTCTGACCGGGAATCGAAATCCAGGACCTTCTTGATGATAATTGTATATTTATTTGTTTTGTTTGGATGGATGGATGTGTTTCTGCTGCTGGAAATCTGAATGTCTTCTTCGGATCAATAAAGTATCTATCTATCTACTTACATAACACGTAAAACAGTAATTAACAGAGTTCCAACTTTATTTATCAGCTCAAAATGCAGTTGGAAGAGCAACAAACTTATTAACTCCCATGACCATAATTAATTTGTTCTAATGGATACAGAACCAAGCATATCCAGCTTAGTTAAAAATATTTCAGTGAAGCTAAGACTGCAACAATGATCAACGTGTCCCAGCAAAGGCACTCTCACTACCTTATCCTAATCCTGACTGTGAAGTTTGTCTATTTTGCGTTATTATTTCAACTATTACCAAGCATCTCATCAAACATCTAAACTGTCAGGCCCGAAACATCACAACAATTAGCCCCAGATTCAAGTTCAGATTCCCCCCTGCAGGTCGTGGGTCCTTTTGAGGACGGTGTCTGGATCTCTGCCTCCCCTTGTCCCACTCCTGGCCCTCCTTTTCCAAAAGGAGGAGACCAAATAAAGGGAGAAGTCTGGGGAACGACCCTGTTTTTCAGAGGGAAGCGTGAGAACAGCTAGCGCCGGGCTGAGGGAACATTGTATCTGCACAGGATGAAAAGGCCGAGCCATAGAAATGCGAGAATGAGAGCGCCTCTTTAAGAAGTGGACTGGGATGGAAAGAGGGAGGGGCCTGGCTTGAATGGACTGAACTACTTCCCACTAAATTAGATTAAGGTGAGTATTGATTGGGTAATAAATGCCCATAGACCCATAGAACCGGTGCATCTCAAGCTGTTGTTACATCTCCAGGAGACAATGAAAGTGGTGGTGAAAGAGCAAATATCTGATTACACATGCAGTGCTTCAGGTAGATTGTAAGTCTCAAACTGCAGGGAGAAAAAAAAAAAAAACATGTGAATAAAGAAATACAATCAGAAAAAGGTTTCAACAAACTCTATCCGTCGCATTTCACATCAAGGTTATGGGATTGTGTCACTGTGCCTCCGCCACTGTGTGTTTGGGTGAATGCCACAATTGCAGAGAGCTTTGTGAAAAAGAGTTTTATAAATATGATTACTTACATTCTCCTACACAACAGACATCTGCAAGTGAGCTCACAATCCCAGCAGTGTGTTTTTATTTTTTCAATTCAGACAAAATCACATTGGGATCTCATTCACTCTAACACTTCAGCCCAGTTCGGTAGCAAGACACCCTTACATTGTTTTAAATATATTATTTTGGCTTTTACAAAGTGTGACCAAATGTGACCTATATTATTGTTTTTTATTTTTTTATGTCCAAAAACATTGTGTAATTATAAATGTATAATGTTCCGCAGGTGATGTTTACAGATTATTGTTGCCTGATGTGTATTTGTTGTGTGGGTGGCACGGTGGCTGAGTGGATATCACTCTCACTTCTCAGCAAGAAGGTCCTGGGTTCGAATGCCGGTCGGAACAGGGCCTTTCTGAGTGGAGTTTGCATGTTCTCCCCGTGTCTGTGTAGGTTTCCTCTGGGTGCTCCGGTTTCCCCTACCACTAAAAAACATGCACACTAGGTATGAATGTAAATGAGAGAGTGAATGGATGGTGTTGATTGGGAGCTGATGCACCAGTGTCATCACCGTGTGTGGAATGATTGGAACAATATCTGAACTCTGAACATTGTAAAGTGCTTTGGGTGACCTTGGTCTGTAAAATATGCTACATAAATAAACATTACTTACTTACTCAAATTTTTTGTCTCAATGCCTAAAATCTTTTTAAACA
Organism: Knipowitschia caucasica; assembly: GCA_964034765.1. Taxonomy (NCBI): domain Eukaryota; kingdom Metazoa; phylum Chordata; class Actinopteri; order Gobiiformes; family Gobiidae; genus Knipowitschia; species Knipowitschia caucasica. Next base: position 26,520,095 of record OZ035836.1, read on the forward strand.
CTCCAGGAATTCTGACACTACTACAACTCTCAGAACAGTCATTTTGACGGCTCCCATTCAAATGAAAAGAATTCTAGAAAAATCCTCCCAACTCACTTAACCAAGTAAACAATGTGTTACTATGGTTACTAGGTATACAGTAGGTCTGGCATGCATGCGCCTCCTGCATGGCGACCCTGCTCCCATCTGTGTGGAGTGAGAGAAAAATGCCCGCAACAATTGTAAAGCGTTTTGTGACTCTGGTCTATGAAAGGCGCTATATAAATAAAGATGACTTACTTACTTTCTGATCCAGTCTACGATCGGTCTAGGATCAAGATCATTTCATAAACATAATAACATGAAATAAACTAGACGTAGAAACAGAAAAGGTCACAAAGTTATGAAGACCAAAAAGGTACATGAGGGGAGTAATTACACGCCCAAAACAAAAAGCCATGACTGCTTTGGGAGTTCTAGTGTTAAAACTAGTGATCAAAAACAAACTAATAAAACATCCACAAAACAAAGAGCAGTTCCCTGTAGATGATATTGTAGTGCGGTGAGATCTTCAGCACACGCCGCTCACATCTCTGCAGCTCTGGACGATAACAGACAACATTTTCCTCCTTGGTCTCGTCCCTCAGATCCACAACCGCTGCCTATTCCTTATCCACTCTGGGCTTATAGGACGCTCCTCTCTCCCACCGAGCCTCCTTATCCCAGTCCTGCATCTGTGTGTTGGAGGCTTACGTGCAGATAAATGGGGAGAGTCCTGGAGTTCTTGTGCTGAGGGCAGGGAACTGAAGTGCTGCCCTGGACTGTGTTGGGGTCCGCGGCCTTCGCTAGGTTAGCCATATCAGCGGCATCTCTATTGGACTGCTGAGAATGCAAGTTTGCGAAAACAGGTGCAAAGGCTTATCTTGGGTTTGGGCTTTTACTATAGGTGGCAGAGGACATGTGCTGTCTTTGAGCTCAACTGACTCATATTCAGGATATTTGTATAATGTACAAAGCAGGAGCAGTGTAGTGTTGATCCACTAAAACCTACAGCCACTATATAAACAATTTATTCGCCTGGGAGCTGCCTCAGTCCTGCATCCCGTCTGTCCTCGTTCTTCAGCCTGAGTCCTGGATCTATAGCCCATCCGTCTATAGTGGATCCCTCTCTCAATGTGGACCTCCAAGGTTTCTCACTTTTCCCACTGTTTTTCCTTGCCAGTGCAGGAGGGTCTAACTAAAAGAACAGTGGTTATGATCCAGTGATTATGAACATTGGTGTCTGCCCTTTATGGACCAATGGCTCTATGTGTTTCCATCTTTGCATTTCTTGTGTTTGAACTGTTTGATTCTCTGATTTGTATAGAGAACTACTGTTGTGATTTAGTGCTGTACAATAAAAAATTGATATGAAATTAAATTGAATTATAAAGCTGGGGTATCTAAATTTCAAAAGAGTTTGGTTCTAGATTAAGATTAAGAAATCCTTTATTCGTCCCTCAGTTGGGAAATTTCAGTGTTGCATCACCGGTTACAGAACAGTAGGAATAAAGAGCACACAACACCAGATAATTGTGTCAACAATGACTCTAGCATAACATAACATTTCTAACTTTAGCATAATAAAGAAGCTATATAACATCTCTAGCTTTAGTATGATAAGAAGGAAAATTTAAATTCTCAGATATTACCATAATAATGAAGAAAGTTTAATATCCCTACACTTGTCTGTGCGTGTATTGTTTGGACTCTGCCATATCTTTTGGATCAACTTTTTCAGACAAAAATGTGAGTACCCTGGACTACCCTCACTCACCAAATTTTTTAGCAAAAATCTCATACAAGTACAACATTTATTGAGATGAAGACTGCATGCTGTGGTCTGATTTGTTCACAACATTTCACTTTCACAAGATCCAACCATCTATTTATATCTATATATATTATACATACAACAGATGATTCAAGGTGGAGTACCTCACTTAAATACATATATATATCCAGCTTGAATCATCTGTTGTAACAGATGGAGCAGTGCAATCACAGTGAAGCAGCCTCGAGTCCAAACACAAACCTGCACAAATAAGCTCTTCATTATAAATCAAGTCCCTATGTCCATACATTTGTTCTCCTCATATCCAACATTCTACGGCAGAGCTGTAACTTTGACATTGAGGTAATATTGATTTAAGAAGACGCATGTTGATTCCTGTACTTGTGCTATTTTCCCTCTACAATGGACATCTGCTGTTGGCAAAACAGCTCATCAGCTTCTCTGTGTGTAGAAAATGTTTCTGATTATGCAAACTTCACCAAAAACCAATGGAATAAATTACAAACCTGTTCCACAAGACTGCAATGCTGTGCAATTTTGGTCCGGTCATTTGGGTTGGACATTGTTTTAAGGGTTGCCACGGAGACATCTGCTTTGGAAATGTGTAGATACAGTAGACCTGTTGAATAGTAATTCAGTAAAGAAAAATCTCGGCAAGAAATATTCTTCTTTTGGAGATTCTTTCCTGCAGCTGACAAAATAGCATGTTTCCCCACATTTTCATAGGATAGAATGCTGGAAATTGATTTGGCTCTTCACATACATACTTACTGAGTTGTGAGTAAGTAATGGTTATTTATTTGGCACATTTTACAGGACAAGGTCACCCAAAGCGCTTTACAATGTTCAGAGTTGAGATATTTTTCTACTCTGTCAACACAGTGATGATGGAAGCAAGACGCCGAACACACTGGTGCATCAAAGCCCCAAATACCTAATACCAATGTACGAATGTGTTTTTCAGTGGTAGGGGAAACCGGAGCACCCGGAGGAAACCTACGCAGACGCGGGAAGAACATGAAAACTCCACACAGTAAGGCCTGGAAGTGGAATCGAATCCAGGACGTTCTTGCTGAGAAACACACGCTCTAACTGCTGCACCACCGTGCCACCCGATTGAGACCACGCCCCCCACTGGCACGGTGTATGTTTCTATCACAAGATTCCTAGAACACTGGAACACACATTTGAGCCACAGCACAAGTGAAGTCAGTTTTGAGGATTTTATGAGGACCTTGTTCAACTTACAATTCAATCTGTTGAAATATCTTTTGAAAACATTTTGCATGAATATTTTTTTCTCATGACTTCTGCTTATATCTGTGCTTGGATTTGACACATTTTAATTACATTGCAATTAATTCCCATGAAAATGTGTGTGAAACTTTCTGGATTTGTTTTTATCTTGTATTAAGAATCATTAATACGAACTCTCTAGCAACAACACTATGATAGGTACAGACGGGCACAGTGCTTCTTCCCTCCAGGCATCAACCAAGTACACTCGAGCGATGTCACTGAACTGTGTATATTTTTTATTTATTCTAAATGTAAAGCATTACCTTGACTTTGTGAGGCAGGGCAAGGGAATCCATTCCAAGTTTATTATCAACAAAACCAATTATATCTAACTTTCTTATGTCTCATGTTGTTGCACTGTTGATCTGGGCTTCTGTATAATGAGCTACTGTGTCCATATCTCTTCTATCTTCCATAAATATATACATTATTTTAGTCGATGGAGGGCCATGTTGGCTGACATGTGACGAGCTTGTTCTCATCCATCATGTGTTTGGGGCCACATGCCGGGATCAGATCTCTGAGGGTGAAGGCGGGGATGCTGAGAGCTGCTTTTTCACAGAAACACCTTCAGCAGCTCAACATAATATCAGGTGGACCTTTGCCCCTGTAAGCTTCTCCTACTGAATCCCCAGGACGACTTTCTATGGCAAGAAACACAACAATGTGTCTGTGTGGGGAAGTAGGACTGAAGAAGAGGCCGACTCAAAATGGAAAAAAGGTGTAAACCAAACAATTCCAAAAGAAAAACACTTAAAACAAAACAATGTGCACACAACAAGGTTTACTTGAGAGCTCTTTAACATTGTGACCCCGCTCAAAAGTGTGGTATTGGGCATGCCCTCACTTTAAACATTTTAGTGTGACATAAATGTGAAGTGTTTTTGGTAATAAAGGGATATGCATTAAACAGTGAATAACAAGAAAAAGAGCGAACCACTTTGTTCCAGCCTTTTATTTTTATTATGTATATGTGTGTGTGTGTGTGTGTGTTTCAAAATGTAAAAAACTGTATTCTGTTAATTGTATGTTTTTATTTTTATTCTTCATTTGTTGTGGGAAATGCGTGTGTAAAAATAATTGGTCAGAAGAACCGAAACAAGGACCAGTTAGAATCCTCCAGTGCAAGCCGAGCCAACTGGGTCCACCATTCTGTGACCACTGCCCCTGCTCCTGAAAGTGGAGCAGTAGTTCTGGTTGTAGTTCTGGTAGTAGTCCTACTGCGACGATAAAGTACATCTCAACCTAAGTGAATTAAACACATTTCAAAATATCAAGTCTTCCACAGCTTGGTCTATGACGCTGTGGTGATTAATCCTCACAAACAATCTGATGATTCATGGTGGATAAAAACAATGCGTGGCTGTTACCTGACTTTTTGTGAAATAAAGACACAGCGCTGTCATGTAAACTTCTTCAGCAGATGGGAGAGATTTAACACAGCGTTCAGAGTGACAGGGCGAAAAGATTGGCAAAATATAATTGGAGATGAAGATTAAAATAACTACAACCAAACGTATCATTATAGGCGTCAGCAGAGTTTCAGGTGCCATCATTATGTTCAGAAAACAAAGGACTATGTGCAGACCACAGACAAAAGTCAAAGTAGACACAGATATCAGACAATGTTAGAAAGATTAGAGCAGCTCTATTCATCCTTGGATTTCTTTCTAGTCAAACTCCGTTTAAAAACAGTTTTGAGAGTCAGGTCTTCAAAGAGCAGGTGTGGGTTTAAGGTGTATTTAAACCATAGCTGTCAAAGTCAAGGCCCGGGGGCCAGATCCGGCCCGTGAATGATTTATTTTAGCCCCGAGGATTATATATGATTAGTATTAGAAGTGGCCCGCACAAAGCCATTAGAAAATATTGGATTGTTCATTTAATGTGTTTTCTTTCATGTGTTGTGCTTTGAACAAAATTTGTTTTGTCTGTGAGCCTGTTGAAAATATGGTTAGATAAAATATGGTTAAATAACATATGGTACACTGTATTCTGTGTACAGAAGCCGAGGGGCTTGTAGCAAATTCGTTTTTTTTTTGGCCCTCTGATGTATTTGACTTTGACATCCCTGATTTAAACAGTTGTGAATTATAAAAATGCATTGTGCAGTAGAACCATAAATATGAATTGTGTGAAAAGCCTTTATTTTCTTAGACATGGATTGGGAGCCGATTCCTCAGTACAGGGGCATGGTAACTAAACGCTCTGCCTCCTGCTGTGCTTTTAGACACTTTAGGCAGCACCAGGAGGCTGGCACTTCACTGACTCTTCAACATTTCATATTGAAGCATTGAAAATATGCTACAGACAGAATGTTGGAGAGAAAAGCTGGACGATATGCATCTGATGACATTTAATGGGCATCAAATTAGACCTCAGCATGTTTCTAATGATAAAATAGTATACTGTATAATAATAACAATAATTTACTTTTTATTATCTACTGCTTGAATCAGGACATTTGAAACAGGACAACTATGGAATTTGGAGCAAGGTATCAATCAACTTTGTAGAACGCCTTTCCTACACACGACAAAACAAAGCGCCTCACAACCCATATCACATCAGGCATAAATCATAAACAATAACATCTGCATAAACATTTAAATCGAACAATTAAAACACACGCTTTAAAATCCCAAGAAACATTAAAAACACAGAAAATTAAATCACACCAGTAATTAAAAACCTTGCAACAATATAATCACACATGGGATTACAATCATAAATAGTGACAATGGCCCTCACTCATGAAACTTGAGCAGAAAAGGGTGCATAATTTGGGTGTAGATTCCATATACGTAAGACCTAATGCGGGATTAATGAACGTGCAAAATCCGCCATATCTGAGCGTACGCACAGCGGCAGGTGGTAAACAGTGTGGGTCCTGCAACACACACTCCTGAAGAGGTGAGTTTATTCACGTTTGAAGAAATATACGCAATAATACCAAACAGTTGACAGATATATTGGGCCAATAGTTAGAATTTATGAATTTAGGCAGGTGAAAAAAAATGGAGCGACCTTAAAATGGCAACAAAAAGGCGTTCAGCAGCCCATAGAAGAAGTGCTCAGGAGCCCAGGGGAGAAAGAAAGAGAAAGAAATAACATTATCTTCAAATTATTAATTTTATTATTTTAAAATGGTTGAATGAGAGCCTGTCTGAGCAGTACAGGACCAAAGGCGGTGCTGGCCATGGTCTCTGGCTCCACCAGTGCATCCGATGGCACACCGTGGTCATGAGCCTGTTGTGGAGAACCAAGCCAGGATTATATGGCACACTTGTACCGGGAGGTACCAGAGTGGACCCCCTGCATGTCCCAGAGCTATCTTCCTCTGATCTGACGCGCCGCCGTCGAGGCTTTGCTTGGACCCACATGAACCAATTGCCTTTGCGCCATGGATCTATTATGATAACTGGATAGGGTATTACTAGCTTGGAGCTGAATAACTCACGTGCTCGGGGGATTCTCGCGGTACTGCAGACTAGACCAGACTAAATTCACGTGGGCTACCCAGAAATTTTCCCCATAGAACTTAATGTAAATTAAAACAGCTCGACCTCAGCTGACAGAGAACCTACAGCTTTCATAATTGTCGGATTTTGTGGGGATTTTAGTGTCCCTGAACTTTTTTTATTCTTAAATCCTTCGGTTTTGTTTAAATCCACACTAGCCAAATACAGGCGAGTTTCCCATAGATCTTTGCGAGTTCCAGGCGACTTCCGCTAATCTTTTCGGCACCCATGCCATCACAAAGCGCCACTGAGCACAACCATTCATTTGAATACTGCGCCATCTTGTTTGACATCTTGCAAGTTTTTTATTAACACAAACTATTGGCCCAAACATAACTCCGTAAAATTGCATATTTGTAATGTGAGAGGTGTGCCTATAATATTGCCAGAGTGAGAATATGTGTATTGTTGTCCAAATCTTGAATTGCATGTGTGTTATTTGTGTGTTGAGATGAAGGTTGAGATGGGTGTAAAATGTACACCACCTCCAGACTCATAAATTCTGTGCGCTCACGTCCAGATTGATAAATCCCAAAAAGTGTAAATATTTTGCAAACGCCTCATTTACACCCTGATTTGGACGTACACAAATTTCATAAAGGAGAGCCAATGTATTTAATGGAGTAAAATCCCTCAGTTTTATGCACAGCTAAACAGAACTGTTTTAAACCTAGACTTGAAAACTGCCCGAGTAGACTTCTGTCTCACATTTTCAGGAAGATTGTCCCAGATTTTAGCTGCATACATCTGATAACACTGCCTCTCCATGTCTAGCCCTGACTCTGGGCATCAGCAAGAGGCTACTTCCTGTGCTAAAAAGCTATGCACATTTTAAGAACTACACCAAGATTCTCATCTGAAAATGCGTAGTTGATCCCGCCACTGCAGTTATGTGGATGAATGGGCAACAATCGTCCCAATGGAGACAATCACAAACAACACTGAGAGCCAAAGCACAGATTTATGAACGCAGTGAAAGAGGACATGAAAGTAATTTATGTGAGAGAAGAGAATGCAGATAATGGATCTGATCATATTGTTCTTTTTATTCTCCCCCTCTTGATTTTTCTATTTGCACAATGTAAATCTTATCACATCCTCTCCACTATACACCAGCTATTGTTGGTCTCTCCTTTACTGGTTTATTGTTTCTTCGAATTACACCCTGGCTTCCTACGCCCTCCCCCACAAAGTCAAGGTCATCCCAACAGCAGACAATAAACAGGACGGCTCACTTATCAATGAATCACTGCAAATTTTTACCCAGAATCCCTTGCCGGCCTGCCCCTCTGCTGCTATAGTGTGTCACCAGTGGAGCGGGACGAGAAAGCCAATCCGCCGCGATCATGTGATAATCTATGGTTCTTATGACAGATGTAAAGGGCCAGATCAATACATGTCCCCCTGCTCTCATTGTAAGTGCATCATTCATTATGCAGCACCTCTATATATGCATATTGTATTGAATAACCAGTGAACGCGATGGATCTCCTGTCCGTGTAATCAAAACGCCCCAGTGTGTGCAGAGGAGTTTGGGTTTTGGGGCTTACATCATTTGTTTTCTATAGAGGCTTTTGTTTTTGTCACGATGGGTGTGTCCAGTATGACTTTGCTGGTAAATAGGAATGACTAATGGTGTGCATTGGGTCTATTTTGGTTATGTTACATTCTATCACGGTTTCTGCAACAAATGATTGTTTTGGGCAATAGAAAAAATATTCAGAAGTATTGCCTTTATGTGGGGAACTTTCATGAGTGCGAAATAGAGTCATAATAAAATAACGATTTCCTTCCATCTATACAGTATTTACAGTGGCTCCCAAACTTTGTTGCCTTGTGAATTCCCGAACCAGTATTTTGACCATATTTTTTGCGTTTATTTAACTTAACTTAAATAAAAGCAACACATTGAGTACATGCGACCTAGCCCATGCTGAAAGCCTCTCAAGACCCACTAGTCATAAATGTGTGTCAATGTTGAGAATAAAATAATTGGCTGGATGTTTTCTTAAGCACTTGCTTCATCCAACCCCTTCTCAAACTGTATTTTTCAAATTAAACGTCTGTATTTGTTTTGTTATGCTGTATGAAAAAATATATAATATGAGAAATAAATATTTTCTTACTTGCTTACTGGAGATAATCAGTATTACAATGTTGTGTAACAGGCCATAGTAGCCTTTTTGAAACTGTTTCAATATTTCAAAAGCATCATAGGTGATGCATGTTGCAACTGAGTATTTTACCAAATACCAAAAGTCTTGTTTTCTCTGCCAAGAACTGAGCATTATAAACATCTCGAAATGTGGAATTGGTGAATTAAGCCAAAGCGCAAATTGGGCGTAATGCATTTAGATTAGTATCCAACACATTATTAGATCTCGTTATACCCTTTGATGCAATAAGCCAAGTAGACTGCATGCATTGTAATGGACAAATTAGCAGCTACAGCCTCACAGTAAATGGAATGGCGGATAACAACCATCTATTGAGTGTGTGCATTGTCTGCTTTGAAAACAGTGTGAGTGCATTAATGCCACTGTGAAAAGCTTTTGGGGCAAAGTATGAAGATAAATCTCTCTTTGTTAATGCTGAGTTTGTAAATACAGTTTATTTTGCTGTCACTGCATCATTTGTTTGACTAACATATTTATTGCTTAAAGGAGACACCATTAGCAACATCAACTTCTAGGGGTTTTGTTAGATCTATTTGTGCTAATAAGAGTGTGTTGGACCGCAAAGTAGAGACAGGGCCCTGTTGCATTCACCATGTGAAGTCTAACACAAATTCAACGGTTTTGTAAAGACCTCTGAACGACTGTTGTGATTTAGGGCTAAACAAGAATAAATTCAATTGAATCAAATGAAGGTGTGAAGGTATGTGAGCCGCAGATGAGCAAGCAAATTCTCAAGACCATCTGCCTGAACTCTGATATATCCAAGTACAGTGTGTGAGAGTTTTCAAAGCTATGTGCGAGGTCTGCTCTTTCGCTCATTTCAGAGTTGGATGTGCAAAGTGTTTTTGTTATTGCAGCTGGTAATTTTCTAATTTGGACAAATAATTATAAATTAACTCCTCACTCCGTTGGTTGCACAGGAAGTTACAAGCAGAAAGTATTGTTTACCTTTCATACTTAATTCATCATATTTTTTCAACTTAATACATTATTTCACACAATAAACAGTCTCATTATCATTTTATCTACACATAAATAATACACCAAATTTCACATTTATGTCCTATGACTTTATCAAAAACTATTCTCTGATCACTAAACGGATTCACAAAATGTAATTTTTCCTTTTACCAAATGTATTTTTGTTTTGCTCATTTGTTACACTGAATGAGAAAAAGATGCTATTCTTTCATTCCACATTTGCATTTTATGTCTTTGTCCCTTTGGTAATCAGAACGTGAGGGATCTACTTAATGGCGCGCGACAGCTCCTCTCCAAACGTGCCATGATAAACGGCTTACGCTTGCCCAGTAGTTACATTACGTTCCCAACCACATCAGCATGCAACAATATGTTTTCCTGCCTGTGTGGCATATTACAGAGGCTACTGGCTGTGGGCATTTAATAAAAAAGCTGTTAAAATACAGCAGTGGACGGTCACATCGCCACGGGCAATGACACTAAATCTATGCTAAAGCACATTCAAATCCTGCCCCTGTTTCCCTTGGCAGGAAAACACCATTATGTGTGGTCGTTGGATTTTATGATTACGCATAACAACTTAGCCGAAAATATAACAACAAGCAGCCAACTCAATTACGGTAGCAGTGCAGGTAGGATTATGCGGCTTCATTTTAGGCCTGGCTGGACTGGATAATGATGAAGATGATTATGGCTTGTTGGTGACAGTGAAATATGGGGACACACCAGCAGGTTTTGACACCGACTGTAAATTATACGCTCATAGTTTTAACAAGAGTTTGGTTTGGATGTTGTCAATAAGGAGATTATTCATAGTTTTGAAGAGCAGTTACTGGGTTTCATGCATTCAGACGGATGGAATAATCACGGTAATTGAGTGAAAAAGTTGGCAAACATTAACTGCATCCTTGTTTTGGGTTCCACAGGACTTATAAAGTACTTATCACCAATGCCCTACTGTATTTTGACCTTGTGAGCAGGAGTGAGGATGCTGCTGGTGCAAGTGTCTCCAACCCTTTGCCGTCGTAACTACTTATTCAGGACAAAATATTGCAGTGATTTCTTAGTTAGGCAGCTGAAAGAAAGAGGATGTACTTTTGTGCTACGCAAAACAAAAAACATCAGTGAACATCTTGAATATGTGTATTTCCTCTAACTTTCACAACATTTTGACAGTCTAAAGGGGCATCCACACCAGACTATGCATTGCAGCGAGTTTAAGTGCAAGGTGGTATGTCGGTTTGTCCGGCGGCAGATGTGTCATTGTCATAGATGTTGTTTAAAGACCTTATGACGGGTTTTAAAAAAAAAAATAGTGGATATCAAAATTGCATGACAATGTCAATTTGAAAGAGATTCCGGCAAAAAAAATCCTATATTTTATAAAAAGAACGTGTTTTTCATGAATTTAAGTTGTCTATGCTCTAACCTGTGTGTGACGTCATAGCGGGTTACGCCCATGCATTGAAAACCATGGATCTATGCCACAGGACTGCCTTTTCTCTCTTCTCTCCACTGATGCCCAACACAATACTACACTCTACAGGTGACAATTGTTCACTACACATAAATTGCCGTTTTGAGTGTGAAAAAGTGTCCGAGGTGGGATTTGAACCCAAGTATCTGGATTGACAGTCCATCGACACAACCACTGGACTATCTCAGTGACAATGAAATATCACATTCTAGTAGTTATCTTAGACTCGCTGTACACGGCCTTGTCATCTTGAATATCCGGGAAAAGAGAACGAATACCAAATTGTAAACAACTTACAGCATTGAAACGTACCCGTTCTGACGTCACCAAGGGCTGTGAAGTTTTTTCGTTTCTAAGGGCGTTGCTATGGGGTTATTTCGATTTGGGGGGATCAGACAAAAAAAACAACAACTGATTTTGAAACCTTTAGTAGTTCTCTTCTAATATAAAATGGTATTAAAACTGTATTTCTAAATAAATCAAACCCGTCATAAGGTCTTTAACTTTTTCACTGCAACCAATCAGAGAGCAGCAAAAAGGTTACGGGTACAAGAGGCGATCAGAGCAGGGAGATGAAGACACATAAGTTTTAGCTAGCAAGTTCTTCAACACGAGTGCAGCTCTGCCTGGGTCCCAAGATCCTCCAGAGACTAAATTAAAATTTAAATACTCTGCCTATTTGTAGAATCAAAATCCGTGGGGAGCTACTTGGCTCCCCAGTGACCTGGACCTTCCTACAGCCACCTCAGTCCTGGTCACTAGCCCAGTCCTGGATCTACAAGCCACCTCAGTCCTGGTTTCTACAGCCTCAGATCCTGGATCTACAGCCACCTCGTCCTGGTCTACAGCCTCAGTTCTGATCTACAGCCACCTCAGACCTGGTTCTACAGCCTCAGTCCTGACTACATCCACCTCAGACCTGTTCTACAGCCTCAGTCCTGGATCTACATGCACCTCAGTCCTGAGTCTACAGCCTCAGTCCCTGGACCTACCAGCCTCAGTCCCTGGTCTACAGCCCTCAGTCCTGGGTCACAGCCTCAGTCCTGGACCTACAGCCTCAGTCCTGGGTCTACAGCCTCTGTCCCTGGTCTACAGCCTCAGTCCTGGACCTACAGCCTCAGTCCCTGGTCTACAGCCTCAGGCCTGATCTACAGCCTCAGTTCTGGGTCTACAGCCTCAGTCCTTCCGGATCTACAGCTCGCCTCAGTCCTGGTCTACAGCCTCAGTCCTGGGGGTTAGCTAGCCTCAGTCCTGGGGGTCTAACAAACCTCAATCCTGGGTTCTACACTCAAAGTCCGGGGTCACAGCCTCATCCTGGTCTATCAGCCTCAGTTTCTGGGTCTATACCCCAGTCCTGGTCAACAGCCTCCCTGGGTCACAGCCTCATGGTGGTCTACAGCCTCAGTTTCTGGGTCTTTGCCTGAGTACGTGAAATCGACAGTTTTGTAAAGTCCTCAGAGAAAAATGACATTGTGATTTAGAGCGATACACAAATAAAATTAGTTTAGTGGACGCTCCTCATAGCGACTCCTCAGTGCCCTGGAGGACAGAGCGGGACACGAACCAGGATCTGTGTGTGCGGGTGTTCTTTTTACACCAGAGGTGGTGTTTCTTTCTACGTGGTTATGTTCTTTTTCTGTGTGGGTTCTTTTTTACAGTGTGTGTGGGGTTGTTCTTTCTACAGTGTGTATGTTTCTTTTTAACTAGTGTTGGTGTTCTCTTTTGTTGCATTTGTGTGTGGTGTTTATTTTACTGGTTGTGTGTGTGTCTTTTTGCGGTGTGTGTGTGTTTATTTTACTGTGTGGTGTTCTTTTGCAGTGTGTGAGCTGAGCATAGGAAAAGGCGGTCCCTGACCAATCAATCATAAATCCACTGGAGGGAATGCGAACTTTTGGAAAAATGCACATAAAGCCCTTCAGAAGATTCACTCTGAACCAGAGCAGAGAAGAAACTCCCGTTGTTTACTGTTAGTTAGTGACTTTTATGTCGACTTCAGGTCCTCTATCACTCTTGGTCTCTACCCTACTCCTGAAACAAATTTCTGTAAAGTGACAATGAAATTTCAAACTTTAAACAAATGTTATTTTGAAAAACCAATTCAAACATGGTTAAGTATAAAATGGTTTTAAAACATCCAGTTGCGTTTTAATGAGCTGAATGCGCAGGTTTCAGAATGAAGTGTGCCTGGCAGCCTCGAGCCTCAGCAATGCACCACAGCTCTGCCAGCCTCCGACCTCAGCCAATCACACAGCTCTGCTGCCTCAGCCTCAGCCAATCACACAGCTCAGCCGCCTCGAGCCTCAGCAATCACACAGAGCTGCCAGCCTCCGGCCAACCCTCTCAGAGCAAAGCTTGCAGTTTAAAAGGCATCCTCTTCCTACAAACAACGCTTCCTGAGCTCTATAAAATAAAAAAAACACCCACCACCTCCCCAGCACCCCCTCTGGCCTCCTGCTCCTGGCTCCCGCTCTGGCTCCCGCTCTGGCTCCCGCTTCTGGCTCCCGCCTCTGGCTCCCGCTCTGCTCCGCTCTATGCTCCCGCCTCCGGCTCCTCTCCGCCTGCGCCCATCACACCATACTCTAGCGACCACCAGTGCTTGACCCCGGGGGGATCTGAGCTCATTCTTCAGCTGCAATCGATCTCATTGCTGCAAGGTGTCCACGGCCGGGGTCAATGCGCCAAACAAATAAATAATTTTATTGTATTAAGTGTGCTCTTTGGTTCTCTTCAGATTGAATTACCACAATTTATCATGTGATTACAATAAAACGTTACAATGATTATTAATCACATGTGATTTTTGTATTACTACCGTACCTTTTAACATGAGTTGGTAAAAGTCTTACACATTACCTCCTGCTTTAGTCAGAATGTTACTTTTTACATTAAACATGTTAAGTAAACTCACTCCACTCTACTGTTACTCTGCGCTGCTCTACTGTACTCTGCTCTGCTCTACTGTAAACTCTACTCATTTGAGTTCCCATACAAAGAAATGATATAATATATAACAATAATCATATTCAGGGTGAAAGAGCAGGTTCTTCGTTCTAATTAGCATCACGTGAGAGCCGGTGCTTTCGGGTGGTGCAAGTAATAAACTCAATGTTTCAAACCACACACAATACAATACAATACAATTTATTCTTGTATAGCCCTAGGTCACAACAGAAGTCATCTCAGAGGACTTAACAAAACCATTGAAATCACCAACACAGGTCAGAGAATCAACAGTTAAAACACATGAAGAATACATAAAGCACACACAGAAGAAAATGTCCATACATGTTGTAGAATGCTAAAGTGTCCTGATCATCACCAATCCTTTCTGTTGGACACTAACTGTCCAACAAGACCCTCCTGCATCGACAAGGAAAAACTCTTAAAAAACCCAGTGGGAAAAAGTGAGAAACCTTGGAGGAGAACTAGGGAAACCCACAGGGAGGGAGACCCATATGAGAAAGGGATCCGCTCCTCCGGACGGACAGACTAATGATCTAGGACCTAAGCTAGCTACAGAACGTGGACCAAGTGGACGCTGAACGTGGACAGGTCCGGTGCAGGACTGAAGCACTCCCAGGCGGGTCGGGCGGGGCAGTCCGCAGGTGTAGATGGAAGAGGCCAGGCTCAGAGATCCCGTCATCGTACCATGAAACAGACAATGGGACAACGGGTGAATAGCAATGAACAAACTACAGTCAGAATCCTAAAAATGCTAAACAGATAAAGTAGGAAGGAGGAGAGGATAGTGCTCAAGTTACCATACTTCTCCCAGCAAACTGACTCCCTATGCAGCTTGACTAACACTCTGAGGAGTTTAACCTTCTCCGAGTCTTACCTTCCTAGCCATATGCTAAACTAAAGAGGACTGTTTTAAACCTAGCCTTGAATAAAGAATAACATACAGCATAATATATAACATAATATACAACATAACACAATACATTATTGAATAATAATATAACATAATATATAACATAATACAGCATATATATATAATATATACACTACATATTATATATTACCTAATTATATGCTAAATTAAAGTAAAGTGCTTTAAGCCTGGCCTTGAATGTGGAGACCGTATCTGCTTCCTTAACATAAATGGGAAGCTGATTCCACAGTAAAGGAGCTTGGTAGCTAAATGCTCTGCCACCAACAGTGACCTTTGAGACCTTAGGGACCACCAGACGTCTGGCGTTTTGTGAGCGCAACGCTCGACTTGGTTGATACGACACTAACGTGTCTTGGAGATAAGAAGGAGCCAAGCCATTTATGGCTTTATATGTTAAGAGTAGGATTTTAAACTTTATTCTGTACTCCACAGGGAGCCAGTGGAGTGATTTTAACACCGGAGTTATGTGCTCCCTCCTTTTGGTACCTGTTAAGATCCTAGCTGCTGTATTCTGAACGAGCTGGAAGCTCTTCAAAGAGGCTTTAGGGCACGCTGCCAGTAAAGCGTTACAGTAGTCGAGCCTTGAGGTGACAAACGCGTGAATGAGTTTTTCCGCGTCACTTTTAGGAAGGAAATTCCTAATTTTAGCGATGTTCCGTAAGTGGAAGTACGCCGTTTTAGTTGCTTGGCTTATATAAGCCTTGAAGGAGAGTTCTTGGTCAAAAATGACTCCAAGATTCCTCACAGTGTTACTGGGTATTATACTGACATTATCGAGAGTAACCATCTGGTTAGTGAGGGAGTCACGCAGGCGCTTCGGACCGAGTAGGATCACTTCTGTCTTCTCCGGGTTGAGAAGTAGGAAGTTAAGAGTCATCCACATTTTAAGGTCCTTTATGCAGGCACTGAGCTTTTCTAGCTGATCTGTCTGATTAGGCTTCATCGACAGATAAAGCTGTGTGTCATCTGCATAGCAGTGGAAATTAATTCCATGCTTTTTAATAATGTTTCCCAGTGGCAGCATGTAGAGAGTAAAAAGAATCGGTCCGAGTACCGAACCCTGCGGCACACCGAATTCCACTCCAGAATAAGGCGACGAGTCCTGATTCACATTGACGAAGTGATATCGATCTGATAAATAGGATTTAAACCAGCCAAGGGCTGTTCCTCTAAGACCTATATCACATTCTAGCCTCTGCAGTAGAATGCTGTGGTCTATTGTGTCAAATGCAGCACTAAGGTCCAGTAGGACCAGCACTGACACTTGTCCATTATCGGCAGCTAGTAGTAAGTCATTTGTGACTTTGACTAGTGCCGTTTCAGTGCTATGATGAGCTCTGAATCCTGATTGAAAGACTTCAAACATATCATTTTCCTGCAGGTGGCAGCGGAGCTGCTCAGCTATAAGTTTTTCCAGGATTTTAGATATAAAAGTGAGGTTGAGATCGGTCTGTAGTTTGTAAGTATTTCTGGGTCCAGGTTGTTTTCTTCAGAAGGGGTTTGATTACCGCGGTTTAAAAGCTTGTGGGACATAGCCACATTGTATGGATGCGTTTTATTATATTTACGATAGGCTCAATTATCAAAGAAGTATGTCTTTGAAGAGCCATGTCGGGACTGCGTCTAACATGCAAGTTGAGGCTTTTGAGGATGTGACCACAGAGATCACCTCTGCTTGGCTCACAGCCATGAATTTATTAAGGCCCACTGAAGAGTCTAAGTGGGAATCACGTATGCCGCTTCAACCTGTCCACCACTAACAGCAGGAGCAACCTCCTCCAGCTTGTCACGGATGGATGTAATTTTATTATTAAAGAAGTGGAGAAAGTCGACACTGCTCAGTGAGCTTGGAATTTTAGGCTCGATTGCGCTATGGCAGTTTGTGAGTTAGCGACGGTACCAAACAAAAATCTACTGTTGTTTTTATTCGCTTCTATTAAAGTTGAATAGTATTGAGTTCGAGCCCCGCGAAGGGCTTCTTGTAGTTTCGGAGACCTCTTTCCACTCCCTGTGGACAAGGCTCCGAGTGGAGTGGCGATATAGCCTCTCCAATTTTCTGACTCCTGTTTTAAAGTGTGGAGTTGAACACTGTACCAGGGCGACGATGATCTAATCCTAATGGTTTTCTGTTTTAAAGGAGCGCTGCATTTAATGCAGATTTTAAAGACTCCATAGTGTTTGCCCACCGTTTTGGGTCAATGACTGAGGGACTGCAGCTGCTGTGAACAGTTCACCTGCAGCAGTATTCACATAGGCTGTATTAGTTCTTTGAACCTTGTGATAGATTATCATTTAAGGTTCTTTTCATTATGGTTTTATCTGCGGGACAGAAAGTCCTCCAAAGCGAGATCAAACGTGATCCAGAAATGGGTCATTCTGAGTAAAACCGATCACCATCAGCAACGAGCTTTGACGCTGGATGTCAACATTACCACCCAGGAACAGGTGATTGAAAGTGTTAAGTTTTCAAACGAGTGAAAAGCATTGTTGGTTTTGGGACTAAGAACCAAGTTGGTGTGTTATATAATCGCAACACCACCGCTGCGACCTGTAGTTCTCGCTTTCTGGTAGTTAACATGCGTCGGAGGAGTGCACTCATTCAATCTAACGTAGTCGTCTTGTTGGAGCCAAGTCTCCGAGAGCGCAAACAAATCCAAGCCCTTGTCTATAATAAGTTCGTTTATGAGAAGCGATTTAGACGAGATTGATCTGACGTTTATTAAACCACATTTAACAACCCTACTGTTAGAACTATTTCTGTCTGTCTGAACTTGTATTAAGTTACTGTGTCTGACACCCAGGTCAGATTTCCTCGCATATAGTGCTTTAGACAGGGCGACAGTAGCTCAGTTGGTAGAGCACTGGCCTTTGAGCCTGAAGGTCGTGGGTTCAAGCCCACCACGGGACCTTCTCCACCGACTCCCACTGATGACTGCTGTCGTTGTGTCCTTGGGCAAGACACTTAACCCTGCATTGCCTGAACCCCCCGCTGAAAAATCAAGGCTGTATTGTCACTGACAGAGCAGCCGTCCTCCTGTGGACTCACCACCTGCAGAGGATCAGTGAGGGGCTGGTGCTAAGTGAATTGGGTGCAGCTCTGACTGCCACCCCCCCGACCCAGAAATGGATTAAGGGGAAGAAGATGGATGGATGGATGGATAGTGCTTTAGACTTCAAGCGAGGAACACACACAGTTTCAATCTGACTAGCTTCTGAGGCTAGTAACTGAACAGATGGGGGCTCAGAGGTTGTGGCAGAGCAGCTCTGCACCCGGGCCTCAGTTCTGCACCGTCATTTGAGCCGGGCAGAACAGTTTAGAGCCAGGGCAAAATTCTTAGCCAAAAGGGATGTACCCGCCAACGTTGGGTGGATATCATCCGAGCGGATGAGACCGGGCTTTCCCCAAAAGGCACTCCAATTGTCAACATGAACAACACCACTTCGAGGGCACCAGCCAGACAGCCAGCGGTTGAAAGCCGAGTGTCTGCTGAATGCTTCTGCACTGCTAGTGGTAGGTAGGGGCCCAGAGAAGATGACAGTGTCGGCCATTGTGCTAGCCAGCTTGCACACCGCGGCGACTTGCAGCTTCAACACCTCGGACTGTTTCCGCCGAACGTCATTACCACCCGCGTGAATAACAATTCGACGGAAACGCTGCTTGTGGGTCATCATGAGCCTCAGATTCCCTTCAATATCACCAAGCCTGGCCCCAGGGAAGCACCGAACAGTGGCTCCTGGGATCTTAACACCTCTAACAATAGAAGAGCCAATTACCAGCGCATCAGCGACTCCATCGGCTCTCTCAGCAGTTCTCTCAGCGGCTCTCTCAGTGGGGCCTTCTTCGCCGCCCGGCCGCGCGGGGAAGACATGACATTCATGAAAAAATGATCATGAATGTCCTAAATGGTGTGGATCATCGCTCTCCTTAGATCCTTCTCTTCTGCATCAACAAGAAACAACTCAAAAACCCTGTGGGATAAAGTGAGAAACCTCGGGGAGACCAAAAGTCAAAGAGTGATCTGCTGTTATGGACTCTCAGGGTGCTTTCACACCTGTTGGTTCAGTAAAGTGGTTCGCTTGGACCCTAAAGTTGTTACAATGTTGCAGTTCTCAACTAGTTTGGTTCTCATTCACACCAGTGTTTTTGCAAACGAACCAACCACTGTGGATGTTACATATTCTGCCCATGTGGTGGCGCTGTTCACCAAATACTGTGTATTGGATGATGTATGTGAAAACTCATTGGTGCAGGATGTGAAGAGGGAAAAATACCAGAAGAAAACAAACTTGTCAGATCCTTAACGATGAACTTTGCTACTCTAGTGTGTGGCTATTTTTTTATCATCGATGCTTTGTGCAGCACAAATACTGCAGTTGTTCCAGTATGTATCACGGATTCAGCACGAGAACACTCTGCGGCTGTTTTTGACTATTCTATCATATAAAAAAACACAATGTGTGTCAAAAAGTGAGCTACACAACAGAGCAGGGCCATATCGAGACG